>CM069310.1:32485000-33685000 GCA_035609425.1 Epinephelus awoara | reverse complement strand
GTAGAAAAAGTTAGTCTGGAGCCCTGAATATATTGTTGATTCATTAAAATATTATCAGAGTCATATATCAGTTTGTTCTCAGTCTCCAGTTGTTTAAATAATGATAGATTCATTTATTAAAATGCTTTACAGGCAATTTGTAATTTATGTTCATGGTCCAACCTCTATTTTACATGAATTCTCATGTAAATCAGCATCATATCAGTTTGCTGCTGCAGAGCAGACCTGTTGCCTCAACTATATAGGCTGAATAAACTGTGTCTGACTATAAGGTTTAATATTTTAAGAGAAAAAAAAAAGACATCAGCTTTCATTAAAGATTAGTCAGATATAGTCAGGGCTTCACATCTGTACAGATGTTATTTTAAGAATGCTCACCTCCCACTGAACATAAGGGTCTGTGATGCTAAATACTTCACTTTGACTAAGTTAGGGGCTACAGTGCTCCTACTAAAAAAAGTTAGTCTGGAGCCCTGACACCTCTCGCCCAATATCAGCTGGGAGAGTCAGCACTTACCATGATGGTAGTGGACCTGAATGTTTTCCTCAGAGCCCTGTGTAGGTGTAGTCATCGCTGTGGGCTGGATCATGTGTGTTTGGGTAGAAAGGATTAAGAGTTTTTGACTATCATTCTTTGGATCGAGTGCTGGAGGTTGTCATTCTCAGGTTTGACGTGTGTCTCTGTGTGCAGAGAACATTTCACACCAGTGACAATAACAGACGGCCGAAATTAATTCAGACAAGTAGTACAAATCCACAGAGAATTAATTAGTGGGTATAGGACTATTCTCTATGCCGGAGCAAACAAAGGAGCTTTTTTCTTTGTGTGCATATAAATCCTGTTGAGTGCAGCATTTCTAATAGAAGTTTGGAACCGGATGAATTAGATGGCGAATTGTTCTTTATTCATTCTGCTGTTTGTGCAGCTCAGTGTTATAAATGACGAACTCCAGGCAACTCATAGATGGAAATATAGTACCAAAATGTGGCACTGAACCATATTACATTTAGTCTGCGGTTCAATAAATGATTGATGGTGAATTCAGACTCTGTATCATGCTGTCAAACACAAACTATTAAGTACTTTTTATAACCTCATAGACATTGTCTCTGCACTGTCAGCGCAGAGAATGAGACAGGCGTTTATCCTCCATCCAATTATAATTACACACAGCGTAGTATGTGCTTTCAGTCATCCACACCTAGGAACTTGTCAATCTCATGGTTTGTTGTGGACGTGAGATTTGAGGTATGCTGGGAATGAAGCAGTTATTTCCTCTGAGACAGAGACAGATGAGACAGATGAACAGTCTGTTGCGGAAGTGGTTTGAGGCGCTCAGCAGCGCCTGGGAAGTGTGAGTAAGATTAAAGGAGAGGTGCTGTTTGACTGACACATAAATTAGGCCTTCACTTCAAAACTCGTCTCAAACCAGCATCGGAGCCCACCAGGTAGACAGCAGTGTAATATGGCTTCTCACTGAGCAGAAAGTGCTGCCTCATGCAGGTAGACTGAGATCTCTTTGCATTTCAAAGCTGACAATTACAAAACAGATAAAGAGAAAGATCTGCTACAAAACAAAACTCAGCACTTTGAATGAATATGTTTGAACATGACTTCCCCAAAATGCCTGTTTTTACCTGATATTTTGGTGTTTGAAAACATTAAAATTAGGGGTGGAGGGAAAAATTGATACAGCATAGTATAACAATATTTTTGTGTGGCAATATCGTATTGTCAGTCACCACATTCCACGGCAACACGACCAATCTATATCAGCACTTGAGACAGCACAGAGAAAAGTAGAAGAATGCATGCGAGAGAAAGCCAAGCCGTGTAACGTTAAAGACAAAGGGACAACTGAAAGCCGCCAGAGCGACTCCATAACAAACTGTATAATAACAAATGAAAAACTGAGCCATTTTGCTTGGTTTTGGTCCACTTGACATGCTGCTGTGTTGTGCTGTGGCCTGTTCACATGCTGGAATTGCCACGTTGTGTGTTTGTCACCACAGCTAATGCCGCGAGGGACTAATGTAATATTCAGGATCAGCCACAGCAAGCTGTTGGATGAGGAGCAGGTGACAGGTTGCTCACATCCAACCTCCCATCACCTTGTTTTTACTGAAGACCCAACAGTTGGTATGCTGTACTCGCTTATAAAGCTTTGTAGTTTAAATACACCTTGACGTCTGCAGAGGCTTATGTTCAGCTCTTTTATGTTAGCGTCCTAGCCTGTGATTGCACTGAGCCAAGGTGCTGCTCAAACCATTTGCGGCTGTCAGAGGGGAAGTCCACAGTAGAGCTGCAGTCTGCCCGAGGTGTCCGCTTTGTGTTTGAAGCATAAAAAAACAAAATCTGAGTCACAATTTTGACAGCTGCTGGCACTATCTCAACTCCATGTTCTTTGTTGTTGCCCCAATTACACAGCAGAGCCACGCTGTCTTTTGTGTCCCAGAGGACAGACAGAGGGACAGACTGAACAGACTTTCTAAGAGCCTGTTTCCCACAGTGAAACTTGAATAAAATGAAAATGTCAGCGTTCCCGCACAGGTCTGAAGAGTTTGGAAAGTAGAGTGTAAAAGCTCCAAGTCTCACAAAAGACTTGAGAAAGGAACAAAATTACCTGCAGTATCCCAGATGATGTAGCTTATATGTTGTGTCAGCAGCTCTTCACTTCTGTAAAAGGTAAAAATGCCTTCGAATGTAGATTTAGGCGAGCCTCCAAACATAATCAGTTTTCTGTACTGAAAGACTTCTAATGTGAAGCTGTTGGGGAATATTTAGGTTTGGCGTTAACAGCAAACTTACACATTTTCTGTTTTTGAAAAAAGTTCTGTGTATGTGAGTTGGCTGTTGTTACATGTAGAGGTTGGCTGATAGTGGATTTTTTTAAAGGTCGATATAATAAGAATACTCTGGAGCAGGCAAAAGCCAACAGGCCATTATGCCAACCCCTCATGGAAAAAAAATCCACACAGTTAGAAATGAACAATGTATTAGAAACTGGGTAACTTTTGAACTGAACATCAAAAAAATCAAAATCTCAATAATGAAATTACCTAAATAAATCTGGAACTGGACATCAACCCATCAAAATTCTAGGTGGGAGTGATTTTTATGTCTTTGAGCTATTAATTTTCCCTCAAAGTTCAACTGATATTGTCAAGTCAGTATTTCCTCTGCCATTATATTAGGGGGGCACCCTAACGCACGCACAGGTGAGCACACTAGAGCACGGCCGCATTTTCCTGATCGAGCCCGAGTCCGAGACAGTTATAATCGAGCCTGTCTCTAACCAGACAAACTTACTGAATTCAAATAAAAGTCAAATAAAACACACATACCCATGTATACACATGCACAGGGACACACATATACAGATACCCTACATACATTCAGAAACCTAAAAGGAACATCCGATTATGGCCTATCCAGTTATGTTTGGCTGTAAGATGTGATACAATAAGTAAATCTGACTTACTTCATGTGGAATTATTAATAAAGTGGGGGATTAGAGTTAAGATTTTATGTAATCCATAAATGGATTCCAGATTCTCATAAATCTATCAGAGGAGCTGTTCAATGTGAGTCTTAGTTTCTCAAGTTTGAGATCTTGCATCACTTGCCTCAATTACTGTGTCCAGCTGGGTGGATGAGGGTTCTTTCAGTGGAGAGGGGTTAATCTTTGTGCTAAACGTGACAAATTTCATTATTTATATCTTGTAAGCTTCTTATTTTCCTCTCCTGTCAAAAGATCTGGGGAAAAGTACCGAAAAGTATCGAAATTCATATTGGTATGGGTACCGCAACAAAGATTTTGGTATCGTGACAACACTAGCTCTGGATCTGTGTCTGCTACAAGAAACTCTTCAAAATCGCATTCAAAGTCGTCCATTGCAGCTTCTAAAATCCGGAGATATCGCTAGGCTAAATAAACAGCTGAGTTTTGTTTACAAGCTACGTCTGTACCTGCTCACCGGTGTATCGCTCCGTGGATCACAGCGCAGGACGTACTGACCCCCTATAAGCAAAATGCTAACCGTTGAGACCCAGCCATTGGACGTACAGACACAAAAAAGATATTGATCATGTTGTCTCAATATGAAAATGATAGAGAAAAGGCATAACTCCCAAATCGTCAGAGTATTCTTTTATGTGAAGATACACAGTAAAGACATAACATAATCCTAACACAGCAAAGCTGTTACCTGCAGCCTTCACTTGCAAAGCTAACGCGACTAACGTTAGGTCAGTCCAAGTAATGCTGCTGTATATTTGTGTTCATGGTCACAGTCACAGGTAATTTTAGACGATGCTCCTTCTTCGTTATCCGCCATGACATCGAAAGTACAACCAAGTCCTCATAGATACATCTCTGGTAAAACTGTTAGGTGTTATGTGTTCAGCAATGCCCATTGCGTACTGCTTACTCGAAGAACACTGTAAACACGGCTCCTTCTTCTGTGGTTTAATCGCTGTAGGCTGCTGCGGGCGAACAGAATCACTTCCGCCTTGGGTGCCATATTCTGGTTTGCTGACTTCCGCTGTGTGTCCGACCTGAGCGAGGCTACGCTAAATAGCCATATAGAGAAAGGCTTTTTTGTCGCTGTTGGGTTCAAATAAATATGCGGATCTTCAAGGGCTGTGATACGAACTAGGGACAGTTTTATTAATGGTAAAAAGTTCCGCACAGCTGCTTTAACAAACATATTTGTTAATATTTCAACAAATATTTTTAGCATTCTCCACACTTTCAAGAACAAAATATTCAGTTTTTTTCCCTTATTCTGAAACAAAATATTTACACTAAGCTGTTAACATGTTTAATGAAAATGAATATTCCAATAATATTCGTGTTTACAATTAGTCATGCATAATTTGATTAAAATGAACAGTGGAATGGCCAGAGCTGTTTTTCAGTTTGCTTCTTTGTATCAAAATAGAATTATTTCAAAGTTTTCCATCGCTGGCCGACTTAATGGACAGTGTGAACACAGCCTCCCTCTTTGGCTCCTTCAGCCGCCCTCTTGAAAAGGTTTGTGTTGGGATATTTGCATGTATCCAAAAACCTATTGAAGCCTTTCATAATATTTAAGAGTACATGTGTTTCTTTTTCCAACCAGAAATCTGGGCGTCTCTTTTGGGCATGCTTCTCTACTCAGCCCTGCAAACTGTTAGCTAGTTGGTTTGTTACCAACCCACAGAGCTGATTGTAAATAGACATGAGGCTGTGTGTCACAAACTGCAGTAAAAACCCCAACTCTGAGTGAACTGGAGGGGGGAGCTCTATGTTGTGACGCAGCACTTTTGTTGCATGCAGTCTGATTGAGGCAGAGTGGTGGAGAAACAGGGATGTTGCAGTTAACCTGTGTGTGTGTGTGTGTGTGTGTGTGACAGAGAGAGAGAGAGAGAGAGAGAGAGAGAGAGAGAGCTAGGTAATGCATATCTTCACTGCCGATATAATTAATAATTAATAATATTTGTAATGCAGGTGCCAGTTAAACCTCCCACTTGGTGCATGTATAGGTCCAGTTTGTGCGTGTGTGTTCAGACCTGTGTGTAATTGACAAACAGAATTAAAAATTTAATTTCTCCTCGGGGATTATAAAATTTAAAAAATTAAAATAAAATAAATTATAGTGATAGCAGCTATATACTGTTCATGCAGCAACACAAGCAGCTTGGAATCTTGGGCCGTATTCACAAAGCTTCCTAGTGCTTAGAGTTGCTCCTAGTGACAAAATTCAACGAAAATTCTTAGATTTGTGATTTGTGAATATATCTTTCTCTGAATTTCTCTTTAAAGTGAAGACTAGGTCCTTGTAAAGACAAAACTTATTCATAAAGCATCCTAGACCTTAAAAGAGCTCCTAAGGTGAAAAATGTTATGAGTAGGGAGGAGGACTTTTAAGAGACTTAAGAGTTTCTAAAGCAGAGGAGAAAATAGTGGAAACACAAAGAGAGAGAAATATTGATCAATCCCATTATGGGTATGCACACCTTTCACTCCCAACACAATAACACTATAACGCCAGAAATAAAATGATCACAACCCTAAGATATTTGACAAATTTGAAAAATGCAACAGTGCAGCAGTGATGACTTTTGTCTGTCTCGACCTTCCATCAGCAGTGATCAATCTAACAATGACAACATTTTCACTGTCAGCGGTTCATTTCATTTCCCCTGGGTGTTATGATGGAGTCGCCCTGCACAAAGTCAGCTCCATAAAGAAATTGTTTTCCCAGTTTAGTGTGGAGGAGCATAACCAGCCTGCACAGACCCCTGACCTCACTCTGACCTCTGAGCCACACTCTGGCGGCGAAAGCTTGAAAGCTAGAAGAGGAGAGGCTGTTTTAGCAGCAGATAACCACATATGGGTTTAATGCTTGCTGTCCCCATACTTTTGGCCATGTGTGCTGATGGTCATCTACACACCACTGTCTGGCCTAACAATGACATAAAATGATTTTTTTGTAGCTGTTTCCTCTAACCAGGCCAAAAAACCTTTTTTAAATGCCAAAATAATGACAAATATCCATTCTAGAGTTTCCCCTATAATCTTTCTGTAGCAGAACACCACCTGCTGTGAGCTGCAGGGGCACATCGGCGAGAGTCCATGAGCACGGCAAGCGTCTGTGGTTAGTTCATATATCTGTAATGACAGCAGGACAGTTGAGTGTCTGCTATCTTAACTGCTAAAGTCAGTTGAACAGGTGATGTAAAGATAATGTTGTCGGCAGGATACGGTTACAAACGGTAAGCTAATGTGCTGACAGATTTGGAGTGTTTGTGTTTATTGCTGCGTTAGACCAGATATTATTCGATTAAAACAGGTGAGTGATGCTGTTTTGTGCTCATTGTTCTCTATGTTACTGTTAAAACTGAGCTCCTGGTGTGTTTTTTATTTTTCCAGTAATGGCAGCAACAAGTGAACCAGCTTTGAATATGATGTATTTTCTTTATAAATAAGTTATGTGTGGTGAGCTAATTCATACTGATGTGAAGAGCGGTTCATGTGGTTTTCAAAAAGTAACTGATAAATATTTGGAAAAGTAGGCTAACTGTAGAATATTTATAGAAACTATAAAATGTAGAATTTGAGAACAGAATTTGGTGTGGCAGAAGGTGGTCCGAGACTCAGAGCGAGCTGCTGGACATCCAGGACTGATATTCCACGTTAGAGACTTGTGCTGTTGTCGGCTGTTTCCACTTCTTTGAGCTCTCTACTTGAGATAAAAAAACGTAGAGGAAATTAAAGGAAAGCTCACAGGACACTGTGGAGTGTTTTACGTTCCGTTGCTTGCTGTCTTGTTTGGCACTGCAGGACTAAAGCCAGATTTATGGTTCTGCGTTGAATCAATGATGTCGCTACGTGGTTGCCGTGACGCTTTCGTGAACCCTTCGAACTTCTCCATCACTCCGTTTTGTCGCGCTGCAATTCACCGCCAGAGCAGTAGGAGGCTGCGTTCCTTTCCTGAGTGGTTATTGTCATCTCTAGTAAATTCTTTGTTTAGCTTCCGGCTTTTCTGGTCACCGAGAAATGAACGCGAAGCACGGACAGATGGCTCCGTCTGTATCCGTATCCGTATTGAATGTTGAGCATAAATGGGCCTTAATACTGCAACATCTACATTGCAGCAGAAGGTGTTTAAAGATGGCGGGGATGGCGCAATCTGGAAATACGGAACCGGAAATGCATTGCTACCAAGCAAACCAATCACAGCCCTGCCGGTCTGTGCTGGGTCTGCGTCACCTCGACGTGTAGTTACAGTTTTAGGAAGGTGCACGTCAGGCTACGCCGGGGGCTACGGCAAGCCTTCTGCGTAGCCCCGTACCCTACAACGTAGCGACGTCGTTGATTCAACGCAGGACCATAAATCAGGCTTAATGTTACATTATCAATAGTAGGCGCTGGAGCTCCCACCATCCAGCCGCTCTGGCTAGCAGCAAGGCTAGCTGGCTAGAAACACCGAGTGGAAGTGTTGAGCAACACCGTGTTTCGGTGGACCTTTCCCTGCAGGCCACAAACCAGCACACTCAGTTGTGTCGGCTGTCCACAGTGTGGTGATTCACCTTGGAGGTACGTCTTGGTATACTGAAGCTATGCTGTGACTGGTACATCGTGGTAAGACAAAAATGCCTCCCAAACTTGCTAAGGCACCCCTATCAGAGGATGATGCTCCTGTAACAATGAGTTTGCTGTCCCAGCTACTTGAGCAGCAGAAGGAGTTTTATAAATAAATGTTACAGCAGCAGCAGGAAGACTTAAAATGTTTTGTGTAAATGATAACCGAAAGCACAAACAAGAGGCTGGATGATGTCATCAGAGAGCTCCAGGGGGTGAAAACTAGCCTGGAATTTACTGTGATGTGATGACCAAGGACCATAAAGAAATGGACATGAAAATTAAACAACTAGAAAATGAAATCAGGAAATTGAAGGAGGAACTGGATAAGATGCTTGCCCTTGACTGCATGGAGAAACTGGACTTCCTTGAGAACCAGTCTAGAAGAAATAACATCTTGGTGGATGGAATCACAGAAGATAAGGGGGAAAACTGGAATGAATCAGATAGAAAAGTCAGAATCATGCTTGAAAAGTACCTGGGACTGGATGTCAAAAACATTGAAATTAAGCGTGCCCACAGAGTGGGCCAATATCGAGATGGAGGTAGGTCCAGACAATACTTATCAAGCTGTTGCGGGATAAAGACAGACAGACCATACTGTCATCTGCAAGGAAGATAAAAGGAACAAATGCCTTTGTGATGAGGACTTTTCAGAGGCTGTCCAGAAAAAGAGGAGAGCTCAAAGCTGCCTGTGGCAGGGGAGACATATCCAGCTTAAAGGGATTTTAAACCACAAAGTATCTCCAACATGCTTATCCATAGTGATTAGGGATGCACCGAAATGAAAATTTGTGGCAGAAGCCGAAGCCGAATAAAATTAAACGCTTGGCTGAATGCCGAGTACCGAATACCGAATACCGTTGTTTAGTTTTTCATTAGTTTTTGCAGATGAGTGTTGTCACAGTACAAAAATTGGGACCCACGGTACGATAACAGTGAAAATGTCATGGTTCTGAGTAGTATCACGATACCACAGCAAAAATGAGGCAGATGTGCCTTTTGTCATTTATAAAAAGATAAATCACTTTTCTATAATACATCAATGATATTTCAATGGAATAAATTACTTATTGACTGACTTATTCATACTTCAAAAACAGCATCAATAAGTGATTAACATAGGGGGGATCAAAATAAAATAAATAAATATAATAAGAATCAAACAGCCACCCTCCTCCCCTGACAAGTGAAGAACAGTCCCTTCATAAGTAAAGAACAGTCCCTAAAGTGTGGTGAGGTTTGTGGACCATTACCTGCCACAATGACACAAATGTGAACGGCTCGTTTCTCCTCTGACACGCCACATACTGTGTGCTGCCACAGCTCGGCTGTCCAGGTACTTTTGGGCAGTCATGACGCCAAGAAGAGGACATTATTGGAGTGGGACTTCTCCATCGCCGGTAAGCCTTAAGCCTTTTTCACACAGACCGCGCAAAGCGCAGACCTCTGCCGATGACCCCATTCACTGTGTATGTGCTACCGCGGCACAAGAGCGCACTGCTCTGCTGCCGAGCTGAGCAGCGTGCGCGAGGGCGGATGTTGCGGCGTCTGCGCACCGCCAGTCTGCGCACCGCCAGCCTGCGCTTGAATTGAATTTTTTTTTAATTTCACCGCGACGTGCTGTGACTACACCTCGGCGCATCCAATAGCAGAGATGAGCCTGAAGTTGACCTGGAAGTTGTCATCATGGAACTGTAGCTCCTGAACGAGCCTGTACTCCCCCAAATCCTGTCTTGCATGCCTTGCTCTCCGCTTGCTCTGCGCCCTACCCTGCGGTGGGCGCCGCAAAAATCACACTCTGTGTGAAAGAGGCTTTATCTTGCGCCGCGAAGCACTATTGCTGCCGTATTTGACAGGAATACATTCCTGTCTGTGTCTGGGGCCCCCGTTCAACCCACAACCGGCGGGATTCGCCTTTCATTTCTGCTGCTTGTTGAAATCTGTACTCACACAGCGTGCTGAATGATTTATTTTGCTCACACTAGACTATTTTTAGTCGCAAATGCGAGTGTGGTGACAGACGGAGTAAAATATCGCCACACTGCTGACATTTTGCTCCATCCGTCACAGCACGCTGTTTGATTGCATCATCAAAACATGCCGCTATTATTCGGCCTTGCTTTTCACTTATTCCACCGATTACCGAATGTGTGTTTTTTTGCAATATTCAGCTGAATATATTTGGTTACCAAATATTCGGTGTATCCCAAGTAGTGATCCAAGTGTCCTGAAGCCCCGACATAAAAAGTTGTTTAGAAAAACGTCATTTGAACCCTGTTTTTAGCCTCACTGTAGCCTGTAGCTCTGACTGCTTCTCTGTGCTCTGAGCTCACGTGTGTGTGCTTGCACAAGACCAGCGAAAGCATGAGCTTTGCTTACCCGTGTTTACATCATGTGACACATGCACCGCAGGGGGAGACAACAGTAACCACAGTAGCTAAAAGATAATTTGCACTATGGTCTTTTAGCAAAGGACAGCCCAACATGTCTGAAGACTTTGAAATTGAGGAGGAACAACATTTCTTTGTTGAGCCGTATTTGTTTGAGCCTGAGTACACGGACGCAGAACTCAGGCTACTGGATGAAGCAGCTGCCACAGCTCATGAGCCTAACCCTCAGCCAGCCGCAGAATACCGGAGTCGAGCACTGAAACGTGATGGTGTAGTTTCAAATGCAACGCAATGCCAACTGATGAGGAAAGTCTTTGCTGCTCAGACTGGGAATTGGCGATGCCTGCACTTGAGAATCTGGACATCAGTACTGACGAGACTGCTGCTCTTCAGAGACCGTGCATCACCAGTCACCCTGAGTGCGCACACGTGAGCACAGAGCCCAGAGAAGCAGTCAGAGCTACAGGCTACAGTGAGGCTAAAAACAGAGTTCAAATTGTTTTTCGCAACAACTTTTTATGTTGGGGCTTCAGGACACTTGGATCACTACGGATGAGCATGTTGGAGATACTTTGTGGTTTCAATTTTGTGTTCTTGGACGTTAGTGGTGGTGGTAGTGTAATGGCGTGGGCATGTGGCTGCTAGTGGAACTGGATCTCTTATATTTATTGATGATGTCACTGCTGACAAAAGCAGCAGAATGAATTCTGAAGTGTGTCGGGCAATATTATCTGCTCATATTCAGCCAAGTGCTTCAAAACTCATTGGACGGCGCGAAAGCAACCAAAGAGTTTTTAAAGGCAAAGAAGTGGAATGTTCTGCAATGGCCAAGTCAATCACCTGACCTGAATCCGATCGAACATGCATTTCACTTGCTGAAGACAAAACTGAAAGGAAAATGCCCAAAGAACAAGCAGGAACTGAAGACAGCTGCAGCGGAGGCCTGGCAGAGCATCACCAGAGACGAAACCCAGCGTCTGGTGATGTCCATGGGTTCGAAACTTCAGGCTGTCATTGACCGCAAAGCTCAGAGTTTACGACTGTGCGGACTCCGCTCCGCGCACCAGTGTCACTCAAAAGACTGCTCGAAGTCTGCATCGCCATGACAGAAACGTGCAAGAATTGGGGGTAATGTAGTGTTTCACGGACATTTTTATTGGAAACTACAACGCGGAAGTTCGCTCAACGCTCCGCTTATAGTGCGCCCGAGTCTGTGAACACCTTAAATTAAAACTCTCAGCGCACACTGCAACACAATCAAACAGATGCGCAACTCAGAGGATCAGAAGTGTCTCTGACACCAGACTCAGAGTGGCTCTGAGTGCACTCGTGGCTCGTTGACAGTGTTAGTGTTGCGTTTAAGGCCTCCCCCAAAAAAACGGAAAAAAGTGCCGAAGCTTCGATTTTTTTTTTTCACAATTGAATCCTGTGCCATCAAACGAAGCTTCGAAGCTTCGAATTTTTTGGGTCAGCCCTAGTATGTATGTATGTATTGTTAAGTTGAGTTGTAGGCTCTTGGTAGGTACACGTATTACTTCCTTCTCATCTGGCTGGCTGGTAGTGGGCGGGGCTTATCAATTAACTCAGTGGTCCAGGTGTGATAATGAGCGTCTTCAGAGAGAGTGAGGGGGGGACTGCACTACCTGACCTGGGGACAGCACCTGGGGTCTTCGCTCTGTGAACCTGACCACCGACTACTTCCAGTTTTGTGTTTTGTTATTTGTTTTGACCAACACTTTTCTAAAAGTTTGAACAATATCTGTCTGCCACGACATTGCCTGGGCTGGCCGCTTGTGGGGAGCCTCATCCGAGCTTGCCGCTGTTGCGGTTTAGAGGTACGCCCCACGCACAACTCCACCGCCAACCAGCCATGTTTCCTCTCTGCACACTCTATGTTAGAGAAAGAAGTTGCCTAGACACGACCTGTTTCAAACTATCAGTCATTCTCGTAACATTAAGTATATGTACTGTGTGTGTGCGTGCGTGCGTGCGTGCGTGCATGCGTGCGTGCGTGTGTGTGTATGTTTGTATATATATATATTTATACCGTGTGTGTGTGTCTGTGTGTTCATTCTTCAGTCTGACATTTGTTGAAGGCCCTAGGCTAATTATTACTGGCTGATGCTCTGTATCAGTCCTATTTTCAGTGGACACAGATGTAACAGAAGTGATTCCAAGGAGGAATTCATATTTGATCATGTTGATTAAAGAAAAATGCAGATTTTTATAGAGTTGTTTTTTCTTTCTGATCACATTTTTTCTGCCTCTGGCTCAAAAATGCTACATCTGCCTTCTCCGATTATTCTTTGGTCTTCATATTGTATTTTGCCTTATTATGTATCCATGCCAGTAATCCTTGTGGCCAGAAGCATTCTGTTTTCGGGTTGTCTGTGCATACGTCCGTCCCATTCTTGTGAACACAATATCTCAAGAATGCCTTGAGGGAATTTCTTCCAATATGGCACAAACACCCACTTGGACTCCATGATGAACTGATTGGAATTTGGTGGTCAAAGGTCAATCCAAGATCTCCTATGCTAATTATGACAAAGTGTCACACAAATAATAAAATAATGAAGTGATGACATCATATGCCCAAAAGGTCAAAGGTCATCTTCACTGGGACATCATCATGTTCTGCATAAAACACTTTTACTGGCCGTTATTCAGCGTCATATATCAGGAAAAGAAGAGGAGACATTTGGTCAGATACTGAATTGGTGACTCTAATCTTGAGACTGTGCTGATTGTATAGATTGTCTGTGTGTGAAGCGTCCATGTTTTCACAGACATGGATGAAAACTGTCAGAGAAACTTGACTGTTGTGCAACAAAGGCATACAACTGCGAAACAGTAATTGTAGTTTTCCTTTATGTATTCGGGTCCCATTTTTAAAGATTTTCATCTTCAGTAGGAACCAGTTTTTCCACCCAGGGAATTGACACTCACAGAGCACAAGAACAGTCACATCTAAGTCTCTGAAAAAGAGAGATTAGGTTCTTGATTCTAAAGTGTGGAAATGGGCTTAAAAGTTTGCATTCTGCTGAAAGTTTATATAATCAGAGCACGTAGATCCCTGTAATATCGTTTGTTCATGTTAAATACAACGTTCTTAGTCTTTGTAAGCTCCTCCGTAGATTGGAGAATGAATATACATTCAGGGAGCAGAATGTTCCAGTCATTTTAGGTGTGCATTGTTATTTCATTTTTGAATGGATGAAGAGCTGACATCTATTCAAATGTGACAGTAAGTAGTTTCTCTTTGCTGCGATAATAAGGGAATATACCGCAGTAAAGTTGAAGCTATCTCAGAGTTTAGCCTAGGTGATGTTGATATTTTTTTCACACCGTCCCTGTGATACAAAGACAACACATTTATTTGTCAGCATCTGTCCTGATTTATTACCAAAAACAGAGACACTGAAGGATTTGAGCACTAATTACATCAATTCAAATCTGGAAAACATATTGAATTTGACATTTGCGTTTAGAAACGTCCTTTGTGTTTTTGCACCGTTTTGACAGGAGGTGGATCCTTGAAAACTTATCAGTAAGATGTGAGAACTGTCATCACAGTCTCTCCTCAAGTGACAACAAGAGAAACTTTTCATTTAAAGGGTAACTTCTTCAATTTTTCGACATGGACCCTATTTCCCCCCCGTTTTTTGTCTAAGTGACTAATGGAAACATAAGTTTTTGAAATTGGTCCAGTATCGAAGGCTGCAGCTTGCAGCCGTGGAACAGGCTGCTTCTAACCACTCGTGGCATGTTCACATCATCATTGTACGTCTACTAAAAGTGTTTCTATTTGTCACGGACAGGCTCAGATTGTTATTCTAAGTGTCTGACAAGATTACGGAAAGGATCCCTACAGTAGACCTTTATGTTGAAGAGCAAGCTCTTTTTGTTAAACCAGAAACAGCTCCGAAATCCCCATCACCAATCCCATCATACTCTATTTGAATTAACAGTTATTTTAGCATGTATAGAGGCAGCATATCTAACTGGGTGAACTAAGAGTTTATTTCAATGAAACCAGACTAGGTGGTTGTTGGAGCAGTGAAAAGACGAACCCAAAGATTTGTTGAGCTTTAGTTTTTGTTTCTGTTTACTTTAAGTGAAGTGTGTTTTAGTGATACAGTTACTGATTATTTAAATGGAATCTGGTGGGTTTGGTAATGGTGAATTTGGGGCTGTTTCTGGTTAAACAGAAGGGATCTTACTCTTGAACAAAAAGGTCTATCTCTGTGGGGATCCTGTTCATAATGTTTTCAGACACTTACACTGTGTCCTAACAGCAAGTGTGCATCAGACTATCATGCTGCATTGCGTTTACATCAGATGCTCTCTGCCCACGTTGGATCTATTGAATGTGGAACTTCGTTACATAAAAAAAACCCCACTACCTATTAGCTGTGTGCTCAGAGATGTCAGACTTTAACCACTGAGTAGATAGGTGAGTTCTTGCTTCCTCCATTTGTACTTTTTAAACAGAAAGCATGTTTTATATTGTGATCTTTACTGGAGATGACGTACAGTCACACACAATATGGCCAACAGTGAATAGCTTTTTATAAGTATTAAACTCCCTGAAGATCTCCCTCCAGCTTACTGCCACCTTAGATCTTTTTTTTTTTTGTGAAATGAAGTCATGTACTGAATTTCCTCATTTCACTCTCATCAATCAGCCATTTCTCATCTATTGCAGCACCTTCAATGCATACAACAGGAATAAAGTAGAAACAGGGCGTCAAACAAAGGTTGAGCTCAAAATGGCACGCTGGGTTGTGCTGGGTCGCACTGTGTCACACTGTGTCGTACACGGATGGTTCAGGATGGTTTGGAGTTTCTGCTCTATGCAGACACACAACTCATTAAAAATGCCATCAATTCCACAACACCAATAACAACCCTGCAGCCACCTAGACACTTAGAGCTGACTCATTTTGCACCTGTAACTGACAAAACTGTCCAAGAGATCATCACCAGTCTGAGTTCATCTACATGCTGCCTCGATGTGTTACCCACTAGATTTCTAAAGTCTGTGCTGAGCAGTTTGTTACCACCACTCGCTCACATAGTTAACATGTCACTACAATCTGGAACATTCCAAAGGCCTTGAAAACTGCAGTCATAAAGCCTCTCCTAAAGAAGAGCAGTCTTGATGCCACAGTATTGAACAACTACCGGCCCATTTCAAATCTGCCGTTTTTAGGCAAAGTCCTTGAGAAAGTTGTTTACCAACAGCTTACTGACTTTCTCAGAATGAACAAGTCCTTTGATGTTTTCCAGTCAGGTTTTAGACCCCATCACAGCACTGAGACTGCTCTTATGAAGGTGACAAATGACATCAAGGGCCAATTCCAATTCCTATCTTAACCCTCAATCTTAACCCTCAAGCTCAACCCTCAATGTTAGTAGCCCTCAAAACCAAGTGTTAAGGGCTATTTTGTGACTTAGAAATGGGACACCCCTCAAAGGCAAATACGTCTTAAGACTGTGGGGGGCCAAAACTCTGTCCAGTCTGTCAGTTCAAAGAATAAGAAATATACATCATCAGTAGTCATCAATAAAAAGATGCAATGATTTTTTTTCCCCAACACTTTATTTCAATTTTTGTACAAAACAAGCAGTGACAGACATGAACAGAACAAATATGCCAGGGTTAAGAGAAAAGAAAGAGAAATAAGATAAACAAATAAATAAATAAAAAGTTCAGCAGCTCAAACCATTAAATTGTTTACATATTTTCAGAGTCTTTATAGCTTTGGAGTTTGTGGAGTGCTGAATGGTTTCTAAGTATTGCTGCATTTCATTCATAAAAATTTTGAACAAGGATTTTCTATTATAAAATTTACTCTTATGAATATAGAATTTCGCTATAGATAATAAATAGATTAATGAAATAGAATTGTTTTTGTTTAGAAATGCTGACATCATAAAATCCAAACAGCACATCTTTGTACAGTAGTGAAAATAAAACATAAATGTTACAATTAATATACTCGACAAAATCTTTCCAAAAAGTGACAGTATAGGGGCAGCAAAACAAATGTGCAGTTACCAAACAATAATCTGCTGCCGTCTGCAGCTGTGTTGATTTCATATTGAAACAGAATGTTTGATCACTCGGGGAACAGTTGCCGTTGTCCCCGAGAATTATGTTATGAATATGAACAGTTCACAAGTTACAAATTACTCACTCCCATAGTTTTTTTGGAGCCTGCTTGCTTTTTGTAAACTTGTCTTCATTTGTGGCCCTGAAATGAATCAGGGCTTGTGTTATGTCTGGTGGCCCTGAAATGGAACAGAGATAACAACATTACTTTCTTTTATTTTTTTGGCTACCTGTCAGATATTCGTTAAGTTATTAGTTTAGTTTCATGCAGTATTGCAAGTATTATCACAATGAATACTGTAGTCAACATCCAGCAGAACTAGTGAGGCTGTTTATACGGTCACACAAGTGTTATCTGGTGACTTTCATCCACGTTAACGTTTCACCCTTTGGGTTATAAATTGATATTCAACCAAATAATCTGTACCACAACAACCGACGTAACTTATTCAGCGGAAAGTCACCAGATAATATGATCACTAACATTAACCTGCAGCTGTAACGTTACCAGCTGCAGACTCTACGGCTACAGGAGATGACACCGTCCGGTCATCTTACAAAAATGTCAATGCAAACATTTCACGTATATTAAAACAACTTAACAACTACATTATCACTGAGAAAAATGACTTTTTGTAACTGAATGACAGCATACTCGGTTATCAGAGAACCGGGGTTACGTGCAGGGGCAAGCGCCCGCGCCGACTTCGTTAGCTAGCCAAAAGATATGTGTGTTACACTACATAGAGGTCTATAGTCCATAAAATGACGTTAAACTAAGATAATGCAATGGTTATCATAATTTTAAAACAACTATTAACAAGGAAAATACTCACATTGATAACTCCGCTTCCTTACGCTTGTCGCCGCCATCTTGCATTGACTGAATCGTCTGTACTCGGCCGGGCTCGGCTGGGCTCGGCGGATGATGCGCAAAGGATTCTGGCATAGCACTCACTACCAAGGGTGGTCCTGGAAAATCTTAAAAGTGAGGGCCATACAGCCCTTATTCTTGACCCTCAACTCAACACTCTGAGAATCGGGACAGCACTAGCACTTCGCGGGAGTGCGCATTTTTGAGATTGAGGGTTAAGACAGGAATTGGAATTCACCCCAAGTCTCAGTTTTAGTCCTGCTAGATCTGAGTGCTGCTTTTGACACTGTCGATCATAAGATCCTTTTACAGAGACTAGAGGACTGGGTGGGCATCTCTGGCACTGCCCTAAATTGGTTGAAGTCCTATCTAGAAGACAGGAAGTACTTTGTTGAAATTGGTAACTGTGTCTCAGACAACATGGCCTTGACCTGTGGGGTGCCCCAAGGGTCAAACCTGGGACCCCTTCTGTTCAATCTCTACATGCTGCCTTTAGGCCAGTTAATACAAAGTAATAATGTGTCCTACCACAATTATGCAGACGACACTCAGATCTATGTCTTACTGACAGCAGGTGAATATGGACCAGTGGATTCACTCTGTCACTGCTTCCAACAGGTCAGTGTGTGGATGCAAAACAACTTTCTCCAGCTAAATTCAGACAAGACTGAAGTCATCGTATTTGGTCCACAGAAACAAAGAGAAAGTGTCAGCAGTCACCTCCAGTCTCTCTCTCTAAAACCTACTAATCAGGTTAGAAATCTCGGGGTAATAATGGACTCAGACTTGAACTTTAACAGCCACATCAAATCAATAACATCAGCAGCCTTTTACCGTCTAAAAAACATTGCCAAAATCAAAGGTATAGTGTCTAAACCTGACTTGGAGAGACTTAACCGTGCATTTGTCTCGAGTAGGTTAGACTACTGTAACGGCCTGCTCACTGGCCTCTCCAAACGGGCCGTAAGACAGCTGCAGTACATCCAGAATGCTGCTGCTCGGGTCCTGACCAGAACCAGGAAGTACGAGCACATTAGTCCTGTGCTCAGGTCTCTACACTGGCTTCCTGTGGCTCAGAGAATAGACTTTAAAGCAGCTCTGCTTGTGTAAAAGTCTCTCCACGGCCTAGCACCAAAGTACATCTCTGACATGTTAGTGCCATATGAACCATCTCGGACTCTGAGGACCTCAGGGACCGGCCTCCTGCTGGTGCCCAGAGTCTGGACTAAACATGGGGAATCAGGGTTCCAGTTTTATGCAGCTAAAATCTGGAACAGTCTTTCTGAAGATGTGAGACAGGCCTCTACTCTGACAATGTTCAAATCTAGGCTCAAAACAGCTCTATTTCACTTTGCATATGACTGAAAGGATCTTATCTGCACTCTTCTCTTTTACAGTTCATTATAATGATTATTTATGTTTTTATTTTGTATTGTGATTTTAATGCATTTTCTTCTTCTGTAAAGCACTTTGAATTACTTTGTGTACGAATTGTGCTCTACAAATAAACTTGCCTTGCCTTGCCCTTGCCTATGCAGAGCCTACCCTGTAGCCTCACACGTGGCCTACGCCGTTGTGAGCATGTGTACTTATGTGGTGGGGTGTCTGTGTTGCTCTGTAGTTACACCCCCAAAGCACTAATCGGTAGAGGGGTTTCTGTGAAGTGCTGTAAAGTTTAGTTGATTCAAAATACACATTAAACATGGCTTAATAGAGACAATTTCAAAACAAGTGCAGAAGTCAGCTCCATTATAACTCACAATATTCACAGATTGTCTATTGCTGGACACATTTTCCCCACAAATACAACATGCTGATGTTATTAGCACGAGCCTATGGCATTTTACATTGTTTGAATAAGCCTAGCGGCTTGTGGAATTGTCATTTACTTTCAAAATTCAGTTCCATTACAGCTCACACGGTTCACCGACAAAACAACTGTCTTAAACAAGTTTCCCCACATATACAACATGATAACTTTATTAGCATAAGCTTAAGGTATTTTATATTGAATAAATTAGCCTAGTGTTAGCTAAGCGTCTACGCAAAGCCAGTGCCATAGGTACAGTATCGATTCAACACAGAAGTATAAATCCAAAAATTCCAAATGGAAACAATGCAATCAAACTGATTAAGTTGCTGACGCTCGCTCACGTCACATCCAGTTAGGACATGGTGTTATAATCTCAGTCTGAGCCTCCCAGTGGCAAAGACACTTTTAGTGGACGTAAACTGACGGTGCATATTGCCGAGTGGTTATGTTGCAGCCTGTTACATCACCGCTGGCTGCAGCGCTCTCACATAATACTGAACCAATTTCAAAAACTGATATTCCCATGAATTACTTAAACACAAAAACATGGAAAAATAGGGTCCAGGTTGAAAAATGCATAACGTATTATTTATAGTATGTTTCTCTTGTTGTCACTTGAGGAGAGACTGTGATGACTGTTGTCACGTTTTACTGTTAAGTTTTCAAGGATCCCCTTCCTGGCAAAACCGTGCAAGAACACAAAAGATTTCTCAAAATGCAAATGTCAAAATTAATGTCCAAAATAGTGATTTCCACATTTGAATAGATGTAATTAGTGCTCAAATCCTTCAGCGTTTCAAACTAGTGTAATGTTTAGTAACACATCAGGACAGATGCTAACATCAGTACATATCTGCACAAAGTTTATTATTATTATTTATTTATTTGTTTGGAATATTCCCTTGTAATCACAGCAAAGCATCAAACTCTGAGCTGTTGTTGGTGTGTGTTCATCAGGTGTGCAGTGTGCGCTCGTCAGGTGTACAGTGTGTGTTGCAGGAAGCAGTTCCACTGTTAATCAGCAGTCTGACAGCAGACAGATGATACAGCATCTGCTGATGTCTAATTATATAAACACACACATAGTAGGCTAATGTTTGATTTAATCCCACTGACATATGAACTGTGTTCGACTCACTGCTGTTGTTATGTCCTTTGTGAGACGTTCTGCAGCTGACTAATTCTTGCCTGCGTCAGTCAGACCTATTTCTGGACACGTTTTCCCAGCAGTCACAGTGTTTGTACTCACACTGCAGTCATTAGGAAGTCAAAATCAAAAAGGGTGAAAATGGGTTATTCCCGGCGTGTGGCCTCAAAGCTTTTTTGAAATTAATATTCTTCTTCCAACAAGAAGAAAAGTCAGCAGCCACTGCGGTGGCCTTGTGAGGCTGCGACGCTTCTTTCACAGCAGAAAACACAACTCTCAGATGAATGAAACATGGAGAGTTTGCCTTTGGGTCCTGATATTGTAAAGTTTGGTGCGAGAGTGGTGCCGATCCTGGGCGCAGTATCAGGCTCAGCTCTGTACAATTACAACTGAACTGTACTGTCAGGTTAGCTCAGAGCGGATAAAAGCGGAACACCAGTTTGCTCCAGTCGAGGTTGAGGAAGGAATTTCATGCCATCTTTCATTCGACATGGTTTCTATTGACTTCATGTGTTAGTCATTTTTCCATTTTAGTGTAATGCAAATTTTAATCAAAGTTCTAGAATATCTTCAAAGACATTGCAAATTAATGTGTGTTTTTCTTCACTGCTGTTATGGGAATACTAGGTGTTGAATGTGCCAAGATAAACACTTGGTGGAAGCATTTGGGTGCCAATAAAAACCATTGCAGAAGAAGAGAGGAGACAATGAGAAAACATAAATAAAAGAGCACCAGTTAGACCTCAAACAATGGAAACTCATGTAAAAAACATTATAGAAACATGTCATTTCTGTTTGTTTTAGGGGTGTCCCCGACTAAGAATTTTCATAGTCGAATCTGATTTGACAGATTTTTCCTTTAGCCGACTAATCGTCGAATCATGTTGTTTTCTCCCTCATTAATTAATGAGCTCATTTGCGTCAGTTTCCGCTCCAGAGAAAAGAGCTAAAACACCCAAATAAACAAATTTAATTCTTCAGTTGGCATAATAAGATAATAGTAAAAAAGTAAAAGGGTTATCATTTTATCTTTATCTTTATTCCTTTCACTTCATCAAGGTATGATGCTCTGAGCGCAGAGCGCTGCAGCCTCATCCATGTCTTTAACAGGAGTTGTTTCTGACTCGTCAGAACTTGCCATTTCATTCACAATAAACATCCAAAAACATCATCACAAGGTTTAGAAACAGTTTTCCTTCTTCCCGACTTCAAGTTACTTCATTAATCAACTCAGGTTCATACAAGTTCATCCACACGGACCGTGCGTCACCGCTCTCAGTTGTTTTGCTACGTCGGACAAAAAATAGCCAAATAAATAACCAGAGTCTATCAAGAAAACAATCAGCGGTGAAATTCGTTTCAAGACACTTCAGGTAAACGAATAATCCTTCTCGAAAGTGTGTGTTTATGCGCTCCGCCACTGTAAATCACCGCGGCACCGCTGCTGGACACCGCTCCCTCAGGGAATGGGTCAAATGCGGAGAACAAATTTCACACTCAGGTGTGTGAAAATCAGGTGGACTTTAACTTTAACTTTAAATCACCATAGGCTTCGATGCTGCTCTGATGGTCCTGCAGCGCACTCACTCACCTCAGCTATTTTTGGATCGAGCAACTGGGTGATTTATTCATGCGTAGTAATGATTATGCCTACTGATTAAACGCATGCGTCATTTTCAATTTTTTTATTAACAGAAATTAGGCTGATGTTTGTATCAAAATAGGCTATATATCATGAATTACTAGAAAACAAATACATTCTATGTCAAATCAAGATGTTCAGCAGCAGTGAGCACCCCCATATAGTCAGAATGGCACGGTCTTGTTTCATAACCACATTTTGCGACGATTCGACAGCGAGACTGGCAGTCGAATCAGACTTCTCCGAATCGAATCATCGAATTATCGACTATTCGGGGTCACCCCTAGTTTGTTTCATGTATTAATTTGAGGAATATTAAAGTCTAATTGATCAGCACCTTCAGCATTCACTGGGGCGGTTTGCAGCAAAGTGTGAAGCGGTCCGGATGAGAGTCAGCACCTCCAAATATGAGGCCATGGTTCTCTGCCAGAAACTGGTGGATTGTCCCCTCTGGGTTGGGGAGAGTTACTGCCTCAAGCTAGGGAGTTCAAGTATCTCAGGATCTTGTTCACAAGTGAGGGTAGAATGACGCCAGAGATGGATCTGCAGTTTGGTGCAGCGCTGTACCTGAACGTCGTGGTTAAGAGGCGAAGCTTTTTTTACTCCTCCATCTACGTCCTCACCCACACCTATGGTCATGAGCTCAGGGTAGTGACAGAAAGAATGAGATTGTGGATACAAGTGGCCGAAATGAGTTTACCCCATGGGGTGTCTGGGCTCAGCCTTAGAGGTCTGAAGGGAGCTTGAAGTAGAGCTGCTGCTCCTTGATGAAAGGGGTCAGCTAAGGTGGTTCGGCATCTGATCAAGATCCTCCTGGGTGCCTCCCACTGGAGTTGTTTTGGGCACTTACAGCCCGTGACCGAGCTTTGGATAAGCAGATGAAAATGGATGGATTTTCTCACAGATCTGATGTTCTCATCTCTTCAGTGGAAGCTTGACTGACATTCAAAGTCTGGGTAAAGTAAACTCTAATTTCTTTCCAAACACAGACCTTTCAGTCTCACAGCTGGCAGTTACTTCTCACTGCTGTGGGTGTGTGCTTTGCTCTAATGTTAGCAGCTGTGAGCTGCTGAACGTGAGTGTCGCCACACAGCGGCTCTCTCAGTTTTCAGTTCAGAGGGTGTGTGTGTGTTGTGCTACTATAGACTGTGTGTGCTACTGGGTTAGCTGTTGAGGAGAGTCCGTTGCTGTGCTGCAGCTCAGGGGTCGTGTATGTTACTCTGCTTCTGGGTTAGCTGTGGTGTTGCATGATACAGATTTTTTCAAGTGATACCGATAACAGATAATTACCTGCTTCTCATGGCCGATAACCGATAAGAAAGCTTATAATTTCACATTTTTTATTTTAAAAAGAAGTATAAAACCCTGTTTATGTACACCTGAGGGTAAGAAAGGCTAAGGTGTAGTGAGAAAATCTGGCTGATTTAGTATTCCATAGCTCTGACCCAACCAAATTACACTGACATCGTGATTGTTAACACATCAAAGACAAAGAACAGTTGTTACTCTTCATACCTGCCAACACTCGGCTGTGTCAAATGGACTACCCTCAACGCCCCTGCTCCCATATAACCCTACACTATAGACAAACATAATAGATACAAGGATGTGAAAGTAAAATGACTTTTAATGATTAAAAGTAATTTTTTACTGATTAAATCAGTATTACATTTATAGTTAACGGTAAGACAGAGGGAGATGACGAAGCCCAGTGTTACTGTGTAATTCTGTGGTGTGTCAGTAAAGTGTATAAACTACACTGCAGAGTGGAGTCTCTACTAACGGAGACAAACACTGACAGCTGACTCATATGAACATTGGCAGTTCCATGGTACATCTGCTGTATCAGATGTTTATATCATCATGCATTTTTACAGACACACCCAGTCATTGTCTCACTGTCCCACATTAGACTAGCCACCAACTACCAAGGAGAATAGTGATGCGCTATTGATTCACCTTGCACATAAACAGTCAACTCAGAAAAACAAGCGGCTGTGTCTCACACACAAACATGCAGCCAAAGAGGTAACGATACAAATAATTGCTAACTTAAGCATCACACAGCTAGCGGTTATTAATAAGTTTAACAACAAAGTTTAGCATTTTAAAAGCTTGGTGTGATGTAAGCGGCTGCTGCTAATTAGCTCATGCTAACACTCTGGAGATATTCCTTCCGTGCTGTGTCTAACCTGTGTTGGACGGTCGAAGCTCAGACCCATGGTGCAATCCTATTGTCTTCCTCTGGAGCTGTGAAAGACGTCTACACCACAAAATGTTTTGCCCTCTAGACAGTGTGCTGCAGTTGTAGTTGTTGTTCTTTTCTGTGTTTATTAGCAGCTCGCTTTAAAGCAGTCTGGCTTTGTATTATCAGTGCTATTTATTGGCTATAATTTTATCTATCAGAATAATGCATAATTATAAAATGTCCCATTATCGACCAATAATTTATTGGCCTGATATACATCATGCAGCCCTAGTTAACTGCTAATGGGTGTTCAAGAACTGTTAGCGTCATACTTATACATAAGACGTACCAAAAAGTCTCACGTACTGTTTCACCCTACTAAACAGCATCTTTCTCATGCAGTCACACTGTACAGATGAATAATATTTGACCTCACTGTGTTCTGTTGATGCAGTTTGAAGCATCTCATTAAAACCACCACGTTAATTGCTTCCTGATGATAAAACAATTGAGAAGTTTTGTTTCTGTTTGTTTATGACCAGCATTAAAGAAATGGTAATGTGGTGTGAGCTGTTTAGATGAAACGCGTTTAAGACCTTGGCACAACTTCCCACAAAGAAACAGAGTTTAATGAGCTGATTGCACCAGCATTTTAGGGAGCAATGGTTGTTTTATTCATTTCACTGGCAGATAGTTTGGATTAATGGGTCTTTATGGCTTCTTTGTCCAGCTTCAAGATTTAACGTCCACACTTACTGGACCGGTCCAGCTCTAAAAATGGACAGATGTCGCATTATAATGTTTTGGCCAAGTGTGGGGATCAATAAGTGCTTTATAATTAGACTAAGAATCAATGTTGATTTAACAAGATAGCTTTTCTGCCAGGGGAATTAAAGACTGCCATCATGCTGAATCTGTAATTCAAGATGCATGGAGTACGATTGTGCAGCTCAAGTATACTCCGACTAAACTGGTTTGTTGTTGCAGTATCACAACGAAGGCTAAATACTCACTGTTTAAACTGCTGAGAAAATGACTACTCTCAGTAAGTTAATTGATTTTATTAAGAGAATTTCAGAGAGCATGTGAAGAGTGAGGCAGTCCTACATTTGTTTAAAGTTACATATGTATTATGTAAATACAATTTTTGTGAATTTTGGTTGCACCAGAAATGCAATGATGCAACACTCAACAATCCTCTTTTAAATTAATTAAGGGTACACACGTAATACACACTTCTCTAAAATATAACTTTGTCATTTTTTCCCCCACCAAAGTAATTCTTAATTAAAAAATAATGTATATTGAAAATGGCATGTGCAAAAGTACCAACATTCCTCGAGAGGTCTGTAAAGAATCTTGTATCAACGCTGGCTTTTTAACTGCTATTAGATATGTAATAGTGAAGTGTCATGATCTGTGTGGAGACTCTCATTGGATTTTATGTTTTCAAGTTGAAGAGACAACATGAGTGATGTGAAATCTGAGGTTCACTTAAAAGTAGGCTTGTCATGATCATTTCTAGGGCTGCCCCCAACTAAGAAATTTCCCAGTCAACCAATAGTTGTCATTTAGGGTCGACTACACTTGCATGTTTACAATATTGATTTAATCATTAAATGATATATTTTGGGCTTGACAACACAATGCTTTGAGTTGAAGGTGTGAGAAGGAGTAGTATCAGTAACATTGTTAACACTCTGCTACCTTACAGAGAAATACAAAACCGTACTAATGAACCGGCATTAATATAGGCTTATATTTTATCTACAAGTGCACGTCACACACTGAGTGAGCCGCCTGTTAATGACACTGTTGGCAAAGCAGTAATGACTGTAACTGCTGTTTTGATGGAAGTGCTCAGTATTAATGCACTTGAGTGCATAGCAGAGGGGCGTCCTGTTGGTTTAAAATAAGAAAGTTGTAACACCTCAAATTTTCTCACACCCTCCAGTGTCACTTTCTGGACGACTGTTGTTGCTAAGTGATACTGCTCACAGAGTGGAAGAGAATTTGTTGCCTGGTAACTTTTATCTTATTGAGCATTCTGTCAGGACGACGGATGCGTCAGATCCTCGCGTGGATCTAACAACACAGATCTCTCTGATGGTGGAGCTCTGGCAGAGGCTTTGATTTGTAAACAGGAAGGATGTTTAAACTTTTTGTTTGGATGTTTTTTCTTTTATAGTGAGAAGGGATCTTGTTCAGAGCAGAGAGAGGAGAATGGGACTTTGGGAGGAAGTGAAGGTGGGTGGAATCAAGGAAATTTTCGATCATTTTTGTCTTTAAAAGTTTGAAACTTTATCTTTCAGAGCTGCAGTGAGTAGTCAAGCAATTAGTTGGTTGAAATACTACTTTGATTATTGATAAAGGTTGTCGTCTTTTTTTTTTTTCAAGTATAATGCCAAACCTTTGAATCTTCGCAGTTCAGAAATTTGTTGTTTTTCTTGGTCTTACATCAAATATTTTGTGGTTAGAAGTGTTATTAGGACAAAACACCTGATGACATTTTTGAGCATATTTTTTGAACCTCACCCCAAAATCAAACCAAAAACCTGTTTCCATGGTATATGGCAGTCTAAAGTATCCTCCCAGTTTTGATAAGTACTGTAAGGAATACTTCCTAAGGACCGGTATGTTAAGTAAGAATTATAAATGGTTTTATTTATCTTCCTGTTTTGCAGCCATTTGGGATTTTTTATAGGTGGCTGACAGACTGACAGTTTATAATTTCCATCACATTTTTTTTTTATTTTCAAGAGCATTCTAAGAGCAGAAACCAGTTGATTAAAGGATTGGAAGGAACAAATACTACCAAACGTATCAGTGAATTGGTTGTAACTGATAAGATATCCTTCTTCATTAACAAGATCATTTATGAACGAAACACCCTGTCCCAAAAACTGGTTTCCCTTCAATCACAATATTGGAGTTAAGCCATATAATCTGCTGCAAAACACTGTCTCTGCCCTCTGGAGGATTAAACTGAAAGCATAACTAACTCTGTATAACCTCCTTAAACACAGATGAATTTTTAAGTATTTTCTCAATTGAACCCATATGACAAGGTGAATTTGCAAAAACGGCTAGAGCCTTTGTTGGAACAATGGATGAGTACCTTCCAAGAACTTGGATAAAAACCAGTCCTTATGCAGGTACATTTTTTGAATAAAGGTAGCTTTTAAAGTGAGACGTAATGCCTCAAGATTTAGTAATTTTAACCCCCCTATTTCATAATCATTATAATATACTACACTTATTCAATTTTTTTCTGGTTTATGACTCCAGAGGAATCCAAAAATCTTTTGTTCAAAAGTCCTGAAAAGGACTGTGACGGGCTGGGAATTGACATGAAAAGATAAGTAAATTATGACACTACAAGTGAATTTACCAGAGAGGGTTTACCAAAAAGTGGTAAGGTTTTTCCCCACCATGGCTGTAAGATTTTGTCCATGTTATTATAACTGATTGAAAATAGATCGTTCAGATCCTCAGGCATCACTATCCCAAGTACATTAACTGGCCCGTCAGTCCATGTAATTGGGAAGTTTGTACACTTTAAAGCACCTATTCTGAGAATCGCACATTTCCCAGAATTTGGTTTTAGACCAGATATTTTAGAAAAAAGGTTTACATTTTCCAGGAGGGCTTTCAAACAAGAGAGTTTTGGACTTATCAGGAAACTAGTATCATCTGCATACATTGATATTTTTGTTTTTAGACACCCCATTTCAAGCCCCTCCACTTCAATATTTGATCTTATTTTAATTGCTAACATTTCAATTGCAATTATAAACAGATATGGGGACAGTGGACACCCTTGCTTTACCCCTCTAAATAGAGGAATAGACCCAGACATATATCCATTATTAACAGTTTTACAGCTGGTGCCATTATAAAGCCCTCTAACCCAATTAATCAACGATTTGCCAAAATTAAAGAATTCCGAACTCTTAAAAATTAAATCTAAATGAATTTTGTCAAAGGCCTTCTCTAAATCAGCGATAAATATCAAGCCAGCCTTTTTCCTTAATTCATAGTTTTCCATAACTTCTACCAAATGTCTTATATTATTACCAATGAAGCGACCCTGCATAAAGCCTGATTGATCCTGATAAATAATATTTGATAATTCTTCAATCTGTGAGCTATACACTTTGCAAGTACCTTAACATCGTAACATTGAAGTGTGATTTTACTCCAGTTTCTAAGATATACTGGGTCCTTATATTGACCATTGGGTTCTTGTTTAAGAAGAGGTGAAATAAAGCCCTCTTTTTGAGAGGTAGACAGATATCTGACATTATATGTGAAATTAAAACAAGAAAGTAATGGTCTCTTAATAAAGTCAAAGAATTTCTGAAAACTTCTATTGGTATTCCATCTAATCCAGGAGTTCTGCCTGCTTTAAAGGACATTGTAGCAATATTGAGTTCTTCTTCTGTAATGAGGCCTTCACGTAACTCTTTTTGAATATTGGTTAATTTTCTGGGAAAAAGTTTTGGCAGCATTCATTATCTATCTGAATAGTTTGCCGATGGAGGGAGAAAATCTTAGTAAAATATTTTTCTTCCTCCTTTAAGATATCAGACTGTCTATTTAGTTTTTCCCCATTATTTGAAACAAGGTTAGTAATATTCTTTTTTGAAAAAATTCTTTTTTGAATTCTCAAAAACAATTTAGTACATTTCTCACCTTCTTCCATCCATTCTGCCCTATTTTGATAATAACTCTTATATGATCTATCTTCAATTAGAAAATCTAGTTCCTTCTGTTTATTCTGTAAGTCATTTACCAGGTCAGTAGATATATCAGTGGAATTTTCTATATAGTGAGTAAGGCTTTCGATTTTGGTTTTTAAGGTTTGCTCCTTTAATTTTCTTCTTTTTTTTTTTTTTCTTCCAAGACGAGTAAGCAATCATGTCCTCTAAATGAACATTTAAAGGCATCCCAAACCGTCAGCGGGTTAGCTGTCCCAGTGTTAGTTATAAAAAAAATCACTAATAAACTTCTCTGTCTTACAAATACATTCCTCATCTTGAAGAAGACTCTAATTGAATTTCCAATACCCTGGACCACGCCTATTCTCTACTACAGAAATATTTAATGAAATAAGATGATGATCCAATCTTGTTTTATCCTCAATTAAAACGCTTGTAATTTTTGGGGTCAAGGAAAATGAGATTAAAAAATAATTGATCCTACTAGCCTGGTTCTGTCTTTTTCAGGTATATCTTCTCAAATGTGGATTCCTGAAACGCCAAATATCAACTAAGTCTAAGGTATCCATAAGGTTGCAAATTTTTGTATGTGCATGTGGGTGATAGTAACAGAAGTTCCTTTTCGGTCGGCAGTATTAAAATTTCCCAACATAATTATTTTTCCATCAGTGTCTAACAATTGAGTCCCTATTTCATAAAAAAGTGGTTCATCAGTGTTTGGCACATAAATATTAATTAAACAAACGTTTTCTTCTTGTATTATCAAGTTTAGGATTATCCACCTTCCCATTAAATCTGTATGAACTCAGCATAATTTGAAAAATGTTTCTTAAAGAGAATCATGACACCCCTTGAATTACGCTGACCATGAGAAAAATAGATCAAACTGTCCCACTGTTTAATCCAAGATATTTCATTCACCTTTGCTGAGTGTGTTTCCTGCGAACAAAATATATGCTGTTTCTTTTCTTTTAACCATGAGAATATAATACGACTTTTTTTGCTATCAGCAAGACCATTAACGTTGTAACTTGCAATGCCTATGTCATCACTTACTATATTACTATTAGACATAGATATTATTCATAACTTTATCTTTATTGGAATTGATCTCTGGTGTTATTTATCAACCAGAACCTACCACACATAACATCAAACATATAGACTACAGAAACAATAAACACATAACAGATAACAGAAACCCCATCTACCCTCCCACAATCCATAGTCCTTTACTTAACAGAAGAAGAAAAAAAAGAAAAAAAAAAGGAAGGAAAAACCCATTTAAGGCCCAAATTAACATTTATAATGGCTCCTTTGTAACAATTAAAGAAAAAAATAAGAAAGAAAAGGCTAAGGAAATGAGTCCAAACTTAAGGTTATTATTATGAAGGGCACTTGAATGCATCGCTTTAAGGCACGCCTAGACAGTCCTTGCTAGGTGAGCAGTGTACACGGAAACTTTCTCAATCAATCAGAGGCGCTCATAGTCGTAGGTTGAGTGATGTTATTAATTTATTCATTCATTCACCGTCTTTTGCAATCTTATGTGATTTTCAAGTTATAAAGCATCATCCTGGTATAGCTAACTGTTCACATACTACTTGTTGGCTATGAGACGGACTTTGTTTCCTTTTTGTCTGAGAGCGTTCATGATCGGGATGATCTTTCGCCGTTTTTCCACAACTTCTGCTGGATATTGATTGCTCAGATAGAATTGTGTACCCTTCAGCCTCTTGCTAAGGCCAAGGACTTGATCCTTACATTTAGAGCTTCAGAGCTGGTCTTGGTTTACCACTGATGTGCTCTTTTCGGGACCCAAGCCTATGAACACGGTCCAGTTGGATTTTCTTAACATCCTCCTCTTGAATTTTGAGATGCTCCTGCAAACTTCCTCATAATGACCTCCAATGTTTCGTAAGTTTCCGTCTCTTTTTCTTCTTTCCCCATGAACAGGAGATTATCCCGTATGCCTCTACATTGGAGATTTAGTAGGGTCGCCTTGAGTTTTGTGTTATCATTTGTCAAGCTTGTAGTCACTGATTGTAAGTGTGCAACCCCCTTCTGCAGAGCTTTATTTTCCTTTTTAGCTCTTCAATTAGACCATTGTTGTACTCCACGGAGTGTTTCAAATCCAACACATCTGCTTTCAGTTCCTTCAGAATGTCCAGTTTTTTTAGTTGAGTAGAGATAGTGCGCAGCATCTCCCGATCTTCAGTGGTAAGCGCCATTGCTTCTTCATCTGAGTCACTTGATCCCAGCTGTGCGCGGATCCGTTTAGAGTCCGGTTCTTTTCTACTTTGCATGGTGTGGTTTGACAGTTTCAACAAAGTAGGCCAAAATACAGAGGATATTTTCCAAAAATAGCAGCCGGTACATAGCAATGTGCGCAGCGATCGGAGTGTCCGCATGTTCCCACCAAACAAAACACTTATTTCCTTTGATTTTGTGAGCTTACCTTGCCTTATCTGGAGTCTGTGATTTAAAATATTAAAGGAGCCCAGAAGGTGTCAGGCCACAGTTACATACTGGAGCATAATATTGACTGATTTACTGTGTTGTAGGGACAGTCTCAGCTCGTGTCTGCCGCTCCGGCCATCATGCGATGAGTGTATTTTACTGTTTTCTGATGTTTTATAGACCCAACAATTGATCGGTTAACTGTGAATTAATTGATAATGAAAATAATTGTTAGTTGCACCTCGAGTCTTTTTGAGTATCCACATTGAGAGACAATCAGCTGGTATTTGAACGTCCTTGTTCTGCTTTAGAAAGAAGAATTATATATATTATTATTATATATATATAAATAAATATATATATATATGATAAAATAAGAGAAACAGACATTTCTGGCCTCGTTCTGAAGCAGCCCTCAACTCCTATATCCTGAAATAGACCCTGACCTTTATACAGCAACTCGTCGGTCATGGAGTTGTGAAACTTTACAGTGCTGCTACCAGCTTGTTTTGAAAAATGAGTCTGAAAGCAGCTGCACATGCACGCACGCACGCACAAACACACACACACACACACACACACACACACACACACACACACACACACACGCCTGCTATTTATTTCCGTGCTCGTCTCTCTGTTTGCAGAAAGGTTGGTGAAACTTGTGCTTGAGAGGAGCACATCAATGCCCAGACACATGGGTAGGTCAAAAAGTGATCTTCTCTGCAGATTAATCTTTCGCTATAATTGAGCTACTCCTGTAATTGGTCTCTCCATGCCCCAGAATATACCCTGCTCCAGTGACCTACTTCTCTGGAGTCGGCTCAGTGTCTCCCCAGGGTGCTCAACTCCAGTCCCCAGCTTCTCCTCTTCTCTCGCTCCAATTAAAGGCAGACAGTAGACCAGAGCAGGATCTCTGAATGTGATGCAGACAAATTAAGTCCTGTCACTTAATTTACACACAGCTGCACCTGGTATTTTGCTCTGTATATGTTTGTTTATTTCTTTATTTTTTAAATTGGTCTGCTGTTTTTCTTTTTTTTTCTTGTGAGCAGCAAAAACAAATTGTAAACATAACATTAACATATAGTCACCTTTAAGCTGATATGGCGAACCTGTCAGCAAATTACTGCTTAGAGAGTTGGTGTTCCAGAAGCAAAAGAGGTGTGACATGTTGCACACCAGCATCAGAGTTTAGTGTGGCATGAAACATACACGTCGGCAGCACTTTATAAGCAATAACAATGGCAATGGCGGCTGATCCTGTCCTCTGCTCGGAGGCTAAGGAGCTCCTTTGCTGCCAGTCTTGGCCAGGACTCCCTGGAAGAAGAGTTCCTGTAACTCAATGGTACCCTTCCTGGTTAAATAAAAAAATAAAAACATTGTCTCCTCAATTTTCAGACATTTTAAGCTGCTGTTCTTCTTCTGTGAGTTATCCACTAACTGCTATCAGCCGCTATTAAAATCTCCCAGCGGGGGGTCGCACGCATAACGCATCGTTAAAACATCACAACCGCCCTGTCCTGTCGGTTCACACTACACACAGACGTCAAGTCGGCTCTGTATGTACCTCCACTGCCAGCTTAAAGGCGAGACATCTGTGTCTCCTCATTCTGTGATCATACCTTTTATACAGAACAGCGACGTGGAATAACGGCTTGGCATTCTTGCCTTGAACAGGCAGGTTGTGCCCACCTGATGAATTCATTATTCTCTCTTTTTTAGCTCTGTTTTTGGTCTCCACCAACTCCTGAGGGAAATATCTGTCCCCTAGCTGCTAAATGCTCCACCATGTTCACTTGCTAGTTGCTGACTGTGTATGTCTGCTGTTTGCTGTTGAGTAGGTGGAGTACAGTGGGGTTTTAGAGCTTTTTCTTCTGAAAGCAACGCTACGAGAGTGGTGAGAGTGAACCAGAACAGTTAAGTTGCATGTCGGACGGATAAAAAAAATAGCTGAAACTTACCTTTAAGCTGGAGCTTTGAACAGGCCCGACATTACTTAAACCTAAATAGTTTCTGTGTAAGCCCACGTGAGCCTGAAGTACTGCAGCAGCTTTGGGCCCGAGCCTGATTTAAAAACCTGACTTTTCATGTTTTAACATTAAAACATTTATTACAAGCTAAGTGCTGGTGTGTTTTCTCACACCACTTTTTAATTTTCTTTTCCCTTTGTTATTTCAAGAGTCTGTTTTCATCTCTAGGTGTCAGGTATGACATTCAGAGCAGGCTGTGCCCGTCCGTGCAGTGCCATCCATGGCAGTGTGGTGCACAGTTGATGATCGCCGTCCTCCGCTGCATGTTTTGTGCATCTCTCTCACTGCTGTGAAAGCAGAGCAAACACTGCCAACAACAACTGACACCTTGCAACCCTTCTCTTTATATCTCTTGTTTTCCCTCCAGTCCAATTCAGCTCTTGCTCATGTATGTATGAGAGCTGCCAACGTCATGTTTCTGCTGTGCATTGCTCTGGAGTTTGTGTAGTGTATGTGAACAATTGATCCCCTAATTCTAATGTTTTTTAATTTTTTAATCTGATTCTCAAGCTCAACAGTTACATTTGTTATAATGGGTTAATGCAACACAGCTCATACATTATTCACGACATTACACAGACTATAAGGTCAGCACTAAAAAAAACAAAAACAAAAAAACCCCCCTGAAAATTGGTAGAAACACTACCTGAGGGATTTTGGACAAATTACAGCCCAGCCTGGACTGGCCTGGGGGATTGGGTTGGGCCCTGTACAGTGTCCTAACAGACTCAGGTGCACACCAAAACAACCAGATTTAGACTTTCCTGAAGAGGTGGTCTTGGTCACGTTGCAACATACTCTGCTGCGTTTTGTTTGTGGTGAGAATGTGTTCCTGGATCTTTCTCGTATGGAAATTCTGACCAATCAAGAGTAGCTTTCTCACGCAGGCATTTTATTTGGTCTACTTTTAAATGTTGCCGAGAGAACATGAACCAACTTTGTTGAGTTCATAAACAAGGCTAAAAAGAAAGAAGATGAAAAAAGACTTTTGATAGCTGAGTTTTTTATTGCTCTGAGTCATTTTGGTCAAAACTCAGCAAACACTGAGAAGCAGTACCCTGTTTGTTTTGATGTCGGTCACATGTGTTGCACTTCTTGTTTTTGACTAGTTTTGCGCTGTATGTTTCCATGTGACACACAAAAGAATCACTAAATTAAATAAAATCAGTACCCTGAAGGGGTAGCAGTCAGGACAGACAACGGTTGTTCTTGTGGGCCGGCAAAAATTGTGTGCTGTACTGGTACTGGTGTCCGTGTATGAACAAACTCAGCAGACTCTCTCTTGAATGTGCAGAATAAGAAGAAAAAGGAGAAAACATGGGGCGTTGGTAGCTTAGTGGATAGTGCCAGCGCCCCTTGTATAGAGGTGATGCCTAGCTGCAGCGGTCGCGAGTTCAACTCTGGCTTGCAGCCCTTTGCTGCATGTCGTTCCCCCACTCTCTCTGTCTCCCAATTTCACACTGTCCTGTACATTAAAGGCAAAAAAGCCCCCAAAAATAATCTTTAAAAAAAAGAAAGAAGGCACAAACATCCACATGTACTTGGCAATGAACTGATTTGAATATGGCGATCAAAGGTCGAGGTCCATGTTTTCTTGTCTGTCTTATTCTTGTCAACGTGATATCTCAAGAACACCTTAAGGGATTTTTTTTTTTTTATAATTTGGCTCAAACATCCACTTGGGCTGAAGAATAACCTGATTAGAATTTGTTTCAAAGTTCAGCGTGACCTCACAAAACATGTTTTTGGCCATAACTCAAGAATACTTACACAAATTATGACAAACCTCACCAAAATGTCTAACTGGATAAAATAATGACATGATGACATTTTATATCCAAAAGGTCAAAGATCAGCTTCACTGTGACATCATGCTGTTCTGCAAAAGCACTTTACCGGTCATTATTCAGCATCATAATTCAGGAACAGAAGGGGAGACATTTGGTTAGATACTGAATTAGAGACTCTAATCATGAGTATCGACCTTGAAACCGTGCTGATTGTTTAGATCGTCTGTGCTGCCAGAGGGAAGATGTGTGTGAAGCATCCATGTTTCATCGGAATGGATGTAAACTGTAAAAGGAACTTGACTGGTTCGCAGAGGCATACAACCATGAGGCGGTAATTCTAGTTTTTTTGCAAGAAATGTATTCATGTCTCGTATAACTTATTAAGTTATATTTGTCTGACAAATGAGATGTCTTCTGTGGTTGAGACTTTTAAGTTCTAACTATGATGAAATCTGAAAAGATGATCTTTAAATTGTCTTCTGGCATTTAAAAACAATACTGACTGGCGTTATGGGGGCGCCGTGATGAAAGGTCAAAATGTTGAACTGGAGCAACACATCTGGCCTGATTTTAAAGAAACATAATAGGATGATGCATTTTGGCACTTTGGTGTGGAATTTTTTTATGTGGCAGTCATTTTCTACCATTACACAACACTGTGCGTTTGTATGTTTTTGTGTGTGGGATGAGCTGTGAGAAGTTACTGTAGAGCATTGACTCACAGTGTAAATGGTTGAACATGAGAGGCAATGATGAGTTTGGGGCTAGCAGACTGTGTCTTCATGTTACAGCAGGCGCTTTAAGTCAGAAAACTTGATGTGTTTTCATGTTTTCTCCTTTCAGAGAAGCTGGAGCCGTTGCCGCCGACAGCAGCCCAGATCAGATATGGTGAGAGATTAAATCTGATACACACACACCAACACACACACCCTCTGTATTTTGTAAAGGAATTGCAGCCTGACATTCTCCCATCAGTATTTCTATGATGTCAGCAGTGTTGGTTTGAAGATCTTTTTTTTTTTTTTTTTTTAAATAAACACTTTGAGTCATTGATCTCTTTTTGTGATTATGGTGGAAATCAAAGATGACTTTAATTAGCTTTGTTGATTTTTCTTGTCTCTCCCATCAGATAACAGTTTGTTCTGTAAAGTCTGAACTTCAGAGAGAACCACGGGTCAATACCTGACCTCATAACCAGACTCCACATCACTTTTCTCTTTAGCAGAGCTCACAGGGAATGAATCCTTTTCAAAAGGTTATTTATCCACAGTGAGAAACAATGGAGGTCACCAAGTCTCATAAATAAAGTAGAAAAATAATATTGGCTTGAAAATCTGTGTGCCCCAGCACGTGAGACAAAGAAAACAGACAAATATCTACAGATTGGTTAACTTGAGCATCGACTGCATATTTTCTTTACCTAATGTTTGTGAAATAAACATGTAACTCAGCATAATGTGGGATTTAAAAAAGACACATTTAAAGGAAATAAACTGTGGAGTATTTAACATATTCATTTATCAGCCATATACTCTGTGCAGTTCACTGAGGGTTAAGTGCAGGAATTAAATGTCAGATTATGTGTTAATCCTGCCTGTGATGTTGATTCACTTCCTCTGTTTGCAGTTTTGTTCCACAACGCCATCCCCTTTATTGGATTTGGTTTCCTTGATAATGCCATCATGATCGCAGCAGTAAGTTGAGATATTTACACAGTGATGAAGGCTGATTTTACTGGAATTATTCACCTGAAAGTAAAACAGAGACTTTGTGAAATGAAATGTGTAAGCCTTCATCAGAGATTCACATTGTCTTGTGTCTGGTTGTTCTTCTTGTAATAACACCAAGTGGGGATGAATATCTCATCTCAGTCTCTCTCCTGTCCTCCAGGGAACACAGATTGAACTCTCTATCGGAGTCACCTTGGGGATCTCCACCATGGCTGGTAAGAGCATATTAGAAACAGACCAGGAAGTCTGCAGTCGAGTCACAGTGAAATCTTAATTGACTTTATTATTTTGTCGGCTAATTCTCCAGTCCATCTATAAGTTGTTGATTAGTTAAACAATAAAGAGTTTAGCATTAGCAGTTTGATTAGATACTAATTTAACTAAGTTATAATTCCAAAAACTGTTTTTTCCAGATCTTTTCAAATATGATGAGTTCCTTCTTTTCTTAATTTTATACCATTGTGAATTGAACAAGAATATATATGTGCAACACTGTGACAACGTTTTAGGCAGGTGTGACAAAATGCTCTAAAGTAAGAATGCTTTCAAAAATACAAAATGTAATTGTTAATATTTATCAATTTACAAAATGCAAAGTGAGCAAATAGAAGAAAAATCTCTATCAAATCAATATTTGGTGTGACCACCCTTTGCCTTCAAAACAACATCAGTTCTTCTAGGTACACTTGTACATAGCTTTTGAAGGAACTCGGCAGGTAGGTTGTTCTAAACATCTTTGAGAACTAACCACTGATCTTTTGTGGATGTAGGCTGCCTCAGATCCTTCTGTCTCTTCATGTTATCCCAGACAGACTCTGATGTTGAGATCAGGGCTCTGTGGGGGCCATACCATCACTTCCACGACTTCTTGTTTTTCTTTACGCTGAAGATAGTTCCCTAATGGCATTGGCTATATGTTTGGGGTCATTGTCCTGCTACAGAATACATTTGGGGCCAATCAGACACATCCCTAATGGTATTGCATGATGGATAAATATACAGTACAGGCCAAAAGTTTGGACACACCTTCTCATTCAATGCGTTTTCTTTATTTTCATGACTATTTACATTGTAGATTCTCACTGAAGGCATCAAAACTATGAATGAACACATGTGGAGTTATGTACTTAACAAAAAAAGGTGAAATAACTGAAAACATGTTTTATATTCTAGTTTTTTTCAAAATAGCCACCCTTTGCTGTGATTACTGCTTTGCACACTCTTGGCATTCTCTCGATGAGCTTCAAGAGGTAGTCACCTGAAATGGTTTCCACTTCACAGGTGTGCCTTATCAGGGTTAATTAGTGGAATTTCTTGCTTTATCAATGGGGTTGGGACCATCAGTTGTGTTGTGCAGAAGTCAGGTTAATACACAGCCGAGAGCCCTATTGGACAACTGTTAAAATTCATATTATGGCAAGAACCAATCAGCTAACTAAAGAAAAAAGAGTGGCCATCATTACTTTAAGATATGAAGGTCAGTCAGTCCGGAAAATTGCAAAAACTTTAAATGTGTCCTCAAGTGGAGTCGCAAAAACCATCAAGCGCTACAACGAAACTGGCACACATGAGGACCGACCCAGGAAAGGAAGACCAAGAGTCACCTCTGCTTCTGAGGATAAGTTCATCCGAGTCACCAGCCTCAGAAATCGCAAGTTAACAGCAGCTCAGATCAGAGACCAGATGAATGCCACACAGAGTTCTAGCAGCAGACCCATCTCTAGAACAACTGTTAAGAGGAGACTGCGCGAATCAGGCCTTCATGGTCAAATAGCTGCTAGGAAACCACTGCTAAGGAGAGGCAACAAGCAGAAGAGATTTGTTTGGGCCAAGAAACACAAGGAATGGACACTGGACCAGTGGAAATCTGTGCTTTGGTCTGATGAGTCCAAATTTGAGATCTTTGGTTCCAACCGCCTTGTCTTTGTGAGACGCAGAAAAGCTGAACGGATGGATTCCACATGTCTGGTTCCCACTGTGGAGGAGGAGGTCTGATGGTGTGGGGGTGTTTTGCTGGTGACACTGTTGGGGATTTATTCAAAATTGAAGGCACACTGAACCAGCATGGCTACCGCAGCATCCTGCAGCGACATGCCATCCCATCCGGTTTGCGTTTAGTTGGACGATCATTTATTTTCACCTCCAGGCTGTGTAAGGGCTATTTGACGAAGAAGGAGAGTGATGGAGTGCTGCGGCAGATGACCTGGCCTCCACAGTCACCGGACCAGGGGCCTCATTTATAAAACTGTGCGTAGGATTCACCTTAAAAGATGGCGTACGGATGAAACACAGAAAGTGCTTACGCACAAAAATATTTAGATTTATAAAACCGTGCGGCGCACACCTGTACGCAATCCTTTCATTATAAATACCCACCTACGGTGAATTGTGCGTGAGTGTGCTCCTCCCTGTCTCATCCCACTCCTCCACCTATTGTCTGCCCACAATCATCCATAAATGGTCAATGCTAAATAGCTCATGAATATGCGGACGGTTTTAAGGACCCCTTGCTGGGCCTTTCAGCGAGGGAGAGATGGAGACAACACGCTCAAAGAAGGCTAAGTTTACCGAATGCGAAATTGAAGTGCTCTTGACCGAGATTGAGCACCGTAAAAAAGTTTTATTTGGAGGCCTCAGCAGTGGCATTTCAAATAAAAAAAAAACAAATAGAGTGGCAACTTGTGGCAGACGCCGTGAACCGTGTGGGATCGACGCACAGGACAAGTGCCGAGGTGAGTCATTGTGATTTTTGTGTTTTCAATTTTTCTGTGACATCCGCACAGAAACAAAGTTTCTATTTTGTAGAAATTTAAGATTTATTTTAAATGAAAAGTGCAATTTCATTTTTATTATCAGGTGAAAAAGAAGTGGTCCGACATAAAAGTAGAGGCCAAAAAACGACTTGCAGCTCACCGGCAGAGCGTCCAGGCAACTGGTGGTGGTCAGGGAGAACCGCCACCCTCTCCCTTTGACACGAGGGTTGGAGCGATCCTCGGGGAAACCCTTCTGTCTGGCATTGTGCCAGAAGCTGAGGGAGACACCGATGCTGTTGCGGACGTCACAGATATAGGTAAGGCGAACGTTTGATACCAACACTGACCTTAAAATTTTGAGTGTCAATAATAACTACACACATTGCATTAAATCATTTCTTCCATTTTATTCAGGTAAAAGTGTCGCTGTGGGTGTTGGGGATGATGGCAGCGCCACAGAGCCTGCCCCAGCCGCCAGCAGTGTCGCCAGTGTGCAGGTGGACCCAGTCTCCCCACAGGCAGGACCCAGTGGCATCTCAGGGGGGGGTCGTGCAAGTGGCCGCGTCCTCACCGATGCTGTGCTGCAGTCACAGAGGGACATTATTAGTGCAATTCATGATTTAACGCAGGAATTACACAGAGTACAGGATGTATTGTCTGAAATGTGCAGCACATTAAAAGAATTGGTTAAGAAGTATACCTGTTGTCTGTTTCATAACTGCTGCATCACTTGTTCACGCAATGCAATTGCTGGAGGGAGTTGCTCTGCTCCAGGCTGGTGTGGCTGTGCCACATTGTGGAGGACGGCACACGCCCGAATAATCCGACACACCTTGAAAATCACCATAAATGTGTTATTCAGTTAAACTATTTTGAATCAGTTCTACACAAAAAGGGTAGGTTACAAAAACAATCAGTAACCTCAAAAGGGTTTAGACAATAAACCTTCTGATAAAGTGACTTTACAAAGTGACATTTAATGTTTTAGGTGGTAGGCCTACAAGTGCACTCACCTTATCAGGGGCATATAAAAGAGTGCCACCTGACTTATCCAGGCACCTCCAGCGGGTTTTCATGTGGCCGATTGTGCGCTCCACCACACAACGGGCCCGACCATGCGCCTCGTTGTACCGTCTTTGTGCCACATTCTGTGCGTTTGCAAAGGGAGTGAGGAGCCAGGTGGTAAGTGGATATCCACTGTCACCTGCGTGAATATTGCATGTATAAGATTAGCCAATAACCACTGAATGTAACAATAATAAATTAAATAAATTAATGAACTCACCGACAAGCCAACCATCACGCACAGCACCAGCCTGAAGTCTTCTTCCAACACTACTATGCCTCAAAATAAATGAGTCATGTGTGGAGCCAGGCCATCGAGCCACCACATTTGTCACAGTCATGTCAGCGCTACAAATGATTTGAACATTAACAGAGTGATAATGTTTCCGATTTACATATGCAAATTCGTTATCATTTGGCGCTTTTATGGCAATGTGAGTGCAGTCAATCGCTCCGATTACATTTGGAAAACCGGAAATTGCTGCAAATTGCATTTTGATATTGGCCTGCTCACCCACAGTGTAAGGAAACTTTATATAACGGGGACTCATTTCAATAATGCCGTCTAAGACAGCTGGCATTAATGCGCTGAATGAGGGCTGCGATATTCCAGACCTGTCAGCCAGTTCGCGCTGGAATGTCCCCCGTGCCTCCAGCAAAGCCAAAGCCATTACGCACGACATTGTATGAGTCGAACTGACTGCTATTTATAGCGCGTGTGCCAATCAGTGACATTTGTACAAGCTGATCCTAATTGCAACTACTGTTTTTAATTTATTTATTATTTATTTTTTATTTCTTTATTTACTTACTTACTTATTTATTTATTTATTTATTTATTTATTTATTTAACTTTAAAGGGAGTGACTGTATTTTATCCTATATCCAAAGTACAATATTAATCATTTATGTCGCTGATTTCCCGTGCCTGGAAAACTTTGCGGGAGGTCTACGGCAGGTCGACAGTGTGCGTAGTAATGCGCACCCTTTTCCGCATAGTATTTCTTTATAAATCCCAACGTTGGCGGTGAAAAATGCATACGCACATTTCAGCCCCGTTCCCGCAATCTTTTTGTGCGCAGCAAGCTTTATAAATGAGGCCCCTGAACCCAATTGAGATGGTTTGGGGTGAGCTGGACCGCAGAGTGAAGGCAAAGGGGCCAACAAGTGCTAAACACCTCTGGGAACTCCTTCAAGGCTGTTGGAAAACCATTTCAGGTGACTAACTCTTGAAGCTCATCGAGAGAATGCCAAGAGTGTGGAAAGCAGTAATCAGAGCAAAGGGTGGCTATTTTGAAGAAACTAGAATATAAAACATATTTTCAGTTATTTCACCTTTTTTGGTTAAGTACACAACTCCACATGTGTTCATTCATAGTTTTGATGCCTTCAGTGAGAATCTACAATGTAAATAGTCATGAAAATAAAGAAAATGCATTGAATGAGAAGGTCTGTCCAAACTTTTGGCCTGTACTGTATATCTGTGTATATATATATATATATATATATATATATATATATGTGTGTGTATGTATATATATATATGTGTATATATATATATGTATGTATGTGTGTGTGTGTATCAGCCACCCTGCGGAGGAAACTCATTTCGGCCGCTTGCACTCGCGATCTCATTCTTTCGGTCACTACTCAGAGCTCGTGACCATAGGTGAGGATTGGAACGAAGATAGACCGGTAAATCGAGAGCTTCGCTTTTTGGCTAAGCTCCCTCTTCACCACAACGGACCGGTTCAGCGCCCGCATCACTGCTGACGCCGCCCCAATCCGCCTGTCCATCTCTCGCTCCATCCTACCCTCACTCGTGAACAAGACCCCGAGATACTTAAACTCCTCCACCTGAGGAAGGACCTCCCCCCCCCCAGGGCAATCCACCCTTTTCCGGCTGAGGACCATGGCCTCAGACTTGGAGGTGCTGATTCTCATCCCAGCCGATTCACACTCGGCTGCGAACCATCCCAGCAAGAGCTGGAGGTCACTGTTCGATGGAGCTAGGAGGACCATGTCATCCGCAAAAAGCAGGGACGAGTTCCTCCCGCTACCGAACCTGACACCCTCCACCACTCGGCTGCGCCTAGAAATTCTGTCCATGAAAGTTATGAACAGAACCGGTGACAAAGGGCAGCCCTGGCGGAGTCCAACCCTCACCGGGAACAGGTCCGACTTATTGCCGGCCACGCGAACCAGACTTGTGCTCCTTCGGTACAGGGACTGGATGGCCCCTAGCAAGGGGCCACCAACCCCATACTCCCGGAGCACCCCCCACAAGGTGCCCCTGGGGACACAGTCGTAAGCCTTCTCCAAATCCACAAAACACATGTGGACCGGTTGGGCAAACTGCCATGCCCCCTCCAGCACCCTGGCGAGGGTAAAGAGCTGGTCCACGGTTCCGCGTCCGGGACGAAAACCACATTGCTCCTCCTCAATCTGAGGTTCAACTATCGACCGGACCCTCTTCTCCAGCACCCTGGAGTAGACCTTACCAGGTAGGCTGAGGAGTGTGATCCCCCTGTAGTTGGAACACACCCTCTGGTCCCCCTTCTTGAAAATGGGGACCACCACCGCGGTCTGCCACTCCAGAGGCACTGCCCCTGATGTCCACGCAATGTTGCAGAGGCGTGTCAGCCAGGACAGCCCTACAACATCCAGAGGCTTGAGATATCCAGGACGAATCTCATCCACGAATCTCATCCACGAATATATCTCATGTATGTATATATCTCATGTATGTATATATATATGTATGTGTATATGTATGTATGTATATATATATGTATATGTATATGTGTGTATATATATATATATATGTATATATGTATAATATATATATGTTTATATATATGTATATGTATGTATATGTGTATATATATATGTATATGTATGTATGTATATATATATATATATATATATATATATATATATATATATAATGTGTTAGTCTGAAAGCAGCACCTCCTCTTCCATCAGCCATCACTTGGGGAAACACCTTTGTGTTACTCTGCCCAGCCCAGCTGTACAGAGTTGCAGTGGAATATCCTCAGCTCATCAGTTGTCCAGGACAACGTTACAGTTTCTTGCAACACTGCCTGTTGTCATCATGGCTGCTGTTCTGGGTCTCAGTGTGGGTCTTTATTACGGTTTGAAACCATAAAGGCACTGGAGCCTGCTGTCTCCCTCTCCTTGCTGCTAGATTATTCCGTTTCCATGGATACTTGGCTCCAATTTCCCCTGCAAAGTGCAAATGAATAAAGAAAGGCTCAAGATCAATAGCTCTGCTCTGATGTCTTTATCCATTCGGGGGCTGCTTTATATTTGTGTCATCATCAACCGGCTTGCAGTTATGCTCAGCTTGTTTACTTATTACTTACTTTTTTTTTATGTGAGACATCATTCAGCTTTTATTGCAATTCCTGTTTCATCATGCAGCTCTTCACCATCATGCACAGTCAGTGTCAGAGGTGAAATGAAGCAAGATTGCATCGCCGTCTCGCATCTCCATCGGCAGCGAGGAGTTTCTCTTTGAGTGAAACTCAGACTGAAGTCGTCCATCTGGAGTTTGAGTTCTCGCAGGAAACTGCGTGTGTGTTCAACGTCAAGCATTGATGCTTTCTCTTTCTCCAGAGATTTGGTGAAGGCTAAACAAACACATACATAGCACCTTTACAGTTTTAATGGCCATGAACACGTGTTTACTGCCACATTGTCAGCGATCCCCCCTGTGAAAGCCAGAGCTGCGGCCTGAATTATTCATACCTGCCAGGTATTATTGATGTAGTACATTTAGCAGAGTTGTTGTGAAGCTGATTCAGCTGACAGCAAAGGCATGAAGGCAGATGGAGGAAGAAGCTGACTGGTGTCTTGATGGTTTTCCAAAGATGCTTTTAAATCTGTAAAAAGTTTCACACCTTCTCTCACTCCTACTGATGCTCGGCTTGTATTTTTCTGCTTTGATCTATTGTTTAGGCTCCTCTCTCTGCTTTTCATTTTTATGAACATACAGAGATTTTTGTGGGCCACGCATCTCCCTATCTCATCTCTTAATCCCGAGGGAAATGAAGGAAGTCATGGCGGGAAGAATGATAAAGTTAGAAAAGTTATCTAGACTTATCTATAATGTTTTGACTTGACAGGTCATAACTGATAACACCCAATCAGGAAGGGAATATAGGTGTCTCCCCAGACACACCAAACCAACATCAGAGAATTATACCCCTTTTCAACAGTCATGGGCTGGCTTGGCTTGGTTTGGGCCATAAGCCCAGCACAGCAGGGATTTGCATTTCCATTACGGGGCTACGCTCTCGAAGGTGTGTCTTTAACTGATGACAGCTTGTCTTGAGTGATGATGTTTAAAAGCAGCAGGCTGATCCATGGCTAAAGTCCCTGTTATTTTTGTCGCATGTGTTTTTACACAGCAGGGCAGGTAAAAGAAGTTTACCTGTTGGAGGTGAGCTGTTTGCAGAAGTGCAGTAAGAGCCTGTTGTCCGCAGCTCTTCATCAACATCTCACTGTGGCTGTTTCTGCTTCTACTCTTCTTCCCTGCTGTATCATTAGACTTGTCTTTATTGAAGAAAAGCCGCTATCAAAGTTCTGCTAATTCAGTTATAAACACATTTCACACAATTTAAACTTAACACTTAAAAACTATTTTGCATGCCTAGTTTTTAAGTTTTAAGTTTTTAAGTTTCAATTTTGAAATCTTTAATCTGACTCTTTCCCCTTGACTGCTGTAACAATGGAATTTCTCAATTGTGGGATCAATAGAGGTGTATCTTATCTTATTTCATTTCCTATAGATTCCTCACAACAAAAGTCCCTCTTCTAATATGGCGGATAGCGAAGATGAAACAGTAAAATAAAGCTGACATCCAAAGTAAAAACAGGACGCAGGAGAGAAACTAAACTCCTTTGTGAGGGGGCGGATCGTCAGGGGTTGGCTGCAGCGGGCGAGACATCACTGCTACCTGCTTGAGGGCAGGCAGCCCGGCATCTGACCCTACTCTGGAGAAGGTCCATCTCCGGTGCGGCTTATTGGGCACGGCGCGTCTAAACTGACAATAAAAAAAAAAACTTGGCGCGGCAGGACTTTCATTCAACAAAGGAAATGGGAAGACTGAGAGGATTGCTTCAAGACACTAGTTAGCCAGTTATATAACAAGTTTGTTTCAAACTCAAACAAGGCTGATGAGGACCAAAAGTGCGAGACACACAGCAAAAACTAGAGTGACAGATGCTCACAACGGCCCTACATTGACCAGTGGAGGACTGGTGGCTTGGTGTGTCAAGGCCCTAAAATGCAGCCCCAGAGTTTTCAGACTACAACAGGGTCAGTTGTGTTTTTCAAAGGTCACCTTTTTATGGGTTCCAAAACGCCTGAATAGTGTGGACACTTGGCATTAATGTGGCAATAGTTTTGTGTTTTAAAATTAAAACATTAAATGTTAGTGTGGATGTAAGGTGAGACTCAACTGGCTCCCTTCATTGTGAGCAAGTAGCAGTTTTGAGGTCATTTGGATGTCTGAGCTCCTCAAAATATTTCCAAAAGTGACAGTTCGCTCGAAATGAGGTTGTTCGTACAACATGTCATCCGACAGTATCTGATTGTAAATGTGTTTTACAGCTGTGAAAAGTCAGAGATGGAATGCTGCCTACCAGTGAGAGTGATGAGACAGGATCTGTTAAATTGGGAATAACAGTGCACACTTTTGGACTGTCTGTCCTTGAAGGCTTTTGTAGCGTTGAATTCGGTTGTACACATGAAAAGTGCTGGAGGTAACGGAGTAAAAAATGAGAGAGAAGTTCAAACCCTGCTTACTGTCTCATCTCCACACATCTGGTCAGTCGCTGTATAAAGGTTGTGGACCTTAATCTGTCAGATTTAGATTGTTTGAGATAAGAAGTCAACATGCCAAAGTGTGGATTTCTTTCAGATGTTTTGGTCCCAACAGTCCTAGAGGAAAATTAAATGGATACAAAGCCAACACTTGCAGAAGATCATCTGTCAGGATTTCAGATTCGTATTTGATTAAAGTTAAATTAAAGTTACTGTGAGACGCTGAGATCAGAATAATCTCAGATTTAGTAGAGAGATGAGAAGAGAGCTCCAACAGGCCTAAAAGATCCCTGAATGTTTCCTTTAGTTCCTATAACCTCTCAAATCTAAAAATGAACAGATGACTTTGAAAGTATTTGTGATTACACCTGACATGACATGACATGTGATTAATAATCACATAAGACACACTACTTTGCGTGGCCGGCATGTGCCAGGCTATAAAAGCCCGACCTTGCGCATGCACCCACTGATTCATTGATTTCCACCTGTCGGAATCGACGTGAGAGCAGAAAGAAAGGGGAGAGGAGTTTAGCGTTTTGTCCAGTTACCTTTGTTTAGGTTGGAGAGCTGGCCTTCACGGCTGCCTCTCGGGATAGCTAAATGCTGTTTCTTCTTTTTTTTTTTTAGATATCTTTATTACTTTTTCATTTATACAAGAAAGGCATTGTACAAAAACATAAGAGTGCCTCATACTACACAGAACATGGTGAACAAAAACCCCCACATGGTGAAAAACAAACAAATAAACAGACTAATAAGTAAAAAATAAATTCAAAGAAGATTTATATGAAGTACAGAAATATGTAAAAACATAAGGCGGAAAAAACAACAAAAAAACAAAACATACAACAGCATTGAAAGCTCAAATTGACAGTTGAAGGAATACATAAGCAGATATCCAGGCATTACAGTGTTACTATATGGTGTTTGGTTGATACCAAAACTCAAGTGTGGTTCTTTCTAGGAATGACTGACCAGATAAGTCCATAGAGGCCCTTCTGTAGAGTCTGTGCACTCTCCAAACCGATATAATTCAAAAAGGAGTTCCAAGTTTTATAAATTAACAGAGGTTTGTCCTTAATCCAGTAGGTCATTACCTCCAGAGGAATAAGTTCCATTATACCCTGTAACCACTGTGAGAGCTTAGGAGGTTTGTCAGAGATCCACTGAAGTAGGATACACCGTCTGGCACCAAACAGAAGAACAACAAGCAGTCTCAGCATACAAGGTTTTAGATTCAGTGCAGGATGTAATCTAAGGATGCAAGACAGTGGAGTGAGATCCAGGTCCTTACCAAATATATTGGAAATTTCTTTGCAAACCTTTCTCCAGAATTTTTTAATAAAGGGACAGTCAAAGATGCAATGGTAGTATGATCCCTCTGAGATCTTGCATTTATTACAGTATTTGGAAAGTGTAGGATTAAATTTATTCCGTAGTACTGGTGTAATCTGGAGCCTATGAATAATTTTGAATTGAGATTCCTTAATTTTGTTGGTGGACAAACAGCCAGATGAGCTCAGCCACACATCACCCCACTCATCATCTGAGATTGTTACCCCCAGGTCAGCCTCCCAGAGCAATTTAAGATGACCAGTGCCCTCTGCTGGAGGCTACAGAGTAGCAGATCATAGAACCTGGTTATCAGTTTTTGGGGCTCAGAGTCTTGCAGTACCTCTTCTATTGAAGAGCGAGAGAACCCACAAGGGTACAACCTTGCTTTTGAAGAGACAAAGCTACGGATCTGCAGATACCTAAATAAATGTCTGGAGGGAAGGTCGTGTTGTTCAATTAGCTGGTTAAAGGATTTGACAGTGCCGTCAGCTACTAAGTCTCCTATAGTACAAATACCCTTTTGAGACCATAAGAAAAATGCGCTGTCTTCAAGGCCAGGGGGAAAACATGACATGTGATTAATAATCACATAAGACACACTACTTTGGGTGGCCGGCATGTGCCAGGCTATAAAAGCCCGACCTTGCACATGCACCCACTGATTCATTGATTTCCACCTGTCAGAATCGACGTGAGAGCAGAAAGAAAGGGGAGAGGAGTTTAGCGTTTTGTCCAGTTACCTTTGTTTAGGTTGGAGAGCCAGCCTTCACGGCTGCCTCTCAGGATAGCTAAACACTGTTTCTTCTTCTTAACAGTAAGGAGTGAAACTGTTGAGAGGGGGGCCATATCCGTGTATTGCAGCTGTCTGTTTACGCACGATGGAGGCATAGCAGCTCACTCAAGCCTGACTCAGTCCCGCGATAGTGTGCTGCATCCCTCTAGGAGGTAGTTTCTGCCTCAAATCCGACAGTCGGGGGCTGGTGAGCAGCTTACCTCCACAGATAGCCACCATGAGGTTTAGCTGGTTTTCTGGTTTGCACCTACAGAGGCTTCCCATTTCCTCATTAAAACACAGAATCTCCCTCCAGTAGTAGTGTCCCACTGTCCCGTGTCAAAGAAAATATGCGCACTGCAGCGTTTAGAAAGACAGCCGGTGTCGAAGTCGGGTTGGTTGTGCTTATGTTAAAGCGCATGCACATGCCTGGGCATGGGTACAGCAGCACACAGTGTCTGCCGTGTCACCGTCCATTGAATGCGCAAGATGTCGTTCATTTGTTTATAGTTCATTGGTGTTTTTTCGTATATACACACCTATTGGGTATTTTCTGTTGTTAATGCACCTGGTGGCTGGGACGTCTCATTTGAAAACCTGGGGGGCTTGTGTACCTGTATCTGCTCTGTCTCCTGGGGCTCCTCACAGTGTGACTTAAAGGGTTTCCATAGTTATGATATAACTACTGGGTGGGGAGATAATCTCGATACGATAGAGAACATTCAGTTACTTTGTAACCTTGGTTCTTTCATTGAGGAGATTATCTCCCCCAGACTCAAGGCTGATTGGTTCCCGTTCCAATCAGTGTTAATCAGTGGGTGCATGGTGGGGCTTTCATAGCCTGGCGCATGCTGGCCACGTAAAGTGGTGGGTCTTAAAGATAATTAATTTTCCACGTCAGTGACCCCAGATGGGATAGTTCCCATAGTTATGATATAAGTACTGGTTGGGGAGATAATCTCCTCACTCAGAGAGAACCAAGGTTACCAAGTAACAGAATGTTTAAAAACCACATTATTTCAAATTTTACCCCCAAATATAGTCCCTTTAAAACTCTTAAATAGATGCCAGAAATATTATTTCTCTGTCTTTATGTGTGAGTTTCATTAGAGAACAGCAGAAATCAAAGTGATTGTTTTTCTGTGTTTTTACAGCTGCAGCGCTGGGGAACCTAGTTTCAGATTTGGCAGGTCTTGGGTAAGCTGATTCATAAAAGTGTCTTTATTTTACGGTAGATATGTAAAGTCTATTGAAAAAGGTTCAAGGTACAGCTGGTGTTTCCTGCGTTTTAAAATTGAAATAAATAAATCAATGAACTGGGATTTCTTTGTCTTGTTGCTTGGTGGTGTGTGATTTTTTTTTCCTTGCAGTTTGAAATTTGAATTATTTCAATGTATTTACCCTGTTTTTTTCTGTCCTAAAATACCTTTCATTTCCTTCCCGGGTTAAATACTTGTAGTTCATTTTGTTGTGTTTTTGTGTGCCTTGTCCTCTTTTATCTTTGGGAGAACCAGTTCATTAAACACTTTCAGCCTGATGAGATTTTTTAAATGACTACTTTTTTGATTAGGAAGGTTAGATAAAGCAAACATATGTTAATACAGACACATGTTTGCTTTATTTTTAGATGTGAGAAGCAGTTTAAAAGAATCTGCTGTTTACAGCTTATAATTATGGAATAGGATTTGGATGTCATTAGATTAAGATATAGGATGGTAAATGTTTGTCAATAAATGTCCACATGATCATAATTAACTAAATGTATGTGTTTGTGTAGTCTTGCAGGTTATGTGGAGGCTCTGGCTTCCAAACTGGGGATGCAGGGTCCAGATCTGACGCCCAAACAGGTGGACATGTGGCAGACCAAGCTCAGCTCTCACATGGTGAGATTTAAATTAAGCACAGAAAGTAAGGAAATTTGTGTTTGGTAGATTATTTCTTTGTTGTAACAATGTCTCTTGGCAATAAACCTTTTACCATTGGAAAGCCTGTTTATTTCCCTTTTAAATGGTGCCACATTTGTAAGGAGCATGCATTTGTGGGATGAGCAGCAGAGCTGAGTATGTGGGTTCCACCCATGAAAAATCTGCCAAAGTTTATCTGCCAATGCCAAACAGCTTTTTTTTTTTGCTGTTGACTCTTGTTTGGTGGATTGGATGATTGAAGTCTGAAGAAACAAGACATATTGGCAATTTAATAATTCATTCATTTAACAAACAGGAGCCTCAATAGCATGTGAAAGAACCATACACAGTCACAACAGCCTGGCACCTCCTCCTCACGCTCGTCACCAGCCTGGTCACACACTGTTGTGGGATGGTATCCCATTCTTCAACCAGCGTTTGTCGCAAATCAGTCAACATGGTTGTGTTGGTCACTCTGCCATGAACACGACACCCAAGCTGATCGCACAAGTGTTCAATGGGGTTGAGGTCAGGACTGCTGGCAGGCCTTTCCATTGTCTCCACTCCCAAATTCTGGAGGTAGTCTCTGATAAACCCCGCTCTGTGGGGGTGAGTGTTGTCATCTTGGAGGATAGAGTGCGGTCCTAGACTGTGGAGATATGGGATGACCACTGGTTGCAGAAATTCATCTCAATATCTCTCTGCATTGAGATTGCCTCCAACGATGACAAGCCTTGTTTTCCAGGGAGGGAGATGCTGCCCCACACCATCACACTGCCTCCACCAAAATATGTTACTCTATCAGTGCAGCAATCAGCAAAGCGCTCTCCGCGTCTTCTCCACACTTTGACCCCACAATCCAACTGCCGTAGGCAGAATCTCGACTCATTGATGAACCCAACGTTCCTCCACATGTGCAGGTTCCAGTGCACATGTTGCTGACACCAGTGCAAAAGGGCCTGATGGTGAAGTGCAGTCTTGGCAGGCCTCCTGGCGGCCCTATGAGACCAGAGATTGGCTGCGTGCAGTCTGTTCTGGATTGTCTGGGCAGAGAGCCGTCGGCCATGTCATCCAGCAAACCTTGACTGCAAATCTGTAGAAGACTGCCTACAGTTCCTAAGTGCTGACAGGATGAGGAAATGGTCATCTTGGGGTGCCGTCTTCTTGGGATGCCCTCTTCGCGGTCTGTCTCTGACATCCCCTGTTATATGGAAATTGGCCTTCAGTTTGCAGATGGTACTAGGGCTCACTCCAAATAATGCAGCAACTTGATTTTGTGGAACACAAGCATGAAGTTTCCCTATTGCACAGGCCCTATCCAGATCAGTCAAACTTAGCATGCAGATTCTTGGAGCAGACACCAACTGACCACTGTAGCAGGGCCCATGCTCACAGGTGCTGACAATCAGGTGCCAACCAGGCACCTGATTGTCAGCACCTAGGGGTACCAGAATCAGCAAAAAAAAAAAAGAAAAAAGAGGAAGCCGTTCAGCATTGGCAGAGAAGATTTGGCATATTTTTCATGGGCATAACCCACATCCTCAGCTCTTCTGCTTATCCCACAAATACATGGTCCTTACAAATGTGGCACCATTTACAAGGGAAATAAACAGGCTTTCCAACGATAAAAGGTTTATTGCCAATAAGCATTGTTACAACAAAGAAAAAATCTACCAAACACAAATTTCTTAACTTTTTGTGCTTAGTTTAGATAATTATTTAGATTAGTTTTGGGGTGTTTTATGATTTTTGTTATAAAGCCAACAGTAGCGAAATAGAAATGAGAGATAGAGATGGGAAAGAAATGCAACAAAGGTCTCCAGTAGGGCTGCCACTAACGATTATTTTCATTGTCAACTAATCTGTCGATTATTTCTTCAATTAGTCGACTAATCATTTTATTGAAAAATGTGTTAAAATGTTGGAAAATGTCGGTCTGTCTCTCCCAAACCCCAAAATTACGTCATCTAATGCCTTGTTTCATACTCACGCCAAAGGGTTTTAGTTCACTGTCATGGGAGAGTGTGTAAAGCTGCCAATATCTGAACGTAAGAAGCTGCAGTAAGAGTATGTTGGGGTACTTTTACAGTACTTTTCTATGAAAAATGACTCAAACTGATTAGTCGACTACTAAAATAGTCACCGATTATTTTAATAGTCGATTAGTCATCGATTAGTCGACTAATCATGGCAGCCCTAGTCTCCAGCTGAAGTCAAACTGAGGATGTTGCACTTTAAACATACACCAGAGGGGCCTGATTTTTAATGCCTCTAGCATCAGCCTTAGCCAGAGGCATTATGTTTTTGGGTTGTCTATCTTTCTATCTGTCAGTCCCATTCTTGTAAATGCGATATCTCAACAACACCTTGAGGGAATTTCTTCAGATTTGGCACAAATGTCCACTTGGAGACCGCTTGGCCACAAGCAGGCACTCATTTCTCCTATTGCAAAAATTGGTCCATTAATGAAGGAGTGTTTGGAAAAACTGCAATAATTACACCAGTGTTTAGGTCAGGTGATCATATGGCATTAGTAATTATCAGTCCCTTCAGAAAATCGCGATCTTGCGATCGCAATAATGAATGCAAATTCAACAAAAGTCCACAGTAGGGGCTTGCAATTTTTCAAAAGTTCCGCATTTTTCCGCATTTTCCGGCCGAGCAGAAGTCGTTGCGCATGCGACGTCATTTGAAACGTCATCAGAGGCGTCATCAAATGTGCTAATGGCATTGCAGTATGGAGAAACACTCTGTATTGACTTAAGAATTTGCACTGTTTAAATGCATACAATATGTGCTGGATGTATTAAAATGTTATGTTTACAGAAGATGAAGCTTACATGTTTTATAGTCACATTGTCTGGTTTGAGAGCTGCAATATTCACTCAGGATTTTTTGCAACATTATTGGAGTCCATGTTTTGAAACTAATTAAATAAAACTAAAGAAGAGGACTATAAAAAAAAACATTTGCAGCTATTTTTGTAATATTCAGTATGATTATTATAGCAAGTGATTACATGACTTATTTTTTTGGAGGTAGTAATTTTAAAAAAATTACCTTTTTTCTTTCTTCTTTTGTCATGAGCCGCAATATCCCACAAAAAAATCACATAAAAACACCACAGTTTTTTTTTTTTACAAAATTGGCAGCAAATTCAAGGTTTTTTTGCTGTGAGATCCTGGAGGGATTGAATTATAGACCCATTAGCATACTACCAGCAGTCTCTAAAATTGCAGAAAAATGGATCTCTGGACAGATAATATCACATTTGAATACTATGTCCTTCTTATTGCATCCTATGCAATTCCAAAGACATCACTCCACTGAAACAGCAATTTGTTTTCTCTTAGAAAATTATTTAGTCTAAATTGGACAAGGGGGGAGTGATAGGGGCTGTTTTCTCAGATTATCAAAGTTTAATTTTTCTCCTACTCTCATTAAATGGATAACATCGTATCTTACAGACAGAAAACAATGTGTTTGCATGGATCAGGCTCTTTGGAAGGAGCAGCCTGTCGCTGAACCGACTTCTCTGGCTCCTCCGGCTGCTGATGACAGTGTGCAGAGAATAGTTGGCATTGTCCAAGATGCTCCGCAGTTTGTTAAGAGTTCTCCTCTCCGCCACTGTCACCAGGGGGTCCAGCTTCATGCCGACCACTGAGCTGGCCCAAAACAAAAACGGTGCTGCAGAGCGACTGGATAGGCTGCCGTCTCATACAGCGCCATCTTGGCCAACTCCCCAACTATTTGTACCCGAAGGTAGATTTGGTTCACAGTTTAAGTGATTTGGCTTCATCCACACAAAACAGACAAACAGGTCAGACACAGTAACATAATAACAGTAAAAAGGTAAAGTACGATCAGTGCGTCATATCAAAGTGCAGGCACCTTAATGCAATGATTTTTTTCTTCTGACCAGTTAGACTCAAACAGGCAAAACTGCACTAAAACCAGTAGAAAGACTGTACAAATAGACGTTAAAACATTAAAATCATCCAAGAAGGCTCCTCTGTTATAACTGAGTGGTACAGAGTTGCAGGCTTTAAACCCTGTGTGGGTGGGAACCCTTGCAGAGTCGTTGGGTTCACATGTGAGGTCTAGTTTCAGAGTCGTTAAGGTCACAGTGTGAGTCGTTGTACCACCTTGCCACCATGTGAGTAGTTAGGGTCAGGTGAGCCCAGGGGTGAATGGGTGTGAGGTCGTCTTCACCACATCCCTGTACACTTTAAACTTAGTAACACACTGAGACAGAAACTTGTCCACCCTAAGGACAAAACGCCCAGACAAAAACAGAGAAATGTAGTGTATGCAGTTCAGTGCAGCCAGGAATGCACAGATTTATACATTGGGGAAACAAAACAACCGCTCCATAAGCGCATGGCACAGCACAGGAGAGCCAGCTCCTCAGGTCAAGACTCAGCTGTCCACTTACATCTACGGGAGAAGGAACACTTTGAGGACAGCAATGTGCACATCTTGGCCAGGGAAGAGAGATGGTTTGAAAGAGAAGTAAAAGAAGCCATCTACGTCAAGCTGGAACGATTAGTATTAAAGTCCGTGGAAAGTGAATTCAATGATTTGCTTCTAAACACCTTATACATGTTTGAAAATTGTTACAGAAAACATGTGAAAAGTTTGGGGATTGTGCATTACCGATTTGTGGAGTTATAGCCTTAAACTGTTTGTCATCCTCTCAATTTATTTAATTTTCTGATCCTGAAAAAAAGGGATACGCCGTGACGTCGAGCCGTATCCCGGGTGACCTTGGCCCCTCCCTTTGTATATAAAGCCGAATGCGCCCTGTTGTCATTGAATATAGGGGGTGGGGTTTCGCGCATTCCGCGGACACGCCCACAGCGTTTGGGAGCAGAGACAGAGGCTGATTTTTACACAACTTTGAAGCCTAATTTCATATATTTGCCGATTTTTTTAATCGTTCAAATTTGACAGGGTAGCTTACAACACCTTTTTCTGTGGTATGTCAAACTCAGATGACATATGTATTCTCACTTTACACGGACTTTAAACAGAGGGGGTGGCCTACGACACAACTTATCACTCACCTACAATGCAGTCTTGGGGTTCCTTCCCAGATGACCTCACACCCATTCACCCCTGGTCCCATCTGACCCTAACGACACACATACACATAGTGGCCAGATGGGTCAAAGACTCACATTGTGACCTTAAGGACTTTTAAACTAAGAGCTCACATGTGTTCCCACCCACACAGGGTTTAAAGCCTGCAACTCCGTACCAGTCATTAAGAACTGAAGAATCTTCTTGCATGAGAGGCGAAACGTCTTCAAGAAACGCAAGCAAGTCCTACGATATAGTACTTATGATTACCATGACCTGGATGACTGAGAATCTTCACAGACTATGTGCCTTGTTATGTGCTTTTGTCTATGGTTATATGCTTGCGCTGTGCTCATGTGCTCTTCAATGGACATGCCGTCAGTTTGTTTTTATCTGTGCTTATGTGTTTCTCTGTTTTTGTATTTTATTGTCTTTTTCTTACATACACTTAAATCATCAACCTGCAAATCCAATTTAGCCAATTTACGTGACTTAGGTGATCATGTTCATTAATGTGCACTGTCCCTTTCTAAATAAAATAAACATACACATAAACATATCTCAAGAATGCCTTGAGGGAATTTCTTCAAATTTAGCCCAAACATTACAGTAACTTGGACTCAACAGTTAAATTATTAAACTGTGACTGCAACTTGATTGGTTAGGGGAGGCGTACAGCTGTGAGGCGGTAATTCTAGTTTATATATTATTAAAATTTATTGCATGTGTGTGAAATGTTTAACATCTCCAGTAGCCTTCAACCATGAAGGTAGCGATGAGAGAGGAAAGGAAGGAAGTCTGCTGCTGGTAGAGAATGTCAGCAGAAACACAGGACAAAATAGAGGCATGTTAAAAAGAAATTGTCAGCTTTATTCTTGTCGTGCACATCTGAGGAATGCAACATAAGGTGGTATCAGATCAAATCTTTCAAAAGCGCATCTGGTGATATCGGCTAAAAAGGAAGCGGCACCTGCAGCTGGTGAGCTGAAACTGCTTCACTCTGAAATATACGTTTGCCTCACAGCTGTATCATACTGTCATTCTAAAACATGTCTCAGAAGGTGTGTCTCCTCTGTGTCACAGCCATCTAGGACCCTAACTCTTAGTATTTGTAAGTTCAAAGGAATGTAATAAATCTCTTATTCTAGAGTTTGTGGAGAGGGTATTGATCATTTTTCTCCTCCTGCAGGGTAAAGCCATCGGAGTGTCCATCGGCTGTATTTTGGGGATGTTCCCGCTGCTTTTCCTAAGTGACGATGACGAGAAGGAGAAAGAAGCACAACCCTGCAGCAACACAGCGTCACAGTCTTCTTAACAAGCCACTACAGCCACACCACACCGTCATACCTACAGACTGGATACTGCTGATGTCAACTCAAAAAAGAAAAAGTATTTACAGGGCTGGATGTTTCTCTGTCCTTCTGCTCAGGCGGCGTTCACACTTCCTCACTCTCCAAACCCTCTCTGAATCTGTTTGTGTTAGGTCCATCACAACTTCAGCTCTGTGGAGTTTCTTGTGATGCACCGAGCTGTGCTGTTTTCACACTGTCTGCTACATGACATGCCATCTGTTAATTCAATATGTCAGTTTAGTGGGGTCTCACTCATTCAGATTTAGCCATTTTAGATGCTGATAAGGGATCCTATCAGTTTGGATTCTATTATTGAGTCTTCTTATTAATCCTGTAGTTTCTGGAGTCAGTTATAGACCTGCTTGATAGATTTGTGGTTATTTAAAGTGAGACTATGTAACTTTGCTGAACAGCAACTGATCTGGCAACATATACAATCCCAAGATTCTCTTGAGTCAGCTGCTTTAAAGACATCATTATTAGACTACATGTATACTGGTCAGACGTGTTCACTTTCTGTTATGTTTGTCCGTGACGTCTTGATAAGCATAAGCCCTTTTTACACAGAGATTGCATAATAGAGCTGCTACAAAGTCCCATCTTCATGCTGCCTTTGCATTTTACACAGAACCAAATGATGGTGACATCATTCCACTCCAGTGTGTGATTTTAGACAGCATGCCAGCATTGCAGAAACAAAAGAAGTGTGACATGTGACACAACAGCATCGACTTCTAGTGTAACATACAACATGCACGTTTGTGGCACTTTATAAACACTTTCAATGGCATTACATGGCAGTAACAGTGATTTACTGTCCCTGTTATATGGCGGCAGATCTCGTCCTCTTCTCTGAGGTTAACGAGCTCCCCCACCTCATTGTTTTCCAAATTTGCATTTATTTTCAGCCCACTGTTCTTCTTCTTTGGGTTAGCTGCTAACTGTTATCAGCTACTTTTTAAATTTCCCATGGTGGGTCACACGCATAACATGTCGTCAAAACATCACACCCTTGCCGTCCATTGTCCTGTTTAAGGCTCATTTAAGCTTTGGCACGCGACAATTTTGAAGAGTGTCGCTTGACAGAAATGACGTATTTTCAAAAGCACATGGACATTAACAATGGACAATTTTCTTATTTCATGGACATCATCATATTTTGATGTGCAGTATGATTGATAGTGTTACTTCTCCCGCCATGGAGACAGTAGACAGTAGTGGATGGAGAATTCTTTTCACTGTTTTCATTATATTATTATATATTACAGATTTAATAAATCTGTATTATTTCAACATCTTCGCAGTCTCCTACGGTCATATCTCTGTTGAATTACAGTACACTGCCTTCACGATCTCTGGTGGTTCTGCTCCATATCAACTATGGACAAAAAGAACGCAGAGTACTGACAGAAGAGGCTCTCCATTTACTTACATCTTTGTATCTAATGTTGAGTGTGAATGAGCCATGTCCCCCTGGAGTCAAGAGTGGCAGCTGTCTGACATTCATGCCACCAGAGGCAAAAGTATGAAATATAATACTCTGGGGGACTACTCAGTGAGCCGAAACATGGCTGTCAGAACTGTCCACACACATGAAGGACTCATTGTCACATTAATGATAGATTCCTCTTGCTCCACCTTTTCTGTAGGTGTAGAGTGTCGGTGTGTCTCGGTTTACAGCCACCTTCTTCATTGGTAACTCCCAGCACACATTACACTTTGAACTTTGAGGAGCACCAAACCTCAGGTATTTTGACCCCATGTTGTGAAACAGTTTAAACCAACAATGCAGTCAGACAAGTATAAACACTATAAATAGACATTAGTTAACTAGGTTTCAACCAGAGTCAGTCTATAAAGCTGTAAATATCTTCAGTTGTTTAACCTCAACTGAGATCAGCCACCATATCAGCTACTGGTCATATCAGATTGAGTCTATAGTGACAAACACCTGAACTGGGGGTTGTTTTATTGCTAATGAAACCAACTTATAACATGTTAGAGGAAGGCTGTGTTAGTCCCCCCCCCCCCCCAAAAAAAAAGTTATATGGTCTCACTTCAAAGCTTTCACATTAGTTTAATAACTTGGCATCACGTGAGCACCCAGAGCTGTTTCTGGAGCTGTTTTATCTTAAACTGGGCTGATTTCATTATCCTCGACTTGCAGCACTCTGAAACACATTCTGATTGAGTACAATCTGACCCCTATAATAAGATATCACTTTTATTTTTGGGTCTACTTGTTTGACATACAAAGAGTTTTCCCAGAGTGTCAGCACATCCTTTGCTGGCATGGTGACGTACAGATCTGATTTGCTTGATTTTGGCACTGGCCTACATACGGGCTAGCCGTGACCAATCCACATTGAAAATTGTTTCCACTATCAGGTATTAATTTATTCAGGCGCAGCCAGCAGCCCACTCAGGCTTTAGTGCCACAGCATCTCATGGCTTTCATAAGTATGGTGCTGTGTACAGATTTTTAATTGGGGAAGAAGAGAGAGGCATTTACTCTGCAGCGGTAGTTTAAGTATCTGCATCTAAAAACAGTTGGATTGGCTCTAACGAATGCACAATCTTACTAGTGTTTTTGCCATTCTCGCTTAGAATAAGTTTTTTGCGTTTATCGCCTTTTTAAACATCCAGATTTTTTTCCTTCCTGCTGTGGTCTAGTCTCGGGCATTGATAAGAGAAATTGATAGTGTTGAAGCTGAATAATTCCTGATTAGTTTGTCACACATGAATGAATAGGATCATTAAATCCATAAGAGCCTCAGCTTTCTAGTCAGACCCAATTCATGCATTTCCATGCCTGTCTAGGGTGTCCAGTATTCAGAAATATTTAAATACAATAGGCAAAAAATACCCATTTACACTGCATCTAAAAATCTGCTAGCCTGGTGAGACAATCCTGATGATGTGAGCTCAACATTCTGTTTTGCTGTCTGTACTTGGCACCTCCTCAGACACTTTCAGTGGGCGGGAGTACTCGCCTTGATGGACAAACTCCCTCAGCTAATCAGCGTAACAAAACACCTGGGAACATCTTCATCACCACTGAAACAAGTTGATAAATCAAGCTTTTGTCAAATCCAGTCAGAAGGACAGAGAGAACATCTTCCCTTGCTCTTGTATAATTGTTGTTATTGACTACCCTGGAAATCCAGAGTTCTCACAAGAGCACAATTTGAATTTGCTAGATTTGGGTCTGGATTTCCAAGCTAGTTATTGACTCTATTTCTGCAATAACTTCACTTATTCTCTACTAGCGTTAGAGTTGCCACTTGTTGCTTTTGGAGCTGCCATTACTGTTCTGCGAGCAGTGGCCTGCATTTTATGTCATCAACTACAAGTCTCTGATTGGCTTCTTGCATTGTAAACTACTGTGCAGATCCCTGATTGGATTTTAATTTCTGGAAAGTGTTTGGGGCTGCATCAAGTCCAGATTGATAGAGAAAGTAAAACAGGATGTTTCTCACGTCATCAGGATGGTCTCACCAGGCTAAAAAGCTGCATTGTTTTTTCCCAAATCTGTACGGGAAGAGCGTAAAGTAGCCGTGTCTGTAATGGGGAGATTCATGGGGATCTATAGAATCCCTTTTGTATACAGATACCAAAAATTGAGACATAAAGGAACCTCTGTGAAAATGACCATACCAGTTTTCCCCAGACCAATTTAGTCTAATTTGAAGCATTGTTTAACACCCGTCCTGGCAAACTAATGTGACCTGTTTACCCGCTACGGCCTCTGAAAGCCAGCACTGTCGGCGGAGTGGAAAAGGTTAACAGAAAACTTGACTGTCTTGTCTTTTTTTTTTTTTTTTTTAAGTTAATTGACAAAACAGCACATGAACTGTATTTGGTGGTTATTTTTCTTCAGCAGACACTCATCTCCACAACACTATTTGTTTCTCATTACTTAAAACTGAGCAGACTTTTCAGTGATGAATATACAGTCACTGAACTTCTCGGCAGTCAGGGTCTCGTCCATCTTTTACCAAAAAACCCAAATAATGTAAAAGGAGCAGAGTCCACTGCTACCTAGATGGGAACGTTTTGCATGAAGAACTGCTGAGACTTTAAATTTCCTTTTTCGGGTGGTTTTGAAAATGCTGGAAAGTCTTCACGTGTTTTGTGCGAGTTGGAGCAGGCGCTCGGTGGCAACATTCTCTACTTGGAAGCTGAAGTTGCTATTTTCAGTTTTGGGCTTTACACTACTGTTTGCTTTCCAACTTCTTTTCAGTATCTGTGTTTTTCTGTCTGCACCATCTTTTCCTCTTCTCCCCTCCTGACTTGGATCCAGCCATCTGTGTGATTCGTTTTGTAGGTTACACTTCATCAGACTTGAGGCTCCAGATGGTCAGGCTTCACCACATATGAACATGCAGTCCAAAACAGTCCATACCAGGACAAGTCTATTTAGTAGTTTTCAGTGATTTCTGTGACTCAAACCTCTTTCTTAATCTTTCTCTCCCTCTCACACACTCCAGCTCTCAGCACACATCCAAGATGCTTCTTGTAGTCAAATGAATCCAGTTGATCCTTTTTGTCCTCTTCACTGCCACCGGCTGCATCTAAAATCACACTCTGTTGGGGGGGTAGGGGATTGATTCAGCATAGTATCACAATATTTTGTGTAGCAATATTGTACCAGTACATGGATGCCAAATATTGATTTTTTTAATTCTATAAATGATTATTATTGCAAATACAAATAACTTTGTTAGCCTACTACAAAAATAGAATTGATTGCTTTTTAGTCCACTAGATTCAGTTGGCGGCAGTAAAAATGACTGAAGTGACAACTTTATCTTTAAAAATGTATCTTATCAGATAAAACTTACGTTGACAAATTTTACCATTATAACGTACATAATTTACAGTTGAAAAAAGGTAATAAAACACATGATATCACAATATATCATGGCAATGCTCAGCATTGCAAAACATGTAAAATTGCAATATTGTTGTATCGTGACCAAAGTATGTTGATAATATCGTACAGTGGTTCCCACACCTAGTCCTTATTCACAAAAACTTTTGAGTGTCTGGATTTTAAGGCTGCAACTTAAGGCCTTTGCACTCCGAGTTGGTTTTTTGTGTGTGTTTTTTTTTTAATCCATCAGCGGAAAAAAAATTGCTACGCACAGAAACCTTGCACACCCTGCACTCCGATGAGTTTAATTGTTTTGCAGAAATTCACAATATGTGACGAAATTAAAAGACACATTTCCTTTTTTGCCTTTCTTTACTTGAGTTATTTATCATTTGGCCCCGCAGCTACATGAAGGGGCAGAGCTGTCCTCCCTTTCTGTCCTCCACATTCTATGTGCAGTCCACATCCTCCTCCTCCTCCTTTAATTTAAGTTTTTTGTTGTTTTTTTTTTTGTTTTCCAAAAATCTAAATATGTGGAAAATAAACATTAGCATGAATGCAACATATTAGCAGAGATAAATTGACCTATTCATAAAAAACAAAACAAAAAACATTAATTTCCTGTACACAACATTGATAAAAGGGTAACTTCTACTCATGAATCCCAGTGCAATCATGTTAGCTAGGTAACACTAAATCACAGTGCGGCACTGATCCATAAAAACGAGATGTAGTAGTCAGCTAACAGTTATATACTATTGAAACATATTGGCCAGTCAGCTGTATCACTAATCCACCTTTACAGACATTGTTGTGAGTCACAATAAATTGTTAAGTAACTTTTTAATCAACCTCAGAAACAAATATGATGTATACAGTAAAACAAAAATGTTTAAACTTTTGTCAATAAGGAGATACTACACATCTTTGCTCAGTTAGATTCTCCACAATTAAATCATTTGTTTCATTTTACTGAAACCATGAGCACCAGAGAAGACCGTAATTTATTCAGATTTACCAACATGACAGAAATACAAGTGGTGACTCCCTTCCCCTGGTGATAAAAGCAGAGTATGTATCAATTCCTTAATTACCAGTTTAGTTTAGTCCGTAAGGGTCCACTGATGAAAAGTATCAAAAGGGTTTTTCAAAAAAGTTAATCCAAGTCATGAATATTGTTTTAACAGGATAAAGTGGTGTTGTGTCAGTATGCCAGGTGCCGTAATCCTCTCCAATGCCCTGTCTGTCGGAGCTAGATCAAATAAATGATTTATATTTCATATGATTATTCAAAGCCTGATTTTTATACAGGTAATATTCATACTGGTTCAAATAAGCAATTTGATTGTATTTCTTATTTTTGAAAGGCCTGTCCCATATAGATGCCTGGAACAATTATAGGCCTGTTTCTTTCAGTGATTTAAGCAAATAATAGCCAAATGAGTCCTTGGCCAGAAAAATGCTGAAGACCCTTGCTCTACTTTGAATAAATACTGAAATCCAAATCAAGTACTCGAGTGTACTCAGGCCCATCCCTAATAAGCACCCTTTTTCTGATCACTAGCCTCAGACACAAACATGTTCAAAATTTTAGAAGCTGTACTAGTTTGCGGTTCTGGGTTGAAATTTGACTGTCAGAATGTCACAATTATTTTCCTGTTGATTGACTAATTAACAATCCCACATAGCAATACACATTATCACATTTGATAGATGCATAAATTACAGCCGTGCTACACCACTGCTCACTGCTCACCATAGAGTAGGGATGTATGATATATTATTGGCCTATGAATGAGAAAATGTACTTAGTTATTTTTCTGATGATGTCAATATGATCTTGGGGATTCTGGGGATTACGAATATTTGTACCTCATACAAGCTTTTCAGTAAGGAGAGAAAGTTCATTAGAATTAACAAGAAAAACTTTAGGGTTATATTGTTATACACAAGTTTACAATAATACTATCTACTGTTTACTCTCGGGTCTGTAAAGACTCTAAACATTAGTGTGGCTGGTGGGAAAATATTGAAAAAAAGCCTGTTTTCCTCTCCAAGAGTAACATTATTTCATATCGGTGCATTTCTACTACGGAGTTAACTACTGAGAGTGTGTTATATCGGGGAAGTGACTGACAAAGTGATTTCACACACAGTCACTGGATCTCCATTAATCCTCAACTGGTTTCCTCAAGAGCATATCTACATTATCTTCTATACAGATGATAAAGAGAGAACAGGAGTCATTTTGATGCCTTTAAAAGTTTAAAAATTGCCAAAACTTTAGAGAAATCTTGCAATAATGATTGTGACTTAGCTGTTATTGAACAGATTGTGATGTATTTGCTGCGGGGAGGAGATATGTTTGTGTGTAGAGGGATGGGGACACAAATCCTCAAATCAAAAGGAATTAAGGGCTGGAACAAAAAAAAGTTAGTAAACCTCTGAGTTCACCCTGATGGGTGACAGAAATGTTTGAACAATATTTAATGAGTGTTTGGACTTGGCTGCACAAGATATTTCAGTTTGTCACTGGATTAACTGTAAACGCCTTGAGTTAGGTCTGCCTCATTAGAGGGGAGATTTATTGTGGAGGAGGGGAAGCAATATACCATCTGTTTGAATCATGTGTCAATAAGGAGTAACTAATTAAGTAATAATTATAACTTATAAGTCGTTTTCAGGATGCTGTTTGTTACCTGAACTTTTATGTTTTTGTATCATCTCATGTTTATATCATGTTTGTGAATGTTTTTTGTAGATGAAGTTTTTCTTCAGGCCCATGGGGACTTTTGTTTTTATTTCTCTCTACTTTTGACACTATTTTGATTAATTTCATTCTCTGATGAAAAAAAGAGAGATTTTGAAGTATATGAACAAAAGTGTGTGGTTACTGTTTGTTAGAGGAATGCTTTCTTGTGCTGCCATCTAGTGGACAGTCTGGAACAGCAGCAGCTGTGCACTGAAACATGTATGTAAACCAGTGATGTAGAAGGATTGATATGCATTTTGCAATATAATTTAAACTAATATAATAAATTTGGGAGTGTTTACCTCTGCAGGTGATGCTGAACCCTTTTGTGTCATCTCTGTCATCGCTGACGGCTAAAGTGCCCTCGAGCAAGGCAGCAAATCTGCAGTTGCTTTTGACTGAGGAAGGCTATAGTTGTCCTGAGCAGCTTTATAGTCATTAGTGTGAACAACTCAAACACCTCTCATCTTCAAAATGCATCTTAAAAGCTTGAAAACATTTTTTTCTGAATCAGCATCTTACTTTGAATGATGCCAACATGACAGAACTATTCGCTGTGAATGCCACAATTTTTATTTATTTTTTTCACATTAGGGACATCTGTGTTTTTGTTTTCTCTGTGTTCCTGTTGCTGGTTTAAAGCTCCAGCATGTAGGAGCAAGGGGGATATACTGACAGAAAAAGGATATATATTTTTATTTTTGCCTCTCTGTGCACCTCACTCACGTGTGCATGCTTGCGCGCGAGACCAGCGAAAGCACGTGAACTAGGGTTGGGTCGGTATGAGGAAATTCCGGATTTTCGCCACTTGGGGGCGCATTTGACTCATTTAAAATAAAAAAAACAGGACAACAGAGTGACAGTAACAAGTTGTCTCCTTTATTCCTTACAAATAAATTTTGCAGCTTACTCAATCAGCAAACAAGGTTGCCTCCTCCCCGCAATGTGAAAAATACATGCTGAACAGTCTTTTGTGTGACGCTGGTGGCAGAGCACGGTCCTGCTTTGCATGCACAGGGCTTGCGGAAGTCCACTTTTACTGGGCGGACCTCAGTGGTGTCCGCTCCGCATATGTTCTGCCTGAGTATATGGTCTGGTCGGTCTAAAAAAAAAAAAAAAAAAAAAAAAAAAATCCCGGTCCAAGACGGAGTACCGAACCGAATTGGTATTACCGAAAACCGACCCAACCCTAATGTGAACACACATGAAGGCGGTGTCCATGTCTCACGGTCTCTCTCACGCAAGCGCACACACATGAAGGCGGTGTACACAGAAGCAGTCAGAGCTACAGGCTACAATGAGGCTAAAAACAGAGTTCAAATGGAGTTTTTCCAAGCAAATTTTTATGTCGGGGCTTCAGGACACTTGGATCACTAGGGATGAGCAGTATGGAGATATTTTGTGGTTTCAGTTATGTGTTTTTGGACGTTTGAATCTGTGGTGCCGTCAGCCTCCATTAGGTGGAGTTGTGTTGCTCTCCCCTGGGGTTTCCGCAAGGGATGTGAGGACTCTAAAACTTCACCTGACCCTCCCTCTGCATATGGGTGAGTAGATAATGGCTGAATTTTCATATTTAGGTGCACTATCCCTTTACAACCTGCTGGTTCACACCAATGTAACTAGATTCATTCATTCATTACAGTAAATCATCAGTACATCAGTAAATATTTCCAACTTTAATAAGTTGTCAAGATCAAGATCTGTTGTGTGATTTTAATTTATTTGAGCAGTATATATCTCGTTTACATGTTGACACGTGGTCCTCCATCATTCATTAGACCTGTCAATTAGAAATACGGTGAAGACAGTAAGATTTCACCGACTGTGTCACATCAGCGATGCACGGCTATGGATATGCTGCAGTCACTGCAGTAACATCTCAGTCATCATTATTAAATGTCAGAAGGATGATCCATGATTTAATCATTGCCCTTATGTGGAAAAGAACCTCAAATGAAACGGATCATTAACACTTAATAAAAACAATGCTGACATTTAACACCTGTAATTAGTTTAAGATCAACTTTATAAATGTTCCTTTGACATGTTACAAAAAGCTGTGTGAGATGCAAAAATAATAAAACAATCAGTGAAGTTTGCAAACCACCTAAAACAATGTTTACCGTCTCTCAACTAATATTAATCTCCTTCCAATCTTATATCACCCACAGCTATCTCAGGTAAAACCATGTATACGCCTGGTCTGAGGAATGCGTGACATTGGCACATTCTTCTTTTATAAATACCAGTTCATGTGTGGGGAAAAGGCTTTTGTGTGTACACATTGTTATCTGGCCCCTGGTCTGTATGTTTCAGAGAGGAAGAGACCTCTGTTGATAACTTGGCTTCTGGTAAAAACCTCCTAAACAATGAACACTGATGAAATTTTAACTAGGAGAAGTTTCGGCTGGTTGCAATCTGCAATCCCCACTGCTATATTTGACTAAATCTGACACACTGGATGTCTGAAGTGGCGAGATCTCAGTAGAAAAAAATGTGATGTCTGCTCCTCTGTGTACCACTAAAGATTAAGGTTTGAAAAGTTTGAATCAATTTAAGGAATCAAATCGCCATTATAGTTTAATGGTGCTCAGCAACCTCCAGGGGAAACGCGATGGGACAAGAACAGAAGTTAAGGCAGGGAGAGTCCATGTAGGGTGGGTCCAACAAACACCCACTTCCACCCGGGAGAGCGGTAAGATTACAAAGCCAAACCCTGTTCTTTTTTCCTTACCCAACCACGTGCTTTTGTTGGCTAAACATAACCATGTGCGTTAGTTGTTGGAGGGGAAAAAAAACATTTCACAATTCACATTGTCGTACTGATGTAGTGCCAATATTTTGAAAGAGGTATTTTGAGAGAGGTTGACACGGCGTCCAAGATTGTCAACAACCAATGCACCCAGGGTACCTTTCATGTTGTGTCTGGATGTGGGAAATCCATGGGCAATTGCTGATATGTGACCAGTTTGGAGACGGAATGTGTTGCGTCGGCAGACGTCTTGGTAAAAGTGTGCTTATTTTGTTTGTTTAATAAGGAACAGTGCACTTTAAAGTGGAAATAGGCTTCTTTTTTTTGTTTTAACTTATTATTATGACGTAAATGTTGATCACAAAATGTAATGGCCATAGAATGATAATAACTATTGGCATTTAGATTGGTTCCCTATAAAACTGGCTTTCACTTTGCAATTCTTTTTGCCACCAGATATGATCTCCTGGGAAAATAAAGGCTCCATTTACACATAGTCTGTATAAAAAATAATTGATGTAGCCTCTGTGACAACATTGATTGGTTTGTGGACTTTTGTTTTGAAACCTCAAGTTTGATGTTTTGGTCGTTGCCATCTTGAAATTTTGGAGCCAGGGGTGACCATATTTGGACGAAAGGGTGAACCTAATGCTAGCTGCTAGCTTAGTTAGCATGTTGCATTTATAGTTAAGGTTAACTGTGAAAAGGCTAATGCTAATTTTTGCTTGTGAGAAACAGGCTTTAAACAAGCGGCAACCTCCAGGGCTGAAACATGAAGCAAACACTGAAAAGTGCCCAAAAGTACAGTCCCTCTAATGTCCTCTTGAGGCTGGCTCCAAGAGCAAGTCAGTCCCCATAGACCCCCATGTTAAAAGGCCCAACTTTACAGCAGAATTAAACATGTTTACAGCCTGGTACAGACAAGTCTCTATAACTAATTTCAACATGACAACTACACAAGGGGTGAATTTTATGTAACTCACCTGTTTAGTTATATTTATGCTCAAAGTTATGCATTTGTATTTTCTTAATAGCTAGTGTTTGTAGTGAAATATATTAGCTTTCCCCACAGAACCACCTGCACACTATCTGTTTGTCCTTTCGTGGAGGCCCACCATCAAAACATTCACTTCATTTCCTTATTATAACCCTGACCCTTAACCTGAAGTCCTACCTTTAATTAAGCACCTCTCAAAATACTCTCACTTTGTAAACTCAAGCTTATTCTCACAAACATTTACAACTTTTTCCCAGAAAATCTCTGCTGTAGATGATAGCTTGCAAAATAGACAAAAAAAAAACACAGCCAAAGTAAATACTTCAGCCTTGTGAAATTGTAATTGAAAAATTAAACTTTCATCTGAAATATGAATCAGTGGTAATGTGGACAGTTAAAAAACAAAACAAAGCACAAGTGTCTATTGTCATCAGATGCACATTGTATGCTACAATTTTATTATTTAGCCAAAACAGCTGGTATACATAGAAAATTGGAGACAGTTAGTATTTAGGAACTATACATTTAACATAAGATACAAGATTCTCAGGAGCCAGAGGTAAAGTAACAGGACTGCCCGGTATTACATTAACAAAACATGTTGCCATTACTTCTCTTAACACACTAACAGATATGTCAGATACCATCTGGGTAATGAAGTCTTCCCTCTGCTTAAAAATGTAATAAAACCTGTTAATTGATAAGTGAAACGTCATTACCTGGTCATGTTTTTGACCAGAAAAGTTTACAAGCAAATATGAAATCAAATGGAAACATTTCTGACCTCTTAGTGTAACTGTTATGATGTGTTCAAGGCTTACCGTCTGAGTTGACGGTTAAAACGTTTTACATTCATGTGTCGTTTTAATAAAAATCACCTAAAGTAAAGGAAGCTGTATTAATATATCAGCTAAAAATGATAAAACAAATCACTAAAGACATGTAGGCATCAGTCATTAATGCAGCTGAGTTGTGATTATTACCAAATTTAAAATGTTTCCACCTACTCCCAAACCAGGGATAGGGCTCAGATTAACAGGCTTCACTACATTTTTTTTACCCAGTCGAGGAATATCTGACTTTATTTTTGACATTATCAACCGCTACATTTTATGTCTTGTTCCAATAATAGATAATGATTTATTTCAAATAACATCAAACTCAGTATCAGGACAAGTCCTGCCAAAAGCAAACAGTTCATCCATGTTTCCCTGATTTAAGTATTCCAACCTTTTGGATGCACACACAGAAGAACAAATGAAATAAAGTTAAAATGTATCATACTTTTATGAAGGACTAAACACAAAAGCGCATCATGTGCATATATTAATTAGGGAACAGTTTTGGTTCTTGGGGTCATTATTGATGTACTTCCGCTTTTAGTAATAATGGCTCAGCTTTGGGAGAACAGGGTGAGTAAATCTAAGAAATACATTAGAACCCTTAATTCTAGCTCTGAATGGCCCTATCTTGTAACTGGGACATTTCAATCACTCAGTGGCTTTTAAAATAAATTACAAGAAAGAAATTGAAAATAAAATTTGACCGGATGATGGGTGATCTTTATAGTGATTCGTGGGGAGAAAAAAATGTTCAGACTAACAAAAAAACTGCAACCACGTAAGGTCTCATCCTTTTAAACTCATTACAAACAAAAAAAGGGAATTTTCTTGGTTATATGAAATCATGTTTTTTGTTATTGTGCACCCAACAGGCATAATTAGGGCCATGATAGTGTGTAGTAGTGATCAGGCTACCTTAATACAAATTTAGATATTTCCCACTTTATTATTCTATATTGTTTGCAGTGTCATTTATTCAGTTTGTTTTATTTTAAGATTTATGTGGCGAGGAAGCTGTATCAAGTAACAATTTCACTCAGATTGGTAATATTTACCTGATAAAATGCACGTTCAATATGGAACCAAATATGAGACATATGTATTTAAATTTTAAAATCCACTGAATACTTGATACTAAAATTTAAACACCACTGCATTAATAGCATTGATTCATGTGTCTGAATTTATTTATTGTAAATTCACCTATTTGAAATCAAAATTTGAAATTTTCTGGATTTGCAATTTCAGAGGTTAAATTTTCCAATGTTTACAAATTAAGATCCAAAAATTAAATTTTTAGAATTAAAAAGAAAAGATCTAGGTTGCTCAGATTTGATTGGTCAAATTCAGATCTAAAAAGTCTAGTTAAAATGTATATTTTATTCGTTATTCATTTTTCATATTGACATTTGAACTTTGAAAATCATGTATCCAATTTTATTTGTTCTGAATTTACCTCTTAAAACTTTAAAATATTAATTTCTTGATTTGCAATGTCAAAAGCTGAAATTGGATATATTTTTTCAATGTTTACAAATTCAAACCCAAAAATTCAAGTTTCATAATTAAAAAAATAAAATAAAACCAGATTTCTCAAATATTGATTGGTCCAATTCAGGATTAAGAAATGAAATTCAACCCAACTAACCTAATTTCCATTTTAAGCATTCAGTGGCTGTAAAAATTCAAATATTTATGGTCTCTTATTTGCTTCTATAGCTCAACACTATAATGAGAATAAAATACAGTAAAAGAAAGATACCCAGGGCATCATTTATACTGTAGGAAATGTGGCAACTTGACTCAAAGTAAAGGCTAAACATTAAAGGGCAGGAACACACTTACGGTTGCTGTTACTTACAGCTCACAGACAAAAATAGCCTCCACACACTGAGGATTGGATCAGTGATTTTTTTTTAATCTAACATGTACCTAGAATGATTTTTCTGACCAAATGTACTGTAAAATGATTTTCTGTTACTTATGAATGCGATTCCTAGTAATCACTTTTCTAGTTCTCAGTGTGTGCTGGCATTACACGCAGTTACTGAGTCCTCACAGGCTCGAACATTCAGCTTCATACGCTTATCGCATCAGCTACATGATTTTATTCGTTAACCTGCACCGGAAAATGAGTGTAAATGGATATAAAACAGACAGGATTCAGTCGTCATACAGGGTGTCAAACTGTGGTCACACAAAATATGAAACATTAATGTGAGGAAACACATTAGATGACGGACAGCATCTAAAATGCATTCTAGTCCAAAAGAAACAGACCAACTGAGGACAAAAATTAGTTCCAGTAGAAAAAAAGCAGACTATTAAATCCTTTTGTTTAACTAAAAAAAGACAACATGCATATTAAATACATTTGTTAATTTGTTTCATATGCTCAACAGGACAAGACTTTGGGTGAAAATATTCAACTGAATAAATTTGTAAATAATTGTGATGACAAACAGTGATTATTATTTAGTAGCAAGAATTTCAGCTTGTTACGCTAATAACCCGCAAACGCAAGTTTGATTTTTTTACTCATAGGGCTATTTCGACATTGAGTAATTACAAGCTATTACGGGTTTTTATATTTGTCGCAGTTGTACATGAATATCAGTGCACACCAGAATATGCTTGTGTTTTGTTTTAATTGTCTGTTTAAACATAGCTAATAGAGGGTTTTCAGTTAGGTCACAAATTAATCAGCCTCTTCTGGCACCATAATGTGGGTCCATGTAGTTGAGATTTGGCTCTCTGCTAGCTGAAAAACCTTGTTGTGGTTTAACCAGCCATTAGCTAGCAAACAAAATACGAAAGCAAACTTAAAATTTAACGATGTCTTTGTTTACATGGTAGAGATTTAGCTCTCCAAAACCTAGCTGAAATAATATCTTCTTGTAAAGTGTCTGTAGAAACATTCTCAAATGTAAAACTCTGCTAAATTAGTTTTGTTAAAATGCTTGTTTCTACTAAGAGCTATAAATTAACTAGTATCCAATGTTTTTATTGATATTTAGCTGACAATTAGTGAGCTTAAGAAAAAGTAAAATGTCCTTTTAATTCTGTTGAGACAACCAAATTGCACATTCAGGAAGGCAATCAGCTGTAATTATGCCAGAGAGCTAAAGCCTCCCACATGGCTGCCAGAGGGCGTGTTAAACCACCTGAAAACCTTTGAATATACCAGACCAAAACACTTATCCACATTACTCCAATTCACTATAGCTAAGTAGTAACACGGGACCTGTAATACCAACCTCTATTACTACCATGGACTTGAGAGTGTATGCTAACAAACAGTTGCTACATAGTTGGTAGATTAGCAACATGTTAAAAGTTGAACAATGGACAGGGACAGAGGGATTAGTGAACCTGGAGCTCAAAACATTGAAAGTGCTTTACAGAAAATAAATGTTGTAAAAATGCAAAGACAAAACCCAATTACAAAAAGTTAAAAAATAAACAAAGACATTGGGTCTCATTCATGATATGTTAGTAAATCTGTTTATCTGATTTGCACATAAAAAGCTTGGTACTAAAAACCTACACTGCATTCATGAACGCAGGGGAAAACTCGGATTTGATCGTAGGCACGTGTGTATGTTCATGAATGCCAGTCAATCCTAAATTGACAGCAGGCTCCTGCTAGTCAGCAATTAGCATACACCCCCATCCATTAATAGCCAGAGACCACCATACGTGAAGGTGATAATAGGTGCATCCTGTCGACCTGCAAGCATGGAGCAATCAAAGAAAGTCAGAGAGACAGTGAAAGAAAAACTTGTCTGACACTGAGAGTAAAGCTTTGCTCAACTGCATTGAGTCGAGCCCTGTCCCTCCCTCTAGTTTCCCTTGTGGCAGCCGTATGCAAATCAAGCGCCCTGTAGAGCAGCATGATGTTTCCCTCATGTGCCGTCATGGACAGCCAGGTAACTATAGTGTTTGCTCTAAGCCTCAGCATTGTTAATCACTGTTGTGAAATTAAATCACTATTAAAACATCTTAAAGGGATAGTGCACCCAAACAAGAAAATTCAGCTATTATCTACTTGTGCACGTGAGACCAGCGAAAGCACACGAACACACATGAAGGCAGTGCCCATGTCTCACGGTCTCGCACAAGCACACACATGTCAGCGCAGTGTACAGAGGCAGTTAGAGCTACAGGCTACAATGAAAATTTTCATTTTGGGGTGCACTATCCTATTAATACAGGTAGTCTAATGTAGGCAATAACCCACTGTTAGGTTTAGCAAGTAAGATGTAAAACCACACTGTCTCCCTCCATCTCTTTGTCAGATCCAGGTTCACCAGCTGCCCAGTGTGAGCGGAGACAGATGCTGAATTTTTTTCCCTGGTCCACAAGTCGTATTATAAAGAAGCGTATAGCTGCCACATCACACAAATAATGTTTGCTTCCCCCATGTTGCGCCTGTGATAATTAAATTAAACAAAGATGACATTCAGTTTGGGGCTGCAGTGTATAACGAGGGCAGAGGAGGAACTTTTTGGTTTGTTATTTTAGTTATTTAGAGAACAGCGTTTTTCAGTTTTGTATAAGTTGATTTAAATAACTCATTCACGTTTTTAAGAATCCTATTCTGAAGCTTAAATCTGCTAAATACCAACTAATTTAGCTAAATGTGTTATATCTGTAATCTCCTGTCATGTTTAACTTACATGTATCAAAGACATCTGAGGATTGTGAACATAACAGAGCACAATATGAAATAAATAATAATTACAAACAATATTTGTGTACAATATCTATCTATCTACAAAAGTACTACAAGCAGTCAGAAGCAGGTGTAGATTTTGTTGGTACCTACGAAAAGATCGGAGCTACTAACATATTAATGAATGCCGAAATACACGTAAATTTCCTTCTGCGAACAGTTTACACACAAATTTGTTCTGCTCATGTTTCATGAATGAGACCCAATGTTTTTGTTAAAAGCTAACAGCACACTTAATCTACTAAAACGTTGGCATCCGCAGTTCCTAATCCGCCACTCTTCTTATCCACTGCTGGAATATTATGCTGAACTTTCTTATAAATCTAATATAAAGCCAAAAGGATTCTTTATACTGGAGAAAACTTGAAGAACATGCAGGTCAATCTACCGTACGTGGCATTATTAGGATAACTGTGAATTTACACGCCATTCTTCAATGCGCTACCCTAACAATTACAATTACTCTTTCAGTTTGCGTAGAAGCTCAAGTTTTCTTTCAGTCTGTCTTCATTCTCTATCAAACACTCACCTATATTTTAATAGAAAAAAAAATCCAGCATAATTTCAATTTAAATAGACAATATTTAAGTTAAATTCAGCACACAGGCTTTTGGCACCTTTAGTGGAAATGGGAAACTACGGGCATGTATGACAAACAAAATATACAAACACATCAAAATATAAATATGTACATACAAATAATGATTTGATCTCTTGAAAATACTCCATCAATCCTTCCAGAATTTTTCCACATATCACCCATCGTAACTTCTTCCCAATACAACACACGTTAACATTTACGTAATGTTTCATTTGAGTAGTGTCTGCTACAACAATGACCTTGTCCAACTTGTTCGACAAGGATGTCCTTTCACACCTTTTCTTTTGTAAACTGAAGTTGCCCAGGGGAACTGATCTCAGATCAGCACCAGCATTCCCAGTAGTAATGTCAGAGGGAAACTTCACTGGAGTTAGTCAGGTGCAATACAGACAGTTTTCAACTTGCAAGAGGCTGCAGGTTTCATTTTTAAAGGGAGAGGTGCTTTAGTCAGTTTCCAAAGCAAGAAAATTTGGCACTGTGGGGAAAATTCTCAGCCTAAGAGAGTCTACTGATACTTTACAAAAGGTAAACTTTCTTGTTGGATGCAGTCTAAATCTGGACAAGAAATGTCTACCTTTGATCCACATTAGTTTGACAGATTTCCTCTGACTTTGCTTAAGTTCAGAAAGGAGCTTTTCAAACTATGTACTTACAGGCTTTAAAACCCAAAACTCTCGCAAAAATCACAAACTGTTGTCAACACCAACAACAGAAGTGTTTTTATCCCTCATTTAAACAATATGTCTTTGGCCAAAAGGTGAAAGCGCTTTATTTGATTTCTTACCTTTTTAAATTTCTGTAATTAGATCTCCGTGTTATGATCGAAAATCCCTTTTAAGTTTTGTTAAGTAATTTCTAAAATGATGCTTGATCAGAGTCTCCGAGCAACTTCCTCCCATTCTCACCGTCCATTTGATGTCATAGCCCCTATTTACTTGTTGACAACCATTTTGTGTCCCTTAAGAGCATAGTTGCCGAGATTCAGCCAGGGACGCAAAATGGAACAAGTCAAACCAGCTCTTCTAGTCTCAGTGAATACTTGGCGCTGAACGGTCATTAGTCGATGTCCTCTTGAGTCTGACACCTCGTCGGATAGCCACCAGAAAATCCTCCACTTCGCTATATTCTGTCTCCTCCAGGAGCTCCGGGAGAGGCCGGCGCTCCCATTCTGACACTCGGCCGCTGGGCTGCGGTGGTGGGGTGGGAGGATCCAACTCCTCGCTCTGGTGCTGGGTATCCCAGGAGCTGGACCTCTGTGAAAGTGGCCCGCTGCTGCCTGGTGACAAAGGGGTTGTCGGGGGACTGAGCGGGGTTCGTGGTGTGTTGCCATCCTCTGATGCTGCCCTGCTGGGGAAACCAGGATGTTCAGGCACAGTAGGGGTCTTGACTGGAATCATGGGGGGCTTGATGGGGATGGGACCCAAGCTAAGGCCCCCGGAGGGCCGTCGCAGGTTTGGTTTGGAAGATGGCGTCCGTCGGATGGTGGCGACTCCCGGGGTGATGATGGCAGAGGGGTTGGAGGGCAGCCCAGCAGTGGAGGCAGGGCGTTTGGACTGGAACATGCGGCGGTAAGACTGACTGATGTCACTGTTTCTGGGGATGGTGGAAGATTTATCATAGTCTGATGACTGCTGATGCTCGCCCTCCTGATCCGCTCCCACAGAGTAGTAGTCACAGTCTGATACTGTGAAGAGACAGAGAACAGACTTATCACACTGCTCTTTAGTGTCTCAATAATGAGGCCTGTTTATGCAACCTGGAGCATGTTTTCAAGCTTAAGATCTTTTTTCAATGATTCAAGTGATTTTGTGTCTGGCTTGGATTGGTCCCAAGAAACAGGTTACCTAAATTCAATAATCAGTTTCAGTGCACCACTGAGCCCAGTCCATCAACAGTCTCACTCACACACACACACACACACACACACACACACACACACACACACACACACACACACACACACACACACACACGATATATACATATCTTATATGTATATATCTATATATATATATGTATATATATATGTATATATATATATAGATATATACATATACACAGTACATATATACATACTGTGTATATATACATATAAACTTTGTCATACTGTGCTGTGACTTTTTTTATGGCATATTATAAATTATTTTTTTTAATTTATTTTTTTTATTGCATACTACACTATGATTTTTTTATGACAGCATTTGTGACACTGTTTTATGACTTTTTTCTCTGATGGACTGCTTTATGCAGTACATTGTACATTGTATGTTACTGTACTTTAATGGAAGCATGACTTGTGTGTGTACCTTGTGAGGGGATGGTGTCCTCTGAACAGCAGGGTGTGTTAGTCTGGCTGCTGTAGCCACTGGAGCCCTGCAGTGAGTCTCTGCTGGAGCCGTGGATGTCTAGCTGGAGGCCTCGGGCCAGCGCTCGGGCCAACTCCTCATGGGCCTCTTTATCCTCCTGCTGCACGCACGCACGCATGCACACACACACACACACACACACACACACACACACACACACACACACACACAGACATTATTAGTTTGTTGTGTTTTTCTGGGATTCACTGATGTGACAGCACAAAGACATCTGAAAACTCCACTGCTCATTTAGATTTTTTTTTTTATCTCTGTCAATCAGAGCTGGCCCATTACCAAAATTCTGTCCTATCAAAAAGCTGCCAGAAAGTCATGTGACATTTATATAACAAAATTCAAAATAAAAATGTTTTTCAAACACCATCTGACCTTGGATGATGTCACAAAGTGGCGTCCTTTAACCCCCTGTGGTTCCTCTCCTGATGTGGTGATGTCAGTGCCCTGGTGGCTGCTGGGATCTGTAGTCTCTCTCCGGTCTTTGCTCTTCTTCAGGGTGTTGACCATTGACTGGTCATAAGGGCCTGGTTTGGCCCAGTCCTACAGATAGATATGATGCAAGACAATGCAGCATTACACTCTGCTGCTCTTCTCTGTTACATGTCTCTTGAAACTGAGTCACGTTTGGGTTTTTTGACTGTTGGTCATGTTTGTGTTTGGTAACTGAATGGAGTGTGTCCTTCACTTTAACATTGTGTAGACTAAATGATAAAACATGGATTAAGATTAGATTAAGAAACAACAGTAAAATTAAGGTTGTGGATTAAGCATTGTGGAGATGCAACATTTTCAATAAAGATTCATTATTGATTGTTTTGCCAATAATTAGATTAGATTAGTTTTTTAAAACATTTATTTTATGACAATATGACCAAACACGAGTAGGTACACATACATATTTGGAATTTTTTGCACATTTTTTAAAATTAGATTTGTAGGCAAAATCTGACGTCAAAATTATAAAAAAAATAAATTATGAAATTATAGCAAAATTAGGCTCAGTGTTATTACAGTTCAGAGCAAGGCTTCATGTAAACTGTCAGTGTGTTTTAAGGTCTGCTTGTAAATCATGCAGCTGACAGATTCATGAGGGAATAAGACAAAACAGAATAGACTGATGAAAGTTATCTTTGTAGTGTTTGCTTTCAAAGAAAGAAAACAGAATTTAAAAGATAAAAGAAGTACCATGAAAGGACATAAACAAAGCAAAATCAAAAAACAGAGGGGGAAAAAGGGGGAAGATTAAAGGAGGATAAAAATGGTGAGGGAGGATATCGGGGAGGATGAGGGTCAAACCTTCCAGGACGGGACTCTGGATGACGGGATCATTGCGAGCCCTGGGGGACTGAGAGGCAGGAACTCTCCTGACTGGCCACAGCCAGAGCCACACCATGACCATGTGGGAGACACGGACGAACAGGAGGGCAAGGAGATAGGAGAGGTGGTGGTGGAGGAGGAGTAGGTGAAGTATGGAGGGTGGAGGTGGGTGTCCTGGGCCTGCAGTACCACTCCGTGCAGACAGAGGGCAGCGTGATGGTCAAAACCATTTGACAACTGAAGGTGAGTGGATGAAGAAGAAGCAGAAAAACAATTAAGAAAACAAAGATGACAAATGACTGTTGAGGATGTGAAAACATAATGCACAGGAGGAGGTGGAGGTGCTACATGTAGCAGGAGCAATCAACATTATTCTGAAAATGAAAAATTGATGCTCTAAACTCCATGCGCTTCATAGCACAAAATAACAACAGACCAGAGTGTGTGACAATGGCTTGACTGATCCTTAAACCTTACAGATGTGTGTGTGTGTGTGTGTGTGTGTGTGTGTGTGTGTGTGTGTGTGTGTGTGTGTGTGTGTGTGTGTGTGTGTGTGTGTGTGTTTTCAAGTGTAGATGTTCACCTCTTGTAGCCCAGAGTGGGGCTCGTTGTGTGAGGGTGAGGAAGAGGAGGAGGAAGAAGAAGGCTCCTCAGATAAAGGAGAGACACACGACTGCAGCACAGCCATGCAAAGCACACACACAGAGGGGCAGCCAAATAAACAAACAGAGAGATAAACAGACAGAAAAAGGAAGGCAGAAGCATGAAACAAGTTATTAATAAAAACAGTCAGCACGTCAGTGTTAATATCAGTTCAGCACAATGTTGGCCAAGCAAAAGAATTAAAACAACATAAACAGCTGCTGCAGCACAAAGAAGTGGTAAATGAAGCAGAGGCAGGTTCAGGAGGTGGAGTGAGAAGCTGAGGACTGTGATAAGTGCACAGAATATATACATCATAGACAGGGGTTTGTTTAGGCTTAGGTTAAGACTGAAGTTAGGCGTGGGATGGATGTCAAAGGTTATGGTATGGTATCACCTGAGAAGTCCTGAACTTACTGACAACATGCTGGGCTTCTTTAATACAGCTTTAAAGTCATGAGCCTGAAAATTTAAAATTAAGCCTAAAACTCCTACAAACAATGAGATGTCCTTGACTATTGTTTTGGGTTATGTACATGCCAAAAATTCCCAATATGTATTTTGGTCCGAGGTCCTGGTAATGGAATAGTATATTCCTACTTATTTTATGACATTTCTTATGACTTTATCATTTTTTCGTGACATACCATATTATGACATTTTTAATAAAATTTTACTGACCCACTATGCTATGACATGTTTTAATGACATCTTTATGACATACTAATATATGACTTTTGATTAAAAGAATTATGGCTGTACTTGATTATGACTATTTAAATGAAATTTTAATGACATACCATACGTCATTCTTTTGGAATTTTTTCAACATATTATACTATGACATCTTTTAGTGACATTTTTTTAACATACTGTACTACAGTATGATTTTTTGATGACATTTTTAGGGCATAGTACTCTATGATGTAATTTAATGACATTTTTCGTCACACTATGCTTTGACATTTTTTGATGAAATTTTTCAACATACTATACTATGACATGTTTTAGTGAAAGTTTTCAACATACTATACCATGACATTTCAAGATGACATTTTTCGCCATACTATACAATGACAGTTTGATTCAATTTTAGGGCATACAATTCAATGACATCTTTTGGAGAATTTTTTTGCCATATTATACTATGATATTTTTTGATGACATTTTTAGAGCATACTATTCTTTGACATCTTTTAGTAAATTCTTTTGAAATACTAGGGCATTTCTTGGATGAAAATTTTATGACATATTATTATGACATTTTTTGGTGAAATGTTTTAACAAACTATCCTATGATATTTTTTGATTATTTTTTTATGGCATACTATAATATGACATCTTTTAATATTTTAATTTAATTTCTTCTTTTGACATACTATACTATGACATTTTATGATGAAATTTTTCAACAACATAATATCAATTACATTTTAATGATTTTTTATGACATCCTACTTTTTTTTAAAAATGACTTTTTTTATGACAAAGTATATTATGAAGATTTTGATTAATCCTTTCTAGTATACTACACCATGACTTTTTTTTAATGTTTTTTTTTCTTAAAATGACATACCATGACTTTTTATGATTTTTAGGGCATATTTTACAGTGACTTTTTCCAAATCATTTTACATAGCATACATATAATGTTTTTTATGATTGTAAATGGTACACCTTACTATAACTTTGTGATTTCTTTTTGTGAGATAATATAAGTAGATTTTCTTATGATTTTCAGTGGCATAATATACTATGACTTTTTGTGAGGTTTTAATAAATACTTTAACACCAGCTTTACATTTTTATTTTTGATTTTTATGTAACAATATACTATAACTTTCCATACATTTTTATGACAAATTATACTATGACTTTTCATGGTTTTTAATGCATTCTAAACTTTGACTTTTTATAAAAAAAATTGTGACATACTTTACTATGACTTCATTTTGATTTTTTTATGACACAGAACACTTTGACTTTTATGATTAGTTAAAGGCATCCTATTCTATGACTTTTTATAATGTTTTATGGCATACTATACTATGACTTTCTTTGTTATACTATATTTTGTCATGTTTGTTTGCTATTTAGTTGTACTGTCTTACAATTGGTGTACAGTAAATGGTAGTTCAAGTCTGTTGCTGATGTAAGCTACTGATTAGAAGTGGCGTTGGGGTCTTAAAATCTAAGTAAAGGGCTAAAGGTATAAAGTTTATCGTCCAGTTTCGTGCATGGAGGTTGGGACAGAGTGTACATTTTTCACATGTCCAATTTTCTTATTCAGCTAATAAGTTTGTTTTTCCTTACCTGTGAGGTTTCTGGGGGCATGGGTGATGGTGATTTGGACTGGAAGGCATCCTGGGAGATGAAGCCAGAGTCGTGGGAGGAGACCGAGGAGAGGCGGGCTGGTGTCTGCTGGGGGAGCACTGAGGAAGAGGAGGAGGAGGCACGGTAACGGAAATGGGAGGTTGGGGAGTGGCAGTGTGAGCCACTGGAGCGAGAGTCACTGCTGTTCACACTGTTCAGGCTGCTGTAGGATGGAGAGGGGAAGGATGACATGGGAGTCAATTCAAGGTAGAAAATGTGAGATGGTTCTACTGTATGGTCAGGTCACCAGGTCTGTATGGAGAGGTCACTCAATTTTACCAAAGGTTGATTGCCAGTAAGTTAATGTTTTTGATAACATCTCTTAATAGCTTGGGAAATACCCACATGTCTTAACCCAAGCGTGAAAAAGACTCTACTAAGGCTGAGCTGAGCAGTGATGTTGGGCAAATGTTTTAGATGATGAAACTTTTCAAAAATGAAAAAAGCCACCGCTCATCCGTGGGCAAGATTCTTCTTAGAGGTGCTGGAGCTGAACTAAGACACTTGAAAAAACAAAAAACAGCAACGGATTGCTGTTTTTTGTTTTTTCAAGATGATGAAACTTTACAATTAACAATAATCTTTAATGACTTAAATAAATTGTCATTCTGCAACAACATAGACTTTTTCTCAACTACATTTCATTGAAAAATAATTTTCATTTAAGAGAAATCTGAAATATGTTGAAAAACAGCCATTGTGTCTTTCCTTTGTGAAAATCAGAGGAAAGTCAGTTAACTTTGTAAGACTCTGGGAACTAAACCAAGACACTGACCCTCTATGATTCCAGTCCAGTGTAGTTTTTTAATCCACAAAACTCGTTCGGGGTATCGGAGGATAACAGTCAGCCAGCTACTTGAAGCTTTTTTCATGGTATGGCTTTTGTTTTTTTAAAGGCACGATTGCCGCGTCCTGAGATAAACAGAGTTCAACTTATGGAATGTAGAAGCGTGCACCGCATGTTATGTGATGAGGACCAACCAGTCACATGTGACAAATATCTTTCTCTTCCTCAATAAACATCACTCTGTCCCACAGATAATATTTTAGGTCCAATAAACATTTTTTGGGGGGAGTTGTTCCTTATCCGCTGTGAGGGTCCAAAGGACATAGGGATGTCATATGCTGTAAAGCCCTCTGAGGCAGATTTGTGATATTGGGCTTTATAAATAAAATTTAATTGAATTAAGAAACAGTGCCTGAAAGAAGATAAGCTGTGCACTCAGGACTTCTGGTAAATGGGCTATGATACAGTCCTGGTTATGGTCACTTAGCGACCTCAGAAGCAACCTGCCTCCACACTCTTGAAAGCTGGCACAAGAGTAGGACCCAGCACCTGACGTCATGTTTTCCAGGTGGTTAAAGGCGTTGCATGTGTCCTGGCCCTTAATATTTACTCACCTCAACTCAACTTTATTTATAGAGCATTTTAAAAACAACCACAGCTGAAACAAAGTGCTGTACACAAATAAATAGTGCTGTACACAATAAAAACAATGAAAAACAATAAAACAGTAAAACAAGAGCAGAGTCTCACGCTGGGTTAAAAGCCAAGGAGTAAAAATGGGTTTTAAGACTGGTTTTAAAAACATACATCTTGCACTGCCATGTGCACAAGCCTCTTGTCCATTAGTGGATTCACACTTCTTTCTTTTTTTTCTTCATTTTTACATGAAACTGCTCACAACAAGGTCTGTAGATTATCTTGAGTAACCAGGTCATGATTTCTGGAAAGAGACACTGATGTTGAGTTGTTTTAAATAATAATAATAAATTTTATTTGAAGGCGCCTTTCTTGGCACTCAAGGACACCGTACAGATACACAAAATGACATTAAAAAGACATTAAAAAGAAAAAACAATTTAAAAACAAAACAACAACAACAACAAAAGAAAAAAAGTGACAGAGCAATTGGCATCAGATGGAATAGGCAGTTTTAAACAGATGTGTTTTGAGTAGTGATTTGAAATGCAGGAGTGAATCCATGTTTCTATGTTATTCTATTCTGTTATTCTAATGTTATTGATGTGGGAGTGAAAGGATAGTGTGCTGTCAAGGATGACGCCCAGACTCTTAACCTGGGGGGTGGGTGAAACGGAGGAGTTATCAATAGTGAGAGAAAAGCTGTCGTTTTGGATAAAGTGGATTTGGTGCCAATGACGAGAACCTCGGTTTTGTTACTGTTTAATTGAAGGAAGTTTAGGGTGAACCAGGTTTTTATTTCAGTAATGCAATCAGTGAGGGAGGTGGGCGGGAGAGTGGACGAGGGTTTAGTGGTGAGGTAGAGCTGGGTGTCATCAGCATAACAGTGGAAGTGAATGTTAAATTTGCGGAAGATATTGCCGAGGGGAAGGAGGTAGGTGATGAAGAGGGGCCCCAGGACAGAACCCTGGGGCACACCTGAAGTGACGGAGGAAAGGATGGATTTAAAGGATTTGAGTTGAATGAACTGAGTGCAGCCAGAGAGGTAAGATGTGAACCAGTCTAACGGAGTGTGGGTGATGCCAATGGAGGATAGCCTGCTGAGGAGGGTGGTGTGACAGATGGTATCAAAGGCTGCACTCAGGTTGAGGAGGATGAGGATGGTGAGGAGTCCAGAATCAGCTGCCATAAGGAGGTCGTTGGTGATTTTGATGAGTGCTGTTTCAGTGCTATGGAGTGGGCGGAGACCGGACTGGAACTGTTCATACAGGTTATTGTGGGATAGATGAGAATGGAGTTGGGAAGCAACTGTTTTTTCGAGGATTTTGGAGATGAAGGGTAGATTGGAGATAGGACGGGGGTTGTTGAAGTTGGAGTTTTTTTTCAAAATTGGGGTAATGGCAGCAGTTTTGAAGGATGTAGGGACAGTTCCAGTGGTGAGAGAGGAGTGGATGATGGCAGAAATGAGGGGGACCAAAGAGGGGAGGCAAGTTGTGTGGGGAGGGGGTCGAGTTGACAAGTGGATGGCTTGGATTTCTGGATGACGTCTGTGATTTCTGAGAGAGTGGGGAGTTGGAAGGAGGAGAATGAGTGTGTGGATGGGTGAAAGTCAGCTGAGATGCTGAGGTGAGGGTTTGAGCCAAGGTGCTGGTGGATATTCTTGATTTTTGCAGTGAAAAAGGACATAATGGAGTTGCAGAAGGAGGTTGTGTACAAGTGAGGGGGGAGAGAGTCCTGGGGTTGGGTGATATTGTTAAGTAGGGAGAACAGTGACCGGGAGTTTCCTTTATTTACAGTGATTATACTGGAGCAGTAGTGGGTTTTGGTGCTGGCAATGGAGTCCTTATAATGTAAGATGTGGTTATTGTACATTTCTTTGTGAATAGTGAGACCAGTTTTTCTATAGAGTTGTTCAAGTTGCCGAACTTTGGCTTTCATGAGACGAAGATCGGGGGTGAACCAAAGAAACAGCTCTGGTTTTTAACGGAGCAAGAGAATTAAAAATATTATGTAGTCCAGTGTTGTGAGAAACCAGATTATCAGGGGTGGATAGACTGTGGATGTCAGGGAGGCAGAAGGAGTGGATACTTGGAGTGAGAGTGGCGGGGTTAATGTTCTTTATATTCCAGAATTAAATGAGGCGTGGTGTCTTAGAGATGGAAAGAGTGAGTTTCATTGTAAATGAGAGGAGAAAGTGGTCAGTTATGGGGAGTTTATCAGCTGTAAGATCAAGAGGGGTGACACCACAGCAGCAGATTAAGTCTAGAATGTGTCCTTTGGAGTGTGTGGGAATAGTGGTATGCTGCTGACATCCAAAACTCTCGAAACAGGATGTGAAGTCTTTGGTGAGAGGCAGATTGATATTGTCCATGTGGATATTTAAATCACCCAGCAGTATTGTATGTTTGGTTGTTCACAGCACCAAAACAATACATTTTTTAATGTATTGTTTTGGTGCTGTGAACAACCACAAGCCGAATGCCATTTAGTTTTCTTATACTGGAGAGGAGGCAGACATCTCTACAGCTGCTATCTCAAACAACTGACAACTCACACCAAAACTATCTCAATTGATAAATAGCACCAGAGTAGAGCAGAGAAAAATATGTATTTTTGATTATGGGGTGAACTGTCCCTTTAACCTCATTGCTGCCATGAAGAAACTACTGGAATTATACCGATCAGGATTCAACAGTGATAAAGTAGAAAAAGAAATGCATCAGTTGCAACTCCCCTTAAATATTAAAACAACAGAAAGGAATGTAGTTCACTACTCTGAGTACAACAAAATTCATCTACTAAAAAAATAAACCAGCAGTTCCACCCATGGACCACAGGGAGGCAGCAGACGACAGGCAGGGTAAAATGACACGTTTCAGCTTGTTTGGGAGGTTTGCTGAGATAATGGGAAGTTTCAGTAGCCATGGTAACCAACCTGCACATGCTTGACTTCCTGGATACGGTGGTGCTTGGTGACGAGGGCGGAGTTTGGTAGGACCAGGTGCACTCAGAGCCCTTAAGGTCGACAATTACCTGCAAAGAGACAGAAAGAGGAGACTCCAGGGAAGCTCTGAACAACATAATAATGTAACAGGTGCAGGTGAGGGGATGTGTTGTACCTGCTCGCTGGAGGCGGGCAGCTTGTGAGGGTCCATGGTTAGTGTCTTCAGGTCGTCTGTCAGAGTCTGGAGGTGAGTGATCTCCCCCAGCATGGACATCTCCTCCTCCTGATGACACACAGGTTCATCAGCAGGCTCCAAACTCTGCAGCAATACTACTACAGTATTGAAGCTGTGTATGCAGCCATGTTTTGGAGAAGCAGCAAGTGTTTGGATCACAATGTAGGAGAAGATTCCAACCCAACTACAGCTGCTGACCTCCATTAATATGTAAACTACAAACCACCTCTCAGGTCTGCAGGTGTTTTCTCAGAAGAGAAACTGTTGGTGAAGCATTCACTCTGAACAGGCACAGTCCAGTTCATAGAGCTGCTGTTTTATTTATACATGCAGTTAGTGTGTGTGTGTGTGTGTGTAAACAGAGGTGTGACTGACCACAACAGGCTTCATCATGGAGACGAAGTAGCAGAAGCGGCTCCTCTCCTCCACCAGTGCCTTCCTCACTGCCTGCTTCTCTGTCTCCTCCAGCAGCAGGTACTTGTCACTGACATCCTGCATGGCGCTGTCCAGCTGAGGCTGGAGGTCCCCGCGGCCTACACACACACACACACACACACACACACACACACACACACACACACACACACACACACACACACACACACACTTGTAATTACATAAAACACATACATAAAATATATCAAGTCTAAGAGAATCCATGCTGAATAAATGAAAAGGTGTCACAAAAAAAACAAGTTTAAGTTTCACATAAAAATGAAATAAGATTTCTGAATGCTGCAACTAATAATTATTTACATCATAAATGAAGAACCACATTATTTTGTCAATTTTAGTGATAATCATTTTCTCTAAAAAAAAAAAATGTTAGCGAAAAGTGAAAAATCATTTCATCGATTTAAGTAACAAATCTAGGAGAAAAGTTAAGACTTTTTTTTTTTTTCAAAATGTCCCAGAGCCTAAAGCAATATCTTCAAATTACTTTCATTCATTCAACCTTTATTTTAATTTGGAAATACACTGAGGTAGAGACCTCATTTACAATGTAGCCCAATAAAACAATATGAAATAAAAGCACTTAGACACAGAAAAAGAACAAAGAGAAACTTACATAAAAGTGGCAATTATAAGTAAAAAGCAATAAAACCACAATTAAAAATGTTGAAAAATAAATAAATAAAAGCATCAATGATAAATAAAAACTCTTAAAATGCAGAGCTCATTAATCAGGTAAAACAGGACCAGTAAAATATGATACAATTAAATATTTGAATTGCTTTATGGATAAAATTGAGAAAGGTTTAAATTGTTCTGCATGTTGTTCCACGATGCACATGTACATATGAAAAACTTGATTTTCCAAGTTCACTAAAAACAGTTGGCACCTGGGGTTTAATGCAATCACTAGACTGAGTTTTTTTAAGAGGCCACATTAAAAAAAAAAGCATCAAACTGATATTAGAAAGTAAAAGACTGATAAGAGCTTCATAAATAAATAAAACTCAGTGTCCCACATTTTACACAGACACAGGGCCACCCAACCTTGGCATAGAAATCAAAATGATGGGTGTCATAGCTATATCCAGTGATGAGTCCAGGGGCCTCAGAGTGGCAGCTGAGGCGTGCATGCATAAAATATCACCATAATCTAAGACTGATAAAAAAAAGTTCCCCTAACAAGCATCTTTCTACAATGCAGCGGAAAGGAGAGTCTATTTCTATAAAAGAAGTTTCATTTGTAAATAAGTCACCAGCTTGGAAACATGATATTTAAAGGATAACTTATCATCTAACCAATTACCTAGGTACTTATACTCTGTGACCCTTTGTAATATTTGTACCATGAATGTATGAAAAAGAAAAGCAGCAAATTGTCACATCTGAAAAGCAAAAACTGAACAATATTTGTCCTTTTTGCTTTGCTTTACTTTGTTTGTTACAGTCCCTTGATGATAATGAACTTGAATGAATTGAATGAATAAAGTGATGTAAAAAAAAAAAATAAAATAAAAAAAATAAATCTGGCCCGCAACAGGATGTCAGGTGGCCAACTGACCTAATTCCTAATTCACAATGAAAATGAACTGATTCACACTGGATTTTATTTGTACTTTTGGTGCAAATAAGGTGCCAGAGTGCAAAAAACAGCGTCAGACTATTGCTTGTTTATAAAAAGTGCCAGAGGAGGAATCCCCACAGCCCCCAGCAGAGGTCTGATCTAATTATTTAAAGATACTCTATAGCAGGAAACTGCACTTCAAAATAAAAACTCTGAGCTGGAAAATTTACTGTAATGAAAAATAAAGTGTGTACAAACTTGACACATTTGTGAGTCACTTGTGGTCCATTCAGAATGGACTTGCGACCCACTTTTGGACCACGACCCACCAGTTGGGAACCACTGCTTTAGTGCAGTCTATCATTATCAAGATATTAAAAGTGAGTGAGAAAGAAAAATCAGAAGTTTCAGGCTTCAGAGCCACAGGACAGACTATTAGTTGTGAGAGTGTAAATTCACTTCAGCTGCAGAGAGAACAGCCTGTTCTGAGACAGCAAACACTCTGACACTCCTTCAAAACAACACATAAAGCCTCCCACAGACCTAAACACCTACATTAAAGAATTAAGAGTTTTCTCTACAAAACCAAACGACCGCTGGCATCCAGCTCACACACACCTCACATTATTAGTGCAGTCATTAATTATTAGCACGTGGTGAGGAAGGAGCTGAGCCAGAAAGCAAAGCTTTGCTGGTCCATCTACATCCCAACCCTCAGCTATCGTCATGAACTCTGGGTATAGTGACCGAAAGAATGAGATCACGGATACAAGCAGTGGAAATGAGTTTCCTGGGTGGGGTGGCTGGGCTCAGCCTTAGAGATAGGGTGAGGAGCTCGCACATCGCTGCTGCTCCTTCATGTCAAAAGGGGTCAGTTGAGGTGGTTTGGGCATCTGATCAGGATGCCTCCTGGGCGCCACCTGCTGGAGGTGTCCAAGGCACGTCCCACTGGTATGTGGCCCCTTGGCAGACCCAGAACACTGGAGGGATTACATATCTCGTCTGGCCTGGGAATGCCATGGGGTCCCCCAGGAGGAGCTGGAAAGTGTTGCCGGGGAGACGGATGTCTGGGGTGCTTTGCTCAGCCTGCTGCCCCTGCGACCCGGCCCCGGATAAGTGGATGAAAATGGATGGATGGATGGACAATGCGGGATTTGCTACATTTTGTACATTTCATACATATAATATCCACGTTTCTAAATTCAAATAGTATATAAGTTGACTTTGTCATCGGGAGGTGTAGGGGATGGTGGATGGTGTGTCACCTAGGCGAGATGCCGGGCAAGCTGCAGACCACTGTTCCAACAAACAACAAACCTGATAGTTTCCAGCAGCTTGTTTTTTTACAATGATACAGAGCATTTCTAGCCAGGATTGTGTCACCAAAAGTGGGTATTTTAGGCCAAAACATGATCTTTCTCTAACCATAACTGAGTGGACTTTGCACCTGACCACATGTTAACCACAACATCATTGAAAAAAAAAGTTTTAAGTTTTAAAATATCCACTACATAATCATGTACAAATGTGACAAATCTGTGAATGACTTTAGTTGTTCTTTTATCTCAGACATGTTAGGATGAAATCTGTGGTTTGCTGAGATGTCCAATGCTAAGATTTATCCTGTGGTACTTTGTTTTCTCTGATCACATCACATTTAAGAAGCTAGAAATTAAATTAAATTATTATCCACTCATCATTTCACTTTTTAGCTTCTTTACTGATTTCAGCCATGTTTTGGGGAAGACTTTTTTTTCCTCTGAGAAACGATCATTTGGTAATCTCATCGTCTGCTCCTCTGGACAGACATAAACATGTAATTAGAGTTCTTTATTCCTCCAGTGAGATCCGAGGCTGGGTCCTGTGGTTGGCCTGATAGATGGGAGAGAAAACTCCAGGCTTCACTGATACACAGAGGAAAGAGATTCTCCTACGTACAGGAATGTAATTTCTGGTTTCAAGCAATTCAAGCAATATGATCTGGAGGGCCGAAAACCCATCTCACATTCTCTGTTTGCGTCTCTCTTGTCCTTCATCTCTCCACCTTCCTCTTCTTTCTTTTTTTCTGTCCTACTTTTTTATGTCTCTTCTTTCTCTTCACTCTGCCCTGCTCTCAGTCAGCACGTCTACATGCACACAGGAATCCAAGTAATGCAAAAAATCGGATGTGTTCACATGGATAGCTGTAACTGTTGAAATCCAAGTACACATGCAGGAGGTCGGCATTCTCTGACCTTATTTTGGAACCATAACCTATAGAAACTGGGAGGACACTTTACATTTTTATTAATCTGTTCTATTCTTTTAATCTACCTGTCTGCACGACCAGAACAACTGACTATAATGCTTACACTGGACATCATCAAGGCATTCGCAACTTAAACAGCTCATTTATTAGGATCAAACAAACCATCCTTAACAATGTTAACTAAAGTAAGGCAGCATCACGTGAATAAAGGTCCTGTTTCACAAGACCTTTACTCAGAGTATACTGGTGTTATGTATGTACTTGTTACTTGTTATGTGCCTAAACTATCTACCATATAATATTAGGGCGCATTCACACCAGGATAGTCAGGGGGACTCGGTTCGATTCAGTGGGAAATGCTGAAAAATTTCACACCTTAATTTGGTTCGGTTCACTTTCACACTGCACTTTTTAAAGCGGACCAAACCGCCTGGACAACGTCACACAATTACAACAGCTGCTCGTTTGGGGACGGTATTATCCAAAACGACCGCTGACCAGGAAGAAAAAAAGCATGAGGAAGAAGAAAACCCGGCTCATCGATTGGCCTGGACTGAAAATGGAAATCCATCCCCTTCAGGGTCACCACAAAAACAATGGAGCAGCACCAAATTTATGCAGTCTTGGGGTTTCTGTTTTTACCTTGGTTTTCAAACCTAAATATTTTTTCACAAAGGCTGCCTAGTATGAGCTAATCCCCACCCACCAAAACATGTCACACTGTATTCTAACAGTAAAAGGGTGTAATGATTGCTACTGGCTATTTTACAAAAAAAGAAAAAACTATGATGGAGATGGGTTTTCAAAGGCATAAAAAGCACATGGCACCATTTTCAATTAAATGTGAGTTTTTCTTCGGACACAGGCATATTTCTAAGGTGGCAAACTAAATCACTCACAAGGGCTCATTTTCTGCCTAACATAGTTGGAGGGCCCACTCTCTATGGGCCCCCTCACCCAGTGGGCCCCAGTGCAGCTGCCCTGCCTGCACTGTCTATGTTTACGCCCCTGGGGAGGTGGGGATGGGGGGCATTGGCTGTACAAAACAAGAATACGGTAAGCTGGACAGGGCTATTAAACTAGGAGGCAAGAAATGGAGAACCATTATGCAGTATTACTCATGTGACAGACCAGTACACAATCAATCCAGCCCATGAGATCACAGCAGATCATCTACACCCTCTGTGGTCTGAATATGCACTCACACCTTCAGGGTGCAGCTATAGAACAGCATTCAGCTACTTAATAGCTCTGGTCACAAGTCTGGAACTGGCCCTTTTTGAGCTTAATGTCCTTTAATCAGTTCCCCAGTGATGATGCTTTTTTAATGATGTTTTATGATGCTTTTTTAAATGATGCTTGTTTTATGTTATGTGTTGTTGATATATTCTTTGATACTCTTTGTTTTTTCTCTCTCACTCCTTGTGGATTTGTGCAAGGCAAATTCCCCTTGACACAGTAAAGGTTTCATTCACTACTTTGTGCAAATCTTCTCTGAATAGAAAATAAGAAGAATGTGGACATGCAGACTGCTGGAGGATGCAGACAATATGGTCTGAAGTTTATTTCTGTCACAGTTAAGACTGACTCAGTGGCCACAGCTTGTAAACTACTACTTCAATAAAACTAAAACAAGCTACAGTTTACAACATTGATAATAAAGCAAGCTCACTGCAGCTTATAACAGATCTTTTCAAAGTTGCCGTGTTGGGAAATTGGATCAAAGAACAGAAATCACATAATTGCAGAAAGGGAAACAAAAGTATGTTCCCTCTTTTCATAGCTTTTTCTCTGCCTCACATTCAGACGATGCAAAGGGAACTCATTCTAACAGCAGAGGTTTTTCCTTCATTTTTCCCTCTTTTGAACTTCCTCCCCCTCACATTACATTCACTTCATTCCAACACAAGTTCTTCCTCTTATTTTCCCTCTTTGAATCTCTTATTTCCTCATAACATTCATTCCTCTGCAGAGGGAGTTTCCTCTTGTACTATAATCACAGGCTGGAGGACCAAAGCAGCTCAACCACATCTGAGGTTCCTCTGGGGTCAATCACAGGTCCTGTTTATTTTGTTTTAAAAGCTCAGTTCAAAGCTGGAAGCCATTGAATTCTTTGTCTGCAACAACAACAAAGCTTTTGCTTCCACTCATAATAAAGCTGGTGTTAGTACAATGAATCAGACTGGAACGACTTGTTCTTAAAGCAGAGGACTTGTTTTGGTGTTTACTTGTGGTTCTTTGCAGCTCAGTGGGTAGAGCGGAGCAATAACACTGACATATAACTCCTCATTAATATGATTAAGCTGATTAATTTATTTGTGAGTTACTTGATGAAGAGAAAATTGCATAACATTTTTAATCAATAGTTGACATCATTTATGTAGCAGTAGAATGTATGTAGTAGTACCATAGCAGCTCTGTGAGACTGTACTCAGGCACTGGGCTTGAGGCTATATCACAGTATACCCGGGTGTTTAGAAATCCTGATTGCAAGATTTCTGAATACAGATGCTCCTCTTTAAAAAAATATTTTAAGGGCTTTTGGCCTTATTACAGAATTGCTAGAGAGAGACAGGAAAGAAGGAGAGAGAATGGGGGTAACATGCAGCAAAGGGCCCAAGGTTGGGACTGAACCCCAACTGCCGCGAAGGACCTATGTAAGGCAAGCACTCTTCCTATTGAGCTAAAAGTCACCCCAGTCAAATGTACACAGAGGTGCTCTGCTGAGGTAATTTATTGTAGTGCACATAACATTTCCGAAACAGTATGAAGCTGGCCAAAAACTGCGTTTTATGATGTGTTAAAAATGCAGTTAAGCTACTTTAAGTTCGTTTAAATAAAGAAACTTGAGTTCAGAAGGCATACGGTTGTATTTCTCTGTTAAAAGGACACTATATACTGTGGTGTGTCTGTGTGTATGTCTGCTAGCTGCTAGATTGCAGCTGCAACTCTCTATTTCCTTCCATGCTTTGTCCTTCTTTACGCGATCATGATAAGAGCTGGAGGACACATCACACAGGCAACGCTTCTGCTGCCACAACTCCACAAGGTTTTCCTCTTATCTGGAATCACACACATTCCTTTTAGCATGTTTTGCCTCCATGGGGAGCTGCTATCTGTCTGTTTGTTTGGGTTTAGTGCCAGTGTCTCACTGAATGCTTGCATTTCTATTAGTTGGGTAGTAGACGTAGTTGGTAGCAGCAGTCACACAGTGAGACAGTCATTCCAGATTTCTGACACCGTCAGAATTTTATCCCAGGCTGCCTTCGATCGCAAAACCGTGACAACGGCCATCCTTGAACCTCTCTCACTGTGCAACATAGGACCACCTGTTTAGAGCCTGACTAAAGATATTGCCACGTTCCATTCACAATGTTCACTTTTTGTCTGGGACAGCCTAAAATCGCACAGTGTATACCAGGCTTAATGAGGAAAATCAACCCAATAGCCAGAAAAACAAAGTTGGCATTGTATGTTTCTGCAAACCGCTTATATGTGTTAAAGTTGTACCTGAGTACATAGTCGATACTTTGACAGTTTATATTTCAAAGCTGTGATTAAGACTAGGCACAAAAACCATTTGGATATTGTTAGAAAAAGATCACATTTAGGCATAAAATACCCAGTTTTGATGGCACAGTCATGACCAGAGAAGCTGCTAATGTCTAGGTTAAAAACAGCTGCTTTCAGTGGCACTATCCCCGCCGGAAAAACAGTGACAGCGGATACAAACATTCAGAAATGAATGTCAGAGCGCACTCAGGCACAAACTAGACTGTTCATAAATTCGGAGTGCTGTCTGAATGTACTGCTCAGTTATCTAGAGCACCGCATTTCAGGAGTGACAGAGTGCAGTGTGAGCACTGTCTGGGGAGACGGAGCAGCAGAGTGCCCAGCAGAGTGAATGTGTGATTAAAATAAATGTTGGTTAATTCATGTAGAAATATAACGCTCCATTTCTATGACCAACATGGACATGATAACCCTTAATACACATAAAGTTATTCATCCCTACAACAGGAAATACTTCTTCCCTGACCTGTGTGTGCTGCACGTATGAGCATTTTTGATGATCGCCTCCGTCCAATCCTTTTGTCTTATCACATTTTACCCGAGTTGTCTTTGTTTTTGTTGATGGACAGTGACAGCTGGTATGTGATAAAATTTAAGTTTTGAGCCATGACTCCTTCTATTCTGGCTCCCAATAACACAACAAGACCACATTTAAAGACTCCTATGCAGCCTACAGCCCTGTGGTGGAGAGGCAGGTTTGGCCTCCAGCTAATAAAATGACATAATTATGACGTCGGCCCTAAAAGGATGTATTACTATCTTTGTTTAGTGTGTTAGCATGCTAACATTTACAAATTGGGGTTACAATCAGTTGGAGACATATATATAACAAAGTTCACAGCAAGCCATCCAGTGGTTGTTGAGATATTTCAATCTGGCACAAATTGGTTGTTAATTAAATACCTTTGAGTTAACAGTTGAAAACTTGTTGTAGCTCTCTGGTGTATGTAGGAACTGCAAATGGCCCCTGACAAATCTTTAGCATTCCTGTACTGACATATACAGATACATTTGTGACAAAGATAATGTTCCAGATTGTTGTGTAGTGTGTCAGTCACAATGCTGTGTGTTGTTGTGGTTGGATTATGTCACACATTTTCCACAAAACAAGCCGAGGAAATCTTTTCCTTTGAGGACTCTTGTTTAGCATGACTCTGCTCTTTGATGTGTTCAGACTTCAGTTCTGTGAGTCACACAAACATCCAAACAACGTGGGAACATATTTCAGCTGACCAAAGAGAGCTGGATCTGATTTTGGCAGAGCAGATAAGTGAGAGAGTGCTGAACGTGTTAGAGAGACAGAAGTGTCTCTTCTGTCTGGCAGGATGACACAAAACCAGCAGAACTTTGTGTCTCGTTTAATCTCTCTGTTGATACATTTATATATTATAATATCAAATATATACATTTTGATATTCATGTCTCAATTATGGTTTTGTTTAAACCAAACAAGACTAAAAACTGAGGGAACTGTTCTAAAGTACAGATACTTGAGGATGAAGAGACACGTAAACACTGAAAAGCTTCCAAACAAACAAAAAAAGAATAATAGTTTACGATGGACAAGAGCAAAGAAGTAAGAAAGTGACTTACCAAATACATCAGCTGGATAGAGCAGAGCATGATGGGGCACCACAGGAAATGAAGGCAGGTCATTGGTAAAGGAAAAAAACAAACAAACATGATATAACTTTATAAATCTCTTCAAAGGTGGAAGAAGTGATTGTGTCGTTAAATCTATAATAATACATCATCAATTATTATTAACTTTATTTAGTTTTAATAATCTGAATCTTTTAAATAACTAAAGCTGGTCAATAAATGTAGTGGAGTGGAAGTAAAAAACAGCATAAAATGGAAATACAACAAAACTGTACTTAACTACTTAGTTAGGGACTGTTTATTTATGAGGGGTGGTACAAAATGGGGGTGTCGTGTCAAATACCTTTTAAGACACTAGGGGGAGACTTTTGTATTTATTTAGACTCAGAGGAGGGACATCTTTTTATTGGTTGTACAGTATAACGGCCTACGAACGCCAAAACCTGCCGACAGATTTGAAAGGCAGCTTAGCCTCTGTAGCCCTCTCCTACAGTATGAACCATCCAGATCTCTCAGGTCCTTTGGGGGAGGTATACTTTATGTCCCCAGAGTCGAAACTAAACATGGAGAAGCATTTATGAACCACAAATCTGGAACAAGCTCGCAGAACACTGCAGGTCTGCACCAACTCTCAGTTCTTTTCTGTTTGTTGCAGCCTTTTATTAAATCAAATACTTTTAAAGATTAAAGATTAAAGTTCCACTGATTGTCACACACCTGAGTGTGTGAAATTTGTTCTTCGCATTTGACCCATCCCCTGAGGGAGCGGTGAGCAGCAGCAGTGCTGTGCTCGGGAATCATATGGTGATCTATTTATTCTGATTTATTCTTATATCATAAACCTGGCTCATTCTTGACTTTATTTTCTGTTCTCTTAAATGGCACCTTTTATTGTATTTGAATGTTCTTTCATAATGTGTTTCTTTTGCACTTTGTCTTTATGTTATTGATGTTTTATGTAGAGCACTGCGAATTGCCTTGGTGCCTGATTGTGCTATATAAATAAACCAAAAAAACAAAATCATTAAAAAATTGCACCATTTGCCATAGACAGAAACCAGGCATCCGCACAGATATATTTTTTTCTGTTTCTTTAATATTCTTTTATTTTTTAAATTTGGCCCATTGCATCAATTGAGTCTCAATTAAGTCTATTGTTTGCCCAACAACTGCATTTTTGTTGAGCCACTGCTCCTACCTCTACAAATCAAGTGCCTTGCAGAGCAGCATCATGTCTTCCTGACCTGCCTTCATGGACAGCCAGGTAACAAAAGTGTTTTTCCCTAAGCCTCAGCATTGTTTGTCACTGTTGTAAAATTAAATCATTAATTAAAACATCTCAATACATCCAGACTAACTTAGGCAATAACCCACCTTTAAGTTTAACAACAAGTAAGCTAGGCTGAGGTAAAACCACATTGTCTACGTCCAGCTCTCTGCCAGATTCAGGTTCACCAACTGCCTAGTTTGAGTGGAGACAGACACCGAATAACTTTCCCACTTCTGCATGTTTTTTTAAACCAAAACTCAGTTTGAAATAATGTTTGCATCTCCCACATTGCATCATTCATAATTAATTTGCAGAGGAAAAGAGGAGTGAGGGGTGCATGTTTCTGTTCTCTGGGATTCTTAAACAATATTTAAAGCTTATTTAGAAGATTATTATAAGAATGAGCACATGCTTATTTAAAAAAGAAAGGAGAAGAGAATAAGGAGAGGAGGAAAAGACAAGGATCTGAGGATAGGGAGGGGAGAGGTCTAATTTGAATTTTTGCCAAAAATAAACCATTTGCACCAGATCCTATTAAAAAAAATTAAATTCTGTGCTCCTGTATTCAGGACAATAGTGAAGAGACTGTTTTAGCTCCAGGATTTTGTTTTCAAATTTTAGATTTTGCTCATCAAAGGATACGTTTTTAAAATCTAATAACCGCTGCTGTACCAAGTTACTGATATTACTGTGGCTGCTGCTGCCACTGTCTGCTATGGTTAATTTGAGAAATCAGTTATTGATATTCACATTTTGCAAATGCCAGCTGTGTGTGCGCTGTAATGTATGTGTGTGTATGTGTGTGTGATGTGATGTGTAGGCTTATTATATTTTGTTGGTTTTGTGTGGCTGTCATGCACACTCAGCTTGCATGATGGTGTGATTTATAAGAAGGATTTGCATTTTGCTGAAGGAATGAGCTGTATCTGGGTTGGTAACTCTCACTCCTTCTGTGCTGTTTGCACATTGCTCCAGCTCTAATACTGACATTTGGTGTGAATATAAATAAATATGGTTATTTATGGTGGAGGGAGGGTCTCTCATTTCCACTGGTCTTGTAGGAAGGCTCAAGGAAAAATATTTGTAACTCTGGGGAGGGTCAGGGTGAGAAAAAGTTCACAAAGTCACACCCCAAACACCCTCACTCCTCTGATAATGAACAGTCCCTTACATTCCACCACTGCATCTCTTCGTTATGTCACTGAAATACCATCACTGATTTATTTATTTATCCCATGAAGACCACAATAATACCACCATTCACCACATCAACACCACTGATTATTAAAATATGACAAACCATTCCCAGCTTTCCAGCTCTTTCGAAACAGCTTGTTATTACAAACGCCACTGTGAAGTTTCTTCAACTTGATAATAATCTCTCATCAGTGACCAAACAGACATTACAAACCTTTCTTTGCCTTCTTCTGCAGCTTAAGAGTGTCTGAAGATCTCTTCTTGATTTCCTGACGGGCCTTCTTATACTCTGCAAAGAAACACACACACATGCACGCATACAGATAGAGAACACAGTGTGAAACATGCAAAGAAACTGTATGGACATATTTTAGGTCAGTTTCCCAATGATATGTAACAAATATCCACACAGTTAGAGGGTCGATGAACATGAACCCACACAGATACATGACACACATCACTGCATGCTTATAGTGTCTGTGCTTTACAGTGTTTCTGTACCTTTGGCGTGGTCTTTATCCAGAGTGTTGGCTACTCTCTTCCACTCTTCCATCTGCTCCTGTAGAGGGTTAATCAGACAGTCCAGAAACACCCTGAGAACACACACGCACACACACACACACACACACACACACACACACACACACACACACACACACACACACACAATAAATATATATATATATATATATATATATATATAAAAAAGTCCCATGAGACATTAACGTTAGGGTTAAGGTTTAAGGTTAAAGATGTAAGATAAGGTTGGACTACTCGCAGAGGATGTAGAGCATTGTGCACATGCACAAGTAAAATAATATAAATCTCCTCAAATGATCTCAAAATCTTGCAAAAATAATTTCTAAAATATCTTAAGGTTAGTTTAAAATAAGGTCAGACAGATCATGCATTGGCCGGGGATCAAACCTGAGTCTTGTTGGGGAGTATGCAGCATAAAAAAGGAAGAGACACGGCTCAGGCATGTCGACTCCCAACAATGTTTCTTAGGGCAAAAATAAAATGTAATCTATATTTTATTATCTCCAGGTGTAAGCCTGGAAGGAATCATGCTTGATCATGTGTATGTATGTGAATGTGTGTATCTGTCTGTCTGCAGCTAATCTTGCAAACTACTGGACCAATCAGCCTTACATTCTGTATGCACATGTTTAACTGTACACTCAAGGGCCTCTAATGGTTGTAGCTGGGCTTGTGCGGCATCACGGTATTACAGTATACCAGGTAAATCTCAACCGTATAATTTTCAATACCGTCAAAAATACAGACGTTCATCTTTCTATTAAACCTCATACTGGAGAAGCTGTACAGAGTATAATTTGCATGTGGTGCACATCATGCACCTCCAGAGGTCAGTGTGGTGCAACAGGCAGCTGAACTGACTGTGAGTGGTGGAGATGTAAACAGCTAGAGGCAACAGCAGAGAGAATAGAGTGCCAAAGTCACGCTACTTCCGGTAGAGCTCATGGGACCTTAGATCGGAAAAAATATGAATGGCAGTGAATGGGGAGAGCAATGTTATCTTTTGTTCCTGTTTGAGTTGCGACATGAAATCTAAATATGTTGTTAATGAATTTAAAACATCAATTTTAAGGTCAAGAAAGTCATACTTTGTGGTAAAACTGAGAGACATAAGCTTTTTAAGCTTTTTAATTAGAAAGACTCAAGAGTACACAGGAGGAGGTCGCGTATGTGACGTCATAGCTTTCGCTCGCTTCCTGCAGCTTGGCCTCCCCGCTGAAATTCCACTGTTTTATGATTAATCGATTTATGATCGAAGATGTCTGTGTGTTTTGTGCCAGGTTGCTGTCACTCCAAGCTGCTGGAAGCGAGCGAAAGCTATGACGTAACATGTAGGGTAGTGTGTAGTTTTTCTAATTACGTTTTTTCAAAAGCTTATATCTCAACAGTGTTACCACAAAGTATGACTTTCTTGAACATAAAATTTATGTTTTAAATTAATTAACGACATATTTGGATTTCATGTCACAACTCAAATGGGACCAAAAGATAATATTGCTCTCCTCATTCAGTGCCATTCATATTTTTTCCGATCTAAGGTCCCATGAGCTTCACCGGAAGGGGCGTGACTTCGGCACTCTATAGAGACACTGCAGGGAAAACAGCTTATATTCACATCTAACCACAAGTATCATCATACCCTGTATACCATGGTGAAATTCCAGGAAGGTATGAAAAATTAGTTTCAGTCCAAGCCTAGTTGCATTTTTTTAAGTGACTGTTTTATATTTACATCGACTGCTGAGTGGCTGCAAGTTTACCAGAAATCGGCTAAAATAAAAATTGTAAATTGTGTAAAAAAAAAAAGTTGCAGGCCACATTTAGGCCTTCATCGTGGCTTACAAACTGACATCCATATTTCTATGGATGTTGGTCTCATTTTGAAGTGGAGCATCTGCAAATTAATTTCATACCTAATATGTTGTGATCCACTACGGTTAGGCACAATATGGGATGACATTTTAGCATAGCTTAACTTTTAATTTGCCAGCTTCACTGCCATGTGTACTGTTATGGAGCTGGGAGGAACATGCACCAGGTGCATTTGTGCCGCAGTCCGGCGGCAACCCTGTTTTGTTCCTTCCGCTGCCCGGCGTCATACCACAGCGGCCGTTTCAGAAACAGAGCATTTTCCCTGACTCATTTTGTAGACTTGCTGATTTTATTGATTTGGTCATTTTTGGTTGATAATTGTGCTTCTACAATCTTTTTGGAAAGTGAGGACATTTTTCAAAGGCCTTTTTGAGGGTTAAGACTTGGTGTTCAGCTTAGAATTGGTTTTAGGTGAGGGTAAGGGGCTAGGGAATGCACTTTGTCAAAATTTGTGGCTGTGTTTAAGTTATATAAAATACATTCATTCCCACAATTAAATGGTATCTTTTGAAATGTGCTGTGGTGCGTCTTCTAGAAGTACAAGAATTGCCAAGAGTGGCTGTGATGCTGAGTGCACTTTTTTAGTTACATTTAAAATCCTCCTGAAAATATGCTAGGATATTAATCAGATTATTTCTTGAAATGCTATAACCATTCTTAAATCAATTTTTGCAAGTTCATTATCAATTAATCTGTCGAATGTTTTCTCGATTAATTGTTGGATTTACAGAATGTCAGAAAATGGAAACATTCCTATCACAGTTTCCCAGAGCCTGAGGTCTTGTTTTGTCCGATCAGCAGTCCAAAACCTGAAGCTATATATTTAGTTTGCAATGATATGAAAGAGAGAAAAGCAGCACGTTGACTGTGCTCTGTGGTGAGAGATGGATGGATGTTTGCACGTGGAAATGCATCATATAACTAGTGTCCAGAGGTACGGTATCTCTGTTTACTGACTCAGCTGGAGTTCTCATCTTCTCATTCCAGTTTGACAAACTCTCTCCTCCATACTGGGAAAGTTAATGGACTCATGCAGAGAAAGGAAGATGAAGAAGAGGCAGAGGAGGAGGATGGAGTGGTTTTAGGCTCTAGTAAAGACAGATGATGCTGAAGGACTCAGAGAACATGCAGCATGTACGTCAGAGACTGAACAGGGAGAGACAGAGGATGGAAAGCTGAAGCAGGAGGGAGAGGAGGAGCAGGTTGCCATAGGGAGATGGGAGGAGATGCTACACCTGTTTAACACACACAAACACACACACACAGATCTGCTCACATGGAGAACTGGCGGAGCTTGGCCTCGATACTGCGGTGCCTCATGCACATCCTGGTGAGGGCTGAGCCGATGTCTCTGGTCCCTCCTGAAAACAAACAAAGAGACACAATCTGTCGGTCAAATGTATCAAACTGTGGCTGCAGATCACTAGCCTGGGGAAACCACCCTGATCATGCGAGCTCATATTCGATTTCACTCCGCAGATCAGTCTGGCCATGCAATCATTAAGGCGCATTCTGGCATCGGTTAAAGCTTACCGGGCCAATCACAACCGTTTATTACTTTGGGGCGGGCACGTCATCAGAATAGGAGGGACAAGGAGTGGAGTGAATGCATTTTGTAAACAACCAACATGGCTACTGATTTTGAAACTGCGATGGAAAATGTGTTGAACGAACTAGAATGTACATTTTCTTTAAAAGCAGAGCAAACGGCTGCACTGAAAGCTTTTATTGAAAAAAGGATGTGTTTGCCGTCCTTCCTACGGGGTGTGGTAAAAGTTTAATTTACCAACTGGCCCTGTTGATCAGGAAAAAAATGTGACTCAGTGAAAACCCAGTGACTATTGTTTCTCTGCTAGTTACTCTCATGGGGAAGCCGGTCAGGGAAGCGACCAAGCTGGGAATCACAGCCATGCAACTTGGAGTCCACAGTGAGGAGGACATCCGCAGCGGCCATTGCCAAAAGACAGCAACACTCTTTCCCAGACATCATCACAGCTCATCTCCACTGTAGCTTGCTGGTCTGTTTACAGTGCTGTTGTGCTAGCCTGCGTCACACGTTTCGTTTACTCTGATTGGTTTTCCGTCTTTCCAATTGCGTGAAGGGGCACTTTGACTGACAGCTGTTGATACCGCCCCTCGGGAATAGAGGAAATTTACACTCCGTGTTGATTTCCTGTTGCCAGACCCAGTTCGCAAAACGCAAATGGGTCTGGCCACGCCAGGCTAGCAGATCACTGGATGGTCTTTGAAACAGGTTATCACACCTCAAAATTGAAAATTAAATCAATAAAATCCCACCAACAATAGTTTAGTTTGAATTCTTCAGTCTGCACCGCTACAACAAGGGCTAGCCGTGTGCACCCCACTTTTAAGTCAATACAACATATAAACACTTTAACTATCTGCCTTTCAACATGCTACCTTAACTACTAATGTACAGTTTTAGCCCACTAACTATCCCACTATTGGCAATGGTACTACTGTATTTTCAATAAAGCAATCATACTATCAAATTCACAAAAACTCTGTCTGAATACATTGCTCTTCTTAATGGGTTCAGTTGACTATTTAATCTGCAATTTCTTATGACCTGTATCCCAAACACACACCATGTGAAACTGTACGTGGGCAACTGTGCACTCAATGGGTATGGACTAGTTCAATCTAAAGATTGAGATTCATCAGACTCACATTAATGTAAAGGCTGCCACAGCGAAAGGTTAAATGTGTCTCTTGCTCTGACCTCTTAAAGCTGGGGTAAGCAGTTTTAGTTTGGTGTTGGCGTTGTGCAAAAATGCTATAATAAGCATATTCAATTCAAAAAAACAATGCGTCAATATCAGCAAAGTGTTTCAGAGATGGAGAGAAAATGTTGCTAATAGTTTAATCTTTTGCCAACCAAAGCAAAAGGCTCGCAGCTGCAGCTTCAAGTGTGAATCATAGTGTGTTCCCCACGTTACTCTCCACCACAACAGACCACATCACCGGGAGGAGAGCAGGCAGCAGTTCTGGAGACAGACCAGACAGGACAAACTTTCTGGTGTTGCCTGTACACAGGCTAGACCCTGCACTGATGCTGGATACCAGGACTCCTCCTGGGAGAGCAGTCCACCACAGCGGGGAGCAAGGCGGAGGGATCATGGGGAGGCAAGTAGTAGCTAATTATTTTCTCATTAGTGGTCTGATAAACAGAGCTCTATGATGAAACAAGATTAAAAAAATTAATGTACGGGAAACACTGGGGGTGGCACAGTGGTGTAATGGTTAGCACTGTCGCCTCACAGCAACAGGATACCTTGTCTCAGACACCACACTGCGGTTGTGCACTCACCGGAAATGACGAGTGCAAATTAGCTAGTTAGCAAACTAGCATTAGCATTTGCGTTATCGTTCGTGGTACCAAATTATTACAGACTGCTAAATTAACCCAATAATCATACTGCTGGCTTATACCCGACAACAGTATAGTGGTGTTTAGTGCAAAAAACACATGTATTTGTACAATGCAGCGACGTTCATGGTCGCACAGTCCTCGGCCGCTATCTCCAGTTTGAAAAGTGGTCCCTCCCCTCCCGCTACGCGGCCAAGATGGCGACCACTGAGGATGAGAAGTGTCCGTAGTTCCACACTCAACTTTTTGACCGTTTTGAGTGCACCATCCAGGTACCCATAGTGCACTGCATTTTTCCATACTTCTCAGTGTGAACGCAATTATAAAAAAAAAAGTTTAAGTACAGAGTACGTGATTTGAGACACAGCATATGTGTGAGCCCTGCGATACTCTGGTGACCTGTCCAGGGTGTACCCTGCCTCTCGCTCAATGTCAGCTTGGATAGGCACCAGCCCCCCTACGACGGTGGTTACGAAAATGGATGGATGGATGGAAGGGAAACACTGGGTTACTGTATGAAGCGTGTGCATAAGCCTGTGGTCATATGATGGGAGGGGCTTAGGACAGAGAGGTAAGGGCTGCAGGAGGAAAGTGTATTTTCACATTCTGTCATTTTTATGCCTTTTCCAGATCCCTGCCAACCACAGCTTCACAAGTGCTGTACTATATTAGTTAATAATTATAATTATCGGTTTAAATAGCCATTAGTCAGGTGGACTCAACAGGAAATACTGTAAACAAGCCTCTTTTTTTAGTTTTTGAGGAGATTATTTTGATGACAGATTTCATTAGAAATGTTTTGGTTGTCTGAAGTGTAACTTGGCAGACTGATGACCATCTGAGACTTTGGCTGCAGGAAAATAAGGGGACACAACGTGCTACAAGAAGGTTTGCTAACTTTCTGTTGAAGTGCAGGGCTCCTCTGAGGTGATCTCCAGACCTGCAGCCCTGCTGCTGATATGGATTCTGAGTGTGTCTCTTGCTCAAGGACACTCCAGCAGGGTGGAGATGAGCCTGTTTGACAGCTGATTGAAGCAGAAGCTCCACAGGCACCCAAAGGGGCCAGATGGTCGTCCTCTCTCCCCCTCACACAGAACACTCCCTCCTGGGGGAAAGTTCACCAGACCTCAGCCTGTCAGCCTGGAGATCCAGCGCCAACACTCACACATGCTAATGTTTGTGTTAGCGAAGACCTGCAATAACAACCTTTCAACTTCATACAAAAATACAGTTTTAAAGAAAAATATGGGATTTAGCAGATTATACTTTCTCTTATCAATATCTGACAACACGTCTTATTTTACTGATAACTTATAGATGGTTACTCTTTCAGGAGTTAAACTTTTAGGGCTGGAGAGTGCATTACATCTATGAAGGATCCCCATAAGTGTAGTATACATGTGAGTGTGTGTGTCTGGGGTGGGGTAGTGAGCACTGCATTGCACCACTGACACCTCTTTCTCTCCTATGCTCTTCCCTCTCTCCAAATGTCCTCCTCTTCCTCTCTCTCTCTCACACACGTTTCCCTCTCACCAAATCTCTCCTTTTCTTTCCTCTCCTCTCTTCAGACTCCTGAGAGCCTTAAAAAAGCTGCAGAATCTCAGAGTTACTCTTCCTCACAGCGCAAAAAGGCCAAACTTAAATAATGATATAACATTACTATAAATGAGGCCAGGATTGTTGATCAAGGACTCAGACAAAACAAAAGTTTGTGTGACCAGCGTCTGAAAATATTTCAGGTACAAATACTAAAGTCAAACACCAGGATCTGTTTGCTTATTCCAGACATCACTGTAGTGAGATTTTATTTCCATGTTGCTGCTCTAACATCCTGCCCAGCTCTATCAGAAGAGCATGTAGATCATGTATTTTACATTTGGTGTTGTGTTGGTCCTACAGCAGGTTTTCTGTTAACCCCTTGTGTCCACCATAAATCTGGCTGCAGGTGGTGATGTTGCAGGTCTTTTTCCAGTCCTTTTGGACTGTTTTTGTTGGTCATGAGTCAAGAGGAGTTGGGGGGGGGGGGGGGGGGGGGGGGGGGGGGCAGGTTATGTGCTGTAAAACTAGCGAAGTGGAGTTGGACAGGTCCTAAATGCACTTTAGACCATGAGCTATTGATTGTTAACTAAAGCCCTGCTTCCACCGAGCAGTAAGGTACAGTAGAGTTCCATTCGGTACGCTTTTTTTCCGTTTCCAATGCGAAAAGTTGTAGATGGTACCAGTGGAACCGTTCCGTGACCATTTTTGGTCCCCCCTCTGTTGGGGTACCTAGCACACAGATCTGGTACTAAAAGGTGGAGCTGTGAACACTGCAGCCTGGTCGGAAGGTCACTCTGCTAAGTTGTGGCTGGTTTTGAGGCTCATGTAACTACTATTCATACTGTGGAGAGTTTTATTAGTAAACTGTAACTATAAAATGAAAGGAGGTTTTGCTGCCTCTTGCAGCAGCTGGAGTCTGAGAAAAAATAACTTAATTCACTATGCCGACTGCAGACAACTTTTACGGTGAAAAATTAACTTTTAATGTTACTCAATGCATGAGGTGACATCGTGAATTAATCAACGCACCTTAAATATTTCATATGACAACTGTGCCCATTAGCTACTTTTTTTTATGACATATACTTTTAGTGATGAGTGGATCAAGTGTTTACATATATTAATTTTGGCTGGGATATGTGAACTGCATATATTCTAATCTTCACTTAAAAAAAGCAACACTAAACCCCTGAGCTTGCCTCAGAAGGACTAAGGCCCTGTTTATATGACAACGATTTCAACTGAAAATTGTAAACTTTAGTTGCGTTTTTGCCGATCGTTGAGCACCCACGGCGCACGCCCGTCCTGTTAAATACCCTGTAACAACTGTGTGACACAAACTCAGTGCTTTGGTCATTAAATAATGTCGGGTTTGGTTCGGGTTCGGACAGAAATATGCGGCCCGTGCCGCACTCTAACACACACATACACAAACACACGGAAAACCGGACATTATCATCAGTTTATAAAACCCCCCCGGACGCCCTGGACGGGATGTGAAAAGTGGACATGTCCGGGCAAAAGAGGACGTTTGGTCAGCCTAAGCAACTCCACCTCGTTGTCCATCCAGACAAAGTTATCTGTGCATGCTTTCGCCATTGTGTCTTCTTTGTTTTGGTTTGCAATCACCGTGTTGTAGAGGAAGGCGCTTCAGCGGAGGCGCATGGCGTCATGCCGTGGTGTTGCTTTGCAAATTTACACTGCCACCCATTGGCATGGCTTGCATACTACAGCGTTTCCAGTGGATTTTGCGGCTCTGTGTGAATAGGGATTGTTTCAATAACTTTGTCATATAAACGCAGAAGTTTTTTAAAATGCAAAGGACAGACTTTTCCGTTAGACTCTCACTACATCCTGTTTTAGTTTGTTCTTCCCCTTTACTCTGCTACTACTTCACACCATCTATCCCCACCATTCCCTCGTCTCTCTCTTCACACGTTTCCCATTCCTAACACTGTCGACCCTCCTCTCTGTTCCTCATCCTTCTCCCTCTTCCTCCTCTCCTCTCACTTACAGAGGAGGTGTTATCTCCTCTCTTCTCACCTCGTCTCCTCCTCTCTGCTGCACTCCTTTGAGAAACAAGCTGTGATACTCATGTATGTGTCCAAGCTGAACTCCAGTCAGCTAGCAGGGTGATGTGCAAAACACTGCAGACAAAACGATCACCTAAAAGATACACTGCTGAGCTTCAATCTGCTTTTAAAGGCTGGTATTATTTAAAATAGCTGATTTTATGTCACTACAACAGACTACATAAAATTCTGTGAGGACAACATTGTCCCAACAAAAAAGGTTTGCTGCTTTTCAAACAACAAGCCATGGATCAATAAGGGCATTAAAGACATTAAAGAGAAGACTGAGGCCAAGATGGGACAGAACAACACAAAAGAGCTGTGAATGAGATGAAGAAGGTGACAGGCTGTGGGAAAGCCACATTTGCTATAGAGCTAAACTTAAAGGGGATTTATGGTTGTAGCCTACACACGTCGCCTATGCCGTTTGGAGCATTTTTCCTTCTGCGGTGGTGTGTCTGTGTCACTCTGCAGTTACACCTCCAAAACACAAGTCAGCTGCGGAGGTTTCTGAGAAGTGCTGTAAAGTTTAGTTGATTCAAAACACACATTAAACATGTCTTAATAGAGATGATTTTAAACACAAGTACACAAATCAGCTTCACTATAACTCATGCTAACATTATTAGCACAAGCCTATGGCATTTTCAGTGTTTCCGCTACATTCATTCAGCAGCGGCATCACGCCGCAGCTAAATTATTGCCGCCACTGCTGCTCCTTCAAAACATTTATTTTATATTTGGCTGAATATTGCAAAAAAACACACATTCGGTATTCGGTGAAATAAGTGAAAAGCAAGGCCGAATAATAGCGGCGTGGTTTGATAACCCAATCAAACAGTGTGCGGTGACGGAGTAAAATGTCGGCAGTGTGGCGATATTTTACTCCATCCGTCACCGCACTCGCATTTGCAACTAAAAATAGTTTTGTGCGGGCAAAATAAATCATTCAGCACGCTGTGTGAGAACAGATTTCAACCAGCAGCAGAAACGAAATGGTGGTCACAGACACGGACAGGACGTATTCCTGTCAAATACGGCGGCGCATGATAACGGCTTACCGGCGACGGACAAGTCCGGCTCCAGGTGAATAACTTGTTGTTATGACTGCCCTAAAGTACCTGGACAGCCGAGCCGTGGCAGCACACAGTATGTGGCGTATCAGAGGAGAAACGAGCCATTCACATTTCTCTCTTGTGTCAGGTAAGGATTGGATGTCTCACCCCCGGCTACTGAAAAAAATCCTAGAGGAAACACTTATTTTACATTGTATAAATTAGCCTAGCAAACAGCAATCTTTTCATATAAAACCAGGGACAACGGCAACATTTAACAAAGGTAACGACACATAATTTGGCTCCATTACAGCTCACAAAGTTGACTGACAAAACAACTCTTGTAGGCTACTAAACACCTTTTTTAAACAAATACAAAATGCCAACATTATTAGCACAAGCCTATGGCATTTTACGTTGTATTGATTAGGCTAATGGTCGGCGATCTTTCCCTCTTCTTATATAAAACCAGGGACAACAGCAACATTTAACAAAGATTACGGCACACAATTCGGCTCCATTACAACTCACAAGGTTCACCAACAAGACAGCTGTCACACTAAACACATTTTCCAAACAAATACAAAATGCTAACATTATTAGCACAAGTCTTTGGCATTTTACATTATATAAATTAGCCTAGCGACAAGCAGAGATTTCCTCTTCTTATATAAAACCTGGATAAATCCTGAAGTATAAATCCCTGAAGGATAAATCACACACAAGACTTAAAATGCTATTTTAATGGAGGCTTTACTGTCTTAATTGTTTCTTGTCTGTGAACTATAAGTAAATACAAGCTCCGTTTCCACTGAGGGAAATGGTGTCAGTATATAGCGACAGACAAGAGGTCTGCGTCACCGTGATGCATAGTTACAATTATGGGGAGGTGCATGTTAGGCTACCACGTAGGTTACGGTGTAGGCTCTGCGTCGACGTGGAGCCTATGCTGTAGCTACGCCGTCGATTCAATACAGAACTATAAAATGCGTGTTATTCTTCAATAGGTTTGACCCAACAATCAGCAATGAAGAGGAGGAGGAGTACAGAGGACTGATTGAGAGCTTTGTCTCATGGAGCAACCGAAACTACCTAAAACTCAACATCAGCGAGACTGAGGAGGTGAGGGTGGACTACCGGAGGAACCGGAGGCAACCTGCCTCAGTCACCATCCAGGGCAAGGAGGTGGAGATGGTGGACTCATACAAGTACCTTAGGGTCCACATCAACAACAAACTAGACTGGAATCATAACACAGATGCCCTCTGTAGGAAAGGACAGAGCAGAATGTTCTTCCTGAGGAGACTCAGATCGTTTGGTGTCTGTAGTGGGCTCCTCAAGACCTTCTACCAGTTTATGGCTGCCAGTGCACTCTTTTTTTTGCTGTGTGCTGGTGGGGTGGAGTTCCTGGACAGTCTGGAGATAGTGGCTGAGAGGAGGGTGAAGGACAAAAGCTGTGCAATCCTGGACAATCCTTCTGACCCCCCGCACCCCTACGAGATGTTGCCTGTGGGGAGATCATTCAGCTAGTGGATATCCCATCCAGGTTCAGGACTAAATGATTCAGACACTCTTTTGTGCCCACTGCCATCAGATTGTACAACAGTGGTTTGGTTTAAGCTACATCCAGCTCTGAACGGACGTGATCAAGTGTCTGGTCTCTTGTTCTGTGGAAAATGAGGTGAAAGTGGTGGAGTCTGTGTTTAATTTGTATCTGATTCACCAACCAGCACTTGGTGAGCAGTGAGCAATCTTAATTTTTGGAAGAGTTCCCTTCTCATTTCCACTCTTTCCTCCCACTAAAATAGTGCAGCTTACCAACAGAGGCTAGTAGCAAGGTGGAATAAGTTCTAGAGCAACATGTTTCTGTGGACACTTGAGGAACTGTTAATATGTTATATTCCTTAAAGGGAGTTTGGGGTAATGTTTTCCAGCAGGACAGGAAATAGTCTCATAAGGAATCTAGCTGTAGTCTTGTAAATAGTGACCCTGCAACATCCCCAGTCTTTGCAAAATCCTACAGTGTGTGACTTAGAAGTCATATTGTATTTAGATGTCAGAGGCTTTAGTCTTTTAAAAGTCTTTTCAAAGTCTTCTTGTGTACGGTAGGAGTAGGAGCTATACCTAATACTTGCAGTTACTGAGATATTTAACCCAGTCTGACCTGGCAGACACACTCGCTTTAGTTGATACTTCAGCTTCCCTTTGTTGTGTTGAGTTCAGAAAATGACCTGAGGGCCCCTGTTGCAGAACAATAATCATATTTATTCATCCAAAAAATTTAACACAGAACTTTCAACATGTTGAACAATCTGTTGCACCACAGTGGTCAAAACCATTTGCCCTTTCAGGTCAAACAGCTGATGGTAACAATTCCCTTCCTACCTTTATTCACTCAGCCCAAAATACCAGCACAGCTGCACCCAGTGTACACACATGGTAAATACAATTAATGACTGGTCATATTTGGCTTTTAAAGCAGGCATTATTTGGAGAAGTGCAAACAGTTGAATTGGTATTATAGCAGCCTGTCATGCATCAGGAGCCTCACCAGCCACAAAGATTAATTCAGAGTCAACATATGAACATATTATTACTTTTTTAATGAAATTTTTAAAAAGCTCACTGTGCCCTGGGAGGATGCTGTGGAGGAGGCCTATGGGCGCAAGAGCCTTAAGTATGCTGAGCTGGCAGCTGAAGCTGAGCAACACAGCTGGAAAGCGAAGGTTTACCCAGTTGAAGTCAGGTGTAGAGGCTTTGTAGGCAAGTCAACTACTGGGCTGCTTAAAAATATGGGAATTCACGGCTAAGCCCACCATCAGGCCATTAAAGCCCTCTCTGATGCAGCCGAACAGGCAAGCCAATGGCTTCCCACTCATAGGGCCCTATTTAGATGGTCTAAAACGCGAAGCGCCAGGCGTGCAGCGCATGGGCGTGTTCCAGTCACTTGCTAGTTAGACAGCGTGTTTTTAGACTGTGTGCCATGGCAGAGAGTCTAAAAGGGTTGGACTTACTCTGTGAATTAGCCACGGTAGTGTTTTGGGCGTATCATTCAATAAGCCAATCAGAGGATTACCTCTCATTCCCTTTAAAAGAGGCGCAATTGGAGCGCATGGCGGACCTACCAACTGGAAAGAGTGAGCGTTTTATAGCTGAGGAGACGGATCTCCTCGTGCGGGAGGTGAAGGCCCGTCAGAACCAGATCTACGGGAACAGCAGACAGGCACCCAAGCTCCCTGAGGTAAAGTAAAATACTAGAAAGATCTTACTAAATATCTGTGGAATATTATTCAAACCTGTTTTCATCATATAACAGAGCACAGCTGTCAGGACTGCCGCGGAGCTCCCCAAGGTGCTGATCCTGCAGCTAGGACCTGTTCAGCATTTTCTCCCCCACCCACGTTTGTTAATTGTTTTCACATGTTTCCTAGAGCTGTGTTCTGCCTCTTATTTGCATGTGTGTCCTCTCTACACTCAGATAACAATATTATAATATAATATAATGTAGCCTAGTATAACATGTTAAAATAAATGCAATGTGTGGGCTTTGGTTTTCAATCAAAAAAATTATTGATTGGTCAGATAATTTCACAATTTCATTTGTCATTATTACAAATTATGATGATCATTATTACTGCGATTAGATCATTCATTAATGACTGACTATTAAGATGTGTTTCTGATAAGTATTTTAATGTGCACAATAATAACCTTTCACATTGTAATTATGTTTTTATTTGTTATCTTTTGCATATTCTGCATCTAAATAGCAATGAAACTTGCGACATGGATTATGCGCCCTCCACCGTCCGCTTTAGGCCATCTAAATAGGGCCCAAAGTCTCAAGGATGTGCACCAGGGTAGAGGGCTGCATTGGTATTGGGTCCCACCAGGTCCCACGGGATCCAACTAAAATCTTGCGGGAGCAGGTGGTTTCAACTTTGCTGTGGGCGGGAACGGGCAGCTAAAATACTGCGGGATCGGGATGTAGCCTATAGAGACAGGATGGAGTTAACAAATGATGTGTAAAAGAAGCTCAAACAAGGTCTGAAGGCGCACTGAGCCCTTGACTTCTCAGCACTCTCAAAGCTGGCACGTTTCATCTTCAGTATCCCCGCATCCAGTTTGCCTTCAGAGCGGGCCTTTAGTGTCTTTGGGCGCATCTTGCAAGAGAGACGCACGGGATCGGGACCGCAGTCAGTCAGCAACATTCTCTTCCTCCACAACAATATTATGGCCAAGGGATTCATTTGTTAAATTCATTCGTTTCATTCGTTAACTTTGTTTATTTTATGTTTTTTATTAGTGTTATTTGAGCCACTCACAGCATACTCTTGTTGCTATTTGTTAATTACATAAAGAGGCATGATGATGCCGGTGTTATTGAGCATAGGCTTTATCTTTATCTCATTAATGTTTCTTATTCAGGTCTCTCTTTGAAAAGAGACCTTAACCTCAATCACTGCGTGACTATATAAAGGTAGAAAAATACAGAGGAGGAGAATAGAATATGAAACAGCCTTTATTTCATTAAAAACTAAATGAAAACAACAAAATAGGAGCACTATTCCTGACCAGTGCGTAAAAAGACATGCAGGCAGGGAAACGAAACAAACAACCCCATGAATCTCTTTATTAATAGCCTATAAAATGATGTGTTTTCTCCTGCGGGACGGGAGAAGACACAAAATCAGTGCATCTCTATTATTGTGCGGGCATAAATTCTCAGAGTTTTGCAGGAGCGGACGGGAGTGGACATACACATTGCGGGTGCGGGTGGGAGGGTAACACACACGTTGTGGTTGCGGGCAGTAATGATCAGAAATTCAGCGGGAGCTGGTAGGAGCGGGAAGAAGAAAAGAGTCCCGCACAGGGCTCTACACCAGGGCAGCTGTGGCTCAGGAGGTAGAGCAGGTCATCATAATCAGAAGATCAGCCATTTGATCAAGTCTGCATGTTGAAATATCCTTGAGCAAGATAATGAACCCCAAATTGCTCCTGATGGCTGTTCCATTGGTGTGTGTTAAAAGCACTGAGTAGCAGGTGGCACCTTGTATGGTAGCCTCGGCCACCTGTGTATAATTGTGTGCGTGAATGGGTGATTGTGTCTCGTAGTGTAAAAGATGCTTTGAGTGGTCGGATGACTAGAAAGACTCTATTTAAAGCTATAGTTGGTAATCAAAAACTCTGACCAATCCCTGCCATTCAGTGTGAATGGAAAGAACCAATCAGACACCTTCATGTCTCGTCCTGCCCACGCCCCCCTCTGTCCCTCCCTCCTCCCTGCTTGCACTGATCCCGTGTCACCGTTGCTGGAAATATTCAGCACACTCCTCAGCAGATATACCGAGTTTCCTGTAACAGCTCGCCCCACTAAACAGGCTAAGAAAAGTAAGTCAGAGGCAGAAAAGGCTGCGACGAAAAAGGCTTTGGATAAAGTGAGAGGACAAACCAGAGTCAACCAACATCGCAGCTTTTGAACGGTGGAGACAACTGAGGGAGCTGAAGGGCCTGAAAAGTGATGCAGAGGTTGCTGTCTTTCTGTTGGACAGGTAATTATTTGTTTTGCTACTTTTGTAGCTCGTATTAGCCCAATGCTAACATTAGCTTCTCTGTCGGCGTACTGCAGGATGTGCGTTTAAGTTTGTGGGGGCGTGGCTTTGGACGGAGCACTGACGGGAGGGGGAGGAGGGTGGTGGAGCTTAGAGGAGGTGCCACTTTCAAATCTTGCTAGCTCTCCAACATTACCAACTATAGCAGGGGTGGCCAACCAGTTAGAGACTAAGAGCCACAAAAATTACCGTGGTAGTATTGTTCAGGTATTTCTGGGCAGTCATGACGCCAATTTATTCACCTGGAGCCGGTCTTCTCGGTCGCCAGTAAGCAGTTATCTTGCGCCGCAGAGCACTATGGCTGTTGGCCAGCGCATGGAACTTATCCCACAGTAGTGGCACCATGTCATGTACCGTGTTGTTTAAGTAGCAGCCCAATGCGGTGTACCGTTGGTACCAGTATACCATGCAACACTACTCCACACACATCCACACACAGTCTCTCCCTCTCTCATACTCTCTCCACACACACACACACACACACACACACACACACACACACACACACACACACACACACACACACACACACACACACACAAAAAGACATGCATTTCTTCCCTGACATTTTTTTGTTGTGCGATATCGCGACAACACTGTAGTCCTGCATTCCTCCTGAACTCCACACCCTCTCACCTGCCTGTGCGCACTCCTCTCTCTCTCACTCGCTCCACTTAAGCCTGTTACATTTCTTAAAGGGCCATACGCAATCATAACAATAAATTGATTTTTTTTTATGACGGAAGATTTTAATTAATGGATCGAAGAGCCGCACACTGATAGGCAAAGAGCCGCATGCGGCTCACGAGCCGCGGGTTGGCCACCCCTGAACTATAGCTTCAAGTGTGGTTCATTTATCACTTAACAAAGGGTTGTAAACTGAACTACTGATTATGAATATTTATAAAAATACATAGGAACGATGGTCATTCCAGCTTGACATGAATGGCTTCTTTTACTCCTCTTTTAAACCATCTTTCTTCCCTGGCCAAGATGTACACATTGCTGTCCTCAAAGGAGTGTCCCTTCTCCTGTAGATGTAGGTGGACAGCTGAGTCTTGACTTGTGGAGCTGACTCTCCTGTGCTGTGCGCTTGTGGATTGGTTGTTTTGTTTCCCCACTGTATAAATCTATGCAAAATAATATTAAGTAAATAGCAAGATATCATGGTAGCTAGACCCTATATCAAACTGCATATTTGCATTGCAGTAGACATTAAAGCATTAAGCAGAATATGAAAACCAAGACAGTATTTTATTATGTTAATGCTTTGTTTAGATTTGAAAGAGCCTGGATGGAACTCCAGATTAGTTTTAGCCCACATAAATTATATTTACAAGATATTACATGTCAGGGGCAGCCCCAAGTTTAGAGACTTAAAACTGAGCTGAGATTCAGAGATGAAAAGTGTAACAAAGGGAAGATGATCATTTCAACAATAATTGCTGATTTAAGTGTAAGGGTAATCTGATCTGATTCAACATGATGGTATTCCTCCCTCTGCCAAGACACTGCCTGGACAAGTCTGTCACGAAAACATGAAGCTGCAGCTTTCTGTCGAAATGTGGCACAAAAGGGGAAGAGAGACTCAAACAGCAACACATTTACAATATTTATTTTTTATTAGGTTAAATCATGATTATTTCAGTACAACATCAAACCAAAGAGCAAATGTAAAGGACAAAGATGTTGAAATATTTGTCTTTGTTTTTGATGAGACTGAATGTGGCTACATTTATATAAAGTTTGTGTTCTCTGTATGGAGGCTTTTAAATCTATGTTAAAAACAGTGTCTCCACCCAACAAGATGGGAAATTTCAATTATAGAAATCAATATATCAACACTACTCCCTCTAAGACAAAGACATAATGAGAAAGACATGTTTTCCACATTTTGTCATGATGTTACATGATTTTTTTAGTCCCTGAAATAATGAACAATGCAGCTGCTGCTAGAAGCAACATAGAGCCTGTTTACACAGGTGACAGCTGGGGACACATTGCTGTTCATACCTGTGACTATCTAACGTACTCTCATAGAACGATTCGTATGACATCCTATGAAAAATGCTATCCTATGAACGTGCGTCCCACGAATGACATTATGTTCTTGATGTTCAGTTACATAATTAATGTTACAGAGGTTAAGTATGGTTTAGACAAGTAAAGTTAGGATTAGAAATAGAAACATAGTGAAGACGCATCTTAAAAAGACTCACGGATCTGAACACACAACTCAAGGGGAAAGTCCTGGATGAAATTGGCCTCCTTACACGCACTTAGGACTGTTTTCTTGTTACTGCCGTCAAATGCATTGGTCACATGATCAGAGCCTATCAAAATACATGGGATATGTTTGATTTTGGGTTTGGTCTATCATGCGTCTCCAGCTGACCACGTGTATTAAGATTTTGTTAATGCCTACATCACTTACACTATAAAGTGCAAGGCCCCGGCACACAGTTATTACATCCACACTCTCAATAACGGTTGTGTCCATACTGCTTGAGATATCGCTGTAAGCAGAATTCAACATGTCTCCTTCCATGTGGCAAAACAATGGATGGTTACACAACACTTCCTCCAACCTATTTGTAAAATGGTCAAGTTATTGAACGTTAGCATGCTGTTACGAAAACAATCACCACATCCTGCACTGATGACACAGTCCCTGTTGGGTACACATCGAGACGCATTAGCGTTTATACTGCAAAAGATATCTGGTCAAATTACAATGTGTCTTAGTCGTTGTTCATACATGTATTCAAGATTATTCAAGACTGCAGCTATTTAACCTGTATTTGATGGGACAGTGTTAAGAGTGAGAGTGAGAGGGAAAAAGGCAACAAAGGTGCCACAGGTTGGAATTGTTTCTGTGGCCGTTGTGGCAAGTCAATTAGATCCAAACTGGCCTAGGAGATCTGCACATGCTCCACGATTTCCGCCCCAGGCTTTGACCTGTAAGTCCAACAGCATTAAATGTGAAACTGAGGAAGAAGCTGGTAACAACATGGCAAAATCTACATCCAGGGCTGTGGATTTTTGGAGAGACGGTTCATGCTGTGTCTTCTCTTACAGAGCTGTTAAGTTGTCCACCATGGTACTAGTTTGCCACCAGCTAACCATAGCTAACTTCTTGGTTGGTTGTTATGTCTGTGAGGTGACAGGTGTTGGGATTCAAAGGACCACAGATGATTTGTCATTTGTTAAAATCGAAACTGGACATGTGAAGGCTTCACCTCTTGCCATCTGAAATGGTAAGAGACCTCATGTTCTTTGTTCTTCAAACTAGACTTGCACCGATTAATCGGCAGTGCTCAGAATCGGGCCGGTTTTCACGTGATTGGCCATGAGCTGCGACCTATGCTGTTTTAAAACACCGGTCAAATTCCCAGCACGCTGCATTATTGACATCATGTAACATCAGCAGCGCACACACACACACACACACACACACACACACACACACACACACACACACACACACACACACACACACAAACACACACACACGTGCAACTCACGGCTTGGGCGATGTGAGGAAGGGGACCTCAGGGACACACTGGTTTGGGTAGGACAAATATGGAGGTTGTTTAAACACCTGAACTGTGTCTACACCACCAGAACTGATTTTCTCTCAAAATAAGTTTCCCTGAAAGGAGCAGCACCTTAACACTGGCCCAGGTAACAAACAGCGCTATCTATAGTAACATTCTCTGAACATTCTCAAAAATTACTGAAACACTGAAACAGGGTCTGTGACACTGTCATACCAACTGCACACACACAACACAACTACAGCTTTTCAACAAACAAATGAACTAACTAACGACACTAAACAAGGTACAAACTCAATAACACAATTTATGTCTTTATTTACAGTGTGTGTTGTGTGTGTACTGTACAAACGGTGAAAATGAGCTATATGGCTTATGGAAATAAGGAACTCTGGGCGGCACTCTGTCAGAAGACTCCACTCACAAATATCCACATGGAACTGAGCTCGAAATGTGACAGTGCCGGTGTGTATTTCAAGCGCTGTCAATCACAAAGGGGTTCAGCCTTTTAGACAATTCCTCCAATCATCATGCATACACCGAGCGTCCTCTCCCACCTACTGCTCCATTAGGTCCCAGAGAAGCTGAGCCTCCCTGGAAGTGACGATTTTGTGGCATTTATCCAATGACCGTCTCGCTTTGCTGCATGAAAAAAATCTGCTCAGCGCTGTCTCATAGGAATGCTTGGAGGCTCTGCATCCACCATGCTGACTCGAGAATGTATGACAGGGAGGTCGCGTTTGAAAACTGGTGATAAACAGCTGACGTTTGAACATCATAGTCATGATCTTAAACACATCCTTGCGCATGTTTAATGCAATGTAAATTCTTATTTTAATGTAAATTCAATAGTGCATATTTGACCATTTCTTCTATGAAATTTTAGGGGAAGTTCAGCCTCCCTTGTTGTCTCAGAGTAATCGCCCCTGGTCAAATGCTATATCTATTGTAGACAGAACATTATGTTCTTAGCCACTGGTGCAGCAAGTGAAGGGTCAGTAAGTCTGAAGTAGCGTATGAACTGATAAAAACTCTTAATGGCACACTTTACAGCTGGATTTGATGTGATGTTAGACAAAGATTGTAACACTGGCAACATAGTACATAGTATTATTGATAGGAAAATAAACTGTGTGATACTTTCCATTATTTCCCAGCGAGCAGTAATGTCTTTTCTTAACCACTATAATTAGTATACCTTTAAGAATAAACCTAATGTGTATAACTTTTAAATTTAACAGCTACATGTTTCACAGTTAACACACCAGGACAACCGTAAAGAGAAAAAAACTAAATGCGACATTAAAATAAACTGTTTAAAACACAAAGATGGATCAGATTCATTAAAATCTAAATCTAAAATGCTTAAATAGAGATCAAACAACTCCAGTTTCATTCAAATCAACTAGTGTTGCATTTTACTGCAAATATTTATGATGAGAGTTTGTTAAAATTAATACATCAAGTCAATTAGTTAAAATGGAAACACTAGTGAACTCTTTTTCAACATTAAAATAGGTTACCGTTTCCACTCTGGTATCAGCAGACTAGTTTTGTTCCTGCAGGGTCAGTCACTCAATTAGTTCCTGGTCAATTCAGTGACGACAGTGGACTTCTCATGCTGGGCCTGAGTTTGTGTGTGTGTGTGTGTGTGTGTGTGTGTGTGTGTGTGTGTGTGTGTGAGTGAGTGTATGTGTAATGACTGGCACTGAGACCCAATTGACCCAATTGAGAGGGACAGAGCAGCGTGTCTGTCTGACCTGCAGCTGCAGACTGAATGGCCTTGAGGCTCCGCAACAGCTCATCTGCATGTGAAACCAAACTCGACCCGTTCAAACCCTCAGAGGAAGTCCTAATCGAGGTGCCACACAGGAACTACAATTACTCAAAGATATCTCTGCGTATGCAACAACCAGAATGCACCCTGCTCCTGCTGGTGGGTGATGTAATGTGGATTGGTCTGTGTGAAACAAAAGCTGCTAGCAAATAAACAAACGATCTCAGATTACAGTCAAAAGGTCAAACTTGTTTCTGAAAACATTTGAGGTGAGAAATATGCAACTCAGTAACAGAATCCTGGTTTATGTTTGATCAGTGCTACCTAGTTGTACCACATGAGTTCTGTTATTTTCAGCTTGGGTGTTCCTCAAAGTCAAGGATCCTGCCTTGGTAGGATGAGTCCCTCCAAGGAAGGATCCTCCAGAGGCAAGGCAAGAGTACTTCTTATCGTTCAGTGAACACACACTGGAACAGGCTAACGAGTGTCCTCAGGTGTACGTCATTAACCCTTAGCAGACTGAGGGGGTTTCAGGGCACTGTGATAATTGTGGCACTCTTTTATGTTGTGCAATTTTAAACAAATGTAAGCAATATTTTCAGAGTCAACTTTTAGGGAGAATATATTTCTGGATCATACTTAAGAGTAAGTGGAGTAATGAAGTAAAGACAGTAGCTGAATTTTTTTTTCTAAATTATCAATAACATTATATACACAGACTTACACACAGAATCACACTGTGATTCCAAAGTGTTCCATATTTTTAATGTGTGTGTCACCACACACTCGGCTACAATAATCTGACCACCATCTCACCACGATTCCCCGAATAGTATATAGTGGGGGGAGTTGACACTTTGCGCTCCATCTCTGCTGTATATGATGAATTTAAAAACTTTTATGTTTTATCTGACACAAGTTATTCTAAAAATCTCATTATTTGGCAGTGGACACATTGGAAAGTGTAAATTATGTGATTTCTGTCAGTATTTTTTTTTTATGCTGTATGATAAAAACTCTTGGAGACATTAATCAAAAGGAATGATATACTTATCAAAATCCTGCCAAGCTCCACTGCTCCACTCCAAATTGTGCTTGTGTTCAGTGAGATATTGATTAAAATCGTACTTTTCAATGGGGGTGTACTCATTTAATTTAATTGAATCTGAGCACTATAAGTAGTAAAATTACAGTTAGAAAGTCTAACATATCGAAAACACAAGCAGAAAATTCAAATATTAGGGCAATGAATGATTAATACTATTATGCAGTGAATGATTATAGTGTATACTGTGTGTATGGTAAAGTTATTATGTTACAACAATGCACTCATAAACGCTGCTGTGCATGAATGCGCTCCATGAGTGCTGTTAATCGAACATGCTGATATTTCTGGTGAACTGAATGCATCAGTTTTGAACTTGTGAGTGTTTAGGCATGTAATTATAAAAACTGAGCCAATAGTTTAAAGGTTAAACTACAGTAAAGAAACAGGACTGCAGATTTAATCCAGCAGACACAGACTGAATGTAACCTTAATTTGAAAACTGCACAGAGCATCCTGACCGATTTTTCTGAGAGGACGGCCTCGCTGTGGAGCGGATCTCACAGCTCTTGACACCATAACCAGCCGAGGGTGTTGAGCTTACAGTCGTGACCTGGAATCTAAGACTGGAATTTAAACCCGTCTCCCTCCATCCAACCGTCACATGCCTACAGGAGCCGCTCCACACAAACAGTGGTGGAACTGTTCTGAGGAACCGGAGCAGCTGAAGACACACACACACACACACACACACACACACAAACACAAACACACACACACACACACACACACACACACACACACACACACACACACACACACACACACACACACACACACTGTGGTGCAGCAGGACAAGCATTAAATCACTGTCCTGTAGTAGGAGCCTATATTTCTTGCCTTGTTGCTACAGGGAGGATACGGCTGGAGAGCTATTTTTGAGAACTGGAGCATGGGGGAAGAGGAGGGTAGAAGAAGACAAAGAAGAAGATGCTAAAGAGGAAGGAGGGAGCACAGAAGACATAGGGATGAAATCACAGTTAGAAAGAAGCAGAGGAAGACAAGAGGATGAAGGTGATGGTGAAGCATTGTCTCTATTTTTAATGTTCACTGCAGGTCCCTTACATCAGCTTTCACTTAAACAGTGAGGGCGGGACTTGGACAACTTTCTTGGCCAGTTTAGGTGACGTTTTTTTCTATGTGTAACAGATCTGGAGAAATCTCCTGATATCTCCGTCTCTAAATACAAATAGGAAGCTGACATCAATAGTTTTTTGCCATCAGCAGTTTGTACTTAAAGGTCTGTATGATATAATGTAAATGTGGCCATGAATAAGAATAAAGAGAAGGTGTTAGCATCATATAGTTTGCTGTGTTCAGTCCAAAAAACTTCCTCACTTCCTGTATAGCAGGAAAGGTGCTGATTGTTAGTTAAATCAACCAGAAAACATATCAACTGGATCACATGAGTCAGACCTACAGAGGAACTTTACTGAGTTCTCAATGTTGGTGGAAAAGTACTCCGATCTTTTCCTTAAACGCTCTCAGTCATCACCTTTGACCCACTCTCAGTGTGTGGTGGTATATTTATCTGCAGAGACTCTGACCTCTGCCTGGATTTTTAGATTTTCTTATTTAGCTGTGTACGGGATGTTCTGAGTTCAGCACTCAGGCGAGGTCAAGACTTCATAAAAAGGTATCGACCAGGTGCCAGACTGTAAGCAGCATGCATCCAAGCGAAAGCAACAAAAATCGCGGGAGGCAAAATACCAAACAGTCAAAGCTTGTTCCAAAACAAGAGTGAATCTGGGGTTGGGTCACGAAACACAGGACTTTCCCCAGGAGACCAGTGGTAAAGTGAACTTTGAGTGAACTCTTTTAGTCATTTTAAGGTACGTCGTCACCATGTTTCTTTTCCTGAACCTAATCAATCAATCAATCAATCAATCAATCAATCAATCAATCAATTTTATTTATAAAGTCCAATATCACAAATCACAGTTTGCCTCACAGGGCTTTACAGCATAGGACATCCCTCTGTCCTTAGGACCCTCACAAAAAACTACTTTAACAGGGGAAAAAAACGGTAGAAACCTCAGGAAGAGCAACTGAGGAGGGATCCCTCTTCCAGGACGGACAGACGTGCAGTAGATGTCGTACAGAACAGATCACCATGATAAATTAACAGTAATCCGTATGACACAATGAGACAGAAAGAGATGCAGGACAGACAGTGATGACAGTAGCTTACAACAACATTAATGAAAGTAATAATATTATAATTATAATTATAATTATAATCAACAACAATATGTTGAAAGTATATTAATATCCGATAGTAAGCATGTGTGACAATAATCATATGTGTGTAATAACACTAGAAGTATGACTAATGATAACAGCAGCAGCAGGAGGCATCTGGCAGGACCACGGCAGCAGCACAACCACACACGTCACACTATCCAGGCACCGCTGCAATACGAGTTAACCTGAGAGACAGTCGAGCACAAAGGCTCCGGAGAAGAAGCCGAGTTAGTGACATCCAGAATGGCCGAGTTAGCAAGATGCAGTAGTAGGACACGAGAGAGAGAGAGAGAGAGAGTGAGAGAGAGAGAGAGAGAGAGAGAGAGAGAGAGAGAGAGAGAGAGAGAGAGAGAGAGAGAAGGTGCCCGGTGTATTATAGGGGGTCCTCCGGCAGACTAGGCCTAAGTCAGCCTAACTAGGGCCTGGTGCAAGGCAAGCCTCAGCCAGCCCTAACTATAAGCTTTATCAAAGAGGAAAGTCTTAAGTCTAGTAGAGACGGTGTCTGCCTCCCGGACCGTAACAGGAAGAACCTAACCACAGTAACTTTACGCCAAGTATTTGACGTCATTCCTGGGACGCTAATTCATTGGATATCATACAAACAGTTGTATAAGGATATGTTATATTATGTAGCTGTGAAATAAAGCTTTATGTTTCTTTACGTTTCAACAGCACTGTGGTTAATGTTTGATTAGGTTTAGGTACAAAAACCACCTAAAGCCATAAAGTTTTAAAAACCTAGTTTTGGCGCAATCCCCTCTCGAAAAGTGGCGATGTCACAGTCAAAATAACATTTTTTTGTGCCGCTGTCCCAGCAGGAAAAGCAGTGATGGGTCACTAAAAACACCCACATTTGGTGGCTAAAAAGCCACTGGAAACGCAGCAATGACTTGATGACTTAAAAAAAACCAACCGGTTTTGTTGGTTGTTGGTCTTGAACATTGGTCTGCAGCTTGGTTACCATCCCCTCCACCTCCAAATAACGAAGTCAACTCATTATTACGTCACGTCATAACACTGACATGATATGAAACATACAGATGTCATGTATTTGTGGTTTGCAGAAACATATTAAGGTCCAGACTTACCAAACCAACTCCAGAGAACTAGTGGTGATGACCTCACGTCACCATGTTTCGGCCAAAAACTTGCATAAACACACCAAAACGACAGCCAATTAGCGTGTATGGTCTGTGCCTGTGTGAGAGGATAAATCCCCCATACCGGCATACTGGCTGTCTGTAATCATCACTCAAAAAGGAAAACCGGAAGAACATCTTGACCCTAGTTAGCCACTTAGCACATTAACAACACAATCCAGTGTTGAAAGAACAGAGCATATTTATCATGTGCCAGTGAACAGTAACACAAACCATTACAAAATGTTACTACTAAAGAGCTCAATGGCAAAAGAAAAATAATCATACCTCATATGACATGCTTGTTTTGGTCTCACTCCCTCTTGACTGTACTCTTGGCTGTTTGTTTATATTCCTCACTTATGTTTCTCTTCTCATGCACTGAGCTGAACTGACCATTAGAGAGATTTCATTTGCAGACGGATTCCACTGTCGTTAACACCGATTCAACAGGCTGAACACATAGTACATACATAATGAAATACATAAATAATACTCAAAGTGCCAAAAAGTAAAAGTACTGAATTATAATTATTGATGCATTAATGTGTTCATCACTTAAATGTGGCAGCTGGTAAAGATGGACCGCATTTAAAGAATTTATATAGGGCTGTTCAAAACCCATGAAGAAGAAAAAAAAAAGTATCCAAGTTTCACAAACTTTTGATGTCATAGTTTCCTGCAGTCTGATTGGCTGAACTGCAGGCAGAAGCAACCAATCAGGTAATGGTCAAACAGCTGCATAGTGTTGCCTGGTGGTTGCATCAGTCAGCATCTCTCTCTGTCTCTCTCATATAGCCACAAGGTCACTTTACTACTTCAATACGTCTCATATGTCAACAAGCAGCACAAGTGTCACTGCTGTCCATCTCTTTAATGTCGAGCCACCAAATGCCAACTAACAGCTAATTAGTAACACATCACAAAGGTCACATTGAGCTCAGCTGGAGAGGCAGAGCTGCATGCAGACTTATATTTCACATCAACGACTTCACACTAAAAGAGAATCTTTGCAACCTTTAACCTATTAGATTTGTTACTGCACGGCTGCAGCAGGAAACTTTAAGAGAACGTCCATCTTGCCAACCCACCTTTATCAACAGTTTGCCTCAGGATAAAAAAGTTCTATCTTATCTTTCACATGTGCTAAAATAACAAAAATTTCAATCATTAAAGCAATTTTTTTTAATCAATCCCCACCCCTCATCCCCTCCCATCAAATCAAACTTCCTGTCTGGTATTTCTGTTATGAGATGACCCTCACTGTATAATGTCCCTCACTCACATCCCGTTTTAATATCTCACATCATTCATAAACCCTTTGGCACTGATATGAGTCTGCTGCAGCTCACTGTACACTCACAGCATTTACAAGCAGGAGCGAGTGATGCATAAACCTTAACTGCCCTGAGTTTCACCTCTCAGGCTACATGCAAGATTTATCTGGCACAAAGTCACATTCTCAGTATGTGCAGTGATATACTTTGACATAGTGATATGAAACTAGATATCATTTTAGATTTTGGATATTGTAGTATCATAAGTGTTTTCTTGTCCGGGTTTTAAAGGCTGCATTACACAAGTGATGTAACCTTATGAACTTATCAGACTGTTGTAGCTGTTATACTATTTGCCTTTACAAACGTATCCATTGTGTCCACATTGTTGAGACCTACATGAGATATGTTAAAAGGATAATACACTACAAAATATACTAAAACTAGAATTACTTCCCTGTGGCTGTATGCTGCTTCTACACACCAGTGAAGGTTCTCTTACAGTTTGGGCCCTAAAATAGTATCAAGATATCTCAGGGTATTTTTGCGATAACTATATATTTGATGATATGGCAAAATAGTTTTATACATATATATATATATATATATATATATATATATATATATATATATATATATGTATATGTGAGAAATGAGAGATCAAAAATGATTTCTCATTTCTCACAACGACCTTGACCTTTGACCCTTGACCACCAATATCTAATCAGTTCATCCTCAGGCCAAGTCAACCTTTGGGACAAATCTGAAGAAATTCCCTTTAGGCACATTCTTGAAATATCGTGTTCACAAGGATGGGACAGACAACGCAAAAACATAATGTCTCCTGCCACGGCTATTGCCAGTGCAGAGACATTGAAATAATAATAATTAGAGCAAAAGTAAAGGATAGTAAGTAGAAATAAAACAGACCAAAAAGGTTGTAGCCCCGTCTCATGTTTAAAGATAAACTGCAGTGAGGTCTCCCACCTCTCGCTTAAACAAAATAGATGCTCTTTGTGGTACAGATGCAAATACAGGGAAGGTTGGTACATTAATAATGTAGCTATTACTGCACTACTATTATTAGGTAAAGAAAAATAACTAATTTCTTTTATAAATTTACCTGCTCTCATCTCTGAAACCAAACCTACTGTTCACCACTTGATCCACAGGAGAATACTGTAAAGCCACAGAAGCACAATTTAACATCTTGATTGAGTTCAAACCAAAATTAAGTTTGCATTATGGGATATCTGCGTGATTTCACATTAGAACTAATGCAAAAGCCAAAGGAGTCAACCAAATCAGAACCTTGTTCACAGTGCCAAATTTAATATGCCCCTCATATCACACATTGAAGGGTCAGTTCTCAGGGTTTCAACTTTCTAAAAAATGTAAAAACTTGTTGGCATCCTCCTGTAAATGGGTTACGGTACAAGTGGGAGGAGGGAGTTTTTGATGAGCCCCATTTGAGGAGTAAACAGAATTCCTCGCAACTCCTCTGAGGTTGACAAGGTCGTACAGTCCTGGAATACCACACAGAGAAGAAGGGAGGGGAGCAGTCCAGAGATGCCTCACAGTGGAGGCGGCAGTATTAGGATGCTTTCTGCAGGAGAGTGTGTGTGTGTGCACGTGTGCGTACAGTAGAGTCTTAGGATTCTTTAAATAGGTGTCCTGGGAATATCTCCCCTCTCTGATAACGTCCTGGAGTTTTAGACTGATGGATCAGTTTGCTGCTGTTGGGATTGCATATATCAGACAGTCAGTGCCTCTTGTGTGATGGACGAACCTCAGTTAACCGCTACACTGTAGGATTACTTGCTGCTGCATTGTGTGAATTAAAGTTAGATATTCAGAGTATCTGCATCCCATTATTCAATAATAATAATTATCAGTCTGGTTTAAGTGGGCAGTTTCATACATCTTCTTTATGTCTCTGTTGACCTGTTACAGTTATAGCTGCTGTCCTGCTGGGAGTGGTGGGGTTGTCATTGACAGTGACAACTGTCAGTCATCAGCAGTTAGACATCTGCTGTCCTGTCAGCTGCTGTGACCTCAACTCAGTGAGCCGCTGCAGGGACATAAAAACACGTGGAGGACACAGATTACTATTCGTCCTACTCTGACACATCAGCGTTTTGTTTTGTATCTAGATGCAAGGGGCTGGTGATTAGGCAACCAAACTACTTGGTTAGGGCTGGCAAAAGATTGTGGTTGACATGAAGCCAGGCTGTACATCACCACTACAGTTTCTGAGCCTGAACAGGTGGAGGTCACAATTTCAATCAATCAATCAATCAATTTTATTTATAAAGCCCAATATCACACATCACAATTTGCCTCACAGGGCTTTACAGCATACGACATCCCTCTGTCCTTAGGACCCTCACAGCAGATAAGGAAAAACTCCCCCAAAAAACCCTTTAACGGGGGAAAAAAATGGTAGAAACCTCAGGAAGAGCAACTGAGGAGGGATCCCTCTTCCAGGACGGACAGACATGCAATAGATGTCTTACAGAACAGATCAACACAATAAATTAACAATTGGAGACTAAATGTTGGTGGGGAATTGTTTTTGGTGTCCAAATCCATTATGTCATGAAAAACGTGAAATTATTTTACAGTATCTGTTCAGCAATAAACTACCTTTATTTTGACACAACATTCAAATAGGATTCTGAGTAGAGCTCTCTTTCTAATGATTAAATGAATTCATACACCTCATATTTTTAGGTTTTGCAGTCATGGTAAACTAGAATTACATTCCATGGTTGTATGCCTCTGCACATCAGTGAAGTTTCTCTTTCAGTTTCCATCCATGTCTGTGACAACATGGATGGTTCACAGTCATTGATCCTGGACAGCGCAGAAGGTCAGTACAATCAGCACAGTTTCAAGGTGGACACCCGTAGTGTCCCCACTTCAGTATCTGACCAAATGTCTCCACTTCGGTTCCTGAGATATGATGTTGAATAATGGCCAGAAAAGTGTTTTATGCAGAACATGACGTCACAGTGAAGTTGACCTTTGACCCTTTGGATATTGAATGTCATCACTTCACTTGTTATGGCCAAAAACATATTTTGTATTATATTTTGCAGGTTCTTCTGTGCGTCTTACAGAAAGGTCATTTCTGTTGTTGTTGTTGTTGTTGTTGTGGTACCTCATTTAAATTTTTATTTATTTATTTTTTACCACAATTTATTATTTACCATGACCTTTCATAAGTTCTGCAGACTGTTGCATTACAGCCACTACAATTAACTAACAATTTGGCCGATAGCTGAAACTATTAGAAGTTTTTTGTTGTTGTTTATTTTGTTTTTGTTGTTATTTATTCCCTCTTCTGTGCCAGGGAAACAAAGACATTGTCATGATAAAAAAATAACTGAACTGTTTCAAAGTCATTCAGTTCTTCATGAGCCTACCATTAAATGAGCAAATTTCAGTCATACACATTTATGAAATGACATAAATCATGAAATGAAATGATTTATGACTTTTTAATATAAGCTTTCCTCACATAAAAAACATCTTTAAAAAATGTCACAATTTTCTATTGCTGTGAAACACCTGAATTTATTCAAGTTTCTCACCAAAAACTACGTTTTACAAGATTTCATTTGAACACATCATAAGAACGTTATAATTTACCGTCACCAATACTCATTTTTCCTGAACAGAGCTTTAACGTGTGACGCGTGACGTGTGACTTGATGTTACTCAGTGCAACCTTCACTTGCTGTTAGTTCCAGCCACTGGCTGCTAAAAACTAACATGAGGACAATAGGATGTGTCCTCTGACAATGGTGAGTTTACTGCATCCTTTGGTCACGACAGTGTCCCGGGGAAGATCTCTGTTCATCCCAAACATGTTTCTATAGTCCCAAGTATGACGGGATGCCGTTAGTGTCCAGCACTGCCTTTTAGCCTGTGCAAAACTGATGTGACACAATAGAAAAACATCAGCCACTGCAATCAGTAAATGGCATCTTATCTGCTGATAGGCTGATGGCAGTTAACAAGGAGAATATCAGCCGATACCAATGTTCAGCCGATAAATTGATGCATCCCAAAGAGTTAACATCATGAAAATGCCCAGAGCTCCAGGTATCTTCAAATGTCTCATTTCATCCTGCCAACTGTCCAAAACAAACACACACACACACACACACACACACACACACACACACACACACACACACACACACACACACACACACACACACACAGAGGCAGATTTATCAGCCTCTGTGGAGATGTTCATGGATTGAGATGATCAGTTATTATTTCCCCTCCTCCAACAGCTGAGAAAACACAACCAATGACTGAACAGCTCAAACCAACCTCCGAGACATCACAGACACTCACACACACACACACACACACACACACACACACACACACACACACACACACACACACACACACACACACACACACACAGATGGGTAGAAACACGTTTGGATCTACAGAGAAACTGGAATGCAGAAACAAGATCCTGCTGATATCAGCCAACATTTTAAAACAACGTCCAGCAGTAATGCAGCCTTGACGAGTTTCAGCCGACACACACACACACATGCACACACACACATACACACACACACACGTGCACTGTTTGAACTGAGACTAAAACAAAGCAAAGTGAGCATTTGATTTGTTTGACCTGAGCTGCTGCCAGCCCCTCCGAGTGAAACCAGAGCTCTTATTTCACCACTAATCTGTAGTCTAAAAACGTTGGCAGGCTGACTGTGTGCACCCCTGCCCTTTGTGTCTGTGTGTTAGTGTGTGTGTGTGTGTGTGTCAGAGAGCTGTATCTGAATACTAACAGCTCGCGTGGCTTCAGAGTTCAACCTTGTCTGCAAAGATGCTGCTTGGATCGCTGCAGTCCCAACGTACTGCTGTCTAAAGGCCCATTTATGCTCCCTTTACATACGAAAATGTATACGTCCGTTTCAAACGATGTTACCATCACTGCCCACATACTTCCATGCGCCCTTTACGTTGGCATGGGTGTTAACCAATGTATCCACCAGGAGGCAGCCCATTGTCAAAAGTTTATGACAACAACAAACTCAAAAACAAACATGGCGACTGTGGAGGAGATATTGATAATGTACCCCTTGCATAAAAGACAAAAACAGAGGGACCCCAGTCGGAAGGTGCGAGAGTCGTCCTTGAGAGCGGAGTGGAGCCAGGAGGGCGGGGGGGCTCCACGTAGAGGGAGGCCTCCGTGTTTGAGATGGGAGCGGGTGGCGGGAGGTCAGACGCTCCCAGAGAGGGGAGAGCGAGAAATATACAAAGAAAAAATAAAAATAAAATATAGATACAATAAGATAAAAATAAGATAAGATAAAATCAGAAAAACCTGTCTCCCTCATTTATTTTATTTTCAGCGTTTCAGGCAAAAAAGTTCCGCCATTGTTATTTCTTCTTCGTGTCTCACTAGAGCTATGTATCGGGTAGTGACAGCAACACTGCCCCCACGGTTTCCAGTGGTACTGCTCTGTTTGGCCCGTATCTGTAAGTTTTATGGAAACGTACAGAAATACGGACAAAATGAACGCATAGCACGGAGAGAAGGCTTCGTCCGTATCCGGATCCGTATTTAACGTTGAGCATAAATGGGTCTTAAGGGTGCATTCAGACCTAAAGTTGTCTGGTCTGAATAAGGGACTAAATTTGTTCCAAAGTTGCATAATTGCCTAGAGATGGTTTGTGTTCTCACAGTAGCATTTATAAGTGGACCAGATAAAAATGCCTTGACAAGAAAGCTGCTCTTGATTGGTCAGAATTTCCATGCAGGAAAACTCCAGGAAGTAAACAAACGTTGAAGAAGAGTACACTTGCAAGATAACAACACTTTTGACACTTACGGTGTCAGTTACGGTGTCTTCCGTGGCTTGTATCTGGGTCTTGGCCTCATCAATTGTCTCATCAGCCTCCCTGATTCTCTTGTTAGCGTTATTTATTTTGTCGTACATTACTTTCAGCTGCTGACTGTTGTCTTTCTTAAACTTGTGTACTTCTTTTAGGATGAGGCCCGGGTTCGCATCGTCAGTTTGCTCCCCACAGGGATCTGCTTGCGTGTTGTTATTCTCCATAGTGCTGCTAGCATGGCTGCTAATGCCCACAGTGAAGCCTTGCTGCTGTTGCCATCTCCTACGACTAACTTTTTCTGCATTGACTTTGCAATCCGCTTTCCTATTGGCATATTCTACGCACTTGTATCAGACTGTAACAAAAGTCTTCGCAAAATCAAGTCAAAGTGGACTATTTTTTCTCAAATTGTCTGAAGCACTGGGGGGTCAGTGGCGTAGTGGTAGAGCAGGCGCCCCATGTACAAGGCTCAAGCCCAGCCTGTGTACAAGGCTCAAGCCCAGCCTGTGGCCCTTGGCTGCATGACATCCCCCCCCTCCACACACACACACACCCAACTGTCCTGTCCATTAAAGGCAAATGCCCCAAAAAAATGTCTTTAAAAAAAAATTTGTCTGAAGCACGTTGTCTTAAGCCACCATCTACTAGTTCATTAACCTGGACATCCAAACTAGTATGGTTTTCATGAAATTGGCGGTGGTAGCGAAATTATCTAGTTTAGTGTTTATTAATCCAAACTTCAGTATCTCCACACCCTGAGCAGTGTCCTTACTTCATCATGAAATTATTTCACAGTAATTTATACAAAACAAAAAATGTCACTGTTTAAAATTCTCAGCTGTAATTATGATCAGCTGTCGTGAAACTAGGACAACATGTTGACAGTAAATAGTAGTTAGCAGAGCTGAGAGAAGAAAGAGTTCAGTGAGGAGAGAAAAGACTCAGACAGACAGATAATAACAGAGCAGGTGAAGAGTCTCTTTGTAGCTTTACCTTATCTCCGTATACTCAAGGCAGAGCAATTAATGATAATTACACGCACGCACGCACACACACAGACACACACACACACACACACAGACACACACACACACACACACACACAGACACACAGACACACACACACACACACACACACACACACACACACACACACACACACACACACACAGACACACACACCTCTATCCTCTATTTTTCTACCAGTGTGTAAACCAGCAGGACTCAAAAATTAATTATCTTCTTCTCTTCACTTACCTTGTGAAATGAAAAATGTTCTCAATACAAAAATGTGTATAAACTCAAAGTTTTTTTCCTCAAAGTGCCATTTTGTTATCACAGTTCAGGCATCAGTACTGATAAAATTATACCAATACCCAACCCTAAATCTGTTACACCCAAACACATCAAAAAAAGAGTATTGGCCTTTTCTCACCAGGCCATAAAAATACCTCAAAACTATTTACATTTCTAAATGCATACTGTATATATATGTATATACACACATTAGTGCAGTGGCTGTTTAAAACATGTCTGTTCCAACACACACCCCAGCATGCTGTTCAGTGGTGTAACCAAGCCCCCAGTAACAGCGCCAAGCTTTGAAGCCAATTTTACATCAGCAGTGGAATAATAACATCTCTGTCCATCATATGAAGTCACTGGGCCCAAAAAGACTTTTTCCTATAGACTTAAATTGGGAAAGTAAATCTGTAAATCAGTAAAAAATTTTATGCCTCCACATCGGCGATAGCAGCAGCAGCTGGAGGCATTGTTTTCAGGTTGTCTGTCTGTCCCTCCATACATTCGTAATTTGGCAATGTTCACTTGGATTCAACGATGAACTGATTAAGGTTTTGGTGGTAAAAGGTCAACATTCAAGGTCATTGTGACCTTGTGTGTCTCATTCTCGTGATCTCAAGAACGCCATGATGGAATTTCTTCACATTTGGCACAAACATTCACTCGAGGATGAACTGATAAGTTTTTGGTGGTCAAAGGTCAAAGGTCAAGGTCAATATGATCTTGCATCCATCTCATTCTCTTGCACGCAATATCTCAAGAGCATCTTGAGGGGATTTCTTCAAATTTGGTAAAAAATATCCACCTGGACTCAACAATGAACTGGAATAGTGTTTGGCAGTCACAGGTCAAAGGTCAAGGTAACTGTGACCTTGTCTTCTATCTTGTGAATGTGGGAATTTCTTCAAATTTGGCACAAATGTCCACTTGAATAAACTATGGCTGAAGATCAAAGGTCAAGGTCAGTGTGACCTCACAAAATATGTTTCTGGCCATAATTCCAGAATTTATATGCTAATTATGACAAAACAAATGTCTGATGAGATAAAATAATGAACTCATGACATTTTACATCCAAAAGGTCAAGGGTCAACTTCAGTGTGACATCATAATGTTCTGCATAAAACACTTCTCCATCCATTACTCAATGTCATATCTCAGGAACAGATAACATTTGGTTAGATACTGAATTGGTGACTCTAATCTTGAAACTGTGCTGATTGTATAGATCTTCTGTGTGTGAAGCGTCCAAGTTTTCACAGACATGGATGGAAACTGTCAGAGAAACTGCACTGGTGCGCGGAGGCATACAACCAAGGGGTGGTAATTTCTTTTTTCTTTTGAGCTTTACAACCCCTGCAAAACAGCTTGTTTCACTATCAGGATATCATTCTAATGACATTTGGAGAGTCCACCAAAACTGCAAGATTAAATAATTTTCACCCAATCAAGTTAGTGGAACCCTAAACATAATATTAGCTATTTGCCCAGCAAACTCTCTAGTGCGCCTCGTCTATGGGCCCAATGATGACGAAGATCTGGGTAATTTTATACAAGGGGAATCAATCAGTTTCTACTTCTCTTTATACATCCATGGTCGTAATACACTACACAGAGTGTCGATAGCACACTACTGATAGATATGTCCCGTGTATCTCAACAGCTCGTGCTTGACACTGCACTGCATTGAGTCCTGAGCAACATACCCGCCAAGTGTAAAGTCAGATGAACAATTGCCAAGAAAATCAAAGGACAGACTGACAGAGACTCCTATATAGTCCTGAATATTAGATATAGAAATGCATCAGGGTCAGAGGTAAGGGGGGTTAATATGTCAACGTAAAGGAATACCACCACAAACTCAAGATGGAGAATTCAGTGAAGTGGTATTAAACTGACAGAGTGAAGCAGGTTTGTTTGTGAGTTCATCTCTGCAGTGTGATACTGTTGTGGTGAATTATTTAACAGCTGCTCAACCTTTACAAATGGCTCTGACCTCCTGCTGGTAACCCCCAACACCTCCAACACTGCTCTCTGGAGGGACAGGTGCTCCAAGTCTCCAGTGTTTAGGTTTTCTCTCTTTCACTTTACTACAAAGTTATTGCAGAGAACTGCTTCTTTTTTCTCTTTATGTTTACATCCTCCTCGTTCTCTTCATCTCTTTCACTTTCAGAATTTACTCTTATTTCTCAACCAGTTTCCTCAAAAGAAGTGTGAAAATAAAGACTAAAGAAAAATGGCTTTACAGATGACAAACTAAAACCTCTATGAATCATAAAATGTCTTATACAAGAGCCATGGGCAGCAGCTGATGGGAACTCCATCCCTCCACCCTCATCTTCCTCCACAGAGACCTGCACACCGCCTGAGTCCAGGCTTGTAGAGGGAACGCTCAATTATTTTGTCTCATGCTCCCTCAGATGGGTGGGGCCTCATAACTAATTAGGAGTGGTTTGTGCAGGGGATGAAAAGAACACACACATAGCCTTACCTGCTGGGTGCCCCTGGTTAATAATTCAAACACATCCTCTGGCTGCCTCACACAGACATGCAGCAGGTATATCTCTGTTTTCCTGTCAGGGTACTGTATGGAGATGGTACGGACATACAGCCAAATGACTATGAGATTATCATTACTCAGTGGTCTGATATAAAAAAACAAAACAAAAAAAACATCGTCATCAATTTGGTTTTTGGAAATAATCTTGTTCTGAAAATAAAGAATTACATTTTTTGTGCTTTGCAGGTGTTTTTTTTTTTAATTTCTTATTTTTAACGTTTTACTTTGTTTCCTTATACTAGCCAAATTTAGAAGGGAAAACTTCAATCTGAAAGTTGAATTTATTGTCCAACTAGCGGAAAGAATTATACCTTAGGGAAATGTGTTTTGGGTTTCCTTATTTGACATCAGGCGTATCTGTTATTTTCCACTTTGTTTTTACCAGGATGCTTTTACATGAAAACTCACAATGTGCACTGAAACTACCCAGTTAAATGTAAATTCCCTTTTCTAAAAAGAAAAAGAAAAAAAATTCTAAAAGAGTTTCATGATTTACACATATCTTGTGCAGAAGCTTTAAACTTCTGTTTCTGAGGACACAACATTTCCACGCAAGTGACTGAATTGAAATAAATGGTGCCAGTGAACTAAACAAGCTGTGTGCACTTGCAGCGTTTTGACAGTAAAATTGTGCAGAAAAAATAAATAAATTAAGAAACATGTACAATTTACTAATCCTTAATACAAGACACAAATTATTAGTGTTGCCCCCCACTAAGAATATTCCTAATCAACCAACTGTCATCATTTAGGGCCATTAGTCGACTAGTCGCCTGCATGTTTACTATATCAATTTAATTATTAAATGATATGTTTTGGGCAGGTCAACACAATGGTTTTAGTTAAAGGTGGGAGAAAGAATAGTATCAGTAACATTGTTAACAATGTGCTGCATTACAGAGAAATACAAAACCGTTGTTAACTGCAACATTTAACTAAGCTTCGTTATTTCCCTGCCATGTGCAGTTGGACTTGAACGTATGCCTCACTTACCTGATGTGTGTAGATCTCTGAGCTGTCTAGGGGGTAAATGGGTTACTCACCCTTCATCAAACCTGACTGCTACTGTAGGCGGCCACCCCAACCCAACGCTTCGGGCGTCCCCTCCGGTCAACGGCCAGGCTGGGCCAGCATAAGCAGCGTTGTTGTGATTTTAGTTCATAGAGGGGGTTGAACGCGACCCCAGATCAGGGGAGGTGTGTGGTGGGTGGCGTTCCAGGATAGGTGGATTTTGTCTCCGGATTTCTGAATGTCTGTCGGAATCTTCTGCAGAAATGTGGTGTAGCAGTCTGTCGGTGTCTCCAGCAGCCAGCCTCGACTCCAATCAACCTCTGCCTTTTCAGGTGTGTGAGCTCCTAGGAAGGGGAGTTACCCAATACCCCAAGTGGAACATCAGCCTCTCCCTGCTTCATAACTCCACCCCTAACCGTATACCTAGGCCTCCAAATTATGTGCCATAACAACTGTCCTAATGAACCTTCATTAATATAGGCCTATATTTTATGTACAAGTGCACGTCACACACTGAGCGAGCCGCCTGTTAATGACACTGTCGGCAAAGCAGTAAGGATTGTGCTAAGTGGCTAATGAGCCTGCCACTTCAATGTTTCAGATGATTCATCTTGTTTGTAGTCGACCAATGAAGATGAGTTTACATATCACCTTGGGTTTGTCCTTCACCTTCTCAAAATGATCCCACACTTTGGATTTCCTGCCCGACATGTTAACTAGCCTGTGTAATAACCGCAGGTACCAGCCCTGGAAATTAGGGGCCGTACACATGCTGTGTCTTTAACCACCTGGAAAACATGACATCAGGTGCTGGGTGCTGCTCTTGTGCCTTTTTTGTGCCACCTTTAAAGAGCACAGTGGCAGGTTGTGTCTGAGGTTGCTAAGCAACCATAACAACCATTGTATAGCCTATTTACCTGAGATCCTGAGAGCAGAGCTGATCTTCTTCCAGACGCTGTTTATAAGTGTGTAGGCCTATTGACTGTGGGACAGATGTAAAGCTCTGGGCAGCCCTGCACTAACTTGATCAACTTTTCCATAGGCCTGTTTATCAGACTGAATATTTACAGAAGAAGGGAAAGATGTCTGTCAACTGTGATTGGTTTGTAACGTGTCTCCTGTCTGACTGCTGTGCATGGCCTCTTCCTGTGTCTGTCCTTTCAAATTAAAGTCCCACATGGTCCAGTCATATAGATTTTGATTTATTTTGACAAGATGTAGCTCCCAATAGAGTTTCACATTTTTTTTATTTATTTTTTTGCAACTAAGCGACCAATGAAATCTTGCTGACTAATAACTTTTCTGGTCAACTAAGGTTATGTCGACTATTAGGGGGCAGCCCTACTTCACACCCATCATCCAACGGGCAGCACAGAAGACCTATACAGTCAGCACAGTTTCAAGGTGGACACCCAAGATTAGTGTTGTCAATAAAGTATCTCACCAAATGTCACCCCTTCTGTTCCTCGGATATGACGTTGAATAATGGTCAGAAAATTGTTTTATGAAGAACATTATGATGTCACAGTAAAGTTAATCTCTCAAGACAGATCAGGCAATTTACATTGTAAAGGAAGATTTTTTTTTTTTTTAACCGATGGATTTCCAGATTGCAGTAAAGTTGACCTTTGACCTTATAAAAATGTCATGGATATAAAATGTCATCACCTCAGTATTTTATGCTGTTAGACATTTGCGTGAAGATTTGTCATAATTACTGTTTGAATTCTTGAGTTAAAGTAATAAACATGTTTTGTAAGGTCACAGTGACTTTTGATCTTCACTCACCAAATTCTAATCAATTTATTTTTCAGTCCAAGTGGACGTTTGTGTCAAATTTGACAAAATTCCCTCAAGGCCCTCCTGAGGTATCGTGCTGTGTGCACAGGCAGAGTTTTAATGCTAAATGTGCGCAATAAAATCATTTAATGTATAATTCACTAATCCTTAATACTAAACTAACACTAAAAATACTTAATGCACACAAAATATAAATAAAATGTACTTCTGATACTTCGTACAATAATTTTTGGATGCATGATTTTTGTGTTAGCAGAAACCTGCACTCTTAGGTTTTTTTTTTACATCCACTAAAAACATGCACCTACAATTATTACAAAGTGGCAACACTGCAGAGTAACTCTTCACAGGTGGATAAAAACGTAACGCCCTCTGCACCAGCTGAGCAGTGTCCTGGTTCAAGCATAGCTCCAAACGTGATACATGGTTTCCACCTGACTGTGATAAAAACTGGCTGGCCCAGCTGTGTGTGAGCAAGTGTCACACTGGTGGATAGACTGTCCCAGTAAATGTTTTTATCGGCTGCTTGTTCTGGCTGCAGAACATCTCCATTCATTTGCATTAATTGGGTGTACAGTAAGTCTGCATGGTCACCAGCCTTCACTCCATATGCTCTGTGTGTGTGTGTGTGTGTGTGTGTGTGTGTGTGTGTGTTTGTGTGTGTGAGACCACATTCCCTGTGACGTCAAACCCGGCAGCTGCTGCTGTTGCCGTGGCGATGCCATACCATAATGAGGCCCTTTAAGACCACACAGTGCTGCTGCTGCTGCTGTTCAGCAGTTCAGTTCTGCCGTCACATACAACAGCACATGAGACAAGATATACCTGCGGCCTCAGGTATAGCTTTAGCTTTTCATCTACAATTGAGTAGCTGATTACAAGACAAACACAAACCACCTGCACATACTGAATCATTAATTCCCACACACACCATCAATGGTCTACAGAGGTCACAAGTCACATGAACATGCAAATTTAGGGAAACTCAACAAATAATATATGAACTGGGTGAAAGTGCAAATTCACTCTAATTTATGAATTTGTTTTTAATTAATTCCACAGATGCTTCAGGATCTGATCCTGAACCCTGTTAATTATTGATCCACATAGCTTTGATCTGATCTATGATCAAGTTCACGCTATAAAAATTTAAATACAACACTTGTTTCCCTTATTTCTATATTTACATGCAACAGTGTGCTGCGACCTCTGACCCCTGATCTGAACTTATGAAACTTATTCTGCTGCTGCTGACGGAGGAGAGAGAGCTGATACATTTTAAAAATGATCGCTGCTTCTGATCAGTAGGATGTTCAGCTCAGAGCTCAGCGTAAGGCTCCGAGGAAATGTGAGATGGATGTAAGTACAGCAGCAACTGACAGCGAAGCTCCGGTTTCCTGCTGGACCTTTAAGTATGGGAACACATAGCTCCTGAGTGAGTGGTATGCAGTAAAGTGAGGGCACAAACATTAATAATACAAGCTGATATACCAAAGACAACCAGCACCATGAAAACTTTCACTGCATAAATATTAGGAGTGGGGAAAAGAGTTGATACAGTGTAGCGGCCTTTCACGATAACAAATTTTGCTGGGCGATTAATTGCATCAGAAATTATTTTGATAAGCCATAATATTGTGTAATATTGTGCCTTTTTATTATTGTTGTAATTTTGCTGTTTTTAGACTATTTTCTAAACTTAAAAAGACCTTATAAATACAAAAAAATAGACTCTCAGTCTCTCACTCTCAGGTGTGCAGTTAAGTTGGTCGCATTCGCTTTTTTTGTTGAGATGGTTTTAGAACAAACCTGGCACACCGGCTCGTCCAAATTACTGGGCTCCCCACTGTCATTTGGTTTAAATCCAAAATACTCCCACACAGGGGCCGTGGCATTTGGTTGAGGAAAAGTGCCCTGTCTTTCTCTTACACTTAACACTTTTTTTTTCTCCGCCTTGTCTCCCCCTCACGAAGATCACACTGTGTGTGTGTGTGTGTGTGTGTGTGTGTAGCCCATAGCTCCGCGTCCACCACCGAGACCAAAGCTTTTTTTAGACAGGAATTGTGCAAATTTGCAGGAAAGCCCAATCAGTCTTCTTTCAGCATTGTCAGTATGAAAACAAAATTGGGGAGTGCAGCAAAATGCCGCTTAACTACTTTTGGTTATACAGAATGCGCCTTTTGCGGGGCAATGGGGGGCGTGAGCAAGTAACAAAACCTGTAGCTCAGTGTGTGAGGTAAACAGTGACGTAGGAGGGAAGCCACGGCTGGTCAGTCCTTCGGCGATTCTTTTGTATGTTGGCCCGTTCTTCACCATTCCTGTCATGTGTCAGTTAATGGCCTCTTCTTTTGCAAGGACAAGGAGGGTGTGCAATTCCTTGTCTCCCCTGTTGCTCATCTTTACTGTAGTGTGTCAGGTTTCCGTTTCCCTCTTGCTACTAGCTGCTCGCTAATTGGCTGCCTTGGTCTTTTTAAACTAAAATGGTTCCACCAATATGTCTACCCTACGAGGCAGAAAATTGGGTATCTCGGATCAACTCGCCAATCCAGCTCTGTGTCTAAATGCTCACAGCTTGCCAGCAAATGGACTAAGGGATAAAGACACTCAAGAGCTTTCCCTCCGTTCATTACACCAATAAACCAACTCACCTGGCTGCCAGACGATGCACAGCAGTGAACGAACTTGTTGTCCAGTCTCTTTGGTGGAGAGAGACGAGGAAAACAAACATGCATGAATATGGCAATTAATCACGGCTGGAAAAGTTACGGTCTCCCTTTAAATTTACCGTGCAATTAACCGACTTATCGCATATCGTGACAGGCCTATAGTATTGCGATATATTGTGTGGCAATAATAATAATAATAATAAATAATACATTTTATTTATATAGCACTTTTCAAACAAAGTACAAAGTGCTTTACAATAAAAGCAGAGTCAAAATTCAAACAGAACAAGGCATATAAAACAAGAGTAATAAAAATTATGAATAAACAAGACACAGGTCTTAAACAAAATCAGGATAGGCTTTACAATGAAAATAAGATTTCAGACGAGACTTAATTATGGACACTGACTCAGACATGGGCCTCTAGTTTCGCAGACCGGGCGAGGTGGAGGCGCAGCGCACCTGCGCTTCGCCAACTGGTTGTGGCCAGGTGGATTTTGCAAGTTTGGCACACTGTGCGTGCTGGTGCAGCTACTCTCCCACCTGCGCAAGTCGGAAAGAGGGAGGAGAGAAGGCGTGGAGTGGGTTTTACATAGCCAATTCACATCACATCAATCACATGAACCCCTCTCCTCGCCCTTAAATGCGCTGTGCGAAGGCGTAATGAGAGTTTACTCAATTCGCCATGGCAGAAGAGAGCAGCAGCGTCAGACGGCCAAACTTCTCCCAGGAGGAAACTGATGTTTTGGTCCGGGAGGTCCAAGCTCACAGTGTCCGAATATACGGAACTGCGAGCAGACCTCCACGGACTGATGATGCACTCTGTTTCTTTTCTTTTGACTTTTCTAAGATGACAGATGCTGAATATATACTCCCTATCTGATGCTGTGGTTGTTTGTGGTTGGCTGAGAGGGATGTGAACTCATTAGTTTGCAGCTGTGTTAATCAAATCAGGTTGGGTTTCCATTATGCGTGCCAAACATGCTAAACGGTGCCAATCCCCTTTGATCTGACATCAGGGTGGCTATTTATGGTGTTGTTAATGTGCCTGACATTCTGGAAACCTGCCTGTGAGGTTTTGGTGACATGTGCGCACTGTCCGCAGGTCAGACAAACTTTCACCGGCGGCGCTCCCCCTGTGCTGACAGTAGACCTGGTTTCAGCTGGCGAGCTTTTAGCGCACCTTTGGCGAAGCCTTTTGGCACGAAACTGTCACTGCGCCAAGCTGGATCTGTCGACACCTCCTCCTGCTGCACCGCCACACCCATCTCAGCGCACCTCGGTCCGCCAAACTACCAAACTGAGCGCGCCTCGGGTTGCCCTGTTCAAAACTAGCTTTGCGCAGGGTTCGCCACCCTGTGTCGCGCCGCGGGCAAGTCATTCCAGTATCAATCTTTTATTATATACATCATTCTTTTTTGCAAATACATACCTTAATACAACTTTTGTTACTAGAATAACAAAATCAGTTGCTTTTTCACTCTGTTATATGTGTTTAAGCAAATGTTTTTTTCCTGGTAAGGTCAGTAGAGGTCTCAGGCTGAATTCAAAAGTCCACCCTCTGGACTTGCAGACTGAGCCCCCATGGACTTCAGTTGGACATAGTGTGACATATTTACCGTCATCATGTAAAGTCTGCGAGGGCAGACGCTGCAAGCAGCTGACAGACAGCCCTCAGGACTGTTTCACTTGTTGCCGTGCAACATTCAACTATCGCTGCTGTCATATTCATATATATGACAGATAAGCTGAATAGTGCCTACTCATCTGTACCTGCAGATAAGATATAAATCCCATGTATAACCTTGTTTTTGTGACTGAACAAAAAGGCTAATATGTTCAAAAACAATAATGTGTGTTAATAAGGACAGAACTGTGACTCAATAAATTGGGTATCTACTTACATAAGAGGACCTTTTTTTGTTGTTTTTCAGCCAATTTTAGCAAATTTCACTGCACAGTCTGATAGGCTACGATAGGGCTGCCCCCTAAAGTCAACCAAACCTTAGTTGACCAGAAAGGTCATTAGTCGTCAAGATTTCATTGGTCACTTGGTCGCAGAGAAAAAAAACAAAAAAAAACTGTAAAACTCTATTAGGAGCTGCGCCTTGTCAAAATAAGTTAAAACCTATATAACTGGACCATGTGGGAATTTAATTTGAAAGGACAGACACAGGAAGTGGCCACGCTCAGCAGTGAGACAGGAGACACGTTACAAACCAATCACTGTCGACAGATATCTTTCCCTTCTTCTGTAAATATTCAGTCTGATAAACAGGCCTATGGAAAAGTTGATCAAGTTAGTGCAGGGCTGCCCAGAGCTTTACATCTGTCCCACAGTCAATAGGCCTACACACTTATAAACAGCGTCTGGAAGAAGATCAGCTCTGCTCTCAGGATTTCAGGTAAATAGGCTATACAATGGTTGTTATGATTGCTTAGCAACCTCAGACACAACCTGCCACCACGCTAGTTAATAACATGTCGGGCAGGAAATCCAAAGGGATCATTTTGAGAAGGTGAAGGATGAACCCAAGGTGATATGTAAACTCATCTTCATTCGTCGACTACAAACATGATGTGTCACCTGAAACATGGAAGTAGCTACATGCCCATTAGCCACTTAGCACAATCATTACTGCTTTGCCGACAGCGTCATTTACAGGTGGCTCGCTCAGTGTGTGACGTGCACTTGTACATAAAATATAGGCCTATATTAATGAAGGTTCATTAGTATAGTTGTAAATATGCAGGCAGCTAGTCTACTAATGGCCCTAAATGATGACTATTGGTCGACTAGGAAAATTCTTAGTCAGCGGCAGTCCTACTGTTCTCTTTGCTTTATTCATGCATCTTTGACCACTTGCAGTCTGTCTTTAATCAACACAAACAGCTGATGTACTGACTGAGCAGATGTCAGATGTCAAGTGTACATTGTTTCCTCAGATTTTCACCTCAAGTGGACAAGTCTTCACTTGAACTTGCACCACCTAAGGTAGAGCAAATCTTTTCTTCTTTCAAATGTCACTGTCATTCAGTCTGATTGCACCTGAAGAGGCAATAACTAAGGACTTTACTGGAATTTATTTAGAAAAGCGTGGAAAACACCATCTCACTGTCTGCACACACATGTCAAGAAAATTCATTTTACTCACATGGAATTACAATTTCAGAACAGAATGTGTGAATGTTTTCAGTATTTAAATATGAGAAGAATCAGCATATTTAAGAAAGACTGCAACCCTGTTTCTCTTCACTCAAAGTAATTTAGAAACAGCTGAACCTGCTTGTATGTATTTTTTTGTAAACACTGAGCTTCTACGTGACCTTGATGAAAATCCTTAAAAGTGCTGGGCTTTGGACACTGCAGATATGACATCACTCACCTGCGACTGAGATGATATCATAAATGACAAGCTGCCAAAAGACGCCATCTGTGAGCTGCTGAAGACTCAACCCTACCAACACACACACACACACACACACACACACACACACACACACACACACTGCAGATACTGACTGCAGCAGCATCCATTCACATCACCACAGTCTGTCTTTCTTTTACATTGCTTTGTCAAAAACACTAAAAGGGATGTGTCATGTTTACAGTAATCAAAACAAAAGCACTTCCTTTTCCACAGCGGATGAGACAGTTTTTTTCATAGACAACATAAAGCTATAAAACTCAACAGAAATCTTTACAGGATTTCATGAAAGTGAGACAGTTGCAAGGACACAGTGACTTTTACCTTTGAGATTTGACCACTAAAATCTCATCAGTTCATTGTTGAGTCCAAGTGAATGTTTGTGCCAATTTTTTTTTTTTATTCTATACAGACAACATGAAAATATATTGCCTCCAGTCATGGCCATCCCTGGCTCTGTAATGGAAATTTCCACATACTGTTTTTTTATGCTCATGCCAATGGAAACATCTAGAACAGACGTGCCTATAAGACTGTTAGTTTAGCAATAGTGTCCTGTAACAGATTCATCTTGTCCTTGGTCAAATCATACAACACTGGTTCAAACCTTATCAACTGCCTGTTTACTTCTGTTGTCTGACCTTTCCGCCCTGTCAATAAATGTCTGACTGTTAGTTACTGTTTTTGACTCTTACTCTGCAGATACTGAAGTCTCTGTATGACCTGATTGCTCTTCTTACAAGAATAAACCACACAAAAGAGTTTGTTTTCTCTAAGAGTTTTCTCCCACAACACAGAATAAACAGAACTACAAGTCCCAGAGAACACTGCAGTCAGACTGCTGTTTTGTTGCTGTACCACTGACAAAGGAGGGAAGTTAGAGGCTGACCATAACTTTTGGTGTTCACTTTGATTTTCATTCAGATTTGGATTAAATATTGTTGGTGGTGTGCTGATTTATTACTAACAACTTTAAGTTGCAGCCGTGACACTCATGGGTACTGTAGTGCCAAAAAACACACCAAATCGACTGAAATAATGTGATTTGTCAAGAACAGAGTTCAAACATTTTGAATGTAGAATCGTGAAATTAACCAGGAGACTCTCATATGTCCAGCTACATATTACTGTTGTTGCCGCATGACCTAATTACATAAACAGATGCTCAAGAGTTCCCATGATCAATAGCTGGATTTAATAGTAGTTTAGCTATTGAATTCATACAATCGCAAAATCACAAGTACTATAAGTGGGCAGCCCTGTCCTCAGGTCTGTTTTTTCATTACAGCATGCTGTTGTAGTCGTAGCTTTAGATGATGAGATGCTAGACATCAATCTAGGAGCTGCAGTTTGCAACTGAAGAGGACCAGTGGGAGTTTTAATCCTGCAACTTCATATCAGCACCATATGCTGCAGCTCTGCTTCACCACAACCACCACAACATGAAGAGAATGTTTTAACCCCAAAACAACATCTGGCCTTTACAGCATTTTGTGGCTCATAAGCTGCTAAAGTTTTTACAGCCGGCAGTTTGGCTGCTGATGTGATATGGAGGCTCTGATAGAAAGTGACGAACCTGAGAATTAAGGGTCTGCTTCAGTTTACTGCAGTTAAATGACTCTGTCTCTGAGCAGATGGATGGTGGTGTAAAATACAGTCTCCCCTCTTATCATTTTCAATGATTCTCCACAAGAAGACAAACATTGTATGTATAAGACTAGGGCTCAATCATTTACAGGAAATGATAAATGGACTGTCACACTGGATACTGAGACTTGGGGTTCAGTGTCTCGCTCATAAACACTTGAGCATGCAGACAGGAGGATCAAACTGCCAACCTTACAACTGACAGACAACCTGCTCACCTGCTCAACCTGATTTAAATCATCAGCCGAACCTCCAGGGCTGAAAAATGTAGCAAGTTTACAGCCTGGTATGAAAGACGTTTTTGGTCTCTGTAGCTAATTTCAACATCTGTATACACTTATAGCGCCAGAATACACAACGAAGGGCTGAAAGGCTCACAAAATGGCTGTAGGTAACTAAAAACATCAGACATCAGCATATCAAAAGATTCTTTTAGTGCCTTATATCTATGAGAGAGGAAAAGTTACAGAGAAACCTACTGTAATATCGTCGGCCTGTCGAAGTGTCTGTCTTCCTAACCTTGCTTATCTTGGAGAAATGATCCCGCTGAATGACAGTAGTCACATACTGTAATATTTACAACTATTTGATTTAATCACAGGTAAGATCATCATTAAATCATCAAGTTAACAAAGATCAAAACCAGGGTTATAGAGCTTAGTGCAGGGGTGTCAAACATATGGGCCGGCCAAAGGGTCAAATCCAGCCCACTGGGTGACTTTGCACACCTGATATTGAGGCTAAGAGGTGCAGGTTTCAGGAGCAGGTTAAACAGTGAGTAGACACTTGATGTAAAATGCTTCTTCAGAAGCTTTTCACTCTGACCAGAATACAGTTTTATGAAATAACAATGAATACTTACTGTGGTCAGATTTAAAGATATGGAAAATTGTGGAAAATATTGCCAACGAGCAGCTTCAGTACAAAGGAATCTGTATCAGACTTCTATCTTAGAACAATGTGGGTGGAACCCTGTTCAGTGCCTGATGTTAGAGTGACGATGCGAGTGAATTACAAGTAAAATCAATGTAAAGATGCAATGGGCTCTGTGCACCAGCTTCACTACTTCCTGAAAAGAAGTAGGCATGAGTATTTCCTGTCCTATACTATTGGATTAAGTGATTAATCAGGTGCACACCCAGCACACACCTGATTAATCACTTTATCCAATAGTAAAGGACCAAAGAGCATGGATACCAAGAGGCGAAGCTCCGTTGAATTTCTGCCAACAGCCACCTGGGGCGCTGCTGTAGCGCTGCCGCCATCTTGGACTGGTGAGCTTAGACTGCTGTGCAGACACAACATGCAAGATGTCAAGGAGAGAGGAGGAAAAAAGTAAAAGACAACAGTGTAGTGCAATTAACTGCAACAACTATCAGTGGAACACAACCCACCTGGCCTTCCACCGAAGGATCCCGACAGGTAAGAACTCCTGAGTTGTACGTTTTGAAGTATTTTAACTTCAATTTAATATGCCAGTTTTGGAGGGAAGGTAACACACATGTATGTGCATGTAAAATAAATAAATAAATAGTTAATTTTTGTCTTTTTTAAAGTCTATATTTTGCTTTACAAAAATGTGAAAAAGCAGCTGTAAGCATAATTAATAGCGATATACTTCAGTTTGTCTGTGTTTTTGTATGCAAGCGGGTCTGCTGCGGTCTGCTGACAGTCCAAAATGGCAGCGGTAGGATGAAACCATGGGCAAGTCTGTTGCTATGGGGCGCTCTATTGAGCTTCGCCTCTTGGTATCCATGCTCTCTGATAGGACAGGAAATACTCATGCCTACTTCCTTTCAGGAAGTAGTGGAGCTGTTGCACAGAGCCTATTGGACACGAATTCCAGCTTGGCAGCGTAATGGACGCAACACAAATGATGCAAAATACGCAAATTAATGAAATTATTGAAGCGAGTGGCGCAATTTCGCAAGAGTTGAAAAATCTGAACTTCAGTAACCAATTTGTGCTGCAATAGCCAATCAGCACTGAGATGCTTCAGGGACGTATGATGCAAGCACATACTGGCGGAAGTCCAGTCATTGATTCAGTGATTTCATTTCATTCAGTGATTTTATGATGCAAGTTATTAAATTTAATTTAATTTAATACTTTATTAATCCCCAAGGGGGAAATTCAGCGTTGTCACTCCGTGTCATATACGCATACATACACACAGGCCTGAAATACACACACATGCACAAACAGGACCTATACATGCATTAAATGGAGAGATGTCAGTGTGTGGGCTGCCCATGGACAGCAGTTGGGGGGTTCGGTTCCTTGCACAAGGGCACCTCGGCAGTGCCCAGGAGGTGAACTGGCACCTCTCCAGCTACCAGCCCACGCTCCATGTACTCTAGTGTTCACACTCGCGCGGGAAAGGCAATGTGAAAATTTGCATCACGTTTGCTGTGAACACAATATTAGACTTACAAATCCTCAGACTGGCAGAGAATGACGTAACCTGCATCTTCACTAGCTTCCACTTTAGTGGGAAATTTTAAAAAAAAGTCTCATGTAATCAAAGTGAGTAGTGCGCCTGCTCTGTGGGCTGCACAGTGATCTCTGGATCATGTGGGTAATTTTAAACACAACAGCTGAACCAATTTGGCATAATTTGCCACTGCGCAACTCTCATAGGAATGCAAGGAGCCCTGCATTTAACACTGTATCCAGTGACATCACAGTGGCTATGTCCATTATTTTATACAGTCTATAGTAGCAGCCTCATTTTATCAGTCAATCAATCACTGCATACAACGAAACATGGGGTAACAGCACGGCAGGTACATAAAAGGAGTCTTGTGTCTAGATTTCATGAAAAATAAGTGAGCCCTATCTTCTGTTTTTCTTCTGTAATTCTCTTCACTGTAGGTAAGGTGTGTTCATGAAAAATTATTAGTAACGATAACAATTAGTTACAATAGTAAAATCAAAAGGAACAAAAACAGGGACCACAACAAAAAGAAAATCAAAAAGAAAATTAAACAAGTAGTTTCTCTGTCAGCTAACTCTCATGTCTCTGATATTGAGTTTTCCTAACAGGACATGAACACATCATCAAGAAACAGTTTGCAAAATGATTCTTGCAACTCTATTTTCCTGTGACTAAAACGTTTTCCCTAACCTGTCGTCTTTTCTCCTTCCTGCATCTCTTCTTTCACCTTCCTCTTCATCCTTCCCTCTTCTGTTCTCCTCTTCCTCTTCTCATTCCCTCCCTCTTGTCTCATTATTTTTTTCTCTGTATCTGCCTTTCTGGTCGCTCTTCCTCTCCTTGCATCTGCTGTATGCAGTATTTTTCTCCTCTCCTCCATCCTTCTACTCTCGTCTTCCCTTTTTGTCCTCATCTCCTTGTTCATCGTCTTCCTTCTCCTCCATCATTTACACCTCTCCTTCCTTCCATAATGTTTCTTGAATATTCTTCTCCCCGTCTGCCTCCTTTCTTGTCTGCCTGCTTTCCTTCCCCCTTCTCCTCATTTCCTGTTATATCTCCTCCTCTGCTCTCTCACACCTCCTCTCCCTGTCCTCCCTCTCCTTTCACTTTCTATCTCCTCACCTTCACCTCTCTGATCTTGTCTCTCCTTTGTCCTTCTCCTCCTCCTCCTCTGTCTGACCCAGTTACCAGGTGCTGACATATTGACGTGGCCCCTGCTAAAGCGACAGTGCTCACCGGCCCTTTAAGGACATGGTCCTCCTCAGCAGCAGGTTGCTATGGTAACCACGGACCAACACGCACATGTATATACAATCACAGGTAGAGAGAAGAGGATACACTGTGTCTTATCTCCATACTTTATGTTGCTTCTGTGTGTGTGTTAATATTATGGTGATCCTCCACTTCAGAAACAATGATTGAGTCCTTCCTAACCGTCAACACATATCAACAAGGAGAGTCCCTGTGGTAGGAGAGTCAAAAATACATATCTATAGTAGTAAGAAAAACTGAGCATTTGGCTTTTGTATTTAAGTGAAAATAAATTCCAAACATGGAGGTCATTTGTTCTACAGTGTGAGAATGTGACTGCGGTTGTGGTCTACCCGAACTTTTAGGCGATTTCAACTTGCACAATTATAATTTTTTGGGCCTATCCTGATTCCCGATTTGCAGAGTGTTTGGATGGCTGATTCCGATTTTGGCGAATTCTGATTTCATTTTTTTCAAACCACTTTACAGCACACAAGATATTACAATATTTTCTATCTTTTCCTTTATTAGAACATTTTAACCAAGATACAACCAGCTTTTAAATAATCATCTCAAACAAACAAACAAAAACAGTGACACAGGCTAAGAAACATTTTCCTTTTTGCTCAAATATAACTTCAGGTACAGTATTAAAATAAATAAGTAAAAAAGGCATACATAAATTAAAACAGGCACAGTGCAGCAGTGAGAGCTCTGCAGTTGACTATTACAACAACAATGGACAAGGAACGGCTGATTCACATGGTTGAAATGAGGAATACAGGATACCTCCTCATTTCACTAAAAAACCTACATAAGTTGTCATCTGGCTGGAGTGAGATCAACAGAGAGATGAGCGTTTCTGGTAAGAATTGTGAGAGATGCTCAGCAGAGCTAGCTTGTTTTACTAAGTGGAGATGGGGGTATGATATAGTATGGAAGCTACAACAATGATATCCAAGTTATCTGCGATAGTTTTTTATGAATATGAATAATAAGTATAAGTATGTACTTAGCCATCTTTTCAGTTGTTACTCTGAGACCACAGCTAATGGCTTGTTTAAACGATGTGATGAAGTTCCATAACAGACCCAGTGCAGACAGAGTGTGTCTGATGTAATGCGATGTGCCCGACGCTTGCATCCAGTTACGATACAGTGTCAGGCGGTGTTACTAGCGGTAATTGAAGAAGGAGTATTGCCACTAGCACGCTCCAACCAGAACCAGGTGGTGCACAGTGCAGCAACAAAATCAACCTATACATGACATGCGTAAAGGTTCAAAAACATTCTCTGTGGTTAACAGTTAACTGTTGACATCCCTAGTTTGAATTCACTATTACTATTAGGGGTGTATATTTGAAGTTGATGCCAACATTCTGAAAACGTGATGGTACTTATTTTTCTAAAGCACCATAGGTACCGAGGACGCAATTCTTTTGGCCCTGGCAGGGCAGCGTATACACTTATAAGTCTTATAGTCTGCTGTTAAGTACCAAAGGAAGAAGAGTGCCTACAATCAGAGAGGAGCAAAAACAACCCATGGAAAACAGCAGTAAGTGCAGCTGCAGCAACCTCTGACTTGATTCATCTTTAAAAGAAGTGTTTTTCCAGCGGCCAGCTTTTTCTGTTAATTCCTTGCAATGGGATCGCTACAAATGGCAGCAGCATGCAAGGCACCAAGGGCCGATAGAGTCATGTACATGTACAAGTGCTGAACAACAACAACAATGGAGGAGAAACATGTTCATATAGTGCAGGCTATTTATTAATATATCCTCCTGAGACCCTGTGTCCTCATATGAGGACATCACATTTTGGGTGTACTTGAGCTTACACTTCATCGACTTAACTTAGACCTGTTGTCCTTGTTGGTGGACACTTTTTGTACCATCTAGTGGTAGTAAGAGCATAATACACTAATCCATGTAAAAACAAGATGGCAGCCAGCTCAGCCAAGTCAGTCCACAGCTGATCCTGACACAAAAGTGGACAAGGTCCAAAACCTGGTCACATTTTTTGGTTGAAGCTTGTTTATTTATGATTTATAATGTTTGTAGTTTGATATGGCAACAAAGTTGACCAATTTTAACAACAGTAACAAGCTAAGACACTGTTAATTAGGAAGTACTCATGTGAGGACACTAGTACTTTATTGTTATCTCATATGAAGACATTGGGACTTTACTGTCATATTGTTTGAGGACACTGGTTCTTTATTTTCATCTCGTTTGAGGACACTGGTACTTAATTATTGTTGACAATGTTTAGTTTTTATACTTATTGGATCCCAAATAGCTAGGAGAATACATGTTTAATATGCTAGGGATAATCTAAGATTCATAATAAAATTGAAATTAAATTGATTTAAAATGTTTTTAAGAAAAGAGTGTAAATAAAGGGAATTTATTATTTTGTTTTTAACTGTGGTATGAACTTGTGTATTGAGATTTGTGGAATTAAACTGGTATTGCTATCAACTACTAAATTTCTGATATCATATCTGATCACATTAAAATCAACTGATCATGATTTTAGTTAATGAATCATCTGCACAATGATAAATTAATGACAAAATGACCGACATTATTTAACAACAGAATGTGGATAAGATGATCTGGGTTCTTCTACTCAGAGTGGATCCTGCAGTGATTTCCATCTTGTTGCCATGAGCACCAGCAGCAGCCAGCTGGACATGACAGCCAACAGCCTCCCTCCTTCCTCCGCCTCCCTCTTTCTCCCCCCATCCATCTCTCTCTCTCTCCTCATCGCCATCTGCCCTCTGTATGTCTTCTCTACCTGCTCTTCCTCCTCTCCCAATTGCCATCCGTTCCCCTGCTGCACATCATCGCCCTTATTTTACCTCCTTCTAATCTGTGGTTTTATCTGTTTTGGACAAATATTTTACACTTTCTCTCATCTCCAACGCTTACATCTGTTTCTCACTTCACCTCTCCTCATCTCCATCACTCCATCCTCCCATGTCTCCTCCAATTCTCTGGAAACTGAATGTATATGAGATGGGAGAAACTGAGCAGAATGGGTAAACAGGTAGGAATCACCTCTTACATTCAAGAATTTAACACACCTGGAGTCGACTCCCTGTCCAAAGGCTGATTAAGTCTACAGCTGAAGACACAAAGTTTGCTGACTTTGTGTTATATATCTGTCTATAATGTTCCCAGTCATCAGAAATATTTGTTTATTATGTGTATTTTAACTCTTAAAGGAACAGTATTGATATTTGCCTCAAAATTCCAATAAAGGTTGAGTTCTATTCAAAACTTATACACGCTGCATCTTCAACTGCCTGGAAAACACTAGGTCAGGCACTGGGCGCTACTTTTGTGCCTTTTTCAGCCAGCTTTCAAGAGTGCAGTGGCAGGTTGCGTCTGAGGTTTCTGAGCAACCATAACAAGCATCGTATAGCCTATTTACCTGAAATCCTGAGTGCAGAGCTGATCTTTACAGAAGAAGGGAAGGGAAAGACATCTGTTGGCTGTGATTGGTTGTTCCTTGTCACATGACATGCGGTGCCTGCTGCTGCGTGCCAAAAGTTGAACTCAGGTTTATCTCAGGGCGCAGCCGTTGCGCCCTAAAAAAATAGGTGCTCCGGAACACGTGCACGCCGCAACAGCATAGTTCTGGCATTTGAGCATGCCTACACTGAGAACAATGAATTTGAGGGTGCAAAAAATGTAGCATGTGTAGGGCCCTTTAAACCTCTGACTCTTTAATAAAGTGAATCTATTTCTCCTCACAAAAGATTCTATCAAAGATTAGAAAAAACCCTGTGAAGTATATGCATCGAATACATTAAAACATTGTTTTCTAGTTGGAGCCACGCCTTGTTTTCAAACTGTATGGTTTGCCTAAAATGAACAATGCAAGCAATATAGTACACGATGACCAGTGCTAAAATCAGCCCACGTGGTTGTCACTCGCGCCAATGTGACATTAGAAAGTATCGAATTTATCTTGCAAGTGTACTCTTCCTTTTTTGTTTACTTCCAGGATTTTTCCTGCATGGACATTCTGACCAAGTGAGAGCAGCTTTCTTGTCAAGGCATTTGATCTGGTCAAACAAATCAACTCTAGGCAATTATGAAACTGTAGCATGTGTAGGGCCCTTAATTAGTCCCTGATTCGGACCAATGCCAACACTAGATCTGAAAGCACCCTTAAAGACAACTACTATAATTGCCAACAACACATATGTTCAGTGTCTATCAACATGATGATAATTATGACGTCAATCAACACATCAGGCAAGTTGCAATAATGTTGATACTGAACAAATCAATAAAATGTTTCCTGACCATGTGTTTTATTTGTTTTCCCCAGAATAACCGACCTTTCAATACATCTGCTCCTTATCACTACAGCTTAATTTAACTGGCACTGGCAGCGCTCGCTACAAAGATCATTGTCTGGTTTAATACAGAAAACGTCTGCAGTGACCATGAGGCCTGTACTGAATGTCACTTTTCCCACTTGAAGCTATTACTGAGTTTTTCAAGCAAAGCCTTGAATGTCTGTTGTCATGTTTTTTGACATCAAAAACAAAATAAAAAATCCTTGAATCAAAATCCTCAGAAATTGGTCAATAAACCTGCACTTCCTAGTGGTCTTCTGACTACTGAAAGTGCTTTAATGCCAGGTTCAGACTACACATCATGCTTGTCCGTTTTGACAGTGGCTGGTAGATTCCATGGTTGTGGAGTTATAAGATGTTGTCGTGACTGACAGACATGACAGACCACACCTTGGTCCACAACCAATCAACGCTGGCCGTCTTTCATGATATGTTTGATGTCATTGTTATTCTTGTCCCATTTTTTTAATATTATTGCTCTGTGGGTGTTTGCAGCCCAGCTGAACTGTTTTTGTTGTTATGTCAAAAGTGTCACCAGATGGCAGGAGCTACATTTGAAGTACCGCATGAAAACCATGCAAGTCACTGAATCCTCCACAAGAAGTTACCAGAAACGCTCTGATTTAATGCAACACTCAACCTGCGGGGGGGAAGCGATACGCCTATAGGCGTCTGGTCTGCTGGGAACACAGAACAAGAAGAAGAAGAAGAAGAAAAAGAGGAAGAAGAAGAAGAAGTTGTGTTTACAATGAACAGAAGTTTCCGACATACCCCTGTGTTGTCCTACTTGCGCTTTTGCACAAGAGCCTACAGCACTCCTGCTGATCCATTTTGTCCTCAACAATGAAGGAGTGTATGGACCTTTCCTTCCAGCTTCTGCCGTTCACGCCAGCTAGAGTCCCCCACAGTCTGTGGATGAATGTACGAAGCCAGTTCTGCTGTTCTCCCTGCTTGCCATAACCATAACAACACCGACAACCCAGGATTTCTCGCGAATTAAGCATGCGCAGACGTTACTGAATATTCCGGAACGGGGCATTTTCCGATTAAGGTGTATACATGTGACAATGTTCTGGTTAAAACAGGCATATGCCTGGGGTCTTATTCTGAATATTCTCAAACCGGAATATGACCTTAATCGGGTTACGCATGTGTTTACATGACTCCTGCGCAACCGGAATATTGAGGATATTCCAAATAATACAGAAATATGGTGTGCAAGTAAACATACTCATTATCATTAATGATCAGAGCAGACACCGCATGGCCCTGCGTCAGGCCATAATACACTACAGTATCACGTTCACCCATTCACACACACACAGTATTGGCCAAGGCTACCAAACAAGGTGCCACCTGCTACTCAGCTTATATGCTCTCATACACCAGTGGCATTTGTTCAACATCTTGCCAACATGAGGACTGGAGAAGCCAGGGACAGAACTTCTGATCTTCCGATTAGTGGATGATCCGATTTACCTCCTGAACCACAGCCATTCCACAATGAGTAATGACCAAGTCTATTTTACTGGCTCAGCTTTCTTTCAATTAATAAAAAAAATAAAAAATAAAATATGAAATAATAATTCATGGTGCTACCAGACTGTTCCATTAAGACAGCTGCATGCCTCCCTATGTGTGCGGTAGGCAGGAGAGCAGGAAACAGTTTTTTCACCACAGTGAAAATGTTTTGTAAAGGCTATACACCAACGAATATGGACTGAAGCAGATTATTTATTTAGATAAAAACATTTCGTGTATTTTAAGAAATTTTTTCTATAAATTTTGACTTTGGACTTTACAACGCTCTAGATCCACTGGAAATGTTTGGATAACACGAGCCATCTATGGAATCTAATTCTGCAATTAGTCTGATAACAACAATATTATAGTAGCCTAATACTTATCTGGAACTGTGTAAAAATACCAGGTTTGAACAGAATGAATAGACATGCAAGAAGAAAAATAAAGAAAAAACAGATAATCCTTAATTTAGAATATGAATGTCAATGTTGTGAATGAAGCTTCAAATTAATCAGTAGAGTTTAGACTTTAGACTTTAGACACAATACAAAGTGTCTGAGTGAAACTACAAGCAGCGTCAACACAACAAAACTGTGAAAACAATTAGCACTTGTTGGAAAACTATACAATAATAAAAAGTCTATCAAGTCATTTCTAGGAGACAGGGTTAGAGAAGGAAGTCAGGGACGGTGGGCTGTGGCACCACAAACCTCTACTTGTCCCAACAGTTGCTGAAAGAAACCAATAATTGTCCACGCTGCACTGTTCCAGGTGTAATAGCTATCACACACACACACGCACGCACGCACGCACGCACGCACGCACACACACACACAGACACACACACACACACAGAGTCAATTATAGAGTGGCTGTGACCCAGAACCCCAGAATCATCACAGCGTTGACTGATCATTTCCTCAGCTACTGATGTCGTTGCGACAACAAGTCGCCTTGACAGGAAGCTGGACCACATCCCACTGTGGACACGCACACACACAAGCACACACAAGCACGATCACACAGAAATACACACACAGTCATCCTTAAAGATAAAGTTTCTCAAAACAAAATACACACATGAAAAACTGGAATTACCTTGAAGGTCACCAGAGAGATCCAAACTGAACAATAACAACATGAAACACACAGCGAACACACAAACAAACAGGGATGCCAATCAAGCCTTCCTGCTTCATTTAAATCAATTCATCTTCATCAATCCAGGAAGAGACATCATTGATGTTCCAGTCCAGTATATACATATATACATATACATACACACACACACACACACACACATATGTATATATATATATATATATATACACACACACACACACACACACACACACACATATATATATATATATATATATATATATATATGTATATACACCCTGTGGTTGTATGTTTCTCTCACTAATTCAGTATCTGACCAAATATTTCCCCTTCTATTCCTGAGTTACGACGTTAAATGGGGACAGTAAGGAACGTTTCAATTGATACGATCCACAATTTTTCACAGTAGAAATGGAAAAAATTCATACCGAACTGCTTGGTGGAAACAGGGCTTATGTGTCAGCCCTGCGATAGTTTGGCAACCTGGCCAGGATGTACCCCCCCCCTCTGGGATAGACTCCAGCCCCCCCTGTGATCCCCAACAGGATAAGCGGTTACAGATAATGAGTGAATAATGCGCATCACATAAATGTAACAACAGAAAGTAGATAAAAAAAATAATAAACAAGCCAATGAGTTAAGCCTCCAAATTTATCAAGTGCTGAGGGCTCAACTGCCGAGGCTACAAGGTGCTGCAGCAACTACACAACAGAGTAGGGCTGTAGTCTCCTGGTCGACTAGTCGATTATTTGGTCGCTATGCTGACTAAAAATCGTGAAGACAGTAAAGCCTCCACTAAAACAGCATTTTAAGTCGTGTGTGTGTTAGGGCTGTACCCAAATATTCGGATATTCGAATATTCGTTTCTATTAGTAGGTATTCGTTATGAAAATTTGGTATTCGATATTCGTTTTTTTATTTATTTTTTTATTATTATTATTATTATTATTATTATTATTATTTACATATTTTTTTGGTGCTAAATGTAGTCTTTTTGATGTTGGTAGGTAGGTAGGTTATGAGTAAAAATCAACACTTTTAAATTGCATTGTTAAAAATGTGAAAAAATAGTATAGCCTACCAACAGCAGCGCATCGGCTCTACAGTGCACGGCACTGCTGATTAACCATTTTATTGCAGCACAGAGTGTCTGCCAGCAACCAATTACTTGCAGAGGCTTCCTACAACTTCCTACAACTTTCCGATTTAATCACAAGACAAATTAAACAGGATGACTAGCCAATGTGAAAATCAAAAGAAAGCATAGAATAATGTACTGAAGGAGACTGTTGTGCCATCACATTTTTTGTGGTTTGAGAGCAAAGATCCGGTCGCCGCTGTGCAAAACTCCGCAATACAATTACGTCCGAAAAACCCCCGGAGGAGTGCTTCGCAAGGAGTCTTTGAAAGAAGCTGAGCCTGGCACAAAACCGGAAAGAGCAGCAAGGCCACGGCACGCGACGACTATTTGAATATTCGTTATAAATTCTGCCGAAGGTCCGAATGTTAGAAAATGGCATTTGGGACAGCCCTAGTGTGTGTTTGGGATTTATCCTGACTTCATATGAGCAGAGGAAATCTCTGGCGCTAATAACGTTAGCATGTTGTATTTGCTTGGAAAACGTGTTTAGTATAAGACAGTTGTTTTTTCGGTAAATGTTGTGAGTGGTAATGGAGCCAAATTATGTACCGTTACCTTTGTTAGATGCTACTGTTGTCTGGTTTTATATGAGAAGAGGAAAAGATCGCTAGCTACAGAAGCGTATTGTATTCACTTGACAAATAAAAAAAAGCCCTGTTTTTCTGAGTAATTTTTTTTTGTTTGCTTGAGCAATTTATTTATTTTTCTGTTTGTTTGTTTTTTTGGTGTAATTTTTCTGTTTTCTGAGTAATTTCCCCCTGTTTTTCTGAGTAATTTTTTTTTTCCTGTTATTCATGGTAATTTGTTTTCAGTTTTTTGTGGGGTTTTTCTGTTTTTGTGTGGTAATATTTTTCTGTTTTTCATGGTAATTTTTTTTCTGAATGAGGAGACGAGATACAAAATCTCGCGAGAAGCTCCCACCTGGCACTTGCAAGTGACCCCTGCATCCATGGTGACTCCTGCTCGTGAATGTATTTTGCATCCGTGCTCCTGCTCCTAGACAGTTTCAACTACGGGATCAATAAGGGTAAGGCACGTTATTAGTTACACACAGGGTATGATAATCTAGCTATGTTTTCGACTGCATCCTTCTAGGGTAGGCCTATCGCTCAATGTAACAGGTTAGGTTAGTAACAGGTTGTAACAATGTTAGCTGACAAACGTGTATGGGCATGATTTTAGGTGTCAGCTAATGTTAGTAACCTAACCTAATTTTGAAGTATCTCCTTGTTTAGGAAAAACAATTACCACGAAAAACAGAAAAAAAATTACCACAAAAAAAAGAAAAAAGAAAAAAAAAATACCACCTAAAACAGAAAATATTACTCAGAAAAACAGAAAAAAAATTACTCAGAAAAACAGGGCTTTTTTTATTTGTCAAGTGAATGCAATACGCTTCCGTAGCTAGCTGCTAGGCTAATTTATACAATGTAAAACGCCATAGACTTCTGCTAATAATGTTAGCATGTTTTGGGGTTTTTTCCCATGACTAATCAAAGATTAGTTGAAGATTATGTGCGACTTTAGTCTACCAAGATTTTCTTTAGTTGACTACAGCCCTACAACAGAGGGACAAGTCCAACGACTTCCATTATTATACAGCTTCTTCACCACCAGTTCAATTCCTGATCATATGTAGCATCAACAGCTTTGAGGCAAATACACAAGAAAAATACTTCCATAGAAGGACACATCCACACCAACACAGACAGACGGACATGATTCCACTGTACCTCTGCTGTTGGTTGCCAGGTCGGCCACCTTCTGAAAGGCATCCAGGAACGCTGCTACGGCGACGACCGTTGTCCTGAGACACACAGAGGAAGCTTTGCATAAGGATGAGATACCCTTTAAAATAATATTTTCAAAATCAGTGTGTGTGTCATAGAACATCTCTTAAAGCTCTAGTGCTTAAGATTTATTGGGATATATTGGCAGAAATGGAACATAATATAATAAGTATGTTTTCTTTTATTTATATCATGGTCTGAGTGAATACTCGATTCTGATTGGCTGCGTTATAAATTGACAATGGACACCTACTAAGCAGTTTTGGGGAAACTGTCTGTTTACTGTTCTAAATGAATGTGACAGCTACATTAAGCTCTAGCAAAAGTTCAGTCAGGAAAGCAATAATTTTCATGCTCACGCTGTAAATTTTGTTCTCATCCTGTCATTCACTCCTTGCACGTATGCTCACTCATTATCTCTAGGTGTCATTGTCTGAGTAGGTCAATTGAGTCATCAGTTAATCAACCAATAGCACAGCAAAACACCCTCTCTTTCAGCCTATCATCATAGAGCTCCTCATTTTAAATATGGTTCTTTCACCACAGGAGGGAGACTGTAACACACCCTGCAGGTACTACACTGCCCCTCTGACCTTAAGCAATCATTTCACATCCCTGTTCAACTCGCTACTACAGGCTGCAGCCGACAGTTACATTACACATAGTGTATTGTTTATTTGGGAAAATCTTGATGGTGAGTTGGGGACAGTGACAGTTAAACTGTCAAATTTTATTTCCCCTTTTGTCAATTGTATGCAGTGTTACTGACTTTGAATCTTGCTAGCATAACATTAGCTTTCTGGCTAACAGCTGGGCCAAAGGGTTCCATGAGCTGGGCGGACTAGAATGTGAATCTGAGGTTTGTCCTATCATACAATCACTTGCACCAGATGTGCTCCCTTTATCTACTGCTCATTTTCATTCACTGCTGATCATTATTATCCACTTCTCATTATCATTATTATTATTAGTAGTAGTATTGTTATTATTATTACTACTATTATTGTTATTGTTATTTATCGCCATTTCTTGTATTTTTGTACTTATTTTGCATACCTAGTTTTTTAAGTTTTTAAGTCTAAATTTTGAAATCTTTAATCTGACTCTTTCCCTTTGACTGCTATAACATAATTTCTCAATTATGGGATCAATAAAGGTGTATCTTATCTTATCTTATCTTATCTTATCTACTGGAGTAGTGAATAACATTACCATAACATAAGAACCTTATGGTAATGAGTGGTAGTGATTGTTCCAGGTATTGGGCCTCAGATGTTACATAGAAAACGGAGGTATGGTTGGTGAAAAACTTCTGATTTTGACTGCAAAAAGAATAAAAATATGAATGAATATTCTAACTTTTTATTTCCTTGGTAAGTGACCATGGTATAAGTGGGATAATGCTCGACGAGGTGAAGAGGGGAGACTCTCTGGAATCTGGCATCTCTGGAATCTCTCTGGAATCTGGCAATATAAGAACCATGATGGTGGGACATTCGGTCACTTCATAGATGTCCAAAACATGTGGTTTGTGCCAGGCGGACATGATTGCCAGTATTTTTTCATTATTGCAAGAAATTCCATTGACTCATTCACAAGTCAAAAATGTGTTTTATTTCACATGCAATATTTACGTCTAAGATAATAGAAAAATAGTAATAATATTATTTCTCACTATATGAAGTGACTGATAACAAGATCTGTATCATAGATTGTAAAGAAATTTGTCAGGTTTTTATTTTGTAGACAATTGATCTGTATCTATAGCATGATGGGATGACAGCACAATGATGTGTTTGGTATCATCGGAAAGCTCCGGTCCTGCACTTTCATGTGATAAGCGTGGCATTCACGAGTAATTCATCCAAGAGTCATGTGTGTGCAAAACTGTATGAAAGCTTTGTTATACATAATTTTAGTGTAATTTAATATATTTTTTTCGCTGTGAAAACACTGGACTACCAGCAAGTGCTTGATCTTGTCAGAAAGCTGCGGTTCCACTGTTTCACGATATGCGTGGCTTCTCACTATGACGCACAGTCGCGGAGAAAATCAATAGAGAAGAACAGATGTGAATTTGGATGCACTTTGCGTCGTACTGGCCCATAGGGTTAAACATGAATAGAATAGAATTTGAATTTAGAACAGACTTTATTGTCATTGCAGAAGAAGTACAACAAAATCTGCTGTGCCATGCCTGCTGCTAATGTTTCATATATGTCTACTCTTCTGTTCTACCAAATGTTTCTTGTCATCACGTCTCATCTTAACATCTCACTTCACCACGTTCATGTAATATCTGAAGTTTACCTTGATCATGATGTGTATAAAAAATCAATGACTGGAGTCAGTCAGTGTTACAGATGATTGTCAGCAGTTGACAGGATAAAACATGCAAAAGCATTACGGTACGGCTTTTTACTCTCAGACACAAATTCTGTGTAGATGTTGTTGTGTGTGTGGTAAGGAAGAGGAGGCAGGGTGCAGTCAGAGTGTTTGTAATCAGTTGTGACCTCTGGTGACCTCTGGGCTGGTGCAGAATCTCTTGAGGCTGCTGCTGATCCATCTCACTGATAATGACTTTATGGTGGCATCATTAATCTCTGCCAGCCGCACAAGGTTAATTGAGTTGTGTGTGTGTGTGTGTGTGTGTGTGTGTGTGTGTGTGTGTGTGTGTGTGTGTGTGTGTGTGTGTGTGTGTCAGGGACGAGGCGACCGGAGAGGTGAGCCTGACATTTAAACACTTAATGAAGCATAGTGATTGGATTTTCATGAGCTCAGGTGCAGATCCTCAACATACGTGTGTGTTTGTGTGTGTCCTACCTGTGTGAACATTTCACTTTTAACATTGTGCCAACTGGAAATAGCCAACAAGTAATAACATCAGTGGTATAGTTGAACATCAGTTAGAGAAATGTGAGTGTCAGTTTGAACATCTGAAACACCACCTACATGTTTTGAACCTTCAGATTTATTGTTGCGCTGTAATTAATGGTCGAACAGATCCATGGTAAGTGTTATCAGTGCCCCTATGCTATTCTTGCTATGAAAAGTCAAACTGTCTGCTATAAGAGATGTCTATAAATCTGATCCTTTTCGAAACAATAAAGGGTAAAAGGATAAACAAGTGCTCTGGTTCCATTAAAGCTAGTAAGCTTTATTCATAAAGTAAAAACATGTCAAGTAAAAGATGGACAGACTTTTGGTCAGGTGAGACATTCTGTTGGCACCAAAATAAGAGTTTGTTGTGTTTTACAAATGTGATGCATGTGTTTTCAAAGTGGTGACGTTCATTTATTCATTTGCTTTCTGCAAATGAGCATGTTTAAGCATGTTGAGTTCTCAGGTCAAAAAAAGCCTATGCTTTGTGTGTGTGTGTGTGTGTGTGTGCGCGTGTGTGTGTGTGTGTGTGTGTGTGTGTGTGTGTGTGTGTGTGTGTGTGTGTGTGTGTGTGTGTGTGTGTGTGTGTGCGCGCGCGTTACCTGAGCTGTGACTGTAGCTTGCTTGCTTTGCTGATGAAGTCGTCCCAGACAGGATAACTACCCTGAAAAGATAATAGAACATCTGAATTATGGAATTCACATCAGAACAACCTTTTAAAGTCACTTTAGATGGTTCAGGTAAAATATATAACTTAATAAATATCCCCATGAAACTTCCCCAATTTAGTCAATTATGTTTTGGTCAAAGTTTTTACAGAGGGAATTTTGGATATCTCTTTTTATCAGTCCATAATCAGAAATCTGGCTGTAATGTATAGCCACAAAATAGATATAGATATACACAGAGAGAGCACATCGCTGTGCCCTTCCATGTGCATACAAGGAAACCCTGAGGCAGATAGAGTGCACCTCTCTGCCCTTCCATGCACATACAACGAAATCCTGAGGTAGAGAGAGCACACCTCTACACCCTTTCCCACGGATTTGAGGCAAGCCTGAGGCAGGGAGAACAGCAGCAAAGACCCCCAGGAACAGAACAGAGAAGTATCAATGACAAACAGAAATTATATTGATAAGTCAGACACAGAATGAAAAGGAGGAGCTGGAGTGGAGGCAGGATGCAAAGCGGCTTGCAGAGGAAGCAGCAACAGTAGACAGGCCAGAGCAGTTTAAATAGGGCGCCTTGAATGAGATTTGCCAATTGGTTGCATAGAAAGGAATCATATGATCTATTAGCGGACTCCCTTCCATCAATCAGCTGATCCATCAGTTGAATGGGCTGCTTGAGATCAGCTGGTGCAGCTGGGATGTGAGCTGAGCTCAACATCGTGTTCTGAACTAATGCTTTGCTCATTTTTTGGCATGTTTTTGGAATAAAATGTCATATAAATCAGGCTACGAAAGATATATGAACAAGTCATCTGTAAAAGAGAATTAGAAAAAACTCATCTTGAGAAATGGCCTAAAAATACAAATATATATATATAGTAAAATTTCATACATTTGAATAGGTTAATAATGTCACTAAGACACCATGAAACATCCCCTGTTGGTTACTTATATTAAGGTTGCTATCAGACCAAGAGGTTTCTTGCTTGGTCTGAATCAGGGACTAAATTTGTTACAAAGTCGCAAAATTGCTAGAGTTGGTTCTGTTCTTGCAGCAGCATTTAAAAGTGGACCAGATAAAATGCATTTTTTCAAGAAAGCTCTTGATTGGTCAGATTTTCCATGCAGGAAAAATCCAGTTAGTAGTAAGCAAAGCAAACAAAACCTTGAAGAAGAGTACACTTGCAAAATAAATGTGACACTTTTTAATATCACAATGGAGGGACAACTACGCAGGTAGATTTTAGTGCTGGTCATCATGTACTATATTGCTTGCATTGCTCATTTTAGACAAACCATACAGTTTGAAAGAAGGCACGGCTCCAACTAGAAAACGATGTTTTGATGCATTGAATGCGCCGAATGCATATATTAAGGCAGTAAAGGAGGAGGCGCACATTAATAATCCTCCAGGACTGTACCATGGTCATGCTTGTTTAACCCAAACAATGCGTTATGCTAATGCAGTTGGTTCAACAAACTGCACCACAGTTTGTTGGTAACTGCTAAGTCCCGCCCCCAGACGCTGAGTGGCCAATCATAACGTAGCATCGGGCGGCTCAGACCAGGGTCCGACAACAACACATCTGTGCTCCATTGACTCTAATGCAGTCGTTTCAGATCTTCTTCATTTTCAAGCTGGTTTTGTGGATTTGGAGCTAAATGTTGTGCCTGGAGCTCGTAGTGTATAAATGATACTCGTTACCTGGAGAGGTTGAAAAAAGATGTCTGTCTGATATCGCTTTTTTGAGAGTATTTCTCCAGGGAGTGCAGTTAGCGACAGTGGGAGCGCCATGCCAGTCTAGATCCGAAACCGAAAGTTTGTCGGACTTAGCAACAGTAACAAAGGGGGGCGGGCCTTAGCGAAGGGTAAATTGGACTGAGACCACATCCTCAAGAAGTTCTCGGTCTGGTTGTTGTAGCACAGTGCAATTGCTGTGTTCACACCTGCCCAAACAACCGCAGTAGGGGGGGAATTAACTTGAGTTCAATTGAACCGAATCAAACAGGACAGGTGTGAAAGCACCCTAAGACAATAATTCAAAATATTAAATATGCAAATTGTGCATTATCTAATTTAATATGCACCTATTGTATAAATTTCCAAAACAGAAATGTAAGGTTAAATGTGGGCATTTTGCCATTTTCTTTACACTGTATACTGAAAGGAGACATGTTATTGATGCAAAATGGCCCAAAATCTTTAAATTGACTAGTGCAATAAAACAAATATTTTTTCACCTGTAGTGTCTCCCCTTCGCACACAGAGCTATACAGCAGAGGACACACAAATATGTAGTCTTGATCTTTATATCAGGAAGATTTATAAAATTATAATTTCTAAATTTATAATTGTTGCTGTGACAGGAAAACTGTATTCACAGTGAACTGATCATATCCGATAAACATCCTTTAATAAGGTCAGTGTCCTTGCTGATGTATGTAAATGTATCAGATCAGTGTGTCACTGGTGTCAGACTACCAATAACTCCATCAGACTCTTATCTATTTGCAGTAATTCTTCTAAAACAGTAACACATAAATTTACATTAAACATATACATGCTCGAGTACAAATTCCTCCTTATAAAGAGTTCACTCATGGATAGATCCTCAGGTTAGACCAAACACATAAATCTTGAGCATTTGATGTAGCACCGAGCCAACAGACAACAAGGAGACGGATCAATACATCGATCCATGCACCCCACCCACCCCCTGCTCGTCTAGAGGAAGCTAAACAAGCACCCCCAGGCATGCAAATACAGTTTGGGTCCAGTGACACGGTTTAACAGGAGACAGATCCACAGAGTGTATACAGAGCGAGCTGAGCTGAGCGCTGCAGTGCGGTACTGAAACACACAAAGACTGGAGAAACTGGGGTACGCTTCTCATGTCAGCGGGAGTCCCCTGATGTTTTTGGGGTGGGTGGGGCTTTCTTTTACTGCAGTGAAACATGTGAGGCTCCTTCACTTCACTGGATTCTGTAGCAGACTCAGGCTGGAATTTGAACAATTCAACAAAATGAAAACGCACTTTAAAAATCTACTTTCATGTCCGGTGTATGAAGGCAACGTTTGAGTTTTTGTCCCTAACATTTTGTACAGATTCTTTGTACTATACTTAAAATATTCAAGGGGAGGGACAGGATTACTTCATAGTATAATGGCAGGCAACTACAGCCTGAAACAAACATCATGGAGACAAATCAACATCTCTCTGCTGCAGCCAAAAATGATCTTTGATGTTTTTATTGGGTTTTATTGTAAGTAAGGTAAGATTATGGTATGTAGTTGTCATTTTCTTCTGTTTCCTCTGTCAAAATTACGCTATTTTTGTTTCCCCTGACAGTGTTGTGTTGAGAGATTAAAAGACCACCAGGACAGAGATACAAACTTAATTTGGGTAACTAAGAAAGCTGAAGCCTTTTATTAGCTTTTGATAAATTCAGTGGATTTCCTCAATTCTAGTGTGGAAAAGAGAGACAATTACAATAACTCGCTCAACATATTCATGACATACGAGGCACTCCACCGCCACCCTCTGCTCAAGGAGGTTAAATAGAGAAGTCTATTCGACATTGTATCGCATCGTATCCTTGGAGTACAACACGTGCCTATTTCTCTTTAAGTATGTGGACATCCATGTACCTGTAGTCAAAGACTCTCACACCTTGCCTATGATGCACTTTCATGAGTCTTTTGAACTAAGTCCAAATAACATCTCAAGCCTCCACTTTCTGTACAAAAAAAGAGAAAACAAAATCATTAATATCCAGCCAAAGTAAATAAGAGTTTTAAGCAGGCTGTGTTAACCAAACTGAGCATCTAAAAATAGTGGGGGAAAAACAAAAAAACAAAAGAAACACTATTTGTGTTTTCCCAGACAGTGTTGTTAAAGGAACAAAAGATGGACAATAAACAACCCAGTCTCACAGAAATACATGAGATGGACTTGACGTCTTAACAATGTGTTATGTAGTGGAGGCGCATAATATGTTAAAATGATGTGCTGACAACACGAAAACAGTGGCAATGCAAAGTCAGTGAGAATCTTTAGATGTGGTGGACACAAGAGTTAAGCTAAAAGAGCAAAAAAGTCTGCGTAGGGCAGACCAGAGGGGAGGTGGATGAATCAAGCAAACATAAACTTGCAACCACGAGACCACTGTTCATGTCCTCTGTGAAACCAAAGGACAACGTTGTGACTTTATGGCCTTCAGTATTAAGTACTTTACGTAGGTACTTTACATAACTACACAAAGTAAGGAAGTCACTTATACACTCCCACATGTACTGTAGTTATTTTAACCATGATTTTTCTCCTAAACTTAGGTTAGGTTAAGTAAAAGTATTTTTTCTTTCCCTAAACTTAACTAAACTACGACCATGTCACAACAAAACTGCTACTGTTTGTAACAGACTTTGTTTTTTCTAGTATGTCATTTAACACATTGTAAGACCACTACTACATAATGCATTGTTAAGAGATCGTGTCCATTTCACATATTTGTGTACAACCTGGTCTCACTCTGAAATCATCAAAAACCGGTGCTTGGTTAGTGACTTCCAGCATCAGACACCAATGAAAAAAGCTGTCCTGTGCTTCAACATGATAGGCGGCCGGTCGTCGTTATTGTTAAACTGCACCAGGCGGCGTCGGGGGAAAGACATTTGGACAAGAACAGAAGTTAAAGCGGTGAAGGTCTGATTAGGGTGGGTGGGAGGGGTGGTGGATGGGTCCAACAAACACACCATGTGTTGGCTAAACCAGTGGTTCTCAAATGGTGTGCCGTGGGATTTTGTGATAACCACACATTATTATTGCAATATCCAACTGGGCCAATACAAAAAGTTCTGAATGAATTTTTAATTTACTTAATTAGTATGTTGTACACACCTTTTTATCCTAGTGCAGAGGCAAACTTTATGTAAAAGATGTAAATTAATTGACTTTAATCTTAAAAACCTTCACAACGAACCTATTTGTGGCTGTTCGCACGTCGGAATTTTTATTTTTTTTATTTTTCTGGAGCCTATCCCAGCTGACATCGGGCGAGAGGCAGGGTACACCCTGGACAGTTCACCAGACCATCGCAGAGCTGACACATAGAGACAGACAACCATTCACACCTATGGACAATTTAGAGTAATCAATTAACCTAGTCCCCAAACTGCATGTCTTTGGACTATGGGAGGAAGCCGGAGTACCCGGAGAGAACCCACGCTGACACGGGGAGAACATGCAAACTCCGCACAGAAGGGCTCCCACACCCGGGATCGAACCGGCAACCCTCTTGCTGTGAGGCAATGGTGCTAACCACCACACCACCGTGCCGCCCTGAAAATGGAAGTGTATTTTGAAATCAGACAATGCATGTAATGGCCTGAAGTTGACACAGCGTCCCAAAACAGCAACAGCCAACACACCCAGGGTACCTTGCATGCCGTATCCTGACGTGGAAAGTCCATGACCAAACGTCAATATATGACGAGGATGGAGTGAGAAGGCATGGATCTGTAAGATTTAATTGCAATAAACTACCAAGACAAAGATTCAAACTTGATTTGGGAAAATTTTAGCTGAACTTAATGAATTTCTCACTTCTACTATTGAAAGGAGGGAAAATTACAAGAACTCAGTCAACATACACATGGCAAATGAGTGATATATTTAGATAGATTCTCCTGTTGGAGAATGCACTCTGTAGGCGTTGCCTTTTGTCACTGTCATCATCTCTAGCACAGTGAAACCCAGCTAAGCAGAGCCCAGCCGTGCTGAGCAGCGCTGAGCTGGGTGTGTTCAGCCTCGCTCTGTTTGTGAGAGTGATGCCCGGCATCATCGCCTGGCGACCGTTGCCATGGTAATGTTGCTGCTGCTGGTGCTGCAGCTGCAGAGGGGCTACAGACAGAGGATATTGTGGGGAGGGGAGGGTCACACTTGCATGCATCCTCACCCAAACACACACACATACACACACACTGTTTCTGTGTCACACATTTTGCTTTCTTTGTCTCTCACACTCCCTCTTTCATATTCAACATGCATATATTTGTTCTTCTCTTTTTCTACCCCACACGCACGCGTATGCGCGCGCACGCACGCACGCACGCACGCACGCACGCACGCACGCACGCACACACACACACACACACACACACACACACAGCACTGTCGTTTCATCCTCTGCCCTTTATTACTCATTCATCATTTCCTCTCTGCTACACTGTACATATATATACACATCTCATTACATCCTCTCTCTCTCTCTGTCGAACACACACCGCGGCGAGGGCAGGGCCACTGCATCAATCAGTCACCAAGGACATAAATTGTCACCGTGGCAACAACCCGAGGCAGCAGCGACAGCAGCCTGCAGGTCCTTCAGGAATCCTCTGCTCTGTTTGTTTGGCTCTGTGAGCGACTGTACAGGATTTAAACCAAGAAATCCCTGTTTGTTTCTTCTTTATCTCTGATCCTGTCAGACAATAACACAAATCAGATCCTCAGACTTCACCTTAATTGTGTCGGTGTTAAAGCCAAGATAAAAAAGCCTGGGGAGATGACTGAATATTTGTATCAGTCCAGACTTCATTTTCTTCAAGCATCAACTGAACCTTCTCTCTAAAGGTCCCCACATGGACTCAAACTGGGCATGTTTTGTCCCAAAGGCCTCCACCACCAGAACATATAGGTGTAAATCTTTTCAATTTTATTCAATTATATTTTATTTATAAAGCCCAATATCACAAATCACAATTTGCCTCAGAGGGCTTTACAGCGTCCAACGTCCCTGTCCTTTGGACCCTCACAGTGGATGAGGGAAAACTACCCCCCTAAAAAAACTTTTTTGGGGGGGGGTCATTCAATTCATTCAATTCAATCATTCCAATGGATAGAACAAATCCGGATTTTTGTATACTGATATAAACAAAAACAAAAAACATTTGACATGTGTTGAGACAAAGCGGACCAGCAGATGAAATGGAAACCAATCTCACCTGTATGTGTGTGTGTGTGTGTGTGTGTGTGTGCACTTGTTTGTGCGCACACTGGGGCAAAACTTCAGCGTGCACGTTACAGAGAGCAGAGGAGAATTGTAAACGTGCGATCGTGTAGAGACAGAAATGACATAAAAGAAATAACATGAGGCTATTTAGTTTGTTTAATTAAAGGATAAGGTATAGACCTGTTCTATAGGAAAGGTAACCTTAAATGACGTCTGTTGTAATCTGGTGCTATTTAGAAAATAAAATTAAGTAAAAATGACAGCTATTATAGATTCAGCCAAGTCATGAGAAGAAAACGCTTGTTGGACTTTTAATCATTCACCATCAATCATGTTTTCTATGTGTTTAATAATCTTTGACTTAATCCACTGAAGCTAATTTGTGTATCAGAAATTAGAAACAAGGTGACAGGTTGTATAAAAATTTCATTTAGACAAATACAAATCAATTCTGCACACTTAAAAACTGTCATTTCTCTGTCAGGTTTAAGGGATGATTTACGAGCACACACTTACTGATCATTATTTGAAAAGCTCAACATGTATTTATGCTCTCAAAAACTTTGACACCACAAATAACTAATCAGAGGCAACTTGGGTTTGTACCTACGTTTATTGTAAACTCTGACTCATCCATCTCACTGTTAAGCAGCAGAGAAATAGGGGCGTCGGTGGCTTGGTGGTTGGAGCAGGTGCCCCATGTGCGGAGGCTCTGTCCTCGCCGCAGCGCCACGGGTTCGGCACCAGCTTGAAGCCCTTTGCTGTGTGTCGTTCCCCCTTTCTCAACTCCCCCACCCACCCACCTCACACTTTGCTGTCCTATCCATTAAAGGCAAAAAGTCTGACAAAACAATCTTAAAAAAAAAAGAAGCAGCAGATAAATAATTTCATTAAAGCCTGAATTATTTCTTCATCTGCAACATGTTAGTCTGGAGGTTTAAACTCATGTCCTCTTAACAGGACAAAACTAAAACTAAACTTTCATCTCTGTCAGAGAAAACTGATCCGAGTTCGGACTGTATACTTACGGCACAGCTACACTCAGATAACTGAACCTCCTACCTGCCTGTCAAACAGCATCAATCCAGAAACCTTCCCAAGACACACCTGCGGAGATCAACTGTGTAGTCCAGCGGCTGGTGGCTGCTTGCTCTGCTGCTATCCAGCAGCTAAGGAGCAGAGCTACTTTCTAAAAACCACCGCTGCAACTAACAAATTCGACAAATCCATTCAGCAGCTTCACCATCCACCAACTGCTAATGCTGCTCCGTTGTGAGTGTTTTTGCTGGCTACCTAAACATCCTGGCACAGACTATTTACTGGAGTTTACAGCCCATTGCTCATGTGGCAATTGAAGATAATTACAATTACAATTCAGCTTTCAATGTCCGATAGTCCACCACAAACTTTTTTGTCACATCTCATCTCGCCAACAAAACTGAAACAGAGATTTTGACCTAGTTTTTATTATCAAGATCTATTTTTAGCTTGTTGTTAAATGATAGTCAGTTCCCTTCCAAAGTTCACATGAACATGTTAAGAAGATGTAAATTATTTCACAGAGCTATGATTGTTTAAGTTAATAATTGTTATATACAGTAGTGCCAAAGTGCATTTGCAAAAAAAAAACAAAAAAGAAAAAAACAACAACAGTGGATTCCCCCTTTAAAAAGCCAACAAACAGCACCTGACATCAGACGTTTAACACATCAGAGCAAAGAGACTGATGTCAGTGAGAGAGTCCGAGCCAATAAACAGGCCCATAGAAACAAAACAAAGTGACCCATTTGGCTCCAAAGCCAACGCCGCAGCAGCTCCATCCGTGATGTTTCCATGACGATCCTGATACTGATACACAGCAGCCCACCGAAAGAGAGACCAGGATTATTTTAGCTCAGAGGTCATTAAGACACTGACTCAGTCCAAGATAAATGGTGATTAGCATTCAGCTAATACACTCAGCGGCATTACTTTGAAGCACACACACACACACACACACACACACACACACACACACACACACACACACACACACACACACACACACACACACAGACAGCAGCAAAGCTTTCCTGGTTGTTTGGAAGTAATAAGGTTTACAAGCTTCAACAGTTTTCTTTCAAGTTTACATCACAGAGGTTTCCACAACTGTTCCAGACAATACATCACAACACACTCTGCTTCCTGTCCTCTCCTTTGTCCTCTCACAGGAAGGACTGGAAATCTGTTCTGGGGAATTGTCCCATGTTGCCTCACGTTCATGACTTTTATCCTACAAATTCTGGAAGCTAACGTCTTAGTAATTGTTGTGACATTTAAAGGGGAACTAAAGTTTTTTTTCAACCTGGGCCCAATTTTCCGATATACTTTTGTCTAAATGAGGGATAGGATGTTCAATTTTTGACATTTCTCCAGTACGAAGTTAGGGCTGACCTGCCTGCAGCCCATGAGGGTGAGCTATATTAAATAATAGGGCACTGGAACAGCGTCAAACAACGTCAAAATACGTATATATAATATTATAATAGTGTTGTCACGATACCAAAATCTTTGTTGCGGTACCCATACCAATATGAATTTCGATACTTTTCGGTACTTTTCCTAAGGAAAAGTCCTTTTGGCTACAACCCTTTAGAACAATAAATAGTAGGGGTGTAACAGTACCAGAAAATCGTGGTTCGAAAGTTCCTCGGTACGGACGTCACGGTTTGGTTGCTCAAATGTTTCACCAAGTTGGTGTTGTCTCGTGTTGTCTCCCTTTGCGAGGCAGACTTTCTCTTGTCTTTTTTCACGTGCACCAGCTGCGAATGTTGATACAGGTGTTGTCATACACACCACATGTGCAATCTGTGCTCCAATAGGAACAAGAAAGGCGTTTGTGTGCATAAATGAGTAAAGTAAATTAACTAAATTAAGGAAAAGAATCAATTTCAAAGTACAGGTATTTTCCAAATGCAGTATAGTACCGTTTGGAATACTCTAGTACCGCGCTACTATTTTAGTACCGGTATACCGTGCAACACTATATTATAATATATATTATGGCTGAATTTTTACCTAATTTTGACCAACTGGATCTGGATGAGCCATTTGAATTTGATGACCGCCCGTATTTATTTGAACATGGAGTACACAGACGTAAACGGATGCAGAGCTCATTGAAACTGAAGAGTGGATGAGGAGAGAGAGGGAGCAGCAACAAGCAGAGGAACATGTCTGATTCCAGCTTAAGATAAACACAGACATTCATTTCTCATCTGTGTTAAAAAATGCACTTTTAGTGGACGTATTTTGACGTTGTTTGACGCTGTCTGAGTGCCCTATTGTTTAATATAGCGCGCACTCACGGGCTGCAGGCAGGTCAGCCCTAGCTTTGTCCTGGAGAGATGTCACATACTGAACATCCTATCACTCACTTAGACAAAGTAGATCGGAAAATAGGGCCCAGGTTGAAAAAAAACATTAGTTCCCCTTTAACATGTACTGCATTGTTGGTCAGTCTCTCAGAAAATGACAGTTCAATCCATCAACCAAACATTACAGAGCGATTACTTTTAGTTTATCCATCCATCCATGCATTCAACTGCACTGTCTATACCTGCTGGCTCTCTGCAGGCTTGTGAGGGCTGAACCCTCTCCAGCACACTGCGCAGTCTGAGCCATCATACATTTTCAGATGCATGCAGACATTTGCAAAGATATTTTTGCAGACACCTATAAATATTGGCAGATAACAAAACTAACAACACATGTGCCCTTATGGCTGTGCAGACAGGGTTAGTATACTTGGACTTGGACTTTTGATCCACAAATGAATCTGCAAACCGGTGAAGGGCTTTGTGGATTTATCAATCCGTCAATCATCCAAAAATGGACAAATGTAACAAATGAAAGGTATTCCTGATTTGCAGAAACTTACAATACCAACATTTTCTTCAAGAAACTCAACTGGATTTTCTAAGTTTCTGTTTGAGGGTGATTCTGCTCACTAATGTGAGCATGTTCCAAATCTACAGCAGCAACATTAAAATTTCAGTTTAGCATCTACTGAACGAGGGGAAAGTCTCTTCGCGACAGTTTAAAGGCAGATGTGAAGCAGCTCTCAGCTGAAGAGGATGAGCCGGTGTCTCCTCCAGGGAACAACATGCAGATCGGTTCCACTTAAACGGATCAACAGTAATGTGTCTACAGTTTAACCAGCTCAATGATGTGTGGAGGATGAAGAGCACACTCCGCAGCACATCAACACATATAGATATACAACACACTGACCTGCAGAGAGGAAATGTATATCAGATGGTGAGGAGATTAAAATGATAAGAAGGTCTACACAAAAACCTGTGAATCTCATCTGAGTACAGTTACATCAGAAGTTCAAAGTCTGAACTTTAATCATTTCAGCTCTGTTAAACTGAGTTTACATAAAACCAAATGGGTAGTTTAAAAACAGTTTATATAACACTCTTTTTGAGATATATATATATATATATATATATATATATATATATTTTTTTTTTTTTTTTTTTTTAATTTTTTTTTTAAAAGATCAAAGTCTTGACCATTAAACCCTGTAATGGGCCAACCTCCCAGTGATTGAATGTTCTCTTGAATAATATAAATGAGGGATGTCAGAGGTAAGATCAGACAAGTAGTCGTAAAGTTATATATTTATTAATTTCACAGCATTTTTTAAGGCTGCTAAGATGCTAAACAAAATACTCATTGTTGAACCATAATTCTTATTTAGTTTGGATTTAGAAGTGCTAAGAAGTTAACATCCTATGGTTGAGAATACATCTAATAGCAATATTACTTAAAAAAGTTATCAAAAAATAAAAGCATACCAGCGCCTGAGCACCATTCCCGCCTTTTTGGAAACCAGGAAGTAAGATGGGAGTCTTTGTAATACGGTTAACCCATTTATATCTAATTAAATGAGGTTTTTGTAGAAATCTGACGGAGTTGACAAAAATCTGGAACACATCTTTAAAAGGCAAACATTTTCAAAATAGTGTATTCTAAAACAAAGATGATTACAGCAGTACACCAATGTTATCATGATGTACTGTTCGTTTTAGATTTTAAAAGCTTTTCACACAGTTTTTTATTGTTAAAAGTTGTGAATTCTTGTTGGGACAAGGCTGTTTTCTGGCACAGGGCAAGTTTAGAAGTAAAAAAAAAAAATTAAAGCAGTTAAAAACATTTAATAAATCATATTTATTTCATACATATAAATACTTAAAAAATGATGTTTTACCACAGAAACAGAATTAGTTTGTTATTAAGTTATAATTGGTGACGAGTCGAACAGTTGTGTTGTCACATCACAACAAAGACAACCAGAACATCTGTTAAAGTTACTAAAGATTTAGCAACAAAATTGTTATTTCAATGTATGTTGTTATGACAACATTAGTTCAGAATTTTTAATATTGATTACTGCTCATTTTGATCATTTGGAAAGTGAAAAAGGAAACACGGAAACTTTTAACTGGAAGGTCAAAAATTAAGTTCCATGATTACTGAAGACTGAGAAACAAGTCAGATGAAATCATATGCTCTGCAGACATAATATACTTTTGTATTATTCTATATTGAGAAGTCATATGCTTCTCAGCTGACAGCACTCTAAATGTCTCACACAATCAGCACTTGTTCTTTGGGAAACTATAAAAAGATGCATTTCTGTCTGGCCTGTCGGAGACACTTTTCTCCATAGACATATATACATAGACGCCGCATTGACTGCCGCTGCCTATTGGAGCCAACGTCCCAGCCGGCCGCCATCTTGGATGGGTCTCACTTCGCCTCCACAGTGCATTCACTTCTATTGAGGAAGGAGCTGTATGCATAAGTAAAATAGAATAACTCACTGAATTTTCAACTGATTTTCATGCGGTTTGTTTTGTTACAAACGGCACACATGTAGTTATGATACAGGATGCTTGCGTACATCAAAAATGTGGGATTTCATGCTTTAATACTTTCTGCAGATAGCAACAGCATGTTATTTAGGTCACAACACCGTTCTTTTATTCACCTCAACCCCAGAGATAGATAGATAGATAGATAGATAGATAGATAGATAGATAGATAGATAGATAGATATGTATATACTGTATAAACACAATATACACTATACAAAACATAGTACAGCATATTATGTATAACACACCTTTGTGCACATATTCACTTTTCCACCAGCTATGCTGCAAATATCCCCTGCTGCTCATCCTTCTCTATCGTTTTTTTTAAATTATCTTGACCACAGTCCCATTTTCATAGTTATAATAGCAATACCAAAATTAATTTCAGTGTTTATGTAAATATTGAAAATGGGTTTTTTTTACGACTTTTGAGGGATCACAGCAGTCAGTGTAATAAGAATAAGAAGAACTTTATTAATCACCCAAAGGAAATTTCAAAGAAGTCTGTAAGATCATCTATTTAACAAAGAATTATGAAGTCTGATGGCTGTGGGTATAAAAGAGAGTGAGTATGTGTGAGAAATAAACTCAATCAACAATCAAGCATTTTCTTTATTAAAATATATTAATAAATGTATTAATATGCTATGCTATGTTTTGTATTGGTATATTGTGTTTATACAGTATGTTTATACAGTGTATATATATATATATACATACATACATACTACATACTATGCCCACAAACGTCACATCCGGTTAGAGCCAAGGGGGGAAAAAACTGGTCTCTGCCATTAGCCACAATGCCGAAGAGTTGCTGTGTGCCTTTTGCACCGCAAATAAACAAAAAAAATTACCAATTAAAGTTTTACATTTTACCAAATAATAAATAAAACACAACCACAAAGGAGGACAAAATGGTGGGTGGGCAGTGGGTGAGAACAAAAATATTATTCTTATTTTTCAGAATAAAACAAAGGAAATGATTGAGTGTTATCACCATCCCGTCATCAAGCTCAGCCAGTGAGAGAGACATCTCCTCCACTGGATGTGTAATTCAAGAATGGAGGACCCAGCTAAGCGTGAGTGCCCGGAGGTTGTGTGTGTTTAATCACAGGTATGGGTCGGGTTGCGGGACTTTTATTAACAGGTGTGGCTTTAGCTTAACTTAAGCTTTATGGGTACAGGCGGGTGCAGGTTTTCAAAAATGGACCCATGCAGGACTCTGCTCACTCCATCTCCTGAGCCACTGTTGCCCCAATTGTATCGAATCGTATAATACCAACATTTTGTGCTGCGACTGGGCTGCGGCAGCTCGGAACTTGGTCTCTGTTTACATAGAAACTTAGATATTATATCTGTATGGACATGAAGGAAAATCAATACCTATATCACTTTATTTGTTGACTGCCCCTTAATGACTTACTTGTCTTAATGTAAAAATTTTGTAGATGGTTCAACTTGGCATATAGAGTATCCTCAACGTTCCTGTCTGTAAAATAAAGTGCAACCAAGAAGAACCAAAGCCTTACAGGTTCTTTCATGCTACATGTTCCTGCAGTGAAAAAGAGCAGTTAATCTGTGACTGTTTTACATTTCATGTCTAAAGACCAAATGTTGGATGATGGTGACAGACAAACAGTGGTCTTAACTGTTCACAAATCAAGTGGCTGTAAATATCGTTTATGTTGACATGTATGTAAACATGAGAATGGGAGCTGTCAGCTGAGACACAGACAGAATCTGAAGACAATTAGCAGCAACAGACTGGTGTCTCCTCCACACTGACTCAGTAAAGTCTCTCCACCCACACATGTTGATGCTAACAACCTGCATGTGTCCGCCTGAATAAACATCAGGCAGGTTCACACTGAGCTACATTTGATTTCATTTAGATTCTTCAGTTAGTAACTACAGATGAAAAGAAGGATAAGAAGTGTGATATATCTTCTTCCTCTGTGCCATACAGCTCCATTGTTGTTAAAAACATATAAGTGAGCCACACTGTGTCACTGGGTGACATGTTCCTTTATTACCATGAACACATACACTGTGGTTTATTTTGACTCAGTCCCACACACACTGTCCCACTGCCACAAATACTCACTAGAGAACCTAATGTGGATTAATCCGCCACCAAAAATAGTCCCCAACAAAGTCACTATTTCCTTCAGCAGCTGTATGATGCATTTACTGCTTCCAACTTCATTATCCGGATAGATTTACATCTCCAGTCGGCACCAGTGGGTTTGAGAGCCACAAAAAGGAACTCAGACTGCATTTTTAAATGGGCTAACACACTGTTGGTTTTTCATGGGATTTGGTGACAATAAGAAACATAGAGAATAACGCAAACCTTATTCTTTAAGTACAAGCATTTTTCATGCTACTTAATACTTTTAACTCCACCACATTTATTTGACAGCTACAATTGCTTGTTAGTAGGGGTGGGAATTGCCCGAGGACTCACAATATGATATTATCACTATACTTAGGTCAGGATTCAATATCATTGTGATACTGTGATGCCGAGTATTGCAATACAATATTTTGTGATATATTTGATTACCTTCTTTTCCAACTGCAAATTATTTATTTATTATTTATTTCCCAAAGGAAAACTTTGTCAACATCAGTTTTACCTCATAAGATAAAGTTATCAGTTTGTTCATCTGACTAATCATTTTTACTGCAGCAAAATGTGATGTAAAGCAGACAGAGTTACCAACACTATCACAAAACCTGTCAGAAATGCTGCATACACCTGACAGACTGGACTGTGGGCAGATTTAACATCCCCTGTGAGGCCAGATTAAGGATGTGAGCGAAACACTTCACATGCAGGTATCCTGCTAACTGAATGGCAACACCCATGTTAGATGCGTGGTTGGTTACTTTCTTGTGCTGCATTTTGCAGGGGGTCTGCAGTGTTTGCTCCAGTGTGACTTTCCTGTAGTGCTCTAGTTTGGAGAATCATGAGACAGCAGTCTCCAGTCCTCTGTGAAATAATGTGCCGTTATAGTCACATATGAATCCACTGACCTTGAAGTCCAAGCGTCACAAGTTAATGTCACCCTTCCTAATGTACTCAAAGATTCCTCAGCTATATGCTTCACTTCTCTGTAGAGTTTGGGTACAGCTGTGTTGGTGAGAAAAATCAGGGCGGAGTCACATACCTGGGTTCCTGTGTTTTTAGCATGTAACAAAGTCTGTATAGATGCTGTATGGACGCAGATCTTTGCTCATGAAGTAGGCGATGGACCGTGATGGACTGTGTTATTTTCTTCGCTCTCACAGCTGGATGGTAGTTTTGCCAAGCTAAGTGTTTCCAGTGTTGGTTGATTTTTCGGCAGAGCAGGTTTAGCATTAGCTTGGCTGTCAGTGGCTAACGTTATCTCTGGACGGTGGCATGTGAGGTGAGCCCTCATGTTCGTAGCATTCCCAGAGTATTTTATTCTCATTGACACTGCTACAAATTGCATGTGAAAAAAAAAAAATCCAAAATAAGTCCAGACATTTGATTGAAATGCAACAGTGCATGACTGATTTCTTTCTCGGGTACCTTCCTTCCTGCCAAATGCTGCTAAGTGAGACCTCTGCTGACCTCACCAGGAAAGAAAACATCAGCACCATCGAGTGGACCGGAAAGCAAGTGATCTTACTTTTCTAGTACCAAAGGTTGTATTAAAATGTATATTTGCAAAAATGAATGATGTATATCACAAAGATCTATACTTGGCATCTGTATATCCAATACCGCCATCCAAAATATCGCAATACTGTATCGTTTTTTTCCTCCACCCCTACTTGTTAGTAGGGGTGTAAATCACCAGCTTCATCACAATACAATATTATATCGATTTGTTTGGATGGCGATACGATGTTTGCCGATATCACAAAGTTTGTCACGATACGATTTTGATTCGATTCGATTCAGGAGCCTGCAATCGATATGACGCGATATCATTTGCCCATCTAACACAATCATTTACATCAACTCAGAAAAACTACTAGAATATGATTTGACCATTTTATTTCTGAGCTCTGTTTGTTGATTGAGCGGAGGCGAGCTTGCCCAGAAATGGTGACACAGATGTGCTATGTGAATTTCAAAATAAATGTGTATCTTTAAGATGACGATATGGATCGATGTTTTCACTTTGCATCGATATAACGGGATCGTTGATCAATGAATCGACGTATCGATGTGGATCGATGTATCGTTACACCCCTATTTGTTAGTTTGTAGATTACGATTTACCTTAGTAGTGTGTTCATGAAATATGATGCATTGCTGTAGATTATGCTATGCAACAGTTGTGAAAGAAATGCAGGTTCACTCTGTTCACATTCATGATGCAGAATCTGGTATAGCTCAGACCCGCAGCAGCCAAGTTTGTGATCACAACAGATGAGACGACAGGTGTGCAACCTTACAAGCATATTCAGGAAAGGTGTGACAGCATCCGATTCACTTTGATATCAACGTGCATCATTAAGAGCACAAACCTGTTCCATGTTTCAGTGTTTTATCCCAAGAAGAAGAAACGAAAAGCAAATCACCACTGACATATATAAATGAGCTCACTTTAAAGGTGGAAAAGGAGAAGCAGAGAAAGGGGGGAAGACAGGAGGAGAGAAAGAAGAGGAAGAAAAAGGAAGGCGTGTGGGCTGAAGAAGAGAGAAAATGGACAGAGCAGTAACGAAAATGCTGTAAAGAAGAAAGAAATTGAGGGAGAGGGAGTAGAAGGAGGAGGAGAAGAGGGAGAAGCAAGCTGAGAAGAAAAGAGATGAAAACGGCGCAGGAGAACTGGAAGATGACACCAGGAAGAAAAGAAGATGAGGTAAGAACGGTGGGGCATTCTGTTGGAAAAAAGCGAAACAGAGGAAGATGTAAGGGAAAGGGGAGAGAGGTAGGAAGAAAAGTGTCAGAGGAAGAGAAGGAGGAGTACAGAGAAAAAAAAAGAGGAGGAAGACATGCAGAAAGAAAAAGAGGAGGGCAGCAAAAGAAAGAAGAAGAGCAGGAAATGAAGAGGGTGTGGCAGATTCCCCAGATGTCCCATTGTGAAGCAACCACCACACCTGTTAGAGACCACCTGTCTGTTATCACGTCACCACGGAAACAGGTGCATGTGTGTGCAGCAACATACTGCCCCACCCCCAACACACACTGCGGATGATAACCTGCACACAAGTGCACTGACTCGTAGCCTAAACCCTAAATTTACCCCACAGTTTAGTTCGACACTCTGAAACCTTGTAGCCTTTTGTCCCCACAACCTCATGGCATCACACATACAAGCACAAACTGTAGGCTACAACCAGCCAGCCACTGTAAAAACAAACTGACTGAGGATGAGACGATATACAATTCTAGTGCAATAAAAAAAACAACTACTCACAATAAGTTGCTCACGGTGAATTTCTATTACCAGGATAATCGTGACTATCATACCCAGCCACACCAAAGATACCTTGGGTAACCAACAACAAAAGAGACTCTGCAAACCAACCCCAAAAAACACATACATTCTTAATCAAGCATTGCCATATTTCATATCAAAGATATGATGCCATTTCAAACACTTTGAGATTTGTTTGATTGAAATAAAGATGTGCATCTTGTTTGTAATGCAGTCAAAATATTTGCTTCTTTACAGAATGTGGAGTGATTCAAGTTTGTTTAGTAGCATATTAAAGCAAAGGTGTGTAGGATTTAGGGGGATAGGTTGGTAGAAATGGAATATTATGTAATTGGTATGTTTAATAAGAATCACAGTGTGTCTGTTACCTCAGAGTGAGCCCTTCATAACACTAAAGGGCCCATGTTCTCAGATTTCTCTAAGGAAGACCTCCACAAATATACAATGCTTATGGTGTCCCTAACAAACCTCTTACATTCATGGGAAAACAGAAATTTAAAAGTGTCATATCGTGTTAGACCACCTTAAGCATCCTCAGGATGACATATTGCACCAGCCTATGCTCATGACCCCTCAGGCTTTTAGTAAAACGGGATTTATACTTCTGCACTGAATCGACAGTTTAAAAAAAGTTTTAAAAAAAAAGGTAACGGGGCGTCGGTGGAGTAGTGGATAGAGCAGGTGCCCCATCTACTATAAGGCTGTTGCAGCAGCGGCCCAGGCTCGAGTCCAGCCTGTGGCCCTTTGCTGCATGCCATCCCCTCTCTCTCTCTCTCTCTCCCCCTTTCACACTTGGCTGTCCTATCCATTAAAGGCAAAATGCCCAAAAACAAAACAAAAACAAGGTAACTAGGGTTGCAGCGGTATTCAGTTTCAAGGTATACCAAGATATGAAAAGAGTTATCAAACCATGTATATTTGCTTGTCTACGGTAAAGAAAAAAAGGTAACTGGGCTGAGAATCTTAACTGCACATGTGCGTTTCCATTCCTCCTGTCAGACTTTTTACACAAACTTACCATTAACAAAATGGTTATAATTTTCAAATAATGTTTAAGCCTTTGTTCAATTAGTAAAACATCTCTTTTTTCATTCCTTTAAGGGTTATCGGAAATGATAATAGTAAAAGTAATTGTTTAATACCATCTTATACCATGGTCTGGGTAAATACTTGATTCTGATTGGCTGCAGGGTGTCCGTTAAAAACTGATAATGGACACCTACTAAGTAGTTTCAGTGATACTGTTTACTGTTCTAAATTAATGCGCCAGCTAGATAATAGTACCAGCCTGTATCTACTATGAGAAGAGGCGCAGTCAGATCCTCTGTTAACAATTAATTTACACCACTGAGAGTCGTCTTTCAGTGCCTCATCCTCTGAACACCACATAAGGAAGACTGTAACACACCTTGCAGGCACAACCCTGCCCCTATGAACTTAGGAAAACATTTCACATGCTGTCTGCTATGCAATGCGCTACTACAGGCTGCAGCCGACAGTTACATTACACATGGTGTATCGTTTATTTGTGAAAATCTTGATGTTGATTTGGGGACAGTGACATGGCTGGATAGTTACCCTTTCTAGTTGTTTAACTATCAACTTATATTTACTGTTTGTCAGCTGTATGCAATAATATTGGCTTTGAATCTTGCTAGCATTACATTAGCTTTCTGGTGAACAGCTGGGCCAGAGGGCTCCATGAGCTGGGCAGACTAGAATGTACCCGTTGCTGGGTTGTATCTGAGGATCCTTGTGTTTACTTGAGTACTGAATAACATTTCCATTGCATAAGAACCCTTGCCAAGGAAACCAAGTTATGGCTTGTGAAAAACTTCAGATGTTGACTGCATGAAATTTTCATATCATCCCAGGCCTAAAGCTAACCCAAATCATATATGTATTGACAACAGTAAAACAACTTTACAGAGAGAGAAAAAAAATAAAGTCTGTAGACTGACTTTTTTAATTAAGTTTTTTTAATTAAAGTCAGAGAATGGTGGGGGAAAAATCACCATTTCATGAAGCAGTTCTTGTTTTGTCTGACCAAAAGTTGAAAATATCATGTTTCCTATCATGCAAGACAAATATTCACATTTTTAGAAGCTGGAACAAGGTCATGTTTTCTATTCACTGATTTATCAACTAATCCTTTCCGCTCTAATGCCATTTAAATTCCCCAAATTCCCATTCATGAAGCAGTAAAGTGTTTTGATAGAGGGCAAATTGTTTAACACTTTGTTTTTCTGTTTGAGATTAGCAAATCTCACAAACCACAGATTTCTGTCAGTATCAGTCCATCCTCAGTCAGTAACATCCTCCCCATAATAAAAACCCAGTTAAATATTCCTGAACTGACTCATGGTTTATGGGGAAGACATTACAGTGTGATATGACTGCAGCAGTGTCTGTCACTGTCATTCAACTCAGCAGCCTGTAGCTGTGTGTGGTTACAGGACGAAGCTGGTTTACCCTTTGGTTTTGTTATGGTTTGGGGTTTTTTGTTTTGTTTTTTGTTTTTTTTTATTTTGGAGAAAGCTGCAGGCGGTCCCATACTGAAAATAAAGGGCCTGAACACACCCACCTTCCTCCCCCCTCCTGGATAATTAAAATTAATGATGACGCCTGGAAACCTCAGATGAAATAAAATGTCTGCTTTGCTTTGATGCAACAAGATGTAGCCTACAGAGGGGTGTTGTCCAAGCGCATTAATTTTTCCTATGTTTAACATTTGAAATCAGATGTAATGATAATGTTCCTTCATGTTACCTTCATGTCTCCTATGACAGTCTGGAAAAGCCCCCCTAGCGCGCTGCACTCCCTCTCCATCACCGTCTCCATCATCAGCTGTGTGAACGGAAATTACAAATACTGTCACTCGGAGCTGCTGAAGTCAATGGATGAAGCGACAGGAAACAAATAAATTAACGGGAGGGAAAAAGCGGCTCGGTGTCGGTAAAGACGCTCAGAGAGGCGCTGCAGGATTTCCCCGGCTGAAGGAGAGCAAAACACGGACACAGGCAGCAGCAGAGCCGGAGGTTAGTTTCCTCTCAGAGCGGATAAATCCCATGATGTCTGCGGGAGGAAACGCATGTTGGAGCGGACAGAAAAGTGACAGCAGGAAACCGCACGACGCTGCCGGGGAGTCTGAACTTTACACAGAGAACAGCTCCACTGGCTCTGCTTAACGAGACACGGCACGGGGGCGCGCCAGCAGGGACGGGGACGCGCGTCCGATTTGCTCCGCCCTCAGATGAGGAGGCTCTTTTTGTTAATGGAAAGAGAAGGCGAAGTAGACCAACATTAAATAAACAATTCATTTACACTACCATATATATTAAAAACCACGTATGATAAAAAAGTAATAACAATGTAGGCCTAAGATAGAAAAAAATAAGCAGAAAAACTAGAACAATTCCAAATAAAGGCATAAAAATTAAAAGAGGAAATTTTTAAAAATCACAAACGTCTTAGAAATAACATAATGTCATAGAATAATGAAAATTGTTATGTGGGAAAGAGATTTAGTTTTTTATAATGTCAAATAAATACAATTAATTAAACAAAGTGCAATGAAATGAGATTCAAATAAAGTCATAGACATAGAAATAGAAATAATTTACAAGTCCTAAAATTAAGAGCAGGAAAAACATTCATCTCCACTAACCAAAAAAAAGAGGACCAATTTAAAAAAAAAAATCTAAGATAGAAATATAACATTAGAGCAAATATTTAAACAAAAGGAATAATTTATGCTAATTAAATAAACACAATGTCATCAAAAAGTGAAAAATGTTATATGGAAAAGTGAGAAACATAAAAAATACATAGGCCTACATATGTGTTACAGAAAGAGTAAACTGCTAGTGTTGTCCAAACCTGAACTCTTAAACGGCTAATACAGTCAGGATATCTAAGAGAGTACAGTAAGGATTTTTTGCAGGACATTTTATGTTTTTACATTTTTTACACAGTGAAATGAAAGATTTTTATTTTTTTTATTTTTATGCCTGTAGCGATTGGCTGGATGATTCCTACAAGTTGGAGTCTTGGCTGTCAGCTGAGATATATAAAACTACACCGCCACCCAGTGAGTATTTCACTGAACTGTAACAGTAACTGTAAAAGATGAAACAGGTGAGGATGAGACATGAAGAGGACTGGAGGGCCAACCAGAGGAGGTGAAAGATACTCTGTCAACCTTTAGACAGGCTGCTGTTACTTAACAAAACAACATGTGGCAAAGGTCAAACCTGCCTCATTTCTCCATCATGTGGGTTTTATTCCAGTGCAACACATGGAAATGAGTGTTCACATTTAACAAGAGGCTAAAACCCTACAAAAAATTATTTTGTTCTTTCAAGAAGGTACAAAGGTTTTTAAACCAAATCGCTCATTTGTCATCATATCAAGTGTTAAGAAACTACATAAACATCACGAGATTATTTCATTAAATCAATCACACAACATGTTTGCGGCAGTGATCTGTCTGCAGAGGCTACACCGACCTTTCTTTGATATTTTTTATCATATACAGGTATGCATGTGACAAGACGATACAGTACCGAGCAGTCATGTGTGTGTGTGTGTGTGTGTGTGTGTGTGTGTGTGTGTGTGTGTGTGTGTGTGCCTTAAAACTAGTAACTAGCATGCACCAGGGCCTGTCACAATAACATGCACTGGGGCCCATTGGAACTATCTTACACCACTGGGTAGTTTAATCTACAGTAATGCATCATATTCTGTAAGATTATCATGTTTGTAGTGTGGCTGTCCTGTAAGAACCACACATCTCTAAAAACAGCTCTGTGATGATACACTTTACAGCTGAGCCAAGAGAATTATTAGATTTACTTTATTTGTCAGAACAAATTAAGCATGAAGAGGGGAAAGAGAGAGGGGATGACATGCATCAAATGGCTGCAGGCTGGACTCCAATCCACAGTCGCTGTGGCAAAGACAATGCCTTTGCACATGAGACACCCACCCTAACCACTGAGCTACTGGACATCACCAAGAGAGTTTTTAAAGAGTTTATTTAGCTTAAGAAGGAGAAGAATTTCCTCAACATACAAAGAAACACTTAATCCTCCAGTTTATCTCAACCATTCAACATCAACACATCTGGAGATACATGTTTTTTACTAGACAGGAAGTGACATAGGCTGTCAGACAAATAAAGGTACACTATTTACCTCTGAGATGTTGCGGAGTAGAGGCATGAAGTTGCATAAAATGGAAATACTCAGAAGTATTAGTACCTTAAATCTGTTCATAAGTCCAGTACCTGAGTAAATGTATTTAGTTAAATTCCACCCAGGGTATGTTGGTCACGGACACCAAGAACCACTGACAAAGCTTAAGTATGTGATGAGTTGGGATGTTCCATCATTACATGGAGGACACCTAGTGGTAAAACATCGTCAGTGACGCTCTGGTTGCATCCTGAGGAAAGCTTTCTCTACACTCGGTGGACTGCTTTTACGAAACCTTGTCATACCAAAGACCTTTAAAGTGTACCTATGTTTCACCCACATGTACACACTCTTTTACACTTTTGCTTGTGATCATTAATAATATGTGAGAACATGCAACCACAAAGTAATTTTTACCCCAGCAAAGTAATGGTCGAACATTCCTTCTTTGATGGTAAATTTTATTTTGTCTTTACTGTATAGGTTTAAGTAAAAGAACATTGTCTTCATTTCTCAAAGTTAAATGAAGACAAAACTGAAATCCTACTTGTAGGCCCTAAAACAAAAAGAGAAATGCTGCTCAATAATCTGGGGACTTCCCGGATTAAATCTGAGGTTACAACTCTTGGTGTGATCCCAGATTCAGATCAAAGCTTCAAGTCCTACATTAACAAGGTGATGAAAACATCATTTTTCCACCTCAGAAACATTGCTAAAGGACGGCCATTTCTAAAAAAAAAAAAAAATTTGTAGAGAAATTGATTCATACCTTTACTTCAAGCTGCCTCAACTACTGCGATGCACTTTTTACTGGCCTTCCAAAAACACCACTGAGAGACTTCAGCTCATTCAAAACTCTGCAGCTCAGCTACAGGACAGAGGAGAGAGCACATCAGGCCAGTTTGAGCTGCTCTGCACTGACTTCCTGTTACTTTTACAATTGATTTTAAGCTGCTCTTCCTTGTATACAAAGCCCTAAATGGGCTGGGAACTAGCTACACTGCTAAATCCCTTGTTAACTATTTGCCTCCAAGAGCACTGTGATCATCTACCGCTGGTTTATTGGAGGTCCTCAGAAACAGTCTGAAGAAGATCAGGGTTTGAGCCTTAGTTGATTGCACCCCACTCGGAACACACCATGGAACACACTAACTATAGATATCAGGGAGGCCAGCTCACTTAGTATTTTCAAAAGAAAGCGAAAAACGTATCTGTTCACTTTAGCCTTTAACTAGCTCTTACTTCGCTTCACACTGCTGCAACCCTTTTAAAATCTTGATTTTACGATTTCCAATTCTATATTTTTATGACTTAGTTCTGTTTTATGTTCATTATGTGAAGAACTAAGTGCTTATAATGCCCTTTTGTAAAGCACTTTGTGCTGCATTTCTAGTATGAAAGGTACTACATAAATAAAGTGTAATAATAATAATAATTATTATATTATTATTATACTTATAGTTATTATTATCAACATCAGAGCAAACAGGAGGTAAGCATGCTACTCTTCGTGTTTGAGACTGATGGCTTTGCTGATACCTGTTCCTGCACTTTATCCACCAGGTGCCACAAACAGAGATTAATAATCTTACTGGAACTACGCGAAACACTCATTAATTACATCAACCCGATCTTTAAGTTCAAACATCAAATCAAAGAAACCTATCAAAAAGCTGTTTCACTGGGACTTTGGTATCCCTCTGCAGCACTACTCAACTACCATGTGCCAGAGTTTCCACTACAGCAGCTGAGAAGGAAAACCTGCAGACTTTTGGCCTCAAACTGAAGTCCTGGAGGGTGGGCTGAGGCCAGTGGAGTGGACTGGTTTATTGGAGGAAGATCTGGGATCAGATGGTGAAGCTGGCTGAGCTTCAAACAGTTAAAGCTGCAGTGTCATTTTAACCACAGACTCGCTGCTTAATGACAGGGAGCAGCAACACACACACAAACTGATAGTCAGTGCACAAAAAAGCTTGGCTCTGTGTCATTATCTCCCCCAAACAGGAGAAGACTTAACTTAATAACAGCTATCAGAGAGAGTGGGAGACAGGGAGAGGGGGAGAGAAGTGGGAGCAAAGTATAAAGACGAGGAGCAGAAGACTCCACAGCGTGTTCGGGGATATTTAATTAGCCTCATAGCGTACATACCTGAACCATGCTTCTTATTTAATCAGTTACATTCACATCGATGCCCAGACAAAGAAACCAACATGCACTTTCCCAACGGCATGAAGAAAATGAAGTAAGAGAGACAACAGTCATCCCAGTCGCCATAAGACAAAGTTGGCATATGTATTAGTATATCAACATTTCTAAAGTGACATAATATATGAACTGATTTTGCCATCAGGAGATAGAGTACATGGTGGACGGCAAGTCACCAGGGCAGCTGCCAAGCTGCAGATGCCTGCAGACAACTGTTCAAGACCAACAGACAACAGCACCAGTTGTTTTTTGGAGACCCTTCACAGCATTTCCGCCGGTGTTTGTGCTCCAAACCTGGATCTTTTGCACAGACACATTGCTGGATGGTTTTAGCGGCACATTGCAGCTTTCCCAGCAGTGTTTGTGTCATCAAAACTAAGTGCTTTTAGCCATTCATCATGGCTTTTCCTAGCTGCAATTGTGCCACTGAACCTGGGTGTTTTTTAGCAGCATATTGCGGCTTTCCCAGGGGCGTTTGTGCCACTGAACTTGGGTGTTTTTCACCAGCATTTGTGCCCCTAAAACAGGTTCTTTTTAGTTGAACATCTTGGCTTTTTCCAGCGGTGTTTGCACAAACATATTTTTTAAAATCAAGTCATGATCTTTCCATAACTATAACCAAGAGGTTTTTGCCCCTAAACCTAACCACATGTTGAGAAATGTAAAGTTTCAGCGTATCCACTACAAAATGTACAAATGTAAAGTATCTGTGGAATGCAGAGATGTTCAATGCCAACATTTCTTCGTGCGGCTTGGTTGCATCAGTACTTCAATTTTCTTAAGTTTAATCACCAGCCAATCTCTGCCTGCTGCAGTAGTTTGAAAGTAACATAAGTGTCTGATCCTCTGATACCACCAGGGGCAAAATACCTGCTGTGACATCACTGGTGGAGGTGTCCCCTGAGGTTAAAGAGAAGGAAGCATCAGAAAGTCCTATAAAAAGTGAAACAGCAACATGATTTTCAAAAACAAATTATATTATGAAAAGTACACATACAGTATATAGCTAACATGCTAAATTACAAAATATTCCAGCCCTTAAATGGTGACTGAATAGTTCCTCAGCTACAAATCAGAACTCTGCTTTGGACTCTGTACAATTCAATTCCAAACAGCAGCTGATGTGTGATGAGACTGTTTTAAAAACTGGATTCTTTGGGTTCACTTTTGTCAAAAAGTACCTTACTGCCCAAGTGTTCTCATCAGCTGGCTCCTCTTCCTGTTTAACAATACCTTGCTATATACACAATGAGCCACAGCGGGAATCAAAACTCCAACCAGCCCTTGATGTTGTTACCTACTGTAGCTCCAACTCTCAATCTTACACTAACTAAAGCAGCAGTGTAAAAAGCCCCTCCAAAGAAAAACATCATCTGTAAACAGAAAGCATCCCCACTGGCTGTGATAATAAGCAGCTGCTTGCTGAACTGTGAGCAGCCCATGGTAGAGATTCAACAGTGTGACTCTTGACTCTTCATGCCCGCCCTCTGTAATTTCCCTCAGAGCGACCACCTGCTTGGCAAACTCATCCCATCTCAAGTTGGATTTAGTCCCAATTTGTCTGTTATTTGTGCAGCTGGGTAGAAAGCATGAAGCTGCCGTGTCTTTCTGCTCCTGGAAGTGAAAAAAATTTAAGTGATGGGTTTACACATTTACAGGGATGGGCAGTATTTCTATTACTTGTATTTAAAATACATATTTTAATTACATTTGAGTATTTTGAAGTCTGTATTTGATAAGGCCGATAAAAAGCAAATGTAATTTGTAACAAAATACTTTTGAGGGGAATAATTCCGTATTTAAAATACTCAAAATACTTTATCCACAAATCAAAAAACAAAAATAATAGGCTACACATTCTTATAATATTGGATGTAACAATATTTTTTACTTATTTTAAAAAAATATATTTTTTATCTATATGTGTTTTTTAAACTTGGGTCATTTGATGTGCCCTTCACTGACCTAGTGGTCTGTTTTACTGGACTGTGCATAACATAGGAAATTGTATATGCACGTCTGTCCATCCTGGAAGAGGGATCCCTCCTCAGTTGCTCTTCCTGAGGTTTCTACCATTTTTTCCCCCCGTTAAAGGCTTTTTCCTTATCCGCTGTGAGGGTCCAAAGGACAGAGGGATGTCGTATGCTGTAAAGCCCTGTGAGGCAAATTGTGATTTGTGATATTGGGCTTTATAAATAAAATTAATTGATATGTTGTGGTTGATGCTTTGGATGAGTATGATACAAATGAATTGCCTCATGTGGGATCAATATAGTTGTCTGAATCTAAATCTGTATCTATAAATAATATTTTAGGGTAGCCTACATGTCCCTAGCTTTTTCTTTTTTTTCCCCATTTGAAAAAAGATGAACACAGGGCTCCAAAGGCTCCAAGTTAGACTGCAAACAAGTTAACTAGCTACAGTATCTTGCTGTTTAGCTAGACTGTTGGACAGTTCACAACACAGCTGGACTTGACAGGTATGCTGCTCACATGCATGGACCCAGACTACCAGTAGACTACCTTGCTGCTCACACCTTCCAAGTTCAGATTGTCAAGGTAAACATTTTATCTGAGTGACAGATGTCAACTGGCTTGATGTTTTTGGTCAAGGACTTTGAGTTATTCACAAAAAGATTTGAATCGGACGATTCATGGGTATTCTCTGGTATAGTTACTCATGGTCTCTAGTTGCAGATTTTGAGCATTTTTGGTCAAGGACTTATTAGTTATTCATGAAAAGCTATGTGGACTGACAGACCTATAGAGCTACAGGTTGCTGCTAAGAGAAAAAACAAGGCCTATTTTCTGCATTTGAAAATACAGTGATACATTTTCTGGCACCATTATTTTATTTTGATACATTTGAGGGGTATTTTGTATCAAAATACATTTTGATGTATTTTTGCCCATTTATCACATTGTTCAGTTATGAGCTTTGTGTTAGTAACTTACCCAAGTCAAATCTGACAATACGTATTGAATTTTAGACCCATTATTTGATGACTTAACAGTTCATATACCCAACAGTTTTAATAAAGAATCACTTGAAGTTTCTCATTAAAATCACTGTTCTACCCTTATTTTGTATACATGTACAATGTACCCACAGTATGAATCCAGTAAGCAGAAGAACCCCAGAGCTCAACATGACATGATATTGGCATATTGAAAGACATTACACTAAATAATATGTCAGGATACTGGAAGCACCATTGCTAAGCAGCATGCTGAACTTGTTGCAAATGACAGGCAGGGAGTGCAGTACCAAATACTTTATTGTATTTCACAAGTACAGTTGATGCCAGGAAAAAGCTTCCACAAGGAGGTAAAGAACCTGGGGAAAAAACAACAAACAATTATCTTCATTATGCAGTTACCTTAACTTTTGAAAAGGAATCTTCCTGCACATCCATTTGAAAATAGACAAGTCCTTCACCGTCACATTACCAGACCAAAACAAACAAGTCTACATTAAAGATTTCAGACTGTTAGAACATTAAGTAAAATCAACTTACCATTACGATCCTCAAGTTCAATAGCGTCTGTCATGCACAGGCACCAGTGGCTGCTGCCACCTGGGATGGTACGGGGATGACATTGGAATTGGTCTTGAACTTCTTGGATCAACACTCATCTGTGGGTTTGAGTCAGTGGGCTGCACATGAGAGCCAGAAGCAGCACCTCTAAGGAAAGGAAAGTCCCACATGCCAGCTTTGCTTTGGAGAACCCATTGCTGGGGCTTGGCCGGGGAGGCGGGTGGCTGGGGCCGCTGCGGCTTGGCCGGGTAGGTGGGCAGCTGCTGCGGCTTGGCCGGGTAGGTGGGCGGCTGGGGTTTGCCCGAGTAGGCAGGCGGCTGCTGCTGGGCCACGTAGGTGGGCAGCTGGAGCGTGGATGAATGACTGGGCTGCTGGGGCTTGGCTGGGTAGGTGGGCGGCTTAGCCGGGTAGGTGGGCGGCTGCTGCGGCTTGGCCGGGTAGGCGGGGGGCTGGGGCTGCTGCGGCTTGGCCGGGTAGGTGGGCGGCTGGGGTTTGCCCGAGTAGGCAGGCGGCTGCTGCTGGGCCACGTAGGTGGGCAGCTGGAGCGTGGATGAATGACTGGGCTGCTGGGGCTTGGCCGGGTAGGCGGGTGGCTGGGGCCGCTGGAGCTTTGCCGGGTAGGTGGGCGGCTTGACTGGGTAGGTGGGCGGCTGCTGCGGCTTGGCCGGGTAGGTGGGCGGCTGGGGTTTGCCCGAGTAGGCAGGCGGCTGCTGCTGCTTGGCCATGTAGGTGGGCAGCTGGAGCGTGGATGAATGACTGGGCTGCTGGGGCTTGGCCGGGTAGGCGGGCGGCTGGGGCCGCTGGAGCTTGGACGGGTAGGTGGGCGGCTTGACTGGGTAGGTGGGCGGCTGCTGCGGCTTGGCCGGGTAGGTGGGCGGCTGGGGTTTGCCCAAGTAGGCAGGCGGCGGCTGCTGGGCCACGTAGGTGGGCAGCTGGAGCGTGGATGAAGGACTGGGCTGCTGGGGCTTGGCCGGGTAGGCGGGCGGCTGCTGGGGCTTGGCCGGGTAGGCGGGCGGCTGCTGGGGCTTGGCCGGGTAGGCGGGCGGCTGCTGGGGCTTGGCCGGGTAGGCGGGCGGCTGCTGGGGCTTGGCCGGCCAAGGGGAGTCAAGCTTAAGTTGGGGATGAGAAAGCATCTCAATTCCAGAACTTGAAACGATACCCGACTCAAAACTGTCTCCATTCTGGAAAAATGGAAAATTCCACATGCCCTTTTTGGTCTGGAGAACCCCATTTGCATTAGGATTTGTTTGAGGTGGCTGCTGTGGGTTATGTCTGGGTTTCTGAATTATCGGTGGTCCAGGCCTGTAACTGGAAACACTTCCCTCTGGACTGTAACCATCTACTTGCCCACTAGAACGTCCCACACTAAGTGCAGCAGCTGGCTTCAGGGTCTCAGATGAAGCACCTTCAGTGTAACTACGTCCAGAGCTCTCACCAGAAGAGGCAAAAGCTGGTTTGTGGCTTCTTGGAAAATTAAAGTAAGGTCTAATGCCGCTGTAGTCTCCATTTCTGTAGGTTAGCGCTGGAGAGAGAAAACACTTTAAAAAAGGTGACTCTTGTGAAGAAGTTTCCAAATTGAACTGCAGTTCATGAAGCAGGATTTCTTACCCTTTGCATGCAGCCCAAAAGTCAACAGTGAGAGCACAATTACTCTGAAAAAAGAATAATAACATGAACAAAACCAAACCAGGTTAGCACAATAGTATATCTGCTGAAATTAAATGTGTGATCTTACCTCCAACAAAATCCAGACATTTTTGTTCTGAAGCCAAACAGCATGCGAGACGTGTTGTAACAACCAACAAAATCAGGAACCACTGTTTCAGCTTCATGACTGCTGCACAGACAGCAGCTTTGTAAGTGCTGGTGTCTAAGTTGACCAATCACATCAGATGAAGTAATTGGAATCAGGTTGGGATGTCAGGTGAGTCTAAAGACCTAGGCAGGTGTTTGCACTTCAGCTAACTTCACACATTTCACTTCTGGCAGCAGAGAACCATTCAGGTTGTGGATCTGCTTCAGAGGTCAAATCAGCCAAATAAAAACTTACCTGGCAGCAGCAAGAGTTAAAACTGAAGTAGTTTTGGTTTTATTTATCAGATTTTGAGATGTCAGCCTCAACCCAAATACAACTGAGATTACAAAAGAACTAGAAAGTAGAAAAAGAACACTGTTGCTCCCCAGTTTAGCTCTTTAAAGAACAATTTGAAATGAAATGTATTAAACTTTAAACATTACAAAGTTGCAGATATCAGTTGCTGCTCTTCATGTAATGTTGTCCACCATAATTAAAAAAAAAAAAAAATTCTCACAAATGTGACCTAAAAAAAGTGCAAAGTAGAGGTGTTCAACAGCTCAGAAGGTGGAGGGGGCGTCCCATGTACAGGCACTGTGTGCTTGCTGCAGTGGCCACATATTTATTTATATAGCACTTATCTCAACAAGGTTATGAAGTGCCTAACAAAGTATATAAAAATGAGACAACGAAACAATAAAATGTGTCAAAAAATTGTGAAGAGCTGAGGAAAATTGTGAGTACAGAGGCAAAAAAAGAACAAAAGGAAAAAAAAACCCTAGTTACAAATCACAAAAGTACTAATCAGGCACTAAAAGGGAAAGCCCTCCTATAAAAATATGTTTTGAGCAATGATTTAAACCAGCCTAATCCCCTCAGGCAGAGAATTCCAGAGCCTCAGGGCGTCAATGGCAAAAGCCCAGTCACCCTTAGTTACCAGCCTTGATCTAGTGACAACTAGTGAGGTCAGGCTAAAGGATCTCACGTCACGGCTGGTAGCATAGGTAGTTAGAAGCTCAGCTATATAACTAGAGCGAAACCAGCATTAAAACTTATTAAAAAAAATCTTATAATCAGTTCTGAAGTTAACTGGCAACTGATGGAGGAAGGTGAGAATTGCAGTGATATCTGACCTACGATTTGTCCCAGTTAAAATACTATAAAAAATAAAAAAATACTATAAAAATATTATAAACAATATTATAAGTAAACAGTAAACTGTTAGGTTTCCTAGATTTAAAAGTAAGAGCAACATATCAGATTTTACAGTGTATTTAGAAATGTTGCTGTACGTTATGTTTTTACATCAGTGAGTAATTTAGACACAGTTGAGCTGCTAAACATATTGTGCTTTTTCACTGATGTTGAGAGCTGTTGTGGGACTTGTTAGTCAGTCAAGTCTAGGAACCATTGCATGCTTATTAAAAACAAATAAGCTGGTGGTTCCAGACACAATTTTGCATGTTTTTTAGCCCTGTTTATTTCATATCACTGCTGATGTTTTTAAAGCATATAATCAGTATTTAGATAAGGGATACTCAACTTGCTTTGCCTGGAGGCCACATTTGAAAAAATGACAGGAGGCCAGGGGCGAATTGCTGCAGTTCTGCACAGGACAGGTGGATGCAGCAGGGGCGTTTTTAGGACCTGAGGGCATTCAGGGCTAAGCCCCTATCTCTGTCAGGGGGTCCAGAGGATCTTCTCCTGGCACCTTTTTTGATAAACAAGCTCTGTTTTGATTAGGGATGCACTAAATGTGAAATTCTGAGCCGATACCAATGTTTCAAATTACAATTTGGCTGTTTATATATCAAATTTTATAAGATTACATTTGAACTCATCATGAGAATGTTGTAATTTACCTTTGCCCAATACTCATGTTTACCAAATAGAATCATGAATGCATAATATCATACCTCAGTACAACCAGCCACCGGCTGCTAACAGCTAACGTTAACTGGCTCTCCTTCTGCTGGTGTCAACGCAGATTTGTTGTTCACAATGTAACATTGTCAAGGACACCACATAGTGTGGAGTGAGTTTACTGTCTTCTTGCCCCAAAGATGACAAACAAGTTTTCTATTGTCCCAGGGATGATGGGACGCCGTTTGTCCTGAGCCCTGCTTTTTAGCCTGCACACAACTGATGTGACAACAGAAAAACATCAGCCACTGCCATCAGTGAATGTCATCTTATTTGCTGATAGACCGATGGCAGTCAACAAGGAGATTATCGGCTGATACAGATGTGTGGCCAATAAATAAGTGCATCCCTAATTTTGATGCTTTTGTATTCACTATGGCACTTTATTTGCATTAAAGTTCCAAAAAATATCCTAGTGTGAATCAATTTATTTTCACTGACAATTAGAAAATGGTCAGGGCGCCACCTGGCACCCTATTGGGGGCCAGATTTATTTAATCCCTTAATAATTCATTTAATTTAATTATTTAATCCCTCCGGCCAGCCATTGATTTGAGGGTTTATTGATTCAGAGAAGAAAGACACAGCTGACAAAGGTTTATAGATATAGAATAGATTTTATTAATTATCATTCATGTTACTGGTTTCACAATAATATCATGCAAGCACTGTCTAATTATTAACACATTACAAAGAAGCAGCATGCCATGAAGTCATGAAACCAGGAGAATTCTTTGAAATCATGGTGGCATAAATACACATTTAATGCACACAATTTCTACTTATGCTAGGAATATTATTACAGAAAGAAATATGAAATAATATAAATGCACTGTGCTATATCAATGAGAATAGTATATGTAGCTACATTGGCCTTTTAAAGCCAAACTGAGAGCCAATAAGGGAGGAGATACACTTTCATAAACCAGGACGGGAGAAAAACTGAGTCAGGTGAGAGGAAAAAGTAAAAGATTCACATTAAAACTGAAAGAATGAAGAAAGGAGACATTTAAATGATGGGAGAGAGGAGGCTGAAAATGATTACTGATGGAGGAAAGAGTGTAAATGCTGTGATGGCCCATTAGATGAGTTTGAGGCCGAGGCAGAGAGCCAGCTCATTCTTCTGGATCTTGCCGTCTCCGTTGATGTCGCAGTGACCCATCAGGGCTTTCCTGAACTTGTCCAGGTCTGTGCCACTGATGCTGGGCTGCAGGAGAGGGTCGGGGTGTGGAAGAGAGAGGTAAAAGTACAAAGAGTCCTCATGGGTAAAAATGTCAAATGACACTGACTGAAATGTGATCATCAACAGCCTGTGTCAGCTCTTTATAGCAGGTAAACGGCAGTTATATGATGGGTGGGTAAAACCTTTTTTTACCTTCACCAGCTCCATCATGTCCTTCACAAATCCATCCACTTCAGGGCCCTCCAATGCACCTGTCTTACTCTACACACACACACACACACACACACACACACACACACACACACACACACACACACACACACACACACACACACACACACACACACACACACACACACACACACACACACACACACACAGCTCATAAAGCTGGGATAGGCAATTTTATTTTGATGCCATTGTCCAAAAATGCCATCATAACCATTTAGTATATTGTAATTCAATAGGACTGAGAGAGAAAACTAGACTTCAGCACCTCCTCTTGGCTCTGTTTTCAGGCTTTAGAAAATGTAAACGGTGACGGGAGACTTCGTCCAATTACAGGTAATTTCAGAGAGACAGCATTCTTTTTGGCTGTTCTACAAATGCAGAAGTGCGTGCACATCCCCTCAGATGGCGAAAAAGCTCATTTTCAAGTGTTATTTGACAGGACATGTACGTGGTATGGCTGTGGCTCAGAAGGTAGAGCGGTTTGTCCACTAATAGGAAGATTGGCAGTTCAGTCCCTGGCTTCTCCAGTCAGCATGTCGTAGTATCTTTGAGATAAATACTGAACCCCAAATTGCTCCAGATGACTATTCTATCCGTGTGTGAGTGTGTTACAAAAACTGAGTAGTAGGTGGCACCTTGTATGGTAGCCTCAGCCACCAGTGTATGAATGGGTGAATGTGACTCATATTGTAAAGAGGGGTTGGAAGACCAGAAAGGTGTTTTACAAGTGCAGTCCATTTACCCTTGTGTAACAACTTGCCTGCTCCATCTGCACAGACAGAAAAAAACAAACAAAAATTTAAATTCAAACTTACAACATCATAGTGAGCAAATATCTTCTCAAAGTCTCTCTTCCTGTCTTCCTGACTGCAAGCCTGACACCAAATACAACAAGCAGCATAATGAAACAGTGAGTAAAAGAATAGCATGAAATATTCACACAAAACATTTGGACTGTTAACAAGCTACTGCTGGAACAGAATCATTTTAAAGAGGAAGACTGATGTGAAAGGAAGGGGATTGTGAGCAGAAATTCAGCTAAAATTTCACATATAAAATCGAAAGACTTCTCAATAAACTCTGTAAACTTACGTCCATCTTAAACTTCAGTAAGAAGTTTTCTTTCAGGGCCAAGATTCTTCAGACAAGAAACAGTGTCATTGTAAGAGATTTTAAACTGCTTAAAATGATATAATTTGTTGTGTTTTTTCTGGTTAAAACTCAACAGTTATAGAGAAGATCAGTTATCATTCAATTTCTTTTGAAAATCTCCTGATCCTCCTTTTAGTCATGTGACACAGATCAACAGTACCTGGCCAGGTCATTTAAGTCCAGTCTGCCGTCTCTGTTTTTGTCAAACATCTTCATCTGCAGGAGACAAAAACAGACAGAATGAAGTTAGACCGTCAATGACAGGATGTCTCAACTCTACTGATATCTAAACTGTGTAACTGTTACCATGGTGTCAGTGTACTCCTCCAGTTTTTCAGGGGTGATGGACCTCCTGTGTTGGCAGAAAAGGTCCCGGAGGAAGCCCTGAAGGGACAAAAAAGACACAACTCATATGCAAGAAAAATGCTCCAGGCCAATGCTCCATCCAGGGGCAGAGCAGGGGGTGGCTCCAGACCAGTCCCTAGAAGAAAATGTTGACACTGTAGACCTAGAGCACCTGACATTTTGATCTGCTTTTGATTATACAGAGCAACCAGTCATCTCTTTTTCCGACATCATTTATTCAAATTTTATGTAACATCGACTTCTTGACTATAAATAGAAAACTGATTACAACTGTTCTGCTTTAAAGCTCTTAAAAAAACCCAACAACCCAAAAAATAGAATTACTGCTCTGCAGTTGTATGCCTTGTGCACTGGACAAGTTTCTTTTACAGTTTACATCCATGTCTGTGGATGCTTGACACACAGAAGATCTCCAAATTCTGTTCCTGAGATATGACATTATGTGATGGTCAGAAAAGTGTTTTATGGCAAATATTATGATGTCACAGTGAAGCTGACCTTTGACCTTTTGGATAAAAAATCATCACTTCATCATTTTATACTATGAGACATTGTGCAAAGTGTTGTCATAATTACCATACGAATTCTTGAGTTATGGCCAAAAACATGTGTTGAGAGTTCACACTGACCTTGACCTTTAACCCCCAAATTCTAATCAGTTGATTTTTTAGTTTATTTTTGTGCCAAATTTGAAGAAATTCCCTCAACAGGTATTCTTGAGATATTGTGTTCACAAGAATGAAATGGATGCAAGGTCATGCTGATCTCGACCTTTGACCTTGACCATCAAAATCTAAACAGGTCATTCTTCAGTCCAAGTGAACGTTTGTGCAATTTTGAGGAAATTCCTTCGGGTGTTCTTGAAATATCACGTTCACAAAAGTGAGACAGGAAAGGTAACAGTAACCTTGACCCTTGACATGTGTGCCACATTTGAAGTTTCTTGAGCCGTTCTTAAAGGATAACTTCGGTATTTTTCAACCTGGGCCCTATTTCCCCATGTGTATGTGTGCGTATGATTCACAGGTACAGCTCGTTCTAAAATTGGTTCAGTATTGACGGAGGCGGATGCAGGGGGCAAATGCGACCTGTATAAGTTTGCACATTAAAAGTGCTTTTTTTCGCCACTGACCGGTTCAGATCGCCAGTGCTATCTCTGTAAATAGCATACTAAGCATTTCCCTGACCCTTCACCTCCTCCCGGCTGTGTGTGACGTCTTCTCGCGAGAGCTTTGCTTGTTGCTGGAAGAAAACAGAGGAGCCATGCTGAGCGCCGCTCCAGATCTTTACTGTGATCTAATCAGTCATTCTCCGGCCTGAGAACCAGGAGGAAATATCCTCGTGACCACAGAATGAATTAAACTAGTTTTCTGTCACAGGTCACATGTGAACTCAGCAGTTACCTTGAGCTCGATGGCTGAGATGAAGCCGCTGCTGTCTGTGTCATAGCTTCTCCAGATCTACACAAACGAGACTCAGAAAAAAACAACATTGAAAATAACTGATGATTTTTAAACTTTAATAACAGAATAATGTTTGTCCTGATGGCGGTGCCAAAATGTCCAAACTGGAAAAAGTTCATGCACAGTACTAAAGTTACAAAATTTGTCACAGCCTGCCTTAGATCATGATATTTTATCTGTACAAGTGGTAGAAATACTAGCAATACTACAAGTAGTGATGTTACTAATTTGACCACATTCTCAGTAGCATGGTAGTAACATCACTACTTTCTGAGTCAAATTGACAGTGTGGCACAGTAGCGTCCAAAAAGGTTACAAGCTATTTTCCCTAGGAAAAGCTCTGAAGTACAGCAAACTTTTTTCTGCGGGGGCCAGATAAAAGCAAGGATAATAAAACTGAGTATAAGTAATATGACTGACGCCAGCGAAACACCGAGGCATGTTGACAATGGAAGCATTTCTTCATGACATCACATACTAATCCTTCAGTTTATTGTGTTTGCTGCTTCGCTATTGGCTTCTTGACTTGTTTTTCTTGGCCCCTCATAATAAACAGTTCAGCTGAACATTTTTGCTGCCTATTTGTTCTACTGACAGTTTTTTTTTGATCACTGAGAAAACGCTGATTTGACATAAAGTCAAAAAAATAAAAGTAGCTCCGCAAGTAGCAAGATACTTTTGCCATTTTCTCATAGCTTAGCTTGCTACATTTCTTTGGGGATAGCGTCAATGTAGTGAAACTTTATTTTTACGTAGAGTAACTGGCAGCCTAGGTCACTACATTTTCCAGGTAAGTTGCCCAACACTGGCTGTTAGTAAGCATCTTGTCTTTTGCAGCTTTAATTCAAACACTGAATGTCCACTGCCCTCCCTCATTGGTTGATCTTTGACCCTCACCCTCATGAACTCCACGCTGTTGTCCAGCGGTGTCTCTCTGCGGAAGAGAAGCAGGAAGTTCTCCTCCTCTGGCAGCATTATAGTGGCCAGCTGGTGAAAAAAAGAGAATACATCCATTGTAACTGAAGATTCATCATCTTTTGAAGCTGCTTAAAGGACCGTATTGCCCTATGTAAAAGGCCTATACTGTGGACTGCTGACATGACCTGATCTGACATCTCTGAGGATCACAGGCTGAAAATATATGTAGCCACAGACAGCTCAGATCAGAAGGAGATTGTACCTCTTGCATCTGCAGATGTCCGTCACCTGCAGTGTCATAAGCAGACATGAATCTTTCTCTCAGTCTTCTGATTTTCTCCTCATTTATCTCTTCCCTCTGAAAACAACATGGACAGTGGACAGTGTTTTCTACTTTAAAACCTGAGTTTGACACTGCAACCTCAATGCCTGAAATAATATTGGTATTTACATTTCTGCAAACCACAGATACATACATTTGTATAGTGTGTAGTAGATAGTGACACTTTATGTTTCACTTTACGTGTGGTTGTGTTTAAGAAGAAAACCCACTTGGTTATGGTCAGGAAATGATCATGTTTGGACTTTAAAAACCCCATTTGATGGCACCATTTCAGCTGAAAAACAGAGATAGCAATAACTGGTTTTGTTGTTTGTTGGTTTTGAACAATGATCCAGCTTGGCAGGCGTCTCCCCTAGATGACACGGCATCCACCATCCCCTCCACCTTCAGAGGACAAAGTCAGCTCAAATACTGGGTCAGTTTGGAAACACTGATATAATATGTACAGGTTAGCACTGTCGCCTCACAATAACAGGGTTCTGGGTTCAAACCCTGGATGCAGCATGGGTTTTCTACAGGTACTCCAGCTTAATCCCACAGTCCGAAGACATGCATGTTAGGTTAACTGTCCATCCACCACAACACAAAGTTGTCTGTCTCTGTGTGTCACCCTGCGATATTCTGGCGACCTGTCCTCTCATCAGAGGGGATAGGCTCCAGCACCCCTGCGACCCCCAACAGGATAAGCTGTTACGGGAAATAAACACATGTATGAATGATATAATATGTATGAAATGTACAAATGTAACACATTGATGGTTTGTAGAAACACTAGAAATGAAATGCTAGCTACTATGGTGCACACCAAAAACTCTTTTTAAAGCCACCTTTTGTATATTTTGACATTTTTTGATTTTAGTGCCTTTGAAATCTTATGAAATAAAATATTGTCCAGAGACCAACGCACGATGGAAAGATAGAAAAGTGGAACAGCTGGACCTGTGCATTTTGCTTCTTTGCATGAAAATAACTTTTTTCAACGGTGGCAGACTTGACCGTGTGAACGCAGCCTTCCTCTTTCATTCCTTTAACCACCCTCTTGAAAAGGTAACTGTTGCAATATTTACGCATATCCAAGAACCTGTTGACATCAAAGTTTAAAAGTAGATGTGTTTCTTCTTCTGACCGGAAATGTAGGCTTTTCTGCATGTATCTCTACACCAGCCCTGCAAATTGTTAGTTAGTTGTGTACAACGTATCCAAGACAACGCACAGAGCAGACCGTAAACAGGCAAGAGGCCACGTGTCACAAACTGCAGTAAAAACCCTTATTAAGATGAATATTCCAAATGGGCTATATATATATAAGGTAAGGTTAAACTTTAATGTCCCCAAGGGGCAACGTGAGATACAGACAGTAGTCATGAGCAAAACAAAACAGACAATACAATACAAACACACAAAATCCAGAATCACACACTGTCAGGGGTAAATCATGGACAATTAGTAGTAGTCACTGCCGCTTAAGATAAGCGATAGCAGATGGGACTAAGGAAGGTCTGTCACACTTAGTGCTTCATTTAGGGAGACAAAACCTCCGCCCTGATGGAAGCATCTGAAACTCAACATGGAGGGGATGTTGAGAGTCTGAGACAACAGACTGAATTTAGAGATGACCCTCTCTCACAGTCACACCAGTGATCTTCAAGCACAGCTTGACCACCTTTTCCAACTAATAACCCAAATAATACAGGAATATCTCATATGTCTTAATAGGAACATGCTAAATTCAGGAAAAGGCCTAATTCAGTATATTTTCTCAAATTATGCTGTTTACATGATCAGCATCAAATACAGAATATTGTCATATTTGGAATAATAGTGGAATTTTAGTAGCCATTAATTTAGCATCTCATTCACCAGAAGAAAATATTAGCATTGCATATTTCTGCAAACCATAAATATATTACATTTGTACTTTATATACAAATCATATCAGCATTTCTAAGGTGACACAGACTCATGCATCAGCTGACTTTGTCAGCTAGAGTTGGAGGGGATGGTGGATGGTGTGACACCTGCCAAGCTGCAGCTGCAGGCCACTGCAAGAACAACAAACAACAAAACTGGTTGTTTTTAATAGCAAGTTATCGCTGAGTTTCCAGCAGCTTTTCAGCCATCAAACATGGGAGTTTTTAGTAAGCCACTGTTGTTTTAACAATGGAGACAGAGCCACAAAGAGTGGTTGTTCTTTGCTGAGACATTGATCTGTTTCCTGCAGGGATTTTGCCACAAAAAACGGGTATTTTAAGCCAGACCAGTCTTTTCCTAACCATAATCAAGTGGTTTTTGTGCTAAAACCTAACCACACATTAACCAGAGTGTTGTTGAAATATTAAGTTTTAATTTATCTGTGGTTTGCAAAAATGTACAGTACCAACATTTTTCTGGTGTTTGCGTATTTATGTATTGTTGGTCAGTGTTAAGAGAATTGTTTAGTCAGTCATCGCTGCATTTCCTGCTGGGACAGTGCAATGGAAAGGTAGATATTTAAAACCAGAACATAGTGTTATCCTAGCCATAACCAAGTGTGCCTAAACATAAGCACACCCAGCAAACATTTTTCCATTGAAAACATACTTTCTTTGAAAAAATACTTTCACTTGTGGATCAGTTCTGAACGTCTTTTCACCATCACCAGTTTTTAAATGGTCACTGTAATGTTAAAGGTGGTTCTGGCTTTACGATAACAACTACAACAGCATACAAGTTATAGACTTAGTCATACAAACACATGTACAGCTTCAACCTAAAGGACAAAGACCATGTGACACATACATTTGTATTTATTAAGCATCAACTAAATGCACATTAAGCACAGCGTTGACATGTAAAGAAACATTATGTTTTAATGTACCTGCTTCATAATAGTGTACAAATGTTACATAAAAATGGTCTGCAGAAACATACAATGCCAACATTTATTGTGTTGATTGGGTTGCAATTTAGATGTGAAAATTAAAGTCCGAAAGCCACATGACTGTCTTATTGTTCTACAGACAGACAATAGCTGAACAGATGAAACACACAGAAACTTAACACAGAGTGGTTTAAAGCAGTGGTTCCCACCTGGTCCAGCCACCGGTTCCAGATTCCTCCGTAGTCATTAGTTCCAGGTCCACACAGTTTAACACATCAGCATCATACTTGTGTTTGGCCATGTCCTTGAGCTAGTTTGCTGTCTCTGGCTAGTAGCTGTCTGTTAGTCACTCACTCTACATCAGGAAACTGCACTTCAAAATAAAGTATATTTATTTATTTTATTTTTTTTACAAACTTGACTTGACCACTTTTGGACCGCAACCCACCAGTTGGGAACCACTGGTTTACAGGCTGAACGGATGAAATGGAAAAGTTGAGGTGTGTGAAAACTTCCTTTTACCTTTTCTTGCCACTGAAGGAAGCCTTATTTAATCATCTGAGTAACATGCAGAGGAAGATTACAAACTGAAAATGCAGACTCATATTTTCAGTCTTTTACCTTCATTCCAAATGTTTGTAGCATGTGTTGGAAGAAGGCGTCCAGCTCCTTTCCTTCGATGTAACCGTTATCTAAACACACAGGCAGATATCTCTTCAAACCAAATGGATACAGTGGCACACAACAATGTAAAGAAATAGAAGTTGTTGCACTTTTACTTTTGTGAAATGACTAATATTAAGTGTTCAGTAAAATGATTTGTGGGTGGATTCATAGAGAACTTCTGGCCTTAAAAACAAGAGTGTCAATGGTATTTATATGTATATTTTTTAAAACAGAAAATAAACTAATAATGTAAACTTTCATTATTCTACAGCAACTATTTGGTCTCAGGCAAAGCAAAGCATCAACCAGACAGGCTGTAACAGAATTGACCTGCTGTAGCCTGAAGGTTGATTTTTTTAACTGATTATTTCAGATTCAGTCAGGTATAAATCTTTTGGCATTCATTGTTTATTCATTGTTCTGGACTTTACTGCTCTTGATTAGTTTATGCAGAGCTGCGCGGAAACAAAACTTGCAGACAAACTCCCGCAACACTGTCAAATTTGCAAAAGAAATACATTTATTGCAATGTTCTGGTTCCCCTTTATCCGGGACACAATTTTCTGAAAAACAGAAGCTATTTTAATCTCCCTCTTCACCACAGCGCAGCACCCACATCAGTTACTGCAAAAGCCACACTGAGCTGGAAGGCAAAACTTTTGATATACTGGTCCATCTACGTCCCAACCATCACCTATGGTCATGAGTTTCGGGTATTGACCAAAAGAATGAGATCTGCTGGTGCTCCTGTGCTAGTAAACCCGCTGCTCCTTCACATAGAAAGGGATCAGTTGAGCTGGTTTGGGCAGTCAGGATCCTCCTGGGCGTCTCCTGTTACAGGTCTTCCAGGCATGTCCCACTGGTACAAGGCCCTGGGGCAGACCGAGAACATTTTGGAGGGACTATATATCTATATCTGGGAACACCTTGGAGATCCCCAGGAGGAGCTGGAAAGCGTTGCGGAGGAGAGGGGCGTCTGGGGTGCTTTGCTTAGCCTGCTGTCCCGCATAAGTAGATAAAAATAGTTGGATGGATATGCTAATAATGTGGGATAATGTGATTTTTTCTTTCTTTTTAACACCAGTTAAATGAACTCAGAGCTGGAGAATTATTACTCCAAAGAAGAGTCACCATTCTGTTGTTGAAGTACAAAAACACTCAACATTTTGCGGCCACTAAACCTGCACAAATGAGAGGAATAAAGGTGATATTCTCAATGCACTCTTAACTGTGCTGCCAAACTAATGGTGTCTTGGTGCTCCTGTGCTATTTGCATGTGTTTAAATTAGGTAATATGCACATATTTGGCACATACTCTGCCCCTTTCTTACAAATGAGGCTTATTGCAAAAATAGTCCAACTCAGCCTCCCACATTTAAATCTACTCAGTTTACATGCTGGAGCAGAGTGACTAAACTCTTCTTACCATCTACATCGAAATGTTGCCAGATCTGTAGGAAACCCGCAGCGTCCAGGCTGTCCAAGGCGCTGTCCATGGTGCTGAGGACCAGTCCACGGGTCGAGCTGGGGACAACAAAACAAAAACAACAGAGGAAAACACTACCTCCAGCGACGCACAGTGAGGTGTCAGGGAGAGAGATAATCTGTTATCCACTGGAGTACAATGTGTCTGATTTCACCTCCAAGCGTCTTCAGCAAAATGAGACTGAAGAAGGATTCAACAGCTTATATATGAAGGAGGAGAGAGAAAGGGAGGGAGGGAGGAGAGTGAACAGTGAAACAGTATTTATTGGTATAAACATACAAATACAGAAATATGTGACAGCTTGATGTCAAATTTCCAGGCACATTGGTCCACTGGCATATAAACAATAAAACACCTTATTTAACTGAATATTTAAAAAGAGCAGATTTTTAAAAAATAAAGACAAAATTATTTCCCAGTAAAATGAAAACCATCACCATGTATCCTAAATGGAGATCAGTGCAGATTAAACAGCACGTCTCTGATGATAATTCAGATTTTCTCTCATAGTACATATAAACCCCAGAGTTTGTGCATTTAACTCTGATATAAACCCCATTTCTTTTATAAACAGAACCATAAACACACAGGTATATCATTCCATATTTACACTGATACATATCAGTAAGTGCAGCAGTAATAAACTGTGCGTTATAGTGAGCCTACAGCAGCAGTGTTGATGTTAAAGCGATAGTTTTGATTTTTTGAAGTAAGGTTGTATGAGGCACTTACCCGTAGTCAATGTAAAGCATTACCCAGTAGCTGGCAGTCAGCAGACCTCCAGTTTGGAGAAGCAGGCTTGAGTTTGACATAGGAACTAAGCAATACACTGCTGTGGAGAGGTCAGCAGCAAAAAGTACTTTAGCCACCTGAAAAAAATCTGTAACTGATGTACCTGTGTGTGCTATATTGAGGGTATTTGTTACTGCTTTAACTTTCTGTCAGGCAGCCTGTTCTAATGGGGAAGCCGTTAACAGCTTCAGCTCCACATCTATGCTCTCTTCAAAGCCACCAGACTCCACTGACAAAACAATAATTTGGAGCTCACTGACCACTGAACAGCTGCTGGTCTACAGCTGCCTCCATCAGTTACTTAGCTTGTGCTATTGTGTGACTGGTGAATCTGAACTAACGACTTTAAACGGCAAAGTCACACAATAACACACGCACAAAAAATAGAATTACTACCCTGTGGTTGTATGCCTCCGCACAGCAGTCAAGTTCCTCTTTAAGTCTACATCCATGTCTGTGAAAACATGGATGCTTCACACGCAGATCTATACAATCAATCACAGTTTCAAGATTAGTGTCACCAATTCAGTATCTGACCAAATGTCTCCCCTCCTGTTCCTGAGATATAACGTTGCGTAATGGCCGAAAACCTGTTTTATGCAGAACATTATGAGTGTCACTGTGAAGTTGACCTTTGACCTTTTGGATATGAAATGTCATCATTTCATTATTTTATCCTATTTAACATTTGTGTGAAATTCACATTACATTATCAGCATAGGAATTCTTTAGTTATAGCCAAAAACATACTATGTGAGGCAGCAGTAGACCAGCAGCTCCTGTGCTCAGCAGTGTTAAATCAGTTCTGTTTTCAAATCTCTCTGTTTATCAAATCTGTTTTCTCAATGGAGTCTGGAGAGAGATATAACAGCTTCATTTTCATGCTGGAAATCACTGTCTGACAGTAACTTAAGGCAGTGAAAAGAATTTCAACAAAGATTAAACTTAAACTGATAATCATCTTTTTAGGTGGGATTTTTTAAAGTGGCCAAAATATGTTTTGTTGCCGACCACAGCAGTAAATTGCTTAGCTTCCATGTCAGACTTAAACCTGCTTCTCCAAAACTGGAATACACTGACCACCACCTACTGGAGGTTATTCACTGGCTGCGGATAAATACCTCCTACACTCAAAAAATCCAAACTACCCCTTTAAATATGAATCAGGCAACACACAGTTATGTTTATATGAACATTTTGAGGCGTGATAACAAGAAAATAAATGTGATGACAAAGTAAAATGCCTTCCGTGGAGAGAAAACTACAGCATTCTATTGCAGGATTTAGAGTTTGTTGGAAACAACTTCACTGTTAAATTAAAACTCAGTCAGAGGAGCCACAAACCCCGCCCCCTCCATGTTAGCAGAAGGTACATGGGCCAAACAAACAGCTAAATGTCAAATACATTTCTCCCAAAGATGGTTTCTGTCATAAGTCTGGTTTTAATTAGTGAATTACCCATGTGTGCCAGCCAGTGTGTTCGTGATTGGTTAGGCGAGTGTATCTGCGGGAACTTGATGCCGCAGCTCCACTTCCCTATAGCTACTGCACAGACTCTGGCTCCAAATGCTGTCATCAGCGAAAGATGGCAACAGTCGAATCCAGGAATATCTGGCTTCATGTTTGTCCGATGGATGTAAGTGAGACGTATTGTCCACCTTTATATGCAGTCTATGGTCTCTGCCCACTGAGCTCTCTGCTGTGTTCACATCATGGAGGATGGGTGGCAGCTATGGAGAATGTTCCCATGTTCACAGCTCGTATATGTTCATATCACTGGGCAACTCAAGTTAGCTGAATGATGCTGAGTTGTACTGTCTTTTTAAACACAATATTTAAAGATACAGTGCATTGAAACTATAGCACCATATCCATTAGATTTGGGCTAAATGACTCATGTTCGGTGGTGTTGAGGGAGACGCGGTGGAACAATAACGAAAGTTAACGTGGCGCAAGTCAGAGTAGGGTGGGCAGAGGGGGTAGTAAATGGGTACAACAACCACTGACTTTCAAGTCAAACCCTGTTCTTTTGTCCTAAACCCAACCATGTGCCTTTGTTGCCCAGAACCCATCCACATGTGTGTGTTGGCAAACATAACCATGGTGCGTTTGTTGTTGAAGGAAAAAAATTAATTTGCAATATTATACCAGCATAGTATGAATTTTGAAAGAGACTGTATGTAAATGGTAAATTTCCTGTGAAAACAGACGTGTATTTAGAAGACAGACAATGCATGTAACAGGCTGAAGGCGACACAGCGCCCCAGAACATCAACAACCAATGCACCTAGGGTACCTTGCACGTCATATCTGGACGTGGAAAGTCCATAACCAAATGTCAATATGTGACAAGGGCGGAGTGAGAATGTGTTGGCAAAGCACAGATATGTTACATTTGCACATTTCAGACTATCATATCAAAGTTTCTAAAGTGACAGAGTATATGAGCTGACTTAGTCATCAGGAGGTGGAGGGGATGGTGGATAGTGTGACACCAAGGCGAAAAGCCTGCCAAGCTGCAGACCACTGTTAAAGACCAACAAGCATTCCCACTGTCCACCAAATGTGGTGTCTTTTAGTGCTCTGTAGGTGTTTGCAGGGAAAGCGGGTAATTAAAGCCAAATCATTATTCTGTCCTAACCATAATTGTTTTTTGTGCCTAAAACTAACCACGCGCTAACCACATCGCTGCTGAAACATGGAATTTGAAAGTATCTGCTAAATAGTAATGTATGAATGTAATGTATCTGTGGTTTGCAGAAACGTACAATGCCAACATATTTTTGTGTGATTGCGTTGGAATATTGTGGCTACATTTACCAACTGAGATATTATATCCACATTACTGATTGTTTATCAGAAATCTCATTATGTAAATTGTTAAAGAACCAATAGTCAACCTGGCAGTATCGTCTCTACATCAAGGTATTTAGTCAAAAGTGTCATATTTGATTTTCTCCACATCACCCAGCCTTATATGGGATCTCTCAGAAAATTCTTCTGCCTTTTTTGTGAACTTGGATGTTGACATGAACAGTATTTACACATCAGGAACTGTATTTACAAATCACGGTAACTCTGACATGACATCAATGCAGCATTAAGAAGAGTCGTTTTTCTGCAGCTCTGAATTTTCACTGTAAAAATCTCAGTTAAATATTCTTTACAGTGTGAAATGTCTGTAGAACTGATACTATACTTTGGTATTAAGCTTCTTTGTTTTGGAAATAGCAGTTTGACAAAGTAATCTTAACTCAAGGCCAAGTTAAGCCAAGTTCAGACCAAAGATTTGCGACGAGACAAAACTGCTTTACAACATTGCAAAGAAATGTTTCAGCGGTGAGTGCTGGCCAGTCTGAGCTTGAATCAAGCTGGCTGGTCAAATCGCCGGCGGCTGGTTTTAGAGCAAGTCACCTGTTTCAACAGCCAGTCAGCTTGTAGTGAAGTCTGCTGGTCAAGTCAAAATGACAGCAGACAAAGTATTCGCTTGCTGTGACAGTTGCTCCGTCCCTCCTGTTTTTCATTGTTTCATCACTACTACAAATGCAGCTGTAGCCAGTGTCTCACTATCACCATCCTCATTCATATTTTAAGAAGCTACAAATTATATTCAGCCACAAAATAAGCCTGAAAAGCTGCAAATCAGAACTAAAGTACAGAGAGTTGTTGCACAGAGATAATACACCATCTCATCTAGTTGCATTGGTGTGAACTGGCAAGTTTTTCAAACGTTGCAAAACGGTGCATTGCAAATCACTGTTTCAGTTCGTCTCGTTGCGAATCTTTGGTCTGAACTGTGCATTCCTTGCTTTTTCAGCCACCTCTGCAATCGTCATCTTCAGCAGATGCAGACTGGTCTTTGCTACAAAACAGGTGGTTTTATATAGATATGTATACTGTATATTAGGTCATTATTAGGACAACTGAGCAAACTTCATTTGCTGATAATGCCCTTGAGGTGGGATTTAAAAGCTGCTTAAGAGGCAACTCTTCTACATACAGCCAATTTGCCACAGTCCTTAGTATTAAATAAAACCTTCAGCAAATTTTCACCAGTCAGGTTGGCATCATAAGCATCATTAGCAGTCATGCACAAGATGGGCGTTCTACTAAAATTAAAATACGCTTTTGGTAAAACAAAAAACTGACTCATTTGTTTAAAGTTGGTCAGTTTGAGCTTTTGAAATATTAAAAAAAAAAAAAAGATTTGATCTTTGGCTCTAGCAGCAGAGAGTAAATATTCTTTGGTTTTTGACACTTTCTTGTTTCTCTTCCAGCTGCTCCTAATTTTGGCATTTTCTAACATATGGGCAGTTTACTGTTTGAAGAAAAGGAGTGAATGTCTGCAGGTTACAAAAAAAATCTTTGGGACTTGTTCATATTTCGAGTCTCATCTGCTGACTTACCACCAACAGTTTACCTGCAGAACAGAAATACAGTAAAACCAAACTGCTTCAGTCTGGACCTGTTCAGACAGTCAGACTCCTTCTCCTCAGTGCTTTGGACTAACTGAGCTTTTTATAGCTGGACCTGATTATCTAAACAACTGCAGATTGTCTCTGCAGCAGATAAAACCCATCTGCTCAGCTCTTCATAGTCCTATTAGAGATGCTGACAGAGACAGTAATGGAGCTGGTGTTGTGTCCATTTGGCCTGACAGCTGGGACTGATCTGAAGTCAGGAAATTTCTCTGATAACAGCAGGACGTGCAAAATACTTAAATGTCCCCTTTATATGTGCCTCCCCTGGAATTGTAATATATGATTAAATCATCGTCCACTGTCTCTGACTTTGACTGTCTGTATGTGATTGAGCTCCTGGTCGACAGTGGAGCAGGATTTCGAGACTGTTAACATCTTCAGGCTGGAAGGGCGTCGTCGGACTCATCCTCTGATTTGTTATCAGACTTGAGAGTGGCTGGAGATGGAAGGTCCTCTTCAGCTGGACTGAGATCTGTGTATGCCACAGATGGAGGATTCACTGAAGAGAGAGAGAGAGACGAGATACAGATGAAGAAAGAGGAAAAAAGGAAACAAGCGGACTAAAACAATCAAAGATGTTTTCTTATCTGACCAGGAGATTAAAGTAGGACCATCAAAGGAAAATAAGAACAGAGCCTTGGGGCTTTTCACACCTGCATCTGATTCAAACCTTGAAGTGTTTTCCTCCTTGGTGTGATTTTTTGGGCAAGTGTAAATGCAGCAAACACAACAAACAAACAAACAAACAAACAAACACACACAGCAAACAATCTCTGATGTAATTCTTTCTTTGTTCAGGAAACCATGCAAAAGCTGAAACAGAGGTTATTAAATGGACAAGACTGTGATTACTCGAACCGTTTGCGGGGAGGGACTTGGCTCGCTCTCGGCTGTCCTCCGTTGCAGTAGGAGGACTGGCTGAACTCTTTAGAGACGACCATTGTCTGCCACCAAGGCCCGTTTCAACCATCGGACTGGGTGGCTCGAATGCATCACCATCCCCCAGAGGCTCAACTGCAGGCAAAGAAGAAACAAAAAAAATAAGAAATATTTAATTCAACACATAAACTTCTTTCAGTTTGTCTCCTCTGAGTCACTGGCTTGTTCCTTAATGTGAACCTGCGATTAAAAGTAGGTAATACAACTAACACCAACGTCAGATATGTATAAAGAGGATCAGTGGCGGCTGCTGGTCTTAATGCCTACATTCATTTTAAATATTATTTTTGGTATATTTAATGGCATATCAAGTTATTTATTGAGTCACATATGTTTGATTTTGGCAGCTTGCTTCCTCCCCAAAATTGTCAGCAGTTTTCAGATGAAATAATGGTAGGAGGCAATTTAATTATTATGAATTAATCATAATTAATATTGATTGTAATAATAATTAAAATGATTAAGTAATTACTCAATAATTAAAATAAACAGAAAATAGAAATGCAAACATTAGTTAAAAAAACCCAAATAAGTTTAAAAATTAATAAATAGATTTAAAATAAATAATACAAAAAATTAATGAATAAATAAAGGGAAATAAATAAATCAGCAAATTAATACAAAAATATCACTTTATGTCACATATTAATATAGACTAAATACTTTCATCTATGTATTGTTATTTTTGGTACATTAAATGGCATATTCATTTATTTTATTTTTGATTTTGGCAGCTTTTGTCCTCCATAAAAAATGATTACAGTTATAAAAACTGGTGAAATAATAAACACCATCTACTTATTTTAGCCAAAATGGATCCAGAATGCTTTGGAAATACACTCTTGAGGTTTATTTTTGTGTGGTTTTAATGATTATCCCTATTTCTCGATGATCTTTTTACTTAAAGCAGCTGTGCGGAACTTTTTACCATTAATAAAAATGTCCCTAGTTCGTATCACCCCCCTTGGAGATACGCATATTTATTTGAACCCAACAGCTCAACAGCAAATGTGTCTGAACTTGCTTGTTCTGAATTCACCTCTTTGAAATTAAAATGTAGAAAATCCTGATTTGTGTTATTAAAAGCTGAACCTTTTTGTCCAAAGTTCAAAATTTCAGATTAAAAAAACAAAACCGAAAATTTTTTTTGTCCAACTTAAAATTCTAGTGTTTTTTAAGATCTAAAAATTCAAGTTGAAAAAGTTCAAATAGCAACATCCAGGCTACCCAGGACAGGATAGGCAAAGGAGACTGAATGTTTTGACTAATCAAATTTAACTCTGAAATTTGAATTTTTATACCTAAATTTATTTTTGAAATTGTTTGAATTTTTGGATCTGAATTTGTGAACAACGAAAAAATAAAGCCAATTAAACATTTAGCATTACAATTTCAAATGGGTAAATCCAGAACAAATAATTTGAGATAGCCTACAGAGTTTTCAAAGAAAAAAAAATGTATGTCTCTTATTTGCTTTCACAGTTGGTTTAAATACTAAGCACGAATTCATGGTGTCAGTTCAGTTACTGAAAATCTTCATCTTTCTGTTGAAGACGTTACCATGTAACAACAGTGCCTCAGAAAAGCACATTCTCGATCGAAATAGCTTTGTCATGGTTTTAGTGTGTGTGTATTAAACAAATACACACACACAAAAAAAGCATGTAATAAACACTGTTAAAATGTATAAATGACCTTTTTCCTCTGTTTACACAACAATCACAAAAGACATCTTGGCTTTTTCGATAACACAGAAGAAAAGCTGTTTTAGGGAAAACCACTTAGTTCCTGTGAAAGTTAATTACACAAGTCAAGAGTTCAACTACAAAATCACACACTGACACTGGGACATGTCAAGTACAGGCTAGGACCTTTGCTTCAGATGTCCTGTGTGTGCAGTGTGGAGGCGTCAAATATGGCCTTGAGAGCAGTCATTAAATTAAAAATAAAGTTAAATTGAATGTTTTATTTTCAGCTATGCTCTGGCTTGCATGGAGCGCTGAGTCATGCAACCTTCATCGTTATTAAGAGAGAACATGAAAAAAACGGATGTATCCCAGGAACTAAGTCTGTTTGTCATCTATCTTCTCCACAGTTTGTTACTTCAGTAATTCTCTGCAGTTGCTTTTTTCATTTCTCTTTCCACCCTTAAATGTTGTGGGTGCTTGATTAGTATATAATTTGTACCTAAAATGGGTGAATTAATGTGTATAAAAAAAAAAAAAAAAAAACAGAGCAGAAATATACTACAGAGTTATATTTCACATACAACAAACAGTCGCATATAAAAGAGGGTAGATCCTATAGTAGTAGCCTATAATAATAGCAGGCCCAACAATTAAAGGGACCTATTCAGCTCATTTTCATACTTGTACAGGTTCATACTTGTATTTTGGTTTTCTACTAGAACATGTTTACATGCATTAATGTTCAAAATGCACTTTATTTTCCTCATATGGTCTGTACTGAAAAATCTGTATTCACTCTCAGTCTGAGACATTTAATTTTAGCGCCACTCCTGAAAAAGAGTCTGCTCTGATTGGTGAGCATTTTCAGGTATTCAGTAGCCCCTTTTACACTGGATTCATCGCAATATCCCTCCTGGACTCCTCTATCCTCGATCACTTCACCCAGAAATTGACTGACACCCACCATCTTGAAGGACGTCCCAATTCAATAATGAGCTCAGAGGAGTTGATTGGACAGGGCAGAGCTGCAGCTGATCAGACTGATCTGATAGATCAAAACATCACTGGAGTTTCATCCCAGAGGGAAGACAGATAAGAGAGTGAACTCAAGTGTATCACTCCCAAGTTTTATATCTTATTTGTTTTCTAATTCACCACTGAGTTAAAAATCTGAGCAAAAAAAGGAATCAAAAAACTTCCTTCATTTATTAGAAAGATTTTTCTCTTCACAATCTGTTATGTCCCTCATAACAGTGAGTTACAGAAATTCAATTTTTCCTGAAACATTTGGCCTAATAAATTATTTCCAGTGTTCAAAACTCACCATAATCATATTCTGGGTTATTAAATAAATAAGTCACAATCAGAATATCAATAAATACAGATATAAATAATTTATAAATATAATAGGCAAGTCATCTGTGAAAATTCTTGTATTTTTTAATACATAATATAATACATAATAATATTCAACCTCTCACCCTCTTTGAGTGGTATCTGTATCATCCTCAAGCTCGGGTCCTCTACTAGAGGCCTGGGAGTTTAAGGGTTCAGCGCAGTATCTTAGCTGTTCTTAAGACTGCTCACTTCTGGACTGAGGTTTCAGATGTTGTTCCTGGAATCTGCCGTAGCCACTCTCCCAGTTTTGGGGTCACTGCCCTGAGTGATCCTTCTACCATGGGGACCATGTCAACTTTGACTTTCCACGCCTGTTCCAGCTGTCAGGGTTTCCCTGGGTTTTTTTGAGACCAAGGTGGCAAAGGCCTGTGGCGGAGGGCATCTTGACAGCTGTACTTTTAGATACGTTCCTCACCTCTATTAAATATGAAAAGAGGCCGCCACATGCTTGAGCTTTACACTACTGACTTGTATAATCAGAACAGACATGTCCTGAGATTTTCAGCCTTCTATGATTATATTTACCCTTTACAGCAGGCACATCCTGACTGTGGGAATGTCACAGCGTTATTCCGCCTGGCTGTTTTGTATAAATGGTACAACTGCAGAATGGGGGGACAGAGATGTCTCGTCTTTAAGCCACCAGCTGAGGTATTAAGCCTTGAATTGAAGTCAATTCTTCATTATACATATTTTTAAACTAAAAGTTTAGATAATAAATAAGCATTCTGCCTTTATTTGACAGTGACAGTAGAGATGCAACTATATGCAACAATAAAATATGACTAATATCAGACTACTGTGGCTACTAGTCCATCTATCAAAATTGTCAGTGTTATTTGTTCTTAATCAAATTATTACTTATACCAAATATCAATTCCTTGTTTCTGTTGCCTAGTTTACAAGGAGACACCAACCGTCTAGTGGAGACAGGGGTCCTGCAGGGTTGCTGCTGGTGCTCTCTTGCTCCTGCTCTGATGGCACCCTCTTCAGGCGAGGAGCAGGAAGTGGTGCTTTGGCAGATGAGCTTCCTGCTGGTGCCTCAGCAGAGTCATCTGAGAGACAGAGAGCAATAAAAACAATTTAACTACCATGTACCAATAATAATAAAGATGTAAGTAATAAAGATGTTTTCACTAAATAACTTCTCATGTCTGTCTGATCCTGTAGTGGCTCTGGCCGTATTTTTCTGAGTCCTTTCTATAGCCCCTTTTACATAGCCAGATTTTCCGCAAATGTTGGGCCATTTTGCCAGCCAGTTGCAAGCATTTATACACACAGAGGCGGAATGGTGAGTTGATCCGAGGCGCCCAATTTTCCACCTCGTAGGCAGGGGCGGGTTGGGGTTGAAATTCAGCCTGGGAGCTTGGTTTGGAGAGGCCTTTTTTCCGATCACACGACGGACTCAAGTGGAACCGTAATTTTAACATGAATACTTTATTTGCAGTATAAAAACAACCTAATGATATTAACTACAGGTGTATCACCCTGATTGGCTGGAGATGTGGGTTCCACCTGGGGGAGTGTAAACTGCTGATTGGTGTCTCAATCATGAATTGCAATTTAAAATCCTAGGGTTTCCAACCGGCTGGTTGACAACAGTTCTATTTCTTTCTTCCTGAGTGCCAGATGGCGGTGCTTTCGCACTGGGTATCTCCATCTCGCGTATGTGCAAGTTGAGTCATTATACCAACAAAGTCACCTGTGACCAAGCAATGACGTAGGGCGTTCACTCCAATATAAAACCCCCACATCATCACACAATGTGGTCCTTCTATCTTCTCGCAACTACGATACAGAGAGCAGAGGAGAATTGTTAAGGTGTGACCATGTAGAGACAGAAATGACATGATGACATAACACGATAAATAGTATATTGGTATGTTATATGAAGCGTCTGTCGGGCAAAATAACATAACTTTAGTTTATGAAGAGATAAGACGGAGCCCTCTCCTCTCCTCTTACATGCTTTACTCACTAGTGTGTGAATTAACCTGGATATGAAGTGCATGTAGCGCCAAATAATATAACCGTAGTTTCTAAAGAGCTAAGACGGGGGGAAAAAAACTAGCAGGAGGCTGCTTTGTCTCAGCCAGTAGCTACAGTTTACAAGAATTTGCCAAATTTTAAGATTTGTGGCAAACTAAGATAAACAGACTACACACAGACAGCTTTCATTTTAGCTTGTTGTTAACAAGCTATTTACTAACAGCTTTCATTTTAGCGTATTCTTAACAAGCTGATAGCTTACTTAACAAGCACGCTGTGGTCACTAGTCATAAAAAACATGCACTGGGAAATGTTGCTGTGTATGCCGAAACTTGATGCACATTTATGCTTTTTGAACAAGTGGTACTTATTACCTCTGACAAGGAGGTTATGTTTGTTGGCTTTTTAACTTGTGAACGTTTTATTGCACTTTCAATGACGCTTACCGCTTATCTCAATCAATCAATTTTCAATCAATTTTATTTATAAAGCCCAATATCACAAATCACAATAGATGTCGTACAGACTCCTGGTGGACTCCTCAAGCCTCCTTTCCCCTGCAGCATCTGCACACGCTGCGCCTGCCGTCTCACTCTCGCTCTCTCGCAGCCCCTCCCCTCTCTCAGAGAGAGAGAGAGAGAGAGAGTGAGAGAAAGAGAGAGAGAGAGAGAGAGAGTGGGGGAGGAGAGGAAACAGCTTGTTGCGCTGCAGGGAAAAAAAAACTTTGCAACCATCGGCAACTATCGGAGCCTTTTTTCACCAACAAAGATAGTTTCGAAAACATCCTATCGGCGCGTTGACCTCTAGCCACAATGAAGCCAGTTATCAGGATGGCTTTAGCATGCCTGGGGCTGGATGAAGCTCTGGTGGCAGCAGCTTCTTCAAGTGCTTTTTTCAGGCAGACGCAACAGCCCTCTGCCTTCTCGGTTCCCCTTTCTAAACCTTATATTGAGGAGTTCCATAAGTGTTGGGCAGCCCCTAAACTGTTTTCTCATCACACCAGTGATTGCAGGAACTTGGAAGGTTTATGTCAACACTGACACTGGCTGGCCGCCAGGTCGCACCCTCCGCACTTTCCAGTGGTTCCAGGTCAGATCTCTGAGCCTGCCGCTCAGCAGGCACAGGCAGCTCAGGCAAGGCAGGGGCTTGCTGGTCTGCAGCAGGGCCTGGGTCTTGTGTCAGCACACAGGGGTCCCTTGCCTTCTGGACACAGCCACTTCCATCCACCTGCTCACCCAGGTGGAGAGCCTAGAACCTCTCGAAATACTGGGCACTATGATCTGCGCTGGCGTGCTTCTTCCTGGCCAACTTTCCAGCTGCCAAGAGGACCTGCCCCCAGTGGTGGCCCCCCCAAAGCTCTAGGAGCCAGGGGGGTCAAACCTGAAGTCGGAGGGGTTGGTGATGGACGCTTTTCCAAACAGCAACTTAGCTGCTGGGAGAGGGAGACCACAGACTTTTGGGTGGAGCCCACACTGTCCAAGGGATACACACTACAGTTTCTATGCCGGCCACCCGCTTTCAGCGGGGTCAGAATGTCTGTGGTTGAAGCCCCCCCAAAATCCCTGGGCCCGTATTCACAAAGAATCCTAAGACTAAAAGTAGCTCTTATTGATGTCATTCTAAGAAAAATCTTAGAATTCCTCAAATTCTAAGATTTTTCTTAGAATTTTCCCTTGGTAAGATAAAAGTTATTCACAAAGCATCTTAGGCCTTAAGAGAGCTCCTAAGGTGAAAAACTGGAGGGAGGAGGACTTTTAAGAAGCCTAAGAGTGTCTTAAACAGAGAAGATGGCGGAAAGACAGAGAGGAAGGAGAGATATTCTCCGTATATTGAACGACGGTGATTTAATAAGACGCTACCGGCTTGATCATGCAGGGATAATGTTTGTGGTTGACCTCATCAGGGATCAGCTTACTTTTCCCACTCAGCGTAGTAACGCAATAACGCCCGCTTTGGATTGCAGCACGTACCAGTGATTCTCACACTTGTGTGTAAAAGGAGAGGGAACGATGCATTGATTTGTCGGGCAATGCGCTCCCAAGTCCTTGTTCTCATCCAGACAAACGGCACCTTGGCAGTATATCATGTCAATCATCAGGGGGGCACTAAGTCCAGGCAGGGTCTGCGAGTAGCACAGCAGCTCCTTACGTGGGCATTTCCCCACTTCCTGAGTCTCAGGCCCGTACATTTACAAGGTTTGCAGAACAGTGCAGCAAATGTGCTGTCATGCCAAGGGCCAAACCAGGGAGAGTGGAGACTTCACCCAGATGTGGTGAGAAGGATTTGGAGCCGATATGGCAGAGCAGATTTGGATGTTTTTTGCGAAACATCGATGCACTGTCCCCTCTGGTACTCCCTAAGGGAGACCACCAGTCCGTTGGGGCAGGATGCCTTAGCTCACGCTTGGCCAACCTGCCTGTTGTATGCCTTTCCTCCAATTTCCCTAATTTGGGCAATGTAGGACAGAGTCCAACATGGAGGACACAAATTCCTTCAAGTGGCCCCCAACTGGCTGGAGAGACCATGGTTTCCAGTGCTTCTGAAACTACTCAGTGGTGAGCCTTGGCACCTCCCAAGGAGACCGGATGTTCTGTCATATGGCATCAAAATCCAGATCGCCTTCAATCAATCAATTTTATTTATAAAGCCCAATATCACAAATCACAATTTGCCTCACAGGGCTTTACAGCATACGACATCCCTCTGTCCTTTGGACCCTCACAGTGGATAAGGAAAAACTCCCCCAAAAAAACCCTTTAACAGGGAAAAAGCCTTCAGCTGTGTGTCTGGCCAGTGGAAGCCACTATCCACTCCTGGCATCCTGTGACCACTCTGTGTTAAGTTGGAGGGCTCCCTCTACTAGGTCACTCTATGCAAATTGGTGGAAGCTTTTTTCTCAGTGGTAGAAAACACAGGGTGAGGATGAAGAGACCTGTTCGGTGGCCATCATTCTGACTTTTCTGCATTGTTGGATATTGGCAGATGTGCATCAACCTTGAAAGTGTATGCCACTGCTAGCCTGAGTGTCAGACTGAAGCTCCCAGAACCTTCAGTCTGACATCGCCTCCATTGAAGGCTTTTTACAAGGGGGAGTGAATTTGATTTTTTCCCTAACCAATCAGTAGAGATCAACGACTTACCCAGAATCTGACGTCATTAGTATCCATGCCTCGGGGGTGCCGAAAACAAGCGAGCATTGCCCGTTTAAAATGTTTCTGTTGTCGTGCACGCCCAGCTGTATCGTCGTTAAATCCAGTTTAGCAGCTTCCTTAATTTGGTCCCCCATTAATGCGAGTAGTGGCGAAATACCTCGATAGCATCATTAATGTGGTCTGTAGGATCTGCAGCGGCCGCAGTCGCATAGTATTGAGGTCCTTGTGTTTCCCCCTATTTGAACTGCTGGGGCAGATCGAATTGAAGTGGTTTTCTGCTAAGACAGCGTTTTTTGTTTGCTATCACATCAGCAAAGCGAGTGGGAAACTCCATGCCCTTTCAGTAAGCCAGATGTGCATGCGTTGGTATCCTGAGGGTTCAGGGGTTACTCTCCTACCAAATCCATCCTTCAAGCCAAACAGAGTGCCTTCCTTACATGTAAATCAAGCCATTGAATTGGCAGCATTTAATCCACTGGTTTCATCTCAGGGGGCAGAGGAGCAATCTGAGCTACTGTGCCCACTTTGGGCACTCATGACATACGTGGAGGCCACTGCCAATTTACGTAAGACTAACCAACTTTTTGTTTGCTATGGCTATTTTGTAAGAAAGGTACACCCCTATCAAGACAGAGACTTTACTTCTGGATTGTGGATGTGATTCTACATGCTTAAAGGTTGCAAGGCCTGCCAGCCCCTAGTAAGTGTCACTCTACTCAGAGGGTGTCCACATCCTGGGCAGCATTGAAAGGAGTCTTTCTGCAAGACATCTGTGCTGCTGCAACCCAGGGGTCTTCATGTACTTTCACTCGCTATTCTTGCTAGTGTCAATGTTGCTGCCCCTATAGCTGTGGCAGCAGCCGTCCTGTCAATGGTCTCTGTCCCTTAGCGTGGTAAGCATTCCTCGTGACCTTGCTGGTATAAGTCATCCAGTGCCATCTGGCGGTCAGGAAGAATGAAACAGAACAAGAGTTAAGGGCCGTCCACACCAAGAACTATAAATATAACTATAAATATACAGTTTTAATAATCGTTCTAAACTCAAGTGTTCGGCAGCGTCCACACTACAACTATAACGACAACGATAGTGGTGGACGATATCATTTGGATCACTTTCAGAGCGAGAGAAACACTGACAGCCAATCAAAATCCATCCAAAATGACAGGTCGAGACGTTCATTATGTCACGTATACCCACTAAGAAAGCTCCAGGATTTCCATATACCCACTTAAAAATGTGCGAAGATCCGTAACAATATAGTTTTGTGACAGAACTTTAACTTCAGTGATTTTGTTTCGCAAATACCGGGTAAATAACTGCAATAAAATACATTTTGCAGGGGAATGCGTCTCCTCTTTTCTCCTCCATTCATAAAATTCAGGCGCCAGGATGAGTTACTGAGGGGGGCAAATCTTTATTATGCAACATAGGTTCACACAGTGAGTTATAAAGAGCGCGCAGTCGTGCCTAATTATCGCGTGTAATGACAGCTCGTCGCCGGTGAAACACAATAAACTGCACGTCTTCATTCATGTTTGTCTCATGACAGATGGAGCTGACAAACAGACAGACAGACAGACAGACGGGTGGACCAAGCGGCAAGTTGGTTTTCTTTTTCTTTCTCGCAACGTACAGCAATAACAGGTCATCAATATCCATTTTATCCATCACTCTGCTCCCCTGCCGACCGCACCGAGCAGTGTGTGTTTGGCGTAACCTAGCAACACAACGATATCGTTCATTGGTGTGGATGCTGCCATTGTTATCGTTATAGTTAACGTTACAGTTATCTTTCTTGGTGTGGACGGCCCTTACCTAAGGTTCTATGAATTCTGGAATTACCGCCAGAACTGTTTGTCACTCGGAACCTGGGCAAGAAGGTTCTGTGGGAGCAAATAGCGTGATGACCTGGGGGTTTTATACTGGGGTGAACGCCCTATGCCATTGCATGGTCACAGGTGACTTTGTTGGTATAATGACCTGACCTGCACATACATGAGATGGAGATATCCAGTGCTAAAACACAGCCATCTGGCGGTCAGGAAGAATCCATAGAACCGTAGTTACAGCTGTAACTCTGGTTCAACAGTAGTGGTGTTCTGTGTGTTCGGCTTTCAAGCTTTTATTATTCTCTGTGTTAAACCTTAAGTATTTTCTTACTGACCGTTAAAGTGATTGTGAAAGTAATTGACCTTTGTTACTTTAAATTAACTTTGAAGCTGTAGGGATGGGCCATTTTATTTTGTGTATTTTCTCCTGTTTTTCTGATGTATCGTCGGAAGCCAAATTCAGTACAAGTCTTTTTGTTTGTATTTTGTTTCAAATAAAATGCTAGACAGGGGAGTAACAGATCCCCACAGCTGATACCAAAAATGGTGCTACTAGTGTTTTTTGTTCCTTGATACCAAGTCTTTTGTATGCCTGTTTCTCCCAGTCTTTGCCTACCAAAGATGTAGGTGCTGTTCGGCCCGGGACTGGTCGGACTGGCAGGACTGAGGGGCCCAGAGGTGCGGGGCCCCAGTGGAGGTTTGGTGGCCTGGGGTGGAGGAGGTTTCGGGGTGACGCTGGGAGGTTTTGACCTAGGAGTCGGCTCTGGTCTGGACTCTTCACAGCAGGGCACAGTAGGATGGACGTCTGACTTGGCTACGGGAAAATGACAGTTTAGGAGTCACAAAGAGTCGTGATGACAGACTGCATTCTGGTCTTATTCTGGAGCTACTACTGACTTATTAATCACACAACTGCAGAGTAACCACTGTGGGTTTCGATCTATGAACTTAATACAAAATTTACATTGTCAAGATATAACTGAACTGCAACATTTAACCTTTAAGTATGGCTTAAAAATCCAACACAGGTCCAGAGGTGACATGATATTACCAAAACTCACCTTTATCTTCTTCCTCTTTGTCCAGTAATGACTCAGACTGAAAACAGAGAGACAGAGAGCTTTTATTCAAGTTTGTTATTTAATGTCATGTGCACCACAATTACTGAGATGCAGTCACTGGAAATTAAATTCTTAGACCACTTCTGCAGGTTGACAGTGACCTGCCTGGAGTCAAGGCCCGCTGATTGGCTTCCAGCCTACTGCTAGCCAGTGCCACTAAAAGAGACTGCTGCTAGCAACCCGCCAATGAATGTACCGCGCTGCTAATGCAAGAAAGTTTTACTGTTCTGGCGGGGAGTTGGGGGACAATCCAACCACTGAGGGTCCATCTCTGTGAAATAGGACAGCTACTGTAGCTTGGAAAATAGTGATTTGGCTAGTTATGGGAAACATTGCCAATTTTCAACCAGCTCTGCATCACAGAGTTGGCAGCAAGTGCAGGCAAAAGTCTGGTGGACCTCTGCCAGTAAATGAGCTCTACACCAGGGAGGCATGCCTGTGTACAAGACACATAAATAAAGGTGTTAAGGGGGCTTGAAACCCAAAGTCCTGTCTCTAGGAGAGGGACGAGGAAGGGGAAAGTTCCTCAGTGTTTGATGGCAATGGTGGTACCACTGATAAACTCAAGCTGTGCAGTTTCACAGGTTGCCCAGCATGCTGCAGTGAGTGCTACTTGCAGAAGTAAAATGGCAGCCAATCATCAGGCCTTGATGTTTGGCAGCTTGCTTTTATCATGCAGAAGTTTCCTCTAAAACTGGTGTGAAAAACGATTGAGGCAGCCACACTACTGGTACTAACATATTGGCTTGATGAAGGCAAGGCAAGGCAAGGCAATTTTATTTATATAGCACCATTCATACACAAGGCAATTCAATGTGCTTTACAAGAGGAAACATTAAAGGAACAATAGATCATTAAAAACAAAAGCTAAAAGCAAGACAATAAATAGTTAAAAACAGTGCAGAAAATGCATTTAAAAAGCAAACATAAAGCCAAAGCAACAGCAGACAAATATAAAAACAATAGCTACAGATTATCCTAATAATAACTTACATATCTAGTTCACTGGTAAGCTGCAGTAAATAGTAATGTTTTAAGCCCTGATATAAATGAGCTGACAGTTTCAGCTGACCTCAGATATTCTGGAAGTTTGTTCCAAAGGTGGGGAGCATAGAAACTGAAGGTTGCCTCACCGTGTTTGGTTTTGATCCTGGGAACACTGAGTAAACCTGTTCCAGATGATCTGAGGGGTCTGGATGCTTCATAACATATAAGTAAATCAGATATGTATTTAGGCCCAAGACCATTTAGTGCTTTATAGACAAGTAACAAGATTTTAAAGTCTATCCTTTGACACACAGGAAGCCAGTGCAGTGACTTAAGCACTGGTGTAATGTGCTCCACTCTCTTGGTGTTGGTGAGGACTCTGACAGCAGCGTTCTGGACGAGCTGCAGTTGTCTGATTGATTTTTTGCTCAGGCCTGTGAAGACCCTGTTACAATAGTCCAGCCTGCTGAAAATGAAAGCATGAACAAGTTTTTCTGTATCTGGTTTAGACAGAAATTCTTTTATTCTTGCTACGTTTTTAAGGTGGTAGTAGGCTGATTTAGTAATTGTCTTAATGTGACTATTGAAATTTAGGTCTGAGTCCAGAACTACACCAAGATTTCTGGCTTGATTTGTAGGTTTTAGTGTCAAGGCGTCAAGGTGAGCACTGACTATTGATCTTTGTTCTTTGGGGCCAAAAACAACTATCTCAGTTTTGTCTGTGTTTAGTTGTAGAAAATTCTTGCACATCCACATATTGATTTCGCCAATGCACTTATTTAGCAGATGTAGGGGACTGTAGTCATCTGGTGACACTGTTATGTAAAGTTGTGTGTCATCTGCATAAGTATGGTAGGAGATGTTATGATATTCCATAATCTGAGCAAGAGGGAGCGTATAGATGTTGAACAGAAGAGGCCCAAGAATGGACCCTTGAGGAACTCCACATGTAATCTTTGTTCGCACAGATTCATAATTGCCAAGTGACACAAAGAAATCCCTGTCTTGTAAATAAGATTTAAACCAACTTAGTACAGTGCCAGAAAGTCCCACAAACTTTTCTAGTCTGTCGAGCAGTATCTTATGGTCAACTGTGTCGAATGCAGCACTGAAGTCCAGTAATACCAGAACCGAAATCTTTAATGCATCACTGCTCAGATGAATGTCATTTAAAACTTTTACAAGTGCAGTCTCAGTGCTGTGATGTGCTCGAAATCCAGACTGAAAGGCATCAAAGGAATTGTTTTGCTCCAAGAAGGTGTTAAGTTGCTGAAAAACAACCTTTTCAATGATCTTTCCTAAAAATGGTAGGTTTGATATGGGCCTGTAGTTATTTATTACTGAGGCATCCAGATTAGGCTTTTTTAAGAGAGGTTTAATGACTGCAGTCTTCAGGGCCGTTGAGAAAAGGCCTGACTGAAGAGAACAATTGACTATCTGTAGTATATATAATGCTATGCAGTTAAAAACATCTTTAAAAAAGCTTGTAGGCAGAGTGTCAAGGCAGCAGGTAGTGGACCTAAGGTTTCTAACTATGTCTGTCAAAGTAGCATAATTTAATGGGTGAAAAAGTGCCAAATTAACTGGAGTAGTCTTATGAGGCACAGGTGAAATAGCCACTGTGTTGGAGTTACAGACTGTCTGTCTTATCTTTAAAACCTTGTCTGTGAAAAAAGAAGCAAAGTCATTGCATGCCTTGGTGGATAGCAGTTCAGGAGGGACTGACACTGATGGGTTTGTCAGTCTGTCAACTACAGTAAATAGAGTCTGTGCATTTTTGTTATTTTTGTTGATAATCTCAGAGAAAAAGGACTGCCGCGCCTTTTTTAGCTCCAAGTTATAGATGCGCAGACTTTCTTTATAGATGTCATAATGAACCTGGAGTCTGGTTTTTCGCCACCTGCGTTCTGCTTTTCTACATTCTCTTTTTTGAGCTTTTACCTGTGTGGCATTCCTCCATGGTGGTTTTTTCTTACCAGAGACAACTTTGACCTTCATGGGGGCAATATTGTCCATAATATTCAAAGCTTTAGAGCTGAAACTATGAACCAGATCATTGACAGAGACTGAGGGCAGAGCTGGTGTGGGTGTAAAATCCTGGTTAAATAGTGTACAGGTGTTTTCGTTGATATAGCGTTTTCTGATTACCTCTGTTGAAATTTTACTGGTGTCAGCGGAGATGGCCATTTTAAAGAAAACACAGTAAAGATCAGAAAAGGCAACATCAGTCACCACAACCTCAGAAATGTTGAGCCCTTTGGAGATAATTAGATCTAAAATATGTCCCTTATTGTGTGTTGCCTCTGTTACATGCTGGGAAAGTTCAAAGTTCTCCAGGATGTAGAAAAGTTCTTTCGCACTGCCATCTTTGGGATTATCAATATGAATGTTAAAATCACCCACTATAACAACACAGTCAAAATCAATGCAAACAACAGACAATAGATTAGAAAAGTCATCAACAAAGTGTGCACTATATTTTGGGGGCCTGTAAATGGTTACTAATACTGCTTGACAGGAGGATCTCAACTGCAGTGCAACATATTCAAAAGACTCAAACTTCCCATATGACAACTGTTTGCACTGGTAAACATCCTTAAATAAAGTGGCTACTCCACCTCCTTTCCTAAGTTCTCTAACTGAGCTGATAAAATGGAAGTTTGGGGGGGCTGATTCAATAAGTACTGCTGCACTGTTGTTTTCATTTAACCATGAAGTATGAAGTATAAAATACTATTATAAATATTGGCCAATGGGCTCTACCCACCTTCCTTACAGCCATCCTCTCCTGTCTGGCCTTCATCTCAGCCATCAAGTCCATGCCCATCACAGGGACCCCAATATGGCGGAGAATGTGGGGGTTCTCCTTCTTCTCCTGGTTCTCCTTATTCTCCACATTCTCCTTCTCCACATTGTCATCCTCCTTCTCCTCCTCAGCGGGCTCAGCTACGGTCGGAGAAGGTTCCACCTCAGAATCTGTGTGGTCGAATGATTGAGCCCTGAGGAGCTCCTGATGAGGCTCCGCTTCCTGATGAGGCTCCGCCACAGTGCCAGGGCTTTTTGGGGGCGGAGTGGCTGATGTCGGCGTTGTTTCCTCAGTCACTGGTGTAATAGAGGGAGAAGGTGATGCAGTGGTGGAGGGAGCAGCTTGGGGTGGAGTGATGGAGGCAGGTCCGTGGCTCTTCTCTGAGCGGGACGTCCGGGATTTGATGAGGTTAAAGAAACCGCTCTTCCTGGATTCACGTTTCTTATCTGCTCCTTCTTGCGGACTGGAGGATGGACTTCTCACTGAGGGAAGTCTAGTAAAGATGAAAAAACAACACAGAATTTGAAAACATTATACTTTATTTCTGCCTTACAAGTAGGGCTGAAATGATTCCTCGAGTAACTTGAATAATTTGATTACAAAAAAGCCTTTAGTTAGGCTTCGTTAAATTCAGTACAACTATACAGCGCACTGAGTTCCTTGTAAATGTTTATTTCTGTTGGACAACCCGCTTACGTTACTTCCACTGTAGAGTTATAAATTAATTGTCAATAATCTGTCTGATGTGTTACAATGAAGATTGAAATATCACTGCCACGATGGTTTGCAGCTAGGGCTACATGTGATGAATTATTAATAGCTATTAATAGCCACAGCCGTGTGTAATGGTCACACATAATGACAGCTGTTCTGTCGGAGAACCACGTTGGTGAGAGACAGTCTGTAAAACTGCATTTCTTGTCTGCTGTATTTTTAACTGACAGATCTAATGAGTGGTAGAACAGGCACAGATATCGATATGCAAACTGACTGAAGAATGTTTCTGCATCGATTTGTGTCTCACTGTTTGAGAGTAAACAAAGCTTGTGCATGTGTGCCCAGCTCCACTATGACTGAGATATAAGTGCACGTGAGGCTTTATGAATCCATAAGGTCCATAAGTTTAATATCTGGGCATAAAGGGACCTTCAGATAACTTTATCAGTCAGTGAGCAGGTCAGTGAACGGGCTGTGAGTGGTCCTGAGCGGAGTCTCCGTAATTATAGCACATAACGATGACACTGAGTGACAGACCTGCCATTATGTGACATTCCCCTCTTGATTGATCCTCAGTTTTACTATCTTTACTTTTATCCAGACTTCCACAGGAAAAGAGTTTGCTGCATTTCAGAGTTTTACCTGGGAAAAAGAGATTGTAACTTTTATGGACGCTACTGTGCTACTCGGTCAATCAATTAACTTCACTACTGAAAAGCTATTTGACTCAGGAAGTATTGACGTCACCACCACACTACTGAGAATGCTGTTAAATTCGTAAGGTCGCACCTTGTTGTGAGCTACTTCCCAACACTGATTATTCCTGACAGTATGAGAAATAGCGGCGTAGCATGAGTGTGTATGAAATCGGTCATTTGCATGACTGGTTGACAGCTCTGACGTTCAAAAAAGGAAACAAATGTGTTGCTCATTTCTCTTATTTCAGAGACTTTTCTTATTTTATCTTTTATATATTGTCCTTAAATAAAGCTTAAGTGATCTAATAAAAACACGCAATATTTCTTATCCGATTACTCGATTAATTGCCAGAATAAAATAGAATAGAATAGAATACTTGATTACTAAAAGAATCAATAGATGCAGCCCTTCTTACAAGCCCACAAAATCTTGCAAGTTTTGACATTATGAGAAAACACCTGGTTATATTTTTGACACACAACACACAAGTTTGCTTTGCTTTTACTCAAACTGATTTTGTGGGATTATTTTACAAAGTTGTTTTCAACACAAAATCATCATTTAAAGGATTGTTAGATTTTGACTCTCACTTGAAGCTGAGTTTAATGACTTTCTTGGAGAAGAAGTCATCCAGGCCCTCGTCCAGCTTTCCCATGATGCTGTTCTGCTCTACCTCTTGTGGCGCTGAGCTGCTGGTGGTCTTACGCTAAAAGAACAATGGCAGGAATGAAACAGTATAGAGAGGCAGAGATGAGACTCAATTATATTTGGTAACACTTTACTTGAAAGTATCTACATAAGAGTGACATGACACTGTCATAACTATGACATGACACAGGACTCATGAACCTGTCATGACCATATGCACATGTCATAAACGTTTATGACTGCTGTCATTAAGTGTTATTCGGTTTTTGTAATGACAAGTTGACACTGTTTGGGTTGTCTTGATTATGACAACTTGACACTAATCAAAGTGACATTACCAGAAGTTGTCTTTGTCATGACAAGTTGACATTAAATTTGTTTGGGATGTCCTTATAATGACAACTTGACATTAACCAGGATGACATTACCAGAAGATGTCTTTGTCATGACAATTTCACATTAATTTTTTTTGGGATGTCCTTATCATGACAAGTTGACATTAACCAGGATGACATTACCAGAAGCATGACAAGTTGACATAATGATTATTACTGTTATGACAAAGACATCTTCTGGTAATGTCATCCTGGTTAATGTCAAGGACATCCCAAACAAATTTTGGTGCAGCAAATTAGAACCGAATAGAAAATGTCTAGTGCACTGAAAGCCATTTCCACTGAGCAGTACAGTTCAGTTCAGTATGCCGTTTTTTCCACAGTGAAAAGTTGTGGATGGTACCAATGGAACCGTTCCATACCTTTCCCATTTTTGGTCACCCCTTTGTTGGGCTAGCACACAGATCTGGTACTAAAAGGTGGAATTGTGAACACTGCAGTCTGTTGACTGATTAATAGTGGACAGGCACTCTGCTCAGGGCTGACTTGTGGCTGGTTTTGAGGCTTATGTAACCACTGCTCATACCGTGGAGAGTTTTATTAGTAAACTGTAACTATAACATGAAAGGATGTTTTGCTGCCTCTTGCAGCAGCTGTAGTTGGAGAAAAAATAACTTCATTCACTAGGCCAATTTACTTGTAATGTTACTCAATGCATGAGGTCAACGTGAATCAATCAACACACCTTAAATATTCCATATGACAACTTTGACCATTACTTCAGTTTTTATATGACATACTCTTTTAGTAATGAGCGGATCTTCAAGAATTTATACATATCAATTTCGGCCGGATTATGTGAACTTCATTATTCTAATATTCACTCTGGGAAAAAAAAAAAAAAAAAGCGTTGAGGAGTGTCGTGCTACAGCAACACGAAACCCCTGTGCTTGCCTGAGAAGGACTAAATGAACAAACACCCTATTTTTAAATATCCATGGAGAGAGACTGTCACTGCAGCCTGTTCTGTTTTGTTCTGAAAATGTCAGTGTGCAGCCTCGTTCTGTGGACGATAAACAAGGTGCAGACTTTCATCTGTGTCACCAGTGATGAGAAAATACAGTGAATGCTGAACGGAGCAGTGTGTGACAACAACCCTGCCCACATTTAAGGGTAGGGTTTGCAGTGGAAATGCTAGGGTCTAGGTACCATGTCTGCAGGTTTACTTTTGGTTCCAAAGGTACCATACCAAAAGCGTTTGGTGGAAACGGGACTGAAGGCAATCCAGGCACTCAAAAAATATAGAAAAGGAGGAAGAAAGCCCTGACAAGGACCTACAGTGGTCAAAACATGTTGACTCTTTTAATGATTTAGCCACTACAATAAAGGCTTTTTAGTACTTCCTTCCTCGTTTTCCATATTTTTGCAGTGCCTGGACGGCTTTGCTGTGTATCCTGTTGTTTCCCGTTTTCAAAGAGCACTCGACACAGGGTTTTAATCTACATTTGAATGTAAAGAGCAACCAGTTGTCTATCTCTTTTTCTAAGAAAATACCAAGTAGTGGATACATGAGAAAACAAAAAGAATTTCTGCAAACCATGTGGTCTTATGGCATGGCAGAGCACAAGTATAATGACTTGATTAAGGGTATTTCAGATACATCTACATTTAAAAATACAACTTGAAACATGGGTAAACATTTGAATATCTGGGGGTGAGGATGTTGAAATCACTCATGATTTCAACAATCCTTGAAAAACTCTTTTCCGAAAGGGCTCTTTGGATGTAAAGGGTTCGTAATGGAACCTTAGCTTTACAAAAAACTATTAAAGAATGCTTTCTTGAAAAAAGGGTTTCTAAGAGGCAAACAGTTCTGGGTGGAATCTCAGCCCTTCAGGAAGAACCGTTATTTTTCTAAGGGTGTAGCACTAAATCAAAGGCAAGAAAACAAAACAAAACAAACAAAAATACACACAAACAAAAGGATTGGTATCACTGGTGATTTGGATTTTGCTCTCTGATGGCAACCTACAGGTCGGCTGGGTTTTGTCCTCTTCTTTGGTTTCGGGCGGAGTTTGGTGTGATGTTCTAGCACCTTGTGCTCCACAGGCGGCAGCTCGCTCAAACAGATGGATTTTGTATTCAGTGGGGTAGGAGGAGGAGGGAGGTCTCCGCAGTAGGCTGACATTCTGTCCGGTGACTGTGGAGGATGAGTAGGAGGAGGAGGAGGAGGAAGAGGAGGGTCCTCAACATGGATAGGAACCTCCTCCAGAGCCTTGTCTAAGTCAAACTCCATCTCTGTTGGGCAAAAAGAACACAAAGCTATGAAAAACTGTAAAACCTACCAATTGTAAATTTCTTTGTCCTGGTCCATCATCTCATTAGACACTTGGTTTACAGAGGTGAAACAAAATGCATCATAAAATTTTACATGAAAACATCCACAGCCTTTTAGCTGTACAGTGAGTGTAAATAGCAGAGAGTGAAGCCACTTACATATAAAATACACCAGAATTTAAAATTTGTGCTGGAAATGATGCCAGGCAGGAATAGCATGGTTAGAGACGGGTAAAGAAAATCAATTGTGTCTGTAGTTGTTAAAGTAATTGCTACCTGAAGTGGCTTTATAACCTAGCTTGTCACAACAATTATATTATCAATTATACTATCAACAAGGTTATATGAACATTAATAATTTTGTTGACCTTGATATTGCCTGCTGTGTTTACATGAATGCTGTTTACATAAGAAGGTCATCAACATTTTAGTCAGCATGATGCCAGAATAAACAGCATGGTTTTCCTGACTTTTACTGCGATCCTCCCTTTTTTCCTCTCCACTCCATCCCTAAGAGCCAACTGCCGCACACCGGCTGGATTATGGAGCTAACTGTGGTGGTCCTGGAGCATTGCTAAGTTCGTTTGTTGGTTGCAAGAGGCATCACTTGTTTGTTTTTGCTTGCCAAATTTTGTATTTAGTCTCAAACTGTGTAATTTTGTGCTACTCCTATAAAGGTACTATCATTTTATAAATACTTTCTTGTCGATAAACAGATGTTACTTACTTCTTAAGGCTAGAATTACTGTACTGCCCCGTGTTTGTATGCCTCCACACACCAGTCAAGTACATCACTCAATAAAAAAAGTAATTGTGACAGGCTTATTTATAACATGTTGAGATTTTCTCACTCACCAAATGCCACAGAGACAGGGCGCAGCATCCTGACCAGAATACTCTTCCTCTTGGATTTAGGAGTCATCTAAAGAGCAAAAACAGGTTTTCATTTTATTTTTTTGAAAAAGCACAAATTCTGCGTGGCAGGAGATGTGTTGGTTTTACAGAAGACTATAACAACATTCTTTTGATGCTTCTGGGAGTTTGTACATTAAGTGTGCTCAACTCTGCAAAGCTGTTGGGACAGTGACAACAGAATATTTACCACAGTGAACACTTGTTCTATTCAGACTATCCATAACCCATTTTATACAGGCTAATATGCAGTGACTGGTGTAAAAGAGTTTGTGTTGTTCTGTGTTTTCTAACAATGCAGGTGTCCATGTGCTCCAGCCCATGTTTCTGCTCCTGAACATGGCTTTGTTTCTGTTCCTGTTTCTCTGGCTGAAGAACCATCTCATCCAAAACCTCCGTCTCCATCTGGGGTTCATAATGCAGCAGAGGCTGACTCTTCCTGATCAGATGGTCACCCTGAAGACAAAAAGGAGGAAAGAGGAAGGGATGAATGGAGAGAATAACAGATAAAAACACAGGCAGGCAGGCAGGTAGAGAGGACACTAACCAGAGTGTGCTGTGATCTGGACAGAGACTCCAGGATCTCATCCACGATGCGATCAGACAGAAATGAGGCCATGCTCAGCTTCACTTCACTGTTTCACACAGAAAAAACAACACAAAAATAAAACACAGAACAGAAAATATTTCCATTGCAGTATTATATTTGGTATAGTATTATATATAATAGGAGGAGCTGGGGTGGAGGCGGGTTGCAAAGTGGCTTGCAGAGGAAGCAGCAACAGTAGGCAGGCCAGAGCATTTTAAATAGGGCACCCTTAATGAGATTTGCCAATTTGTTGCATAGAAAGGAATCATATGATCTATCAGCTGACCCCCTTTCTTCAATCAGCTGAGTGGCAGAGTGGTTTGCTCTCTCCGCCTTAAGGCTTTCCGCATAGATGCTTGGAAGGGCGGAGAGGTTTGCTCTCTCTGCCTTAGGCTTCCCATGAAGGCATATGGAAGGGCAGAGAGGTGTACTTTCTCCGCTGTATGCAAGATTTACACTCCTGTGTCTAATCAATGCTGTAGGCACAGGCTACAGCGTAGGGTTTGGCATAGACTCTGCGTCGACGTAGAGCCTATGCCAAACCCTACGCTGTAGCCTGATGTGTACCTTCATATCATGACAATGCAGACCTGTCTATTTTTGTAAGCTAAAACCCATTTCCCTCTGTGGAAACAAAGCTATTATTTACTTTAATTGCACAGATTAGAAACAATAAATTGTGAAGACAATAACGCCCCCAAAGCATTTTAAGTCTTGTGTTTATCCTTAGGTGATTCATACTTCGGGATTGATCCTGGCTTCATATAAGCAGAGGAAATCTCTGCTCATTGCTAGGCTAATTTATACAGTGTAAAATTTCATAGGCTTGTGCTAATAACATTAGCATATTGTATTTGTTTGGAAAATGTGGTATTAAGACAGTTGTTTGTCAGTTAACCTTGTGAGTTGTAATGGAACCCAATTTTGTAACATTACCTTTGTTAAATGTTGCTGTTGTTCCTGGGTTCATATGAGTGGAGGATATCTCCGCTAGCTGTTAGGCTAATTTATACAATGTAAAATGCCATAGACTTGTGCTAAAAACATTAGCATGTTGAATTTGTGGGGAAAATGTGTTCAGCAAAAGACAAATGTTTTGATTGTGAATCCTGTGAGTCATAATGAAGCCGATTTGTGTACTTGTGCTTGAAACTGTCTCTATTAAACCATGTAATTCAAAAGGAGTGTCTGCTTGGACTCTGGTAATTAGAATCAGGGAGGCCACAGAAAACCAGTTTGTTATGGAAGCACATGACTGATATCTGGAGAAAAAAATATCTATCACCTTGAAATCACACATCAGCTGCAAGAATTCAGTTAAATACTGGATTTGTTCTCCTGGAAAATCCTTCTCCGATGACCGTAAGTTGAGGCAAGATCTGGCAAAGCTTATGTCAAGCTAATCATGCAAACACACAGACACACACGCAGCAGATCAGACCTGATCTTGTTGATGATGTCAACCCCCGACTGCTCCAGCAGTGTGGTGGTGATGAAGCAGCGAGGGATGGTCATCCTCCCTGCTCCGGCCTTCAGCAGCTCCTGACGAAGGCCACTCCTCTTCATCACATGAGGACACAGACCCTCAGCTGCATCTACCATGGACACCAGCATTGTCTGCGGAGGAGGAGTTAGTACCGTTTAAACTCCAGTATGAATTCATGTTGTAAAAAAAAAAGCATTCAGAGGACTTTTTGGTACTGTAACAGCTCAGTGTGTTCAGCTCAGTACCTGCAGCTGTTCGTCCATCACCCGGGCCACCTCTCCAGCCATCGACTCCAGTTTATCCTGAATGGCTCCAACACATGCTCCACTGGACCCCCTGCTCTTCAGGTGGTACAGGTTGGGGAGCAGCTGAAGGGAGGAGTGAGATGCACAGATAGCAACAGTGTCCTTTATCCCATGTATTTTCTTTTTTTTTTTTTTTAAATTTTGGGGGCCTTTTTGCCTTTAATTGATAGGACAGCTAAGTGTGAAGAGGGGAGAGAGAGGGAATGACATGCAGCAGGCTGGAGTCAAACCTGGGCCGCTGCTGCATCAGCCTTGTACATGGGGTGCCTGCTCTATCCACCACCGATGCCTCTATCCCATGTATTTCCTTTTAAACTTTTTATCAGTAGATGCTGGGTGACATATTTAGCCCCAACTGTAACCCCCTACACCAATAAATGCTTGATGCATGCTGTGCAGGTATGTGTGTTTTTAGTGTCTCAGACATGTTCAGTTTGCCAGCTGTGGATGTTTGTAGACTGAGGTGTTTTAAACAGTCTATATTGCTGTGAGTCATGTTGTCTTACCGTCTTAGAGTTCCTGGCGTCTTTCATGAAGTTCTCTGCCACCTTCATGTCCTCCTGCACTGAGTTGGTCTCTGTGAACATTAGAGAGTTCAGGTGGTCCTGCACCTTCACACACATCATGTCCATCATCTGTGTCGCAGAGAGGTGAGAGGTCAGTCAGTGAACAGGTCATTTATTCACAGGTCTGCTGTGTGTGTGTGTGTGTCTGTGTGTGCCTACCTGCTGTGTAGTGGTGGTGACTATTCCCTGCTGCAGCCTGTATGCCTGCTCCTGCAGGTATTTACGTGTCTCATGGTTCCTCAGCAGGTACTGCTCCATCTGCTTCAGGAAACACACCAACAAACTAAAAATTCTACTCATAATTACTGTCAAACACGTGACATCAGATAAGAAGGTATTACTCTTGACATCGTACAGTGAAGGCTATAGAGTACTCTTGACAAAAAAACAGGAGGGCGACCTTTAGTAAGGCGTCCTCTGTCTTCTCTGGGCTCGCCTTCAGGGCCTGAGCAGCATCCATGATGGGAACAGGCATGAAACGAATGGTGTAGTTCCTGATGGGGAGCCAAATAGTAAATGATGAGATTGACTTATTCCTGAATACCAGTGTGAAGTCAGGGCACAGCATATAGCTTGCAACAAGTTTGTCTGACACGTTACCATAACCGACTGTGCCATACTTACTTCTCCAAAGCAGCAGCGACATCTTGTAAACCTTGAGGACTGATGTTGTTTCTGTCCCACACAACTGTCCTGCAAACACACAGACACAAACCAAAGACAGAAATCAGCAGAGAGAGGTTTGTAGACACATCTGCTGCAGCATGTCGTGTGTAGCACACACACTAACTACATCTCACATCTCCTCTTGTTCCTCCTACATGGCACAAACATGCCTAGAAAGAATATATTTATTCCAACCAGGGAGAAAGATTGGATTTAGTGTCTACATGGTTATTATGTGCTAATATTTTCCTATGACACAATGGCCACGTTTCCAAGTTAGAATCGATCTTAAGACTTAAGAGCACAGTTAAGTTAAGAGAAGGGTCGCTAAGATACGAGTACGAGTTTCCCATATGCGTTCTTAATGCCCTTCTTAGGGGGTGATCACACAGAAATGAGACGCTAGAGACGTGGATGCTTCAAAGATGCTTGAAACGCTGGAAGCGCTTATTTAATGCACGCTAGCTACTGGCGTCTGACGCTCAGAAAAGTTGAAAATATTTTAACTTTTCAGCGTCTATGTGCGTCTACAAAAACGTGCGTCTAAAAAGACGCATGTCTAAAAAGACACTTGAACGCCGGTCAGGTTTTACTGGCGTCGCGTTTCTAGCGTTTCACCTCAGTGTGATAGCTCCCTTAGGACCGCTTTTAAGATCGCTCTTTAAGAAGCTCTTAACAGGAGCTGTCCACTACCGTGGTGCTGAAACTAAATCAATTGATGTTGGGAAAATCGATCAGCTACCACTTAATCAGTGCTTAAGTCACACACAGCGCTGCTACCTAACGCACTAATTCCCTGCTGCTGTGTATGTGTATTTCTAATAATTCTAGCGAAAAACTAAGACAATAAATATTTGTTAATTTCATGACGAAAACAAGACTACAACTAAATAAGAAGTAGTCTTGGTAAGAGAATCATAAGGAAATGTATTATATTTAAACAAAAATATGAAAGACAGAGGAAAGGACAAATTAACTTAAGGACCTGCATTGTATCCTGACCACATTGTATCTTACTTGCAATCATCAACATTGTGTCTCTGCTAATGATCATCTTAACGTGACCAGTTCACAGAAGGACAAAACTGACAGATTTATGGTCTACATTAATCTACACTGAGAATCAGACAAAGCCAGGTATAAACTATGAAAACACACAGGCAGCACGCTGACAGTTGTTAAAGAGCTGATGCACACACAAATGCATTTACATATACGGTCTGGCTTCACGCACGGCAACACTGTTGGTTAGCAGTGAGAATATGCTATAAAGCAGCCATGGTGTCTCACACACGTGTGATGTGGCAACGCCTTTATATAGAGTAGCGGGTGGAGCGTCCCTTGATGAGGTTCCAGCTGAGCTCAATTACACCTGCCTGAATGTGGCAGGTTTGGAGGGTGGATGTGCTTCTGATGTGCCCTGACGCATTTTTTGGATGCGGTCAACTATCTCATATGTGCATGCAGATGTGGGATATGTGCGGACAAATTATGATAAATGATAGTCATGATGATTCATTTTATTTGTGTGCCTGATGTGCACAGCACATACAGGAACACACTTGTTATTCATCATACTTATTTTTCTTCTGCTAGATTTCTGTGTGTAACTTATGCCACAGGTTTAAGCACACATAGGGTCTTCATAAAACATATAGATTCAAGATGCAGTCTTGTTTATTGTCATATGCACAGTAAGGACACGCGTTTCTCTGCAGAATGAAATTTGTTCTTTTCTGTCACCAATTAATGCTAAACAACATAAATATGAAATATAAAATAGATCAAACTATATACGGTGCGCACTGTTTTAACATCTCCTTGCTTAGTGTCTGCTACACAGTCGGTTTGTGTTCTCACCGCAGCATTTACAAGCAGACTAGATGAGATGCCTTGGGCGAGACCTGCCTTGCTGCTCTTGATTGGTCAGAATTTCCATGCGGGAAAAATCCAGGAAGTAAACAAAACATTGAAGAAGAGTACACTTGCAAGATAAATGTGACACTTTCTAATGTCACAATGGAGGGACATCTACACGGGTTGATTTTAGCGCTGGTCATCGTGTAATATATTGCTTGCATTGTTCATTTTAGGCAAACCATACAGTTTGAAAACGAGGCGCGGCTCCAACTAGAAAACAATGTTTTCAATGCATTGTATGTGTTGAATGTGCATATTGAGGCAGCACAGGAGGAGGCGCACATTAATAATCCTCCAGGACTGTAACATGCTCATGTTGAACCCAAACAATGTGTAATATGACTGCAATGGTTCTGATCACGGTCGGAACACGTTCTCACCACAAACAAACTGCACCACAGCAAACGAAATTGAATTTGAGTAAACCAAACCAAACAGGGCAGGTGTGAAAGCACTCTGAGAGTCACTTGACTCAGCTCTAACAGCTTCAGATCTTCACATTCGCTAGGGAAGTTGGGTGCAAGATTATCCTGCCACCTTGCTAACCTGAGTTTGGTGTTGATCTGCAGGGCTTTGGCCAGCATCTTGGCCCCCATGTCTCCCATGGCGTTCCCACTGATGTCCAGTTTGGTCAGAGACGTGTTGCTGCCCAGAGCGTTGAGGATAATGGAGAGGTCAGCCTTTAGCTTGGAATCAGCCAGGGACAGCGAGGTCAGTGGCTGCAGGGGAGACGGTTTTACAGGAATGTATTTTAATGGATAATTTTATCCATTGTTATTTTAATTTGAATTTTATCAGTGTCTTATAAATGCTTCACAAGAGACATTTAATAGCAGAGGTAACGGAAGGAACAGGACAAAGACAGAGACCAGTATGAATGACAGGACAGGAAAGAAAAGAGATTTTGACATGATGTGATGTTGTAAGTTTCACTCACTGATTCCTCCTCTTGAATCATGTGGACCAAGCTGTCCAGGACCTGAGACACATTTCTGAGAGAAAATTTGAGGACAATTAAAATGTGATTAATAGGGGTGGGCGATATGGCCTTAAAATGATATCACGATATTTCAGGTTATTTTTACGATAAAAATATTCTTGACAATATGACAAATTAGTAAAAAAATGTATTAGTAGTTTAAGAACAAAGAATTTCAACAAAATAAGTGATATAGTTTTACAGTTTGCCTTCAAATATTCGGTAAAACAGAAAAAAAGAAAAATGATCTCTCATTTCTTTAGTTTTTGAACAACAGCAGTAACTCAGAGTTAGATGCAGATTTTGTATACTATATTAATAGTACAACAAAATAAAATCTACCACAAATTACACATTTAAACAGCTCCCAAATACAAAAAATGTGCCCTGGAATCTACATATATAAGTCAACAGGTGATTGCCCTCTCTTTTAGCAAAATCCTAAATGAATGTTTTTCCACCTGGACCTTTATGCTCTGCAATTTCTCCTCTTATCATCATGCTGTAACCTGTGACAGGCTGTTATGCTACCATAACTATCACACATTCACATACATGTAGTTTTTTTGTTGAGGCACAAGCGTCATGTAGATTTACATAACTCAAGGTTTATGACAAAATCAATTGACGACACATACTCCTGTGTGTGCATGGCGAGAGGGAGAGACACTGTGCTGCTGCCAGAGGAGACGCTGAATGAGTTTCCTGTGAGCTGTAAGTCGCTAGTGAATCTGAGAAGTCCGGGACTGTTCATAAAACACTCAGTACACCACAGTTTATTCCACACCACTAAAGCTGCTCCTCTATTTGGAACCGCTGCAGAGTCGATAATGATTTCTCTTTCAGCCACGCTTGTTGTTGCCATGGGTAACAGTATGACGTCAATGTCAACAAGTCGAGATACTGTGAGTATCATGATATGAATTTTACAGATATTATCATGAATAATATAATGTCACACCCAGAGTGATTACGTGTCAGACCAATTCATTACTACATTTTTAATAGAAAATAAAACAAACAATCCAGCCAGAGAAAGCTGGAGTATGTTTTTTGACAGTGTGCGCAGTCAGTTTGAACCCACTTGGACTTGATGTTGTTGAAGTTTTTGCCCAGTGAGAGGTGTCTGATGGAGCGGTTCTTGGCCAGCCAGACCAGCAGCGTGGTCAGATCCATGTCCAGACCTTAGAAAAAGGAGCAGCACAGAAACATAAATAGGCCACCATCAAAGTCAATACAGCAGCGTCATAAATGTGTCTGAAATCCAAATGTCCTCACCGTTGTCAGAAATATCCAAACTGGTGATGTTGGGAATCTCAGCCACACAACCCTCCAGGATCTGAGAGCCTCCCGAACGCAGCTGAGAGCAAAAGAACGTAAGATGTCATTATATGTATATTTGTTGAAATAATATATGAGTTAAAAGAAGAAATGTATATAAAATAAAAATGCACACCATTTTGCAACTTTTATTTTACTGACGCTGTTTTTAATAATGAAATGCTCGATATTGGTTTGTTTAGACAATCTATGTTTGCTGAGGACAAAGGACAACAGGGTGACGATGTATGGACTAAAGCAAAACTGTGTACTGTTGTGATGATAAAAACTGAATATGGTACAGAGAATTACACTGTATATAACTTGTACAAAAGGCAAAGATTTCTCTGTACTCAGCTGAGATCTGATATTTTACCTCTGACTGTTGAAACCGGATGGTGTGTTAATATGGAAGAAGAAAAGTGGATCTGTCCAATGTGCCTTCTAAATGATACAGAAAATCATTTCTATTTTCTTCTCTACTGTCTTTTTTATTGACAAGTGTGTAATGCTTTCTTTAGTGAGACTCTACTCTTCCTGGGGTCCATACAAGCAAAAAAATATCTGGAGAAAGCCTGGGAGAAGAGGAAAAAAAGCACTTAACTGAGATAATCTGTCAATGTATTGTTTTTATTTAACCTTTATTTAACCAGAAAAACATCTAAAGATTAAAAATCTCTTTTTCAAGAGTGTCCTGGCCGAGACAGGTAGCAACATAAGTTGCAGAAAGATAACACAGAACAAAAATACAGAATAAAATGTACATCTCTAAAACAAGAAATAAAAATCAAACAATAAGATTACTACAAAGTGCTTTGAAATGGCTGAGAGGAACTGACTCTGAACGTACCCTCAATACAGACGGTAAAACCATGTTCTCTGAATCCATTTTCATTTTTTTGCTTAATGTATGCACATAAATATGCTGGAAGTAGGCCAAGAATAGCTTTGTAAACAAGAGAATGGCGTGGAGAAGTCTATGAAAATGTAAAGAGAGCCAGCCAACCTGAGCGTACAATATACAGTGATGAGTGGCTCACAACTGGTAATAAATCTCAATGCACCACGATACACAGAGTACAGAGCAAGGAAACACAACTCAGACCTGGTCCTATCACCTACAACCATATTTATGGTCTTCCATAACTCCTTTGGGTTACTTAAATGTTTTGCTGTTCCATTTTCAAAATAAGCAGCCTTTGCTTTTTTTTTATTTATTTTTTTTATTGTGACTGTACATTGATAATGTAACTGCCTAAAAGCCTGCCTTTAACTCTGAATTTCTGGTAAGGAAATTGCAATATCAATATCAATATCAATAATTGCAGTCACACCATCAGAAAATAATTTGTAAGCCATTTCTACATCTGGTATGAGCTCACTTCTCCTCCACTCAAATGAGGATCATGAAAAAACCTGTGCACTTTTAAGTGTTTTAAATCTTGCTTCCTAATGATACGAGGTTTAGTTGTCAAGGCTGTTGTGTAGTGCACAATGACAAAAACACGGTGATCATCTGCTTCCATATTTGCAAACCATATCAGTGAATATTTATGAGGACTGTTTGTTAAAATTAGATCAATTAAAGAAGATTTGTCAGGTTGTTTTAAGTGAGGTCTTATTGGCGCTTCAACAATCTGGAAAATATTTACAGAATTGCAATATGATTTTAACTCATCAGACACAGGTTGTAACCAGTTAATATTGAAATCCCCCAGTACAACAATCTCATTAAAAGATAGGCCAGTATAAATGTATTTAGTAGTTCCTTTAGTTGTTTTGTTTTGTTATGTGCATTTGTCTTTTACTTCTCTGCATGTTTGTTTAATAGGTGCAAGGCTGGATAATGGTTGTAAATAAAGTAAATAAATAAATAGTGTTTTGTAATCCCATGTGGGATGAGGCAAAGAATTGCTGTAACACTATTTTTGCATGTTTCAGCACGTTTGCTAAATGCTGAATTTGAACAGCGTTGGTGTGTTTTAACAGTACGCTGAGCTTCATGCCAGTTTTACCTCACAGCAGCTGAGATCCAGAGACACGTCACTGAGGTTTGGGTTGCAGCCGAGCCCCAACAGCAACGCTCTGCAGACAGAAAAGCCAGAGACTATTCAGATGCTCAGTTTAACAGCAGCGTAGAGAAAACAGCATCATTGCTGAAGCTTGACATTTAACTAAAAGTTAAAAAAAAACCCAAGTCATTCCTGTTTCTCAGACTGTGGCTGCATTGTTTTCATTTCTCTGCGCTACAATTTTGGTTGAGAAATTAATTCATGTTTCCTCCTCTTTAATGGATTCTGACTCCATAAAGAAGCCCCCCTCTCAATGAAACACTTTGAGCTTTCGGCTAACTGTTGTAATATTGCTATGCCATAAATACAGCCAGTTATTAAAGGGAAAATTCAGTGTCTGACAGTGTAAACCAAAATTAGAGAAAATGAAACTTTCACTTAGTTCATGTCACTGAGTCTTTCACTGATTCTGTTTTGGACAACAGTAAGTGAGCTGCTGAGCATCTTCAGGTTTCAGAGGAAATGTCCTCACTTGAGAGCCTCCAGAGGCAGCCTGGTCCCCGACAGACTGACTGAGCTCAGGGCCTGAGCGCTGCTGAAGAACTGCTTAAAGGACGAAGGGATTTCTTTACACTTCCTGAGTGGGTGTGAGGAGAGACGGGTTAAAATCCACACTATATAGTACACTGTACAACTCAAACTGTTGGTTCACTTAATCAAACATTTAAACTTTAGATTATGTATCTGTAACATTACTAGAAATGCTCATGGGTTGTTTGTTGTTGGAAGGATGGGTGTGAGTTTAATATCTGACCTGTGAGAGAAGACGGACTTTGACATGTTAAGGACAGAAAGATGCTTCAAAGATCCTCTGAGCAGAGACGAACACACCTAAAAACACACAAAAACACAACTCAACTTAATGTGACAGTTCATACAAATAGTCCCTACATGAAACTTCTCACAGCAAGATCTGTGTGTTATCTTTAGTAATTGGGTCAAGATCTCTACGGCCAATATCTCCAACACTCAGCTACTTACACCAAAACTATCGAGATTGATAAACAGCACTACAGGTAAGAGGAAATATGTGTTTTTGATTTGGGGGTGATCTGTGATCTTCAACCTCTTATAGAATGTGTAGACATGGTGTTATTTACTTTGCCCTATTATTCCAACCAAACTAAGCAGTGCAGACAGATGTACATTTTTGAAATGTTAAACTTGTCTTTACATCAACCCCTCAAAGTAGGTCTGCTCCATTATGACAAAGATCATTGTCACGATTATTTAACACCATTACTGACTTCACAAACATCATGTATTCAAAGAACTTAAAAAAACAAACAAACAGTGGATGTGCTTAAACTTTAATGTAAACTGAAACATAATTTACAAAAACAAATGTAAAAAAAAAAGACAAATGAAACAAAATAAACATAACATGAAGAGGAGAGACACTGTGCTATTGATGGGAGAGCCGTGGAGACTGTGATTACTCTGAGCAGCATGCATGGTAATGAATTGCATTTATATGTGAACATAGTTGGCAACACTGAGGACGCTGCTGTAAAGTAAAGGGGTACGCTGGATTTATAACACAAGGCATAACGACCATCATTGCAAAACGGAACATGGCACAATAATCGTTTTATCTGGGTTACCTTGTATTCATAACGGTTGGAAGCCTAAATTGTAATTGAAAATAAAAATCAATTAGTCATGCAGTCCTATAAACTTAAAATGTGTGTAAGACTTTGTCTGTATGTGTATGAGCTGCTGTTACCTGCTCCAGAGAGCAGTCACTGTTGGACAGATCCAGAGTCTCCAGGCAGTTTGGGTGACTCAGGAAGCTGTGCAGGTTCTGTGAAGGAAAAAACAAATTAGACATCTACGCAAACACATCACTGCTGTAAGATGAAAACCTTAGATCTCCGAACTGTTCAAAAACACAAACTTGACTGTATATTGAGTGCTGTCTATCTATAATTTTGCCCTGTGTTTTCTGAAATACTGAAATAAACTGTAGGGTTGCAGTGGGGTGTGACAGAAGGAGGGGAGGAGGCTGCGTACCGGCAGGTCTTCGCCTCTGAGCGAGTTTCCTGACAGGTCGAGGTGTGCGAGGGTGGAGGTGATGACTGGGTTGTTACAGAGTGCCTGACAGAGGCTGTTCACTCCTGCAGGAAACCACAAACTATCTCCTGAAAAAAAAACACTCAGGATAATATTGAAGAACATTTTTGTTTTGTGTGTGTGCTCACCTTTAGGAGACATGGAGGTCCTGGAGAGGTTCAGGGACTTGAGGCCCATTGGCAGTTTGGCGAGTTGAGCACTCAGAGCAGAAACACCTGTAACACACATCCAGTCATTGAAGTTATCAGACTACATAAAGTTGAGGGGCTCCAACGTGGCCACCAGAGGGTGCATGACTTCAACTAAGAGCCCCCTCAGGGTGTGTACAGATAAAACCAAATTAAATTTCAGACTTTTTAAGACCTTTTTAATACCACTTTGTATGAAATTTAAGACCAAACATGCAATGAAAATACATGTATCTCACACATTATATGTATCTATATATATTTATACATATAAATACATATCAAGTATTGGCATTCAGCCGAAAGTTGTCTGGAGGTCAGATGATGCTGTTGTGGGCTGTTGATTCCAAACATCTGTGGTGACATCTTTGCTAGTAGTAGTGAAAAGAGTACAAACATTCGATTTTAGCCTGCTGGTGGGCTCTCGTGTACTCCCTATGCTTCCCACTCTGTATGTGTGATTCCACAGCTTTGTATGAGAGGCCCTTTGAGACATAATTCATACTTGGTTTCACATGTAACATCATACTCTCATACATACACCACTATACTCTCACACAAACACTACTATACCCTCTTACATGCAGTGCAAGAGCCTCTGCGTAGTGTTTGTGTGAGAGTATAGCGGTGTATGTATGACAGTATGATTGTGCATGTAAGAGGGTATAGTAGTGTTCATGTGAGAGTATAGTGGTGTATGTATAAGAGTATGATTGTGCATGTAAGAGGGTATAGTAGTGTTTGTGTAAGAGTATAGTGGTGTATGTATGAGAGTATGATATTACATGTGAAGCCAAGTATGAATTATGTCTCAAAGGGCCTTTCATAGCTTTGATGCTCATTGTATCTAGTTTAAAACATCTCAGAGAAACTGCACAGTTTGCCTCATAGACATTTCCTTGCACCCGCTTCAACCAACATGAGAGCTCATCTTTCTCAAGCCTTTTTTCATTAAACTTACATCTACCCACTTCAAGAATCTGAACAGGTAGCTGTTGTTCAACCTGTATTCTGCTACTTAAATCCTCTCTGATGACAAAATACTGCTGGAATTTTTTTTCTTTCTTTGGTCTGTCCCATGATTGTAACCAGTCATTAGGTCTGTCAGGCTGGAGACATTTTTGCAGTAATGTGACCGAAAATATTAATATTAATTAAAATATTAAGAAAACTTAATTTAATTCATTTGACACTTTTTATGGACCTTTAAGCCCCGTTTCGACCGAGCTGTACGGTATGGTTCAGTTTGGTACTAAAAGGTGGAGCTGTGAACAGTGCAGTCCGTTGACTAGTCAATAGCAGACATGAGACATTCACTCTGCTCAGGGCTGAGTCAGTGGCTGGTTTTGAGGCTCATGTAACCACTGTTCATACCTTGGAGAGTTTTAATAATAAATTGTAACTATAAAATGAAAGGATCTTTTGCTGCCTCTTGCAGCAGCCAGAGTCGAAAAAAACCCCAACTTCATTCACTGGGCCAACTGCTGGCGACTTTTAAGATGGAACATTTACTTGTAATGTTACTCAATGTATGAGTTGACGACTTAACATATAAAATAACATATTAACTGATCTGGTCAGCAGTAGACCACAATATTAATGTAATTATTAAATTATATATTTGGGCGGGGAAACACAATGGTTTGAGTTGAAGGTGTGAGAAAGAATAGTATCAGTAACATTGTTAACACTGTGCTACATTACAGAGAAATACAAAACTGTACTAATGAACTTTCATTAATATAGGCCTATATTTTATCTACACATGCACGTCACACACTGAGCGAGCCGCCTGTTAATGACACTGTCAACAAAGCAGTAATGATTGTGCTAAGTGGCTAATGGGCATGTAGCTACTTCCCTGTTTCAGATGATACATCATGTTTGCAGTCAACCAATGAAGATGAGTTTACATATCAGGGCTGCACGATATTGGAAAAAACAGACATTGCCATTTTTTTTTTTTTTGCAATATATATTGCGATATTAAAAAATACAGGAATTTTCACCAGATGACTTAAACTAAGAAAATTAAAAAATAGTGGCGGGGATTTTACTCAGCACAACTGCAGAGGCTCCCAGCTTCATTTGAAAAAGACAACACTATAAAAGCGCCGTTATTTATTCATCCCTCTCTATCTTTATATTTTCACTGTTATCCACTTCCGTTGCCTTGATAAAGTTAATGCATCTTGCCATCATTTTAAACCTAACACTTTACTTCACCTGAATTTGTTTCAAATTAAAGGCCCCTTATAACCACGGCTGAGAGAATCCCTCCATTTTCTAAATAGGCTTTTATTGTGAAACATTTGTAGGAACTTGTGGAGGATTCAGTGACTTGTATGTTTGCGTATGGTACTTCAAATGAAGCTCCTGCCATCTGCTGGCACTTTTAGGTGACTACAACAACATTTCGGCTGGCACATGAACAGACACAATGACTCAAATAATGGTAAAAGTAATAAAAATAGGACAAGAATAACCCGATGACATCACACGTTGTGAAAGACGACCGGGGATAATTGGTGAGTACCATCGTGTAGTGTGTCATGCCTGTCGGCCAAGTTTGATTGTGACTCAGTTCAGAACTGGCAGAAAAGTCGTGTAGTGTGTACCAGGCATAAAACCTCCTTAACCGTTTCTCCCTCTTGCATGTGAGCAAGGAGCTCTCGTCAGAGCTGTTTTTCTGAAGCAAAACAAAAGTTTCTATGTTATAAAGAAAGAGAAAGGCAGCCCTAATGCTGACTGACATCTTCTCTGGGTAATACACTGACTGTGGACAAATAGTTCCTACAAACCCTCTTCAAAAGATCAGAACAATCCCTTTAACAGAATCAGAGATCTACATGTTTTAGAAAGCGATAAGGTTACACAATAAGAATAGCGTGCACTGTGAGTGTGTTTTAACCTTTGTCCTCCAATGAGTTGTTGCTCAGGTTGAGTGTGTGCAGCGTGGAGGCGGGGTTGTGTGACAGAGCGCTGGCCATTTTCTGAGCAAAATCACTGAAGAGAAGAAACAAAACAACACAATCAGTAACAACGTTTAGAGAGTGTTTAAGGTTGTCAAACTCGACGACCTCTCACCTTTCATCAAGCTAACAAACATCTGATATCTTGAATGGACTTTGTGTCCTGCTGACAAACATTTAATTCAATGTTATTTGACTTTGATTCTGAGAATGCATTGATCAGGTTACTAAGAAAACGCATCCATTGAGATTAATGCACATGGACATCAGCTCTTTTGTTTGAACCTTCTCAGTCCAGCGTTGTCCAGGACCAGCTCCTCCAGCCGGCTGGATCGAGCCACCACTCTGAAGATCTGCTCGCACACATCGGTTGACTGAAAGACAGAAACACAAATCACACACAGGCCTTAGATTTTATTTGAACTCAGTGAGATTTTCAAGAGGCAAAATCACAATTAGCTTAATATACACCGTATTGCCAGGGATTTTTTGTTTAAGTGATTGGAGGTCATAGTTCACTCAGCAGTTGAGAATTTTTTGCATCCCATCTGATCATATTTAATGGTTTCTACTAATGTTGTCATGATACCAGAATTTTAAACTTTAAACAATACCTGTATAAAAAAATGATACCAAATACCTCTGTCAAAACCACAATGAAAAGAAACGAGAATTACCGCCTCTGCGGCTGCACCAGTTTACATCTCTCACAGTTTACATCCATGTCTGAAAAGAATGGATGCTTCACACACAGATCTATACAATCAGCACATTTTATTCGATTAGACATTTGTGTGAATTTCTGTCATAATCACCATTTGAATTCTTGAATTATAGCCAAAAACATATTTTGTGAGATCACAATGACCTTGAGCTTTTATCTTTGACCACCAAATTGTAATCAGCTTATTCTTCAGCCCAAGTGGATGTTTGTGCCAAAGAAATTTTATTAAGATGTTCTTGAGATATTATGTTCACAAGAATGGGACAGGCGGATGGATGGCAAGGGCATAAAAATCCTAAGCACACACAACAGTAAAATCTGTTTTTCTTCTTTCTTTTTTTTTTTTTAATCAAGAACCTGCATATAGTGCTGGTACAAAAAAGTTGCTGAACACATACCAACACATTTGTAATATATGAGCCTTGAGTACTTTCAGTTACTATCGAAAGTACAATTAAAGGAGATTGCTTCATTTTAAACCAGCGTATCAAAACTTAATTAAGTATCAATACTTTTGACAACCTTAGCTTTTTAATTTCACCTTTTTTCAAATAAAAAACAGACAGAGAGCAGAGTTGTTTGTATCAGTGTTACCAGTTTGTAGTCTTTGGCGGAGAGTTTAGTGAACCACTGGTTGTACTCTAGAGCTGCGATGATCGCCACCAGATCCCTGCAGAAAGAAAAACTAAACAGTTACAGCTGTCAGACATTACATCCTAGAGTAGCAATACGAATAAACTTTTTTTAAGCAGATTTTTTTTTTATGTGTCATTTAGTGACGTTTAAAACATAATAACAATCACACACAAAACAACACAGATTAAAATAATGTTTTGTATGATGTGTTGGTAAAACCAAATGATGCATACCAGAGGGTAAAATTGTTAGTCATTACCTTGGTCAGAATCATAGTTAAAATTCGCATGATTACATACCTGTTCTCCAGATGGATGAAATCCTGCAGGTTAAGCTCTCTGGTGTCCTGAGTGAGATAGATGGTGTCCACATCCTGCAGGAGGGGAAGGTGACAACAAGTGAGATGAGAGGAAACAGCTTCAGCATGGTGTGTTCAGGGAATTTTACACATCTCAACTCAACAGCAGCAAAAAAGAATAAAAAAAGGAGACAATTAAAGCACAGATGGAGTTAAACTGGTGCAGCAACTGTCACAGAAAAAGGAGCAGCAAAAGGAAAGGTGAGAAACAAAAAAAAGAAACAAGCAGATGAATAAAAATAGTAGAAGAATCAATAGATGAAGAAGCTGAAGAAAAAAAAACAAGAAGCATAGGGAACACAGGAGAACAAACTGAAGAAAATATATCACATGAGGAAGCAACAGAAACCCACACAGGGACATGAATATTAGAAACATAGGTAAAAATTTTGCGGAAAAAGAAGTTGTATCAAGGAAAAAACCTGGCAGTGTAAAAACAGGATACAGAACAAAGTACATGAATAAAACAGAATAATGATTTCAGTGTAGAGCACCGACCCATTGGACCTCCTCTCTGTACGGCAGACCCAGGTGATCACACACACACCAGTACTGATGAGAAAAACCACCTGAAAAGAGTCAAGACAACAACTTTTAAAACTTAAATACAGTTTAAACATTTCACTGAACACATTTTTAACATTTTGGGAATTTACCACAGGGTCCCAGATCTGCTGAGACCTGTTCTTCCCACATGGCCTGGAGGGCTGCTGTCCTCTCTGGAGGCTTCAGACTCAACTTCCTCATCACCTTTCTTCCTTACAGAAAGAGGGAGGGAGAAGAAATTTAAAAAAATAATAATTTGTAAACTTTTAAGAACCTCTTAAATCTCACAGAGGGAATCTTTTTGTATCTTCTCCTCTCACACAGGTTTCACAGACAAATAGATAGGAGAAGCATGGAAGCAGTGTCCAGAGGCCAGTACTACAAAACCAGTAAATCTTACACAGGACATTTTTTATTATTATCTGGCTTCACTAACCTGTCACACTGGTTGTCTGGATAACTGGTACTACAAAGCTGATTATTAACTAGTTCAGTCAACTCTGGGTTTTCCTATCCAGCCATAAGCCTGTTCATATGAAAGAGGTGGAGGTGTTAATTACGAGTGACATTTAGTTACATTTAGTAGCGACATTATAGTTATTGGTGTGAAATGTAAACGATAGCCTGTAATCTTATAAGTAATGTAAAGATGTAAAAATCGGCCAAGATTCAAAATACGTGTAGGCATTATTATTATATATGAAATTAGTACAGAGTGAGTATTTTTGGCTGTTTAGTTGGATGATGACTAAACTACTCTGAATGTGTCACATAGAACACTTGGAAGTGATGCCAGACTGTTTCTGCTACATAAGTTAAGGGCAGAAAAGTCAGCTAGGATTTATAATAACAGGAGCCAATTATTTAATCTTTCTTCCCTAGTTCTCATCACATGTTATTTTGAGCTGCAGTAATGGAATCAGAGTATAACAAGAATAACTGCCACGCGGTTGTTTGCCTCTGCATACCAGTCAAGTTTCTCTTACAGTTTACATCCATGTCTGTCAAAACATGAATGCTTCACACACATCTTCCCCCCGACAGTACAGAAGATCTATACAATCATCACAGTTTTACCATTAGTGTCGCCAATTCAGTACCTATGTTAATGTGTCCCCCTCTGTTCCTGAGATAAAACATTGAGTACTGGCTTTTTTATATGACGTCACAGTGAAGTTGACCTTTGATGTTTTGGACATAAAATGTCATCACTTCATCTTTTTATTCTATTGGACATTTGTGTGAAGTTTTGTGATGTTTTACTTGCATATAAATTATTGAGTTATGGCCAAAATCATGTTTTGTGAGCTCACAGTAACCTTGTCCTTTTACCTTCAACCACAAATTTCCAATCAGTTTACTCTCCAGTCAAAGAGGACATTTGTGACAAGTTTAAAGAAATTCCACTGAGGCATTTACAAGAGTAAGACAGACAAGGTCACAATGACTTTGACCTTTGACTTATGACCACCAAAAACTAATTAGTTAAAAGCTGACATTTGTGCCTAAGAAGAAGAAAAAATGTTCTCAGCCTGCTCTTGAAATATTGCATTCACGAGAATTAGATCTTAGAATTAGATTGACCTTTGACCCTTAAACAACAAAATCTAAACAAAATACGTACATATGGACGTACGTCATATGTACAGATGTACTGATGGAGAAACCGTAAACATAATGCCTCCAGCCACGGCTATCACCAGCGCAGAGGCATGAAGATAGCAACACTATCACTGCAGACTAAAATAAAGTTTGCATAAGTTAAAATCCTGCTAAAATCACATGTTTAGTGTTGTAAACAATCTTTCTGTCAGAAGCTCTATTTTAAAACCAGTGAAAATAGAGCCCTGGAACAATTAAATGATTCTACAGACCTATAATAACATATAGGCAACTCTTTTTTACCTTAAACTCTGTACTTTTGTCCATGTCGAGACACATTTTTCTTAAGTAATCTGATTGGTCAGAGGTCGGGGTGTTGACGGGCTGTGATCCAATACTCTGACCATAAGTTAAGCTGTTAAAGCTGACACAGTGATTTATCTCCGTAGAAAGAGAACCAGCTTCGTAGTACTAAACTCAAAGTTGATCCTGAAGTTAAGTCACTAGCTCTAAATCCTGCTTCATAGTACAGGACTCTAAAAGCAGCAAAACACAATCGACCAGTCAATATACAGATTGTCTTTATAAACTGATCAGTAACTCATAGTGCCTCTCAGCGAGGGCAACACTGACCCCCAGAGTGCGTTCAGATATTGTCATTGGGGTGCTGGATTCAATATTTTTGTCAAGGGGAGCATTGAGGTGTTCTTGGGGATTGTTTGTGTGCTTCTGCCTTTTAATGATTGTTTAGTCCTACGAGCACATTTTCAGTTTTATAATTAGCCTTTCTTTTACACAGTCATACAACATGTGGGGTATGCTCTGAATATGCAAAAATTGTTAACCATAAGCAGAATTCTTACTGTAACACAGATGAGACATTAAAGCCACAGTGTGTAGGAATTTCTCCCATCTACCATTGAAATCATATATTGCATTCAAACTGATAGCGCACTCTAGCACCTCACTGTTTCAAATGCGTATTGCAACAACGGTAGCCGCTGTGTACCAAAAAGCTATGATAACACTGATGATACCATGTCATCCGATACTACATGGAGTATTCATTCAGGCTCCTACACAGACACATGCAGCACGAGTTGACAAACCCCCTCCTCACCATGCTGGCTGTGTTTACAACGTAGGACTGTTGGGGTGGGTGTAAATTGAAACAAACCAATCATGTCTCGTCTTTTGCCAAGACAAGATGTCTTGGCAACCTCACACACTTAAACAGGTAAAGATAGCACACACATCCCAAAAGACTTAATGCTGGGTGCTGGACCAAAAAGTAAGAATGAAATAAAAGATGAAGTCCGCACACCAGAAGCTGCTCCTTGAAGAATTTGTTCGATGTTTATTCAAGCCCGAAACGTTACATTGAATAAATTCTTCAAGGACCAGCTTCTGGTGTGTGGACATTATCTTTTATTTCAACCTCACACACCTCATCGTCATTTCTGCAAAGCTGACCGTGAAGCTTGTGTTGCTGCGTGGCCGAAGATGGAGCAAGCCAGAGCTGCTGGGAAGAATGTATACTACAGAGTACATGTGGGGTACATCAGTGGCTTTAGGGTTGCACTAGATTAGTTTATCTACACATTACAAAATGTCCCTTACACTCTTAGTTAAATAATATATTATATATTATCCCGGTTTAAAATGTTATCAGATTTCTCAGGTTTTCTACTTTGATAGGTTATAAGCTAAATATGTTTATTACATGCTGCTGTTCAAAGCTAAAGTAGTTCTGAAAATTTCAGCACTTTATGTGGACCACAGTTTAAAGGTCGTGCGAGAGGTAAATAATATAACTTAAAAGGTGCACTATTTTTCCGAAATCACATTATACCACTTCCCTCGCTTATCAGTGCTGTTTACATTCATAAGTTCATTAAACCACTTCCTACAGAAGGACAAGAAGATTTGTTTTCCAACTATTATATAACTCAAAAGTGTTGGATTGGGGCAGTATATTAGTGTTTAATTCCAAAACTTAATGTCCATACCTTCTACTGAATTTACATTTCCTTCTTTTATGTCTTTTTTCAATTCTAAGTTCTCCTTTGTTTCACTAAATGCTAGCGGTCTAAGAGATTCTATTAAAAGAAAATCAACCTTCCTTTTTTGCAAAAATGAAAAAGTGCAATGTTATTTTGATCACAAATAGAGACCCTTTAGGTCACTGGATACTATGTGTCCTTGAAGCTAATGATGACTTTGTGATTCTAGGAAAAAATTATGGGTGTAATAACCCTAACCAAAACAAAAGTATGTTTTCTGAAATTTCAAAAACAATTAAGGCCCTATGTCATAGATATCCTACTGAAAACCTTATTTTTAGTGGTGATTACAACATGGTGATGGACGAATAGCTTGATAGATCTCCATCCAAATACCAGAGACACTTTTACAATCCTGTGTTACTTGATTTTTGTAGTGTGTTTAACCTACAAGATGTATGGCGATCTGATGATCCTGATACCCAAATCTACACATGGTTTAAACCAGATGGCTCAATCAAATCCAGAATTGATTTTTGGTTAGTGTCAGATAATAGGCGTGGGCTGGATCCAACTTCCACAATTTCCGCTGCACCTTTAACAGATCACTGTACGGTTAAACTTAATTTTATGTCCACAAACAAATGCTTTAAAAAAGGTTTTTGGAAATTTAATTCAAACCTCCTGAAAAGTGAGTGTTACTGCCAAGAAATTATTACAATGGTCAGTAATATAACCACAGATACAAACCTCTTAATTTATAGAAACAAATGAGATGATCTAAAATACAAAGTACGCCAGATTTCTATTTCAAATAGCAAAATATTAAGTAGGGTAAGTAAGGAAAAAGAGATGGAAATCATCACAGAAATAAATGGTATCTGTAATAAATCCTCTCTAAATGAGAACAGCCAACAAAAACGTATACTCTTGCAATCTTCATTGGATAACATTTATCTTTCTAAAGCCAAAAGGAGCATATATTAGATCAAGAGCGAAATGGAGAGGGGGAGAGGAGTTCTGCGTACTTTTGTAGATTGGAAAAAAGGAGACAACAACGAATGCAATAAGAACACTACTGATAAATAACCAAGAATGTACTGACCCAGTCTTAATTTCTATGGAAATCTTTAAATTTTTCAGTGAACTGTACTCCTCTTCTTATTCATCCTCAGATGCTGATACTTTCTTTGAGCACATTAAAAAGTGGATCCCCAGAATTGATGAGTGTTTCAAAAGCATATACGAGGCTGAGATAAGTATGGATGAAGTGGAAAACTACTACCAACTACTATGAAGCAGGGGTTGATCACTCTCATCCCTAAGCCTGGTAAAGATTTCAAATTAATTGACAATCTTAGCTCAATACTGATTATAAAATTTTACCACATATTTATGCAAACAGACTGAAATCTGGCATTACACAAATTACCTCAGATACACAATCTGGTTTTACTGAATTTATCTGGCCGATCAATTCATAATAATATACGGCTTGTGCTTGACCTGCTGGAATACAACCATCTAATTGAAGAAGAAGGTTTTATTTTATTTTTTATATTTTTTTTAAAGCGTTCGATACATAAGTTTATTTTTAGCACCTTAGAACTATTTGGAACAAACTTTATGAACATGATTAAACTTCTTTATAGTACAGTCATACTATCAAACATCAATCAATCAATTTTATTTATAAAGCCCAATATCACAAATCACAATTTGCCTCACAGGGCTTTACAGCATACGACATCCCTCTGTCCTTAGGACCCTCACAGCTGATGAAAAACTCCCCCAAAAAACCCTTTAACGGGGAAAAAAACGGTAGAAACCTCAGGAAGAGCAACTGAGGAGGGATCCCTCTTCCAGGACAGACATACGTGCAATAGATGTCATACAGAACAGATCAACATAATACATTAACAGTAATCCGTATGACACAATGAGACAGTAAGAGAGGCAGAGATAGAGAGAGATGCAGGACAGACGGCAATGATAATAGCTTACAACAACCTTAATTAAAGTAATAATATAATAATAGTAATAATATATCATATAATATCATATAATATAATACTACCAAAAGGAACATGTCCTAGATTCTCAGTTAATAAAGGAATTAAGCAAGGATGTTCTATCTCTCCCGCATTACTTAGAAGAGCAGAAATGCTTTCAATTCTTATAAAAAGCACAGATTTTGAAAATTTGACTGTGTTAGTCAAACAACTGGCAATTAGCTAACTGGCTGACGACACAACCATATTCATGAAAAATACTGATCAAATCCCCAAAGTTTTCAATATAATTAATTTCTTTTCCAAGGCATCTGGCTTAAAATTAAACCTTAAAAAATGTGAATTATTACCAATCCATAATTCCCCTCTAACAACAATTCATAATATCCCTGTTAAATCAACCATTAAATACTTAGACATACACATTACTAAGGACATTAACACTCTAGATAACCTCAACATTTGGAATACTTTAGATAAATGTAGAACATATGTGGTCTCAAAGAGACATCTACTGGTCCAATTTTCCTCACAAAAATGGAATGCCAAAAAAGTAGCCAATGATTTCACACCCCAAACAATATTTTTATGAGTTTAGGAGGCATTAACTTTCTCCTAAGATGTGCCTTTGATCTTAAAAGGCTCCCCATCAAATTATCTGCCTTCCATCAACAGGTTTTACTATACTGGAAAATGATTTTCAATCATAATTTTAGTCCCCATAACACCCCACTATGGAATTGCAGGTATGTCTTACTTAGAAATAAATCCATAATTTACCAAGATTGGTTAAAGAAAGGAATATGGTCTGTAATGCATTTGTTAGATAACACTGGAAATATTATACCCTTTGCAGAATTCTGTTCCAAATTTAATCTTAATGACAGAAGGCAATATGATAATGTAATCAAAGCAATTCCTCAATCCATAATTATAATGTCCAATAACTTATATCAAAGTAATATTAACCCAAATCTTCCTTCACTTTTGGTGAATGGTCATAATCTCAATAGCTTAAAGTTGCCTAACGTCACAATCCGGCAAACCTTTGTTAATGAGTTATATCCATTCTCAACAAACAGAAACTCATTTCTACTATTCTTCTCTAAAAAGGAAGCTGAGAATTTAAGGTCCAAATTCTTTAAGTATCCAATTGCACCGAAATAAAGGAAGTTCACTTTGAAATTCTTAATGGAATACACCCTTCTGCTGAATTTTTATGATGTCGTTTTGGTTTAGAGCATAACAACTGCTCATTCTGTAATGACGAAATTGAAACTACGGAATATTTATTTTATGATTGTAAATGTATTAATGTCTTTTGGGAAGATTTACATAACTGGTTATTCCCAAAATGTGTCAATTTCTCTAATATAACAAAAGAGAGTATTTTATATGGTATGACTGTTAAAGATCCAACACATGACCTTGGAATTAATACAATTATTATCCTTGCAAATTTCTTTATACATAACAAACAAATTCATGAAAACAAAACCCCAAATATATGTTTTTCATAAGGAGTTATGCCATCACTTTTCATCTCTAAAATGCACGTGTATTTATTTTCTTTACTTTCATTATTTGTGTAAACTTGTCTGTAGCTTCTATAATTGTATAAGAAACTGTACTGTCCCAAATTGTTTTGTACATTTGTCAAAAAAAAAAAAAACTTACACAGGTGAGCCAGTGGGACAGATCCGGTGAACACAGCTGCCAATGTGAGCGATCACCTCGTCCACTTCCTCCGCCGAGCCCAGCCGGAGATTCCATGGACCGCGCTCGTACTCCAACAGCAGCTGCAGGGGGCGACACAAACAAGGCAACATGAAACAAATGATTCAAAACGCTGCCGAGGTGATAAAACGAATCCACGCTGTCATCATGATTCCATGAAACAGGCTAAGCAGGTGAGTACAGCTGAGACCAGTTATCCTCATTGAATCAACATGTGTTTAAAGAATTAATCAATACATCTTTAATGGCGGTCATAATTCCCGAAACAGGCAGTGGTAAAAGACGCCAGTGATTCTGGTGTGTGTGTGTGTGTGTGTGTGTGTGTGTGTGTGTGTGTGTGTGTGTGTGTGTGTGTGTGTGTGTGTGTGTGTAGCTTTTAAGCTGTGGTCCAGGTGTGGTCAGGTATGTCATCACTGTACTGCACAATAAGTGTTGCACTATTGTCAGTGTGTACCTGAGTGGGCTTGTTGCTGCTGATTCCCTGGATATCCAGGAAGCTGAAGGAGTGTTCAACCTGAAATAAAAAGGAGGAGACAGATTGTGAAATTAAACAGTATTATCAACCTCTTTTATTTCGACATCACATCCGTAGAGACATCAAATAAGGCAACATGTTGAGTTTTTATAAAAAACACAAAAACAGAATGTTGCTTTCTTTTTTCATTTAACTTACAAATGGAAACTTTTTTGTCCCAAAGGAAAATGTGCTCTCCACATTGTGAACACTTCTCAGGAAAAAACCTAAACTGGTTCACTTGTTTCTTCCTGAGAACTGGAGAATTTTCCCAGGAAATGTTTACTGGCCACAGACAGTGTGTGTGAGTTAAATCTTTCATTTACTGGATGGAGAGAGATTCCAGGTCTCACACACACACACTCTTTGAGTTAATGGCTTTTAATGTCTGAAGTTTGGTTTCATATAAAAATACTCAAATTTTAACGATGTGGGAACACTTTTTCCCCCACATGGAGACAAATCCACCTGTCACCTCACCTACATGTTGAGCTTCTAAGCCATAATATTTGTATTTGGGGGTTCACGCCTTCATTTCACAGATGAAAGCATAGATGGAGGACAGAAAATCACATAAAAGGGAAAAGAGGGAAGGATGACATGAGTTTCAAAGTATTTGACTGCACAGCTGTATTTTGGAACAACTGAATTCAATAGAGAGCTGCTTGAGGTCACAGCCAGCTGTTACTGTTTTGTTAGCACATCTGGTCGTCGATAATAAATTACTGTTTTCCTCAATGGCGGCGGCTGTGGCTCAGAGGTAGAATGGGCTGTCCACTAATTGGAGGATCAGCAGTTCGATCCCCGGCTCCTTCAGTCCACATGTCGAATTATTCTTGAGCAAGATACTGAACCCTAAATTGCTCCTGATGGCTGTTCCATGTGTGTGTGAGTAGTAAGTGGCACCTTGTATGGTAGCCTCGGCCACCAGTGTATAAATGTGTGTGTGAATGGGTGAATGTGACTCATAGTGTAAAAAGCCCTTTGAGAAGACTAGAAGACTCAGAAGACTAGAAAAGCGCTACACAAATGTAGGTCCATCCATATACCATTACTTTCAAGAGAGCGATATAACGTCTTCTGATTCTCACTGGAAATCACTGTCTGATGATAAGGTAAAGTGGTGAAAATATTCTAGATATTGCATACACATTAACTCATATTCATCTTTTTAGGTGCCTCAAATACATTTTGCTGCTTCTCCATCCACAGAAGTACACTGCTAAGCTTGCGTGGTGGTACCCCTGTTGGTTTCTCCAAACTGGTGATGTGCTGACTGACATCTACTGTACGTATCCTTTAATGCTACAGCATATAGGATGTTTAACAACAGTTTGCTTCCAACATTGTGGAAACACTGTGTTTTGCCTTTTCATGTTTCAACATAACGTCGCCCCTGTGCACAAAACCAGCTCCATAAACAAATAGTTTTCTCAGTTTGGTGTGGAAGAACTTGACTGGTTTGCATAAAGCCCTGATCTCAACCACATGTAACGCCTTTGGGATGAGCTGGACTGTGAGACAGAAATGATCACAGAACATCAGAGTGGACCTCAGTGATGCTCTCGTGTCTCTATGGGAACTAATCTCTGCATCAGGTTCAACATGTGGTGGAAAGACTGAGTGGAGGCTGTTAATGACCATGGTTTTGGAATGAGGTATTTGACTATCACATATGGCTGGATTGCTGATATATCCACATACTTTTGGTCTGGTTTTATATTATCAAGCAAATAACAGTAAAGCCGCTTTCCCACCAGACAAAAAAAACAAAAACAAAAACAAAAAACCTCCCACAAAAAGAAAAACAGGAAAAAAACACCTACTAAAATCTGCCATTTGTCTTTAGTGGAAAAAGTTACAATTGTCACTAATTCCTAGGACAAAGTGCTCTGCAGAAGTCGTAGGTGTTTATCCGCTCGAGCTCTGATCAGCAGTAATGGAAATACGACGAAGTAGACATGCTAATTTTTACAATTTGACGTACTGTCTAAAAATATCGTCTGTCTCTGTCTAAGAAGTGCTCAAACATCTTTCCAAATTTGCACTGAGTTACAAAGAGAGACCGAAAGAACGAAAGATACGAAAAAGAGCCACTGTACCATTTTCACTGGCCTCCATGATGCTTTCTACTGTTTACGTCCATGATGCCCAACATGACATACCAAAAAAAAAACAAAAAAAACCCAAAAACAACAACAACAACAACAACAACAGAAAGGCCTACTCATCTCTTGCGGAGCTGTGTACATAGCCGAATCTCTGGCATTAGAATGGGGCAGGGATGTTGCTTTTCTATAGATGATGAAGTTAGCATCATCTTGGTTTCCTCGTCAAAAAACCTACAGGATTTTTCCACTGGATTTTGAATTAATGTAGAAAATAAGAGCTGTGGCAAACAAAAGTTTATGATACTTACACATTTTGTTCAGCAAGATAATCTTCACAAATGAACACCCCTTGATGATTTTTTAAGCCTAAAAGCAATCACCAGAGGTAAAGAGCTGGCATTAAGCAATAAACGAACTACACTAAGATCGCATGACTTTAGTGTTGCCACCACATCAAGGCTGTGAATGACAACCTGGGAGTCTTTTCAGCTTGTGTTAACCACAGACCTTATTTCAGGTATTTAACCAAAAACACATAAAAAAAATCCATTGACTTTGAGACAAGGGAACCCAAAATCGGAAAAGGCTAACTCATTTCCAGTGTCGAGGACCCATTCCTGCACCACTCTATGAGGAAGGAGTCCATCGCCTTTTTTTAGTACATGTTTATGGTTTTAAAAAAATCTGCATGCACTTGCTAATTTTGGTGGAAAAAGAGTATATGCCACCTTTACTGAACAGCAGCTGCTAAGGCTATTTTAGGCCTATTTCCAAACTGCCATTTTTATCTAAGATTTTAGAAAAAAATGTGTCCACTCAGGTGATTTCTTTTATGAATGACAATCACAATTTTGAAAAACTGAGATGGCTCTGGTCAGGATTTCAAATGATTTGCTGCTTGCAGCAGACTCTGGACTGTATTCCATTTTAATTCTTCTTGGCCTTAGCTCAGCCTTTGATACTGTGGATCACAATGTTTTGATCAGCCGTTTGAGAAACAGTGTGGGCATCAGTGATGTGGCGCTGGACTGGTTTATTTCATATCTGTCTAATAGGTCATTTTCCCTAATGCTAGGAGATGCTTCCTCCTCCTGTGCTCCTCTCTTTTGTGGTGTGCCCCAGGGGTCTATCTTGGGTCCCCTCTTGTTTACTATATACACGCTACCCCTGAGGCAAATCCTTTGTAGATTTGACAGTGATTTTCACTGCTACGCAGATGACACCCAAATGTATGTCCCTCTAAACCTGGTACCACAGATGTTTCACGTATTTTATCCTGCCTGACTGAAATTAAAAATTGGATGTCCAAAAATTTTCTACAGCTGAATGACTCCAAATCAGAAGTGATCATAATTACTCCTTCTGACCCCAACACTGCTAGTGTAAATAAGCTCTCCTCTAGTCTCCACTCCAGGAACTGCTGACACACTTCAGCCACATGAGGCCGGGCATTGTCATGCATCTGAAGGAGCCCAGGGCCCACTGCACCAGCATATGGTCTGACAATAGGTCCGAGGATCTCATCCCGGTACCTAACAGCAGTCAGGGTACCTCTGGCTAGCACATGGAGGTCGGTGTGGCCCTCCAGGGATATGCCTCCCCAGACCATCACTGACCCTGGGCTGCAGATACCGCCTTATGATACCACTAGTGGTGAGGGCACAGGAAAAATGCAAAACTAGCCAAGAAACAACCAGAAAGGATGCAGAGAAGGAAATGGTCTGTGGCCACCACCTGCAAAACCATTCCTAAATAGGGGTTGTCTTGGTAATTGCCTCTCCTTTCCACCTGCTGTCTGTCCAATTTGCACAACAGCAGGTGAAACTGATTCACAATCAGTATTGCTTCTTACTGAGAGGTTGATATCCCAGGAGTTTGACTGACTTTGAGTTACACTGTGATGATTATGCGTTCCCTTTATTTTTTTGAGTAGCGTACTTATGGAGGGCAAACATCCTCTGAATGCCTGAGGTCTCTTGTTTGTGGCTGTTAAGCTTCATGAGGCTGTGGTTATCTTAGAGGTCACTATAGGTCATTTTATACAGTAAGGAGATATTTAATGCGCAAGAGTCTAAGCTTTACAGTCAGACACAATTGATGCAATTCCATGACTGTGTAGGGAGTCCAGTATTCAGAAATATTGAAATACAGTAGGTGAAAATAACACATTTGTACTGCATGAGCAACAACAGTATCGGACTAGCATAAAGTGGGCATGCCTATAAAGGGAAGACTCACCGGTACATGTAGATCCCATTTTTATTCCGATATCTTGAGTTGAGAGGTCAAGGGGCCCTTGTGAAAATGGCCATACAAGTTTTTCCCTCACCAAAATGTAGCCTAACTTTGTAGAGTTATTTAACCCCTCAACAACATGCTAGTATGACTAATTGGTGCCAGTGGATTCTTACATCTAAATGCCCAGACACACCAATCCGACATGAAATTACTAGTGGTGATGAAAGCTGACTGTTGCGCCACCTCATATTGCCTGTGCCTTGGCCAAAAAGTAGCACATGAACACACCAAAAAGACCACAGCCAATCAGTATATATGTTCTGCACCTTTCTGAGAGGAAATGACTCTCCACACCAGCAGACAGCAGTCGTTTGTATTGGTCATTCAAAAGGAAAACCAGAAGACCGATATGATGCTAGCTAGTCAGCACATTAACAACACAATCCAGTGTTGAAAGAAGAGAGCATATTTGCACTAGTGAACAACAACACAAACCATCAGGAAACATTTCTGTTAAAGAGCTCAATGACTAAAGAAAAATAATTTTATCTAACGTAACGATTTGTTTTGGTCTCACTCCCTCTTGGCTTTAGCTGTTTGTTTACTTTCCTTACTTCCCATTCTCTTTTCATGCGCTGAGCTGAACTGACCATCAGAGTGATTTCATACATCAACAGGCTCTACTGTCACTGATTCAACATGCTGAATCGGCTTAAAAAAGCCAACAAGGGATGATGAGGGCCAGTGGTACTGGACACACCGCAAAGGCTAGGGAGACAGGCGCTCACTGACAGCCCAAGGTTAACTGATAACCAACTGTTGGCTTGGTGTGTCAGGGCCTCAAGGAATTCACTCTAGCTCTATCTGCTACAGCCTCTGAAAGACCATATTATTAGCCGAAGACACCAGAGTCCTCATGGAGTGGACATGGTCAAAAACTTTAATGAATGGATTTTACTCAGTGTGTTTATGTAGATGGCCATAAATTTGTTTTCTATTTCTATAAATGATTTGGGTAAAGAAATTCCAGCAAAATGCTGGAATACAAATCATTTATATGTAGATGACACTGTCATTTACATGCATGCTCCCTTCATAGTGCAGAGCTTCAGACTGTACTTTAGTCATTACAAAGCGCTCTGCTGGGATTAAAATTGTTTTTAAATGCTCAGAAAACAAAGTTCATGGTGTTCTCAAAAGCTCACTCCCAGTTGCATGACAATTTTTGCATTTTCACTTCTAAATCCATTGAAAGAATGTCCTCATACAAGTACTTGGGTATATGGATAGATGACAAGCTTTCATTTAATGTACATATTGCTGCTGTAGTGAAGATCGGCTTTTATTTTAGAAATAAGTCTTGTTTCAATTTCAGTGCTGAGAAAAAAATAGTGGAAGCTACTTTTCTGTCTGTGATTGACTATGGTGACATACTGTATATGCATGCAACCTCCTCCATTTTACATAGCCTTGATTCAGTTTACCATTCATCTCTAAAAAAATGCAAAGTCCCTTACTCATCACTGCATTTCTGTACCCTTCTGTGTGTCAGTTACCAGCTATGCTTCTCCAAATGGTTGCTTTTGAATGTCCCCTGGGTTTTAACAAATCTGGGCAAAATTGCATTCTCCTATTCTGCACCATGGACTTCAATCTTCAAAAAGATCTAAAATTAGAAACACTTGTATACATACAAGAATTAAGGGCATCAAAAAGAATGCGGTGATGGAGACGTGCTTGTTTTTCATGAGAGGGCACTATGTTTGAATAGTTGTTGTTTTGTGGTGGATTTTGTATTATATGTTATATTTATTGCATTTTAAATGTGTTTTGATTGGCTGCTGCCTCAGCTAGGTAAGTAAGTAAATAAGTAAAGTTTATTTATATAGCACCTTTCACAGATACAAAATCACAAAGTGCTTTACATTAAAAGCAAAAACACAGCTTTAAAGTATAAAATTAAAAATAGTAATAACAATCATACAATATAAATAGCAAGAACAACAGGCAAGTATAAAAACAATCACAAAGAAACAAAAAGTCTCTCTTGTAGAAGAGATTTCCAGTCTCAATGGGACTTCCTGGTTAAATAAAGGTTAAAAAAATAAAAAATAAATAAAAATTAATTCTAATCATTTCATTATACAATCATCAATAATGCTTAAAACAAAATCTGTCCATGGCTCTTCCACATCAAAGGTTGTGAGCAGATGTGTGATTTACATGTTCATTGAATGAACCAGTAGCATATTGACATGAAGCTGGACGTTATTACACCAAGAACTTGGACAAACCCCGGGGACAGGAAACAAAACACAAACAATAGGAATGTGAAAACAACAGCTAACAAATACTCTGGTGAACAAACGCCTAGAGCACAGAGTCACAACCTCACACAGAGTTTCCTTTGAATCCAGGGAGAGAAAGTAAAAATAACCAACTTAATAACTTGCTGCCAACAAAAGTACAAGTGAAAGGGAGGAGAAAGGGAGATAAATAAAGACAGGAAGATGCGGAGACAGAGGAACAGAGAGGAGTTATTAAAAAGAAAGAAAGAAAAGAAAGAAAGAAAAGAGAAACAATGTAGGAGCATGACGATGAACAGATATAAGAGACAGAATAAGAAAGACCACAAAAGAGGGATAAAAAGGAGAGATAGGAGAGGGGTAAGCATGAGTTTGGACTTTATCCACAGAAACAGAAAGAGAGAGAGGATGACGGGCAGAGAGACACAGTGCCCCCTCCCCTCCTTTCCTTGCCAGCTGTTAAATTCCACCATTGTCTTTTTTTCTCCCTCTGCTGCCGGGACAGTCCACACTGAGGAACAAACCACCCTCTGTTTCTCTCTCACACTCACACACACTCACACACACTCACACACACACACACACACACACACACACACACACACACACACACACACACACACACACACACACACACACACACACACACACACACACACACACAGAGAGTTAGAAAAACCACCGGCCCACTCTGGAACAACAGATCAGGGGTTAGCTGCCAGAGGGAAGTCACTGGATTTTTTTTAAAGGTTATTTTAGTTTATTTCATGCACAAATAATGCTGCTGTTTTTAAACTGTATTCAATACGTGCATATATTGTCCAACATTTTTAAAGACCAAGCTGACACGTAAAAAACTAGAATTGCCATCCCTGCCGTTGTATGCCTCCGCACACCAGTCAAGTTTCTCTTATAGTTTACATCCATGTCTGTGAAAACATGAAAGCTTCACACACAGAAGAGCAGCAGTTTCAAGATTAGTGTCACCAATGCAGTATCTGACCAAATGTGTCCCCTTTTGTTCCTGAGATTTGATGTTGAATAATGCATAGAGAGGTGTTTTATGCAGAACATTATGATGTCACAGTGAAGTTGACCTTTGACCTTTTGGATATAAATTGTCAGAACTTTATCATTTTATCCTATTACACATTTGCATTAAGTTTTGTCATAATAAGCATATGAATTTGTGAGTAGTGGCTAAAAACATATTTTGTGAGGTCACTGTGACCTGGACCTCTGACCACACAGTTCTCAATTTCAATCTCAATTCAGTTTATTCTTCAGTCCAAGTGGACAGCTGTGTCATATTTAAAGAAATTCCCTTATGGCGTTCTTGAGATATCGCATTCACAATAATGAGACAGACAAGGTTACTATGACAATGACCTTTGACCACCAACATCTGATCAGTTTAGGAAGAGATGAGAGCTTAATTCAGGTGTTCTCGACATCACATTAAAAAAAATGAGATTGACCTTTGACTACTTAAATATAAAATCTAGATTTTGGCTTCCCACAATTAAATGAACGTAACTGATTTTGATGTTGACATTTAAAATGTGAAGTAGAATAGAAACTCCACTGCATATTAACCAAAGAGCGTCCTAATCTAACAGCAATGGCAGCTGTCATGAGCCCAGCAGCAACCTGTGAAAAACTTTCCTGAATGTTGCAGCTGTAGTCCAGAAAAAAACGATTGATATACAACGGACCAAGACAGCAGATGATAATTGATGTCTAGAGCAGAAGGTGAAAAGCTAGTCCCTCTGTATGGGTTATTATCTGCTCTTTGGAAATATTTTGGATCTAGAGTGCAAGAGACTTGTGTCTGTGCAACCAAGCAACACACCTAATTTGTTAAACCAACTGATAAAAAAACAACACAAACTGGACAATGATTGAGGCATTAAGGCCAAGAGGACATATGTCCTCCATACCAGCAATGTTGTACAGGACATCACTGTATCCATCCAGTGAATTCAGGTAAAGAAGAGCCCTATTTTAATTCTTATTTTGAAGCAAATATTTGTCAGTTAGCAGGAATGTAGCACAACATGGAAGTGAAAGCAGTGCTCTGTTGATTTAAATGTAAAAGTGAAGTAAAAATGTTTTGTCCCTAATAACTGAAAGATAAACAATCATGATCTCAATGTTGATCAGAATAATCATGATTATCATTTTGGCCATAACTGTGCAGCCCTAGTCGCACTTGGTGGTAGCTTTGCTTTTTAAAAATGTCAGGTTTTTGCTGGATGTCCTGATTCTCTCTGACCAATCAGTGCTTCACACCTCACCCTCTGGTATTGGCTCAGCTTGTTTTGAGCCTCGACCAACATGTTACTAAAAAAAGTACCAGGCACTAGCAGGTACTTACCATATCTTAAACTAGTGGAAAACCACAAAGAGTAAGTGGAGTTGATCTGTGCTGTACCATGCAGTGGAGATGCAGCAATAATCTGCACTGTTACAAATTCTGGGCTGCGAGCAGACGGTGTGCACAGAACCTGCAGACATAGACATCCTCTCTGCCAAGTGGTAAGAGGTCACGATCTGTGGTGACTGTGCTGGGAGACACAGCAGGATGTGGGTTTTAAATCAAAGACCTCTCAGTCCCAAATCCACCATCCAGCATCCAGAGTTAGTTTCAGTATGAGCAAACTCCAGAGTATTATTTACATGTTATCTGGCCTGATTCACACATTCATTAGTCAGAGGCCAAAATCTTGCAGGGTTACCAGAGTGCCATTAAAATTGAGCCTGAGAAAAAGGAAACAGAGTCAGTTATTTTAGAGCTGTATGCAACCACAGGTTCACTTCTCTTTTAATAACACAGCACTCTGATGACCCATAATTTCTAAAGCAATTTATGAAGCTTAAAACTGGGAAGTGCGCAAGGTCAGAACAGGTTTTGTGACTTGTAACCTGAGGTGTTTGTCATTACCTAATGTTTGCTCTTCTATAACTTGAAAATTCCGAGAAACCAATCAAGAAATCAGTTTTCATCTCGACTATCTATGACAGTATTTCATTAGGACGTACATCACAGAAAACATTTTGCCTTTACTTTTTTACTATTTCAAGCATGTTTTTCTCCCCGTCTGTCTGTTGCTTGCCCTGCAGGTTGAACTTTTCTTCCTCTCACTGTTTTCCTTTCCCACAGGCTGAATTCTCACAGCTGCATTGTGGGTAAAACTATCAGATGTCTCCATATGGTGGGACATGTTCGCATGTGGGTAGAGAGACACAGAGAGAGAGAGAGAGAAAAGGGGAAAGACAATAAATATCAAGTCAGACACACAGATGACCAGGAAGAAGTTGAGGAATAAATACAGACACAGTACTAATGTGGGTTTATGAAGTGTGATATGAGGAATAAAAGGCTAAATACGTTCAAATAAAGACTTTGTTAACGTTAGACGACGCAAATGTCATCAGTTTTGCAACTATTTGGTCTTAAACCAAAGTACCAGACAAACTGACCTGCTGGTGGCGCTAGGTGTTAAGTCAGAGTGATTACAATTCATCCTGAGGGGAATATGAATGTGTGTATCGAACTTCATGGTCAATCCAACACATAGTTACCAAGACATTTCACTCAAACCCACAAACATGAAGCTCGTGGTAAAAAGGTATCACCAAAGTCATTAGAGTTGAGGGCTGCCCCCAACTAAGAACTTTCCCAGTTGACCAATAGTCGTTCTTTAGGGCCATTAGTTGACCAGTCACCTGCATGTTTATGATATTAATTTAATTATTAAACTATATAGTTTGGACAGGGCAACACAATGGCTTGAGTTGAAGGTGTGAGAAAGAATAGTATCAGTAACACTGTTAACACTGTGCTACATTACAGTGAAATACCCAAACTGTACGAATGAACCTTCATTAATATAGGCCTATATTTTATCTACACGTGCACGTCACACACTGAGCGAGCTGCCTGTTAATGATGCAGTCGGCAAAGTGGCTAATGGGCATGTAGCTACTTCAGTGTTTCACATGACAAGTCATGTTCGCAGTCGATGAATGAAGATGAGTTTACACCTTGGGTTCGTCCTTGGTGCTGGGTGCTACTCCTGTGCCTTTGTTGTGCCAGCTTTCAAGAGTGCCACAGCAGGTTGCATTTGAGGTTGCTAAGCAACCTTAACAAGCATCTTATAGCATATTTACCTGAAATCGTGAGTGCAGAGCTGATCTTCTCCCAGACGCTGTTTATAAGTGTGTAGGCCTATTGACTGTGGGACAGATGTAAAGCTCTGGGAAGCCCTGCACGAAAATGATCAACTTTTCCATATTTATCAGACTGAATATTTACAGAGGAAGGGAAAGATATCTGTCAGCTGTGATTAGTTTGTAATGTGACTCCTGTCTGACTGCTGGGCATGGCCTCTTCCTGTGTCTGTCCTTTTAAATTAAATTCCCACGTGGTCCAGACATATAGGTTTGGATTTATTGACAAGGTGCTTCTCCTAATAGAGTTTAATGTATTTTTTGTTTGTTTTTTCTGCAACTAAGCGACCAGTGAAATTTTGCCAACAATTAGGTTTGTAGTCCACTAGCGTTTGGTAGACTATTTGGGGGCAGCCCTGGTAGAGTTCCTCCTCTGGGAATCATTAATGTTTGCATCATGGCAATCCATCCAATAGCTGTCAAGATATTTCAGTATGGACTAAAGTGATGGACTGACTGACGATCATGAGAGCCACACTGCAACAGCTTATTCACCTGATTCTATCTGTGTGTGTGTGTGTGTGTGTGTTTTAAAGTGTCAGGAAAGTGCTCGGACTTGTTGTGGCCCCTGTTCATGTACAAACAGGACGAAAAGTTAAAATGAAGCAACCTGACTGTGGAGGAACAAGCAGCAGCATGTCTGTCATGACCAAATAACAAACATTCCCGAAGAGGAGAAAGAGCAAGAGGAAGACAGGGAGGAGGAGAGGAAGAAAGTAAGAGAATAGTAAGGAATGACAAGAGAAAGACAAAGATCAGAGACAATTTTTCTTTGTGGATGGAGAGAATGAAGATGAGGATTAGATTTACTAACCTTGGAAGGGACCCGTGCTGTCAACAGATAGGCTCGATGTGATGCCAGGGCCTGAGGACAGAGACAGAGACGTATTAGACAGAAAGATAGGCAGATAGAACTTCTCACTAAATAACAGAACTGTAAACTCGAGACTTGTTCACATCTGCTCCGAGATTCAACCAAATCTTCATACACAGATATCTGCAAATATTCAGAATCTGATGGCAATGGGACAAGACTTTGGTATCCGAAGCGTTCTGGTTTCTGTTTGTAGTTTGAGTAGTATTGACCAATCGTGGAGATTGGATAACGTGTTAACCGGTTGCCTTCCACATGTAAATAAAAATCTGTTTTTTTTTTTTGTTTTTTTTTTACATGAGACTGAAAGGTCAGAAGGTCTGAAAGTAAAATGACATAAAACAGCTTCACTGGCAGAGATTTTGGCAGCTTCACTAACTGAGATACTACTATATATTATCTTGTGTTGAATGGATGTGTTGAACTTCTGTCCTGGCAGGCAGTGAGTGTACATTACGGCTGCTCGCTGAGCAGCTTCCAGCGTGTTTATAACTGACCAAATCAGTAACTTCTTCTCATCATAAGTATGTGAATTGGTGTGTTAAGGTTTGAAAGGGTGCATGTTAAATAATCCATGTCAGCACAACACTTTTACTGTGATGAGATTTTAATGAAGAGAGGGAGAGAGAGGGACAGAGGTGACAGGAGGCTAAGCCAGCTGCGGTATTTATGCAAACCCTCCAAAGAAGACAGAGGTTACTCCAGGTCACACTGATCATAGTCAGATGTGAGGTTGTCTCTAATTGACGGGAGAGCCTGACGATGTGAACACCCTGGTTTTAATTTATGAAGTCTGGAAACATCCTGGTTCAGGTGTTTCAAAGATGTGAGTGCAGGTTGATTTGTTTGAGTGAGCAGGTGAAAGAGTCCACGAAGGCAGACTACATAACAGAAAACAGACATGTAACAGTGAGAAATCTGGATCATAATGAAGTGCCAGCAGTCTTTGATATAAAATGGTCAAATTTGACAGGCGATGTCATGATAACCCTGTAGAGTGTGGATTGAAGAACCACAGGGATGTGTTCGTTGGTTTCTAAGTGAGTTCAGGTTTACTGATAATCATCACTGATTATGTCATTTATCCGAAATATAAAGCTCTGGGGTGTGGCTCAGTGGCCAGTAGGCGGGCACTGTGTGCCATGTACATTATTATGAAATTAATTGTGGCAGTAAAAGCTGGAAATTCAAATGAGCGGTTTCAGGCAGGTCAGGATCTGTGTGCCTGTGGGGAGACAGAACTCGCTTTAGACTGGACTTTTTTTTTTTTTTTTTTAATTAACAGACCTTATAGAGGCAGACAAATGCTATGACACTAAAGAAAAGGAAAAACTCTAAAAAATTTGAGTGAACATCACCAATCTTTACACATTGCAGTCTATTGAAGAGGTAGACATTTAGCTATCCAAGGCAAGTGTACTGTCATTTAGAACCAGAGGCAGTGAAATGACTGTTACAGGCAGAGCAGATGTCCTTACAGTCTGTTAAAAGACTGTGCTCATTAACAATATTGGTAGGAAAAGAGGTATTTTTCCAAACTGATTTAACAATCTTCCAAAATTTGCTCTGATCATGAGAGGAGCTGAAAGCGAGTATGGTAGTCTGACTTTGCCTCTCTTAATGCGGCAGTGCAGTGGTTCCTACGTTTTTTTTAACACAAGCCAATGGGAGGGGTTTTTAGACTGCCTTGCTCTAGATCAAGTTTTATTTCTGGAATTAAAAAGAACAGCTAAGTCTGTAGTAAACCCTGGACTTGACCTAGCTTTTACCCTATATCTCTTAAAAGGAGCATGTTTATCAACAACCAAATTAAAAACATTAGTAAAATGATTCAAGACAAGTCCTATCTTGAGATCACCCAAGATGACTATCTCAGAGGATAAAAAAAGGTGACAGCAGTTCAGCCGGCTTAGCCAAGGCCTCAGTTGGGGCTGATGGCTGTCTATAGACACCTACAACTATGAGGGTATTACTGAAACTAAGATCAACTTTTCAGGGCAATAAAATCAAATAACTTAGGAAGTGAAACACTCTTTAAAACTGCAACTGGAAATCTGAATTTAACATAGACAGCTACACCACCTCCTCTACCTACCCTATCAATTCAAAGTAAGCTATAATTCTTAATTACTACTTCTGCATCACTAATACTTTTCTTTAACCACGATTCAGTAAAAATAAGGATATCAGGCACAGACTTAGATATTAAAAGACCAATGTGATCCATTTTATGTTTTTGTAATAATCTTCTTATATTTAAATGCATCAAACCCAAGCCTCTACTTGACTTAAAATAATGAGGGAAAGTCAGATTTAAGGCAGTACCCAAAAAGTTTCTAATGCAAACACACAATTTTGAGGTCATAGCCTGAAAAAGGGAAACTTGCGGCTTCATCACTAAATTCACACTAGCTTCAACATTCAGGTGTGGTAGTGGTACCCACTTAATGAAAGCAAAACGAGCCTGGCTATGGAAAAATCCTTATTCCTCATATTGTCAAGGTTCTTAAAACTGAAGAGGTGTCAGCTGAGATTGCTCTTGTTTTTGGCTCTGACACAATCCCTGGTATATTTTTCTTGTGTGTTTTCAGTGTGTTGTGGTTCAAGAAACAATCTGCACTTAATTTTCCTAAAACAAATGAAAACAAATCTGCCCGACACATCACCCTGAAACATTTAGTGTGTTTTGCCTCATTTTCAGAAATCATGGCATCGGTTTCTAATGTGCTGGTCTACAGCTGTGGAATGTGGTGTGTTTGTGCACGCCCCAGTGTGTGTGTGTGTCTGTCCCAACACCCTGTGGCTGCGAGTGGGTTGCTTCAGTCAAGTCCCAACAGGAGTTGAAGGCACATTCTGCAGAGTCTTGGGATGTGGTCAAAGGAAAAGAAATGTGGACGGAAAATAAAAGAAACAGAAAAAGTGTTTCATTGCACTTCCTGGGTTAAAGTTGACAAGATGTAAACAGAAGGTCTCAGGATCAAGTCAGAACATCTTTTTTTTTTTTTTTTTTTTACTTCTTTTCTATTTCTCACACACGCTCATACAGAGAGAGCTGAGGTGAGTCCACATACCTGCAGCTACATGAAACCAGATACCCTGCCACAGAAAGACCCACCTCTTTCTTACCTTTGTGCCTCAGGATTAACTCCAGTGTCTTTCAACAACTCATAGAAGAGATACACATACAAGTATACATTCAACTATTTACTCTAACATGACTCTTTGCAGGAACAATCTAGAATAATCACTTGAACAGCCTTCATTTTAGTAACATACGTAACATGTTTTTTTTGTGTCGTCCATGATTCACACGCAAAAGATCAGTGAGGACAAATGAAGCTGCAGCATTAGCTGAAGTTTTGGACAAGAGAACTAATGGAAAGCCTCCAGATTTATTGCCAAAGCCATTGTCCACAAACTATGTTGTATTTCAGATCTGGGGCTGGGGCTGTATCATTCAAACCAACAGAAATCTTGTGCTCAACTTAGTGGCAACAGTCTGGGGAAGACCTCTTCCTGTTTAAACATGAGAGAGTCCTCATGCACAAAGCTCCACAAAGAAATGGTTTTCCCAGTTTGGTTGATTGGTCTGCAAAGTACAGCTGCAACAATTTAACAATTAGATGTCAATCATTAAAATAATATCCAACATTCTCTGTTTCCAGCTTCTAAAATGGAATAATTTTCTGTTTCTTTACTCCTCTATGACAGTAAACTGAATATTATGGATGCATGATGCATATCGGGCAGACAGATTATCAGCCGGTATTGAGAAATGTATATTATTATTTAATATTCAGATAATAAAATCATAGCCAATAAATAGTGGTGATAATACAAAGGCAAACTGCTTTCACTGACTCAACTGTAGCAGCATCAACACCACCAATAAACACAGAGAAGGAGAAGAGCAAACGCAGCATGCTAACTAGAGAGCCAAACATGTTGTTACCAGTGTGGACGTTTTTCAGTTTTAGAGGACAACAGTGAGAGCCAAAGTATGTTTGTGACATTTTTTTTAATATATTTTAGTAAAAAAAATAAATAAATAAATTACTGAACATTTGAAGCGTCAGAACTCGGTTATCATATTGGTTGAAAAAATCCATACCGTGCGTCCCTACTGAATACTTTGGGTTGTGGACCAAACATGATATCTGAGAATGTCATTTTTCATTATTTGGGACACTTAAGAGACCAAACAACTATCGATTCATTGAAAAAAGAAAATAACAGATTAATCAAAAATCAAATATAGCCCCACTGCACAGAGCTCTGACCTCAACCCCATCCGGCACCTTTGGGATAAACAGGAACACCAACTGAGAGACAGGCCTGATCACCAAAATTCAGTAATGGACCTCACCGATGCTCTTGTGTCTGAAAGGCGGCAAACATCTGTACAGCTGCAGAGGAAAACAAGGAAGCACCGGTGACACATTCACGGACAGACAGTGACCATCAGATCATGACTCACAGCACCAGCAGCAGCTCCTCTGAGACTGAGCTACTGTAGCCGCAGTCATTAAAAATATTTAACAACCACGTGCAGCTTTCCTATGGGTCAACCAAAAACTCAGTGCTTAGCTTTCCAGCAGTCACCAGCAGCAACACATCAGAACAACAGAAAGAGTCCACTAAATACTGGTCTCCCTCTGCAGAATTACAAGTCACATGGCGCCCACACTGCCCCAAAACCTTTTTCCCATACACAATCATTACAAAAGGAATGGCTGTAAATCGATTAATCAGTTTTCCTTAGAGTCGCAAACACTCTAAAATGATTCTTTGAAATATAAGAATTCAGCTGGCCTGATAGAACATAAGTCCTTTAGAGTAAATTACTTTCAAAACATCTCCCTGAAGAAATTTTTCCACACACCGTACATAAGCAAACGTACACAGTATGATAGCCATCCATTTTAATATCACAGTATATCTTAAAACTGGTACACCACTGAAACCTTAATGTAATCAGGGTTCTCACACATTTTAATGGACAAAATCTCAAAACTTGTCCATGAATTTTTAAGAAACCCTAATGAAAAACAAATTTTAGAATTTAATTTTAAAATTATTAATCCAAATGTAAAAACAAGATGGCAGCCATCTCTGCCAAGTCAGTCTGCAGCAACACAAACATAGACAAGGTCATAAACCTACCCACATTTTATGGTTGAAACTTCATTTATAATTAATAATGTTTGCAGTTTGATATGATGACAAATTTGACCAATTTTAGCAACAATAACAACATAAGACGCTGTTTAATTAGGAAGTTCTCATTTGAGGACACCGGGACTTTATCATCGTTGACAGTATTTCGTTTATTATAATTATCAGGTCCTACTGATCCCAAATAGCTAAGGGAAATTAAAAATGCATACAAATCACTAGAAAAGCACTCAGAGAGTGCAGACCTCTGCCAAGTAGGTGATATTCCCTCCCACTCTGCATCAGATTTTGCAGCCTGCATCACAATTAGATTATTTGCATCACTATCATTATTAGGTTATATATGCCTTCACCACAGAGACACTGTGGTGTATTCAGTTCGTTTCTATTTTGTACCAACACAGAATATAATATGTTTTTTTGTATTTTTCACTTTCTTTTTTCCCAACACAGAACATTAATTTCAACTTAAGAATTACAACAATATTTATCAAGTACAACAAGATGTGCTTTCCGGCCACCAGATGGCACTATTTTCACCGTCTCATTAGAAATTGGAACTGCTGCTGAGGCTGTCGGACGATCACCACCAAAATTTTATTATATATTCCTTGTCCCATTATCCACCTTTCCTGAAAATTTCATCAAAATCCATTCATAACTTTGTGAGTTATTTTGCAGACAATCAAACAGACAAACAGACCAACGCCGGCGAAAACACAACCTCCTTGGCGGAGGTAAAAAGTTCAGGTCTCAGGAACTTAAGGAAGGCCTGAAGCCTGAGGTTTTTGCTCACAGGGATTACTTTTGCATACATTTACTGCATTATTTAAAACTTTTGCAACATTTAGCATGAAAATCCAACACTCTAACACTATATATTTGACAGAAAATAAGGAAAACATAATAAGAGGTCTCCTTTAAAGCCATTTTCAGACCAGCAACAGCTGCTTGTCAAAATGCAAGATCCTGATTTATTTCAGTTAGAGTAAAGGCGTTGTCACAGGGCTTAGTTGTTGCTCCAGGTCACATACAAGCACACATACAAGGTAGATTACCTTTATGTGTGTACAGAATATGCAAATTATGTTCTTCCCCATTCCTAACACTGAGACTGACGAACAAATCTCAGCTCTAGCGATAACTTTCTAGGGTATTAAAATGTGCCTCAAAGAAGTAGATTCTGTTCTGCAGTGCCTTGGCATCTGATTCACCTTCACTTCCTGGTTCATATTTTATCTTCTCGCCTGTACCTGTAACAACACACACACACACACACACACACACACACACACACACACACACACACACACACACACACACACAATTGCAGGCTCTTGGATTTTTTCCACCCTTAAGGAGCAATAAAATGATTCACTTATGTCATAAATTAACCAGCATAGCTACCTTCCTCAGTTTCCTTTGCCGTTTCAGGGAGTTCTCTAAACAGGACAGAGTTATTATGACTTTGTATGTTTTCATTTTTAATTAGTTTTCCTTTTTAAAATTTTAGTTTTTATTTTACTTTTCAATGTATTTTTGTTTCATTTAGTTTCCAAAGTGGGTTTGCTCATTTCATTTTAATTTTTAATATTTAAATATGTTTAGTTGTAGTTCTGTTGTTAATACTTTTAGTATTAGTTTTATTTTTTAAATTATAATATGGGTTAATTATCAGAGGCAAGATTCAAGAAGTTCAGAATATGTATTAAAATACAAACACAACACTTTGTGAAGGCAATTGACACACAGTCATGTAGACATTTCAGTCTTAACCAATCGCCATCCCTGAGGCTGTAAAATGAAGCCAATGCTCAAGTGCCATAAACTGTAATTCCTCTAATGACCACTTGAGGCTGGCTTCAAAAGGTCAGTCACTCCCCATGGACCTCAGTCTTAAAATGCCCAACTTTACAGCATAATACAGCAAATAAACATGTTTACAGCGTGGTACAAAAACCGGTCTGGTCTCTATGGCTAATTTCAGAATTCCTGACAACTGTAAAGGGGTTGCATTTTTATATTGCTCACCCATTTCAATAACAGGCTGTCTGCGAGGTGTCTCTGCAGTCTATGAATCAGATCCACCCCTCACTCCTTCACAGCTCCAACCTCTCGTCCAAATATGGTCACTTCTGGCTTCAAAAAACAAGATGGCAACAGCTGTAACACCAAACTTGAGGCTTCAAAACGGGAGTCCACAAACCAATGGGTGAAGTCACGGTAGCTATGTCCATTATTTTATGTAGTCTGTGATGTCTACATATGCACCAATGCTTCCTCATTCTTGTGTTGACAAATTTGACAACAATCAAAACTAAAGAAATTTTCTGTATAGAGGGTTCAACTTAAATGTTTTTTTTAACCCACTTGCTCATCAGACATCTACTTGCCCAAAGTCAATTTTTACTTGCCCATATACAAATTGTTTTATATTTTGGCGGTTATCAAATACCGGTAACAACAAAGACTGAAGTTAAATGTCATGAAAAAACCCTGTCTTGTAAGCCTGGCTCTCAAACTTGCAGAACATTGTGAAATACATAGTTGGAGTTTCAGCCACCTCTAATGCCACCAAACTACACTCCTGTTTCCAGGAAAATTTAACCTTTGCTAAGCCCCACCCCTTTATAATGTCAAGCTGTTGGAGCGAGCATGGAGCCCACATTGTAACTAACTGCCCTCCCTGAAGAAATATTATCATATTTTTGAAAAAAATTAAATAGTGATTCCAGAGAGAGACAGACAGAGTGCTCTTCAATATATGTTTGAAGGATATATCCAGGATGTCAACCTGACTGAGCAGCAAAAACAGGTTAAAAACATGCGAAGTGGAAGTGAAAATGTCTGGGTCACTGTCAAACAGTGACAGGCAGATGACAAATAGCTAAGACAAAGAGGACAATGTTATTTAAACAGGAATAAATCAGCAGTCTAAAAATATTTTGGATTTTGGAGAAAATACAGAGCAGCAGACAGAGCATATGCCATATGTAAACAATGCTGTCACAAGATAATAAAACATGACGTAACATTACCGAGCTGAATTTGATACTTATGTTAAATGATGTTGTTGTTAATCCATGTGTTATGGCTGTTGGGAGAAGTTTGCCTTCAGGAAAGATGATGGTTTGGGTTAATATCAAGATTTCTGCCAGAAAGGAGCAAAAAGAAAAAAAGAAAGCTGTGGCAGCTTCTTCTTATCAGACAGTGTTAAGTGGGCAGATGATATTGTCTCATATCTATTGCTGGCCCCTCAATCGCATCATATCAAAATCTTTGTATTATCTGCAAATATTGTCTTGTTGTCCAAAGAATGGATATAGAATAGAAAAGGAAAATTCCATGTCTTCACTCTTGCTTGTCAATTACACACAGGTCCGAAATACACACACATGCACAAACAGGACCTATACATGCACAAAGTGGAGCGATGTCAGAGTGAGGGGGCTGCCTTGGTCAGGTGCCCCGAGCAGTAGGGGGGTTCAGTGCCTTGCTCAATGGCACCTATCCAACCACCAGTCCACGGTCCGCATTTGGCCCGGACGGGGACTTGAACCGGTGACCCTCCAGTTCCCAACCCAAGTCCCTATGGACTACTTTGTCTGAACCAAATGGTACCAGAAATTCCTCTTTAACAGGGCTCAACATAACATCTACACGTGCAAGACATGACAGACATTATAAAGGACCTAAGAAACTAAAAAAATACACAGGATGGAAAATAAACAACACGCATCGATACATAGAAGAAAAGGACCAGCAGCATATCGTATCATGATGAAACTGGAGATTCACATCCCTACCATCTGTACACACTGCACGGACAAACAGCTCTTTGAATATTGGAATAGTTTATCTGTTTCCCTTCACTAGTTCCTTTACAGCAGGGCAGGTCTTTATTCACTGTTATAATCATTAACTACAATTATCGCCCTGTGGTTGTCTGCCTCTGCACACTACGGGGTCAGATCAGTCTCATAATGAATGAACTCATGCAGGGTTTTTCCAAGAATGCACATGCTCTGGTACGCAGTTGTATTTCGGACTCACTAATGTACATGATCTGTTTTGCAAATGCACACGCTCTGGTTCACAAATATTATTTTGAGGCACACTTGTAATATAAATTCACAGATCATGCAAATCGGTGAATGTGCATTTATAAACTGCTTCTCATTTGTGAACCTCTCTACATTTGTGAGAGAAATCTGTGTGGTGAATTTTGAGACTCCCCTGACGTCGCAGGTCAACAAACGTCACTATTGGCTGATAAATCTGTCAATCAAATTTATGATTCTGATTGACAGATTCGTCAGTTAATCAGGTGTATTCTCTTTCAGCCAATGGCTCCTTACATTTTCTCCACACTTTTAAACCAATCGCAGAGCTACTGAGCTACTGTTTGCAGTGTTCAAACAAGATGCGCTAGACTGAAACGGTGGAAGAGACATGGATCAATCTCAACCTATAAGTAACACACAGGCCTGGAATTTCATCATTTTAGGGGCAAGGCCACTTGGCCTTTCGCGTTGTCAATTTTTTGAGGGCACAAAGGCCAAAAGCCAGGGCAGCAAGGCCATACAATAAAACATTGGTTTTAAGTCCACGTCCATAATGAATTTAATTTAAGGACTAAGGATGTATAACTATCTGTGAAATGAATAAATAAAGCAAAAGACCTAAAAAGTAATAATAATGAGTATAATAAGTAATAATGTGATTTATTTAATAGCACTAATAAACCCAATGTGTTTATTATAGAACAACCAGGTTCATGTATTTATGAGCAAACAGTCTTAACTATTAGGTCTAAATATTTTTTGAGTGTACATGATAAACTGATTCACTGAACAAGACTGGCTTACAATTAGCCTATTTTTGATGTGTTGTTAGATAGCTAACAAAAAAACAAACTATAGCAAGGCTATTCAATTACTATTTCAACTGGGCCACATTTCAAAACCAGATCATGTCGATGGGCCACATTTTTAGCAGCGAGCAACCGATCCACTTTTTTTTGCATACATATATTTACACACAGGCATGGCCCTCCTCAAAATAATGCAGAAACAGAATAAAAAAGAGCTATCAATGTACAGAAGCATAATAAGTTGGCCCGTTTCCACTGCAGGAACTTCGGGGTAATTTTACAGGGCTGGGGCCGTTGGTGCTGTCTCCACTGCAGGAACCACCCCCGAAGGACAGAGTTCCGGAACTTTTACAGGGGCTAAACAAGTGCCTGCCTCGGAGTAGGTACTCACAACGGCCCCGAGAGACTCCTGGCTGGGGCTTGGGGATTACTTGGCGCTGATTGGATATACTCAAAAGGCGGGATGTGACGTCAAGAGAAAGCAACAAAAATAGCCGGCATTTTTAAAACTCAGCAGACGAGGGTTAGCTCGCCCATAGCTTCCACCGCCATGTAAACAAACTCCATGAAAAACATATTTTTCCGGCGGATATCTTAGTTACAACATGATTGAGCTAGCAAAGCAGTTTTGTGTTGCTATGTGTGGTATTTATTCAGTTTTGGGAAATCACGATGTCTAGAAAGCATCAGCTGACAGGGACAGCTAACAGCAGCAGCAAAGCTAACATCAGGACGTCATCTGTTAAAAGCCTCCCGTTGTCGGAAACGACATGAAACTACTCCAGTTATCTCAATCATGTTGTAACTAAGACATCCGCTGGAAAAAATATTTTTTTAACGGGCCACTTTGTGAGATTAGTGAGTTATTACAGACACCGCTATCAGCTAACAACTAACAGCGTCCCTACACCACTATGTCGCCCCGGTCAAAATGGTCGCGCGACGATTACGTTACATCCAGAGCCCGGTAACTTCACAGGAACCTTCCTCCTACTCAGTATCTAATAACACACACTATCTCTCTACCAGCATCTCCCTCTCCTCCACACACACACACACGCACACACGCACACACCTCACCTCCTGATGCTTTCTTATTGGTCAGTTACACAGGATATAGTTTTATACAGTCCATGGCAGCAACAGTCATGTTTACAACAACAAAGTCACTATTTAAAACCCAATAATATCTCACTGGAATATAAATATTCCTCCTGACATCACAATACTGAGTGAAGAAAGTCACGTTATCTCAGCATGAAGACAAACATCAGTATCAGTCATTCATCCTGCTCTCTGTCCCTCCACGACTGAGGACACTCACTGTCTGCAGGTCGGCTGCCTCAGGTACATGTTCAGATAAAGTGTTAGCCTACATGCAGACGGCTTTCATTTTAGTTTGTCTTTAACACTTTGCTGTTAGCACCACGAGCGTGATGTGCTTGTGTGGACCGCGATCATAAATCATAATAGCGGTGAGTGAGAGACTGTGGACAGAGCAGATTGAAATATGGCTTTCTACATGCTGATCACATGTATTGATAAAGTATTGGCTTGGCTGGCAGAGGTTTTATTGCACTTACTCACAGTAACAAGCGTAGTTGTCGTTAACTAGAGTAATCTTGAAGTTATATTCCCTTCATCTGCACCGCGGCCTCTCTGCTGTTGAGTTTGTGTGTCTGTGTGTGTGCGCGCGTGCTGTCAGGGGTGACATGCAGAGAGCAGGAGAGAGGCTGCAGAATGATGATGAAACCGAAACTTTAAAAAGTAACGCTGATCATGGCGGAGCTTACTGTTATTACGGTGTTGATTAAACATGCCTTGGGTTGTTTAATACCAGGTCTCGGTACCGATCCCTGCCCTGGCGTTTGATGAAGTCTCCTGGTTGGCCGGTGATAGACTGGTGTCAAACTGTCGTTACGGCCCGTCGGAGCGGTTCATGCCAGGCTCGAATCAAACCCCCCACTGGTGATGTAGGCTACAAATCGTCTCATTTGATGTTGCCCAATAAGACTTCAGAATGTCATCGCATTATTTTTTTCTCAATAGACACAGGTGTCAAAGCTGTGTTGAGAAGAAAGAGGCTGAGGAGAAAACCACCTGGGGCCCTCGTGAAATTCCTAACCTGGTAACACATTTATCTTATTATGCCCTCGTTGTAAATCATGCAATGTTATTGAACTATAATGAGTTGAAGCGTTTCCTGGCATATTTTATTTATTAATTTATTCATTTTATTTAGTCGTGCAACTACACAATACTGTTTTAGTTAGTTTTCAGTTTGTTTTCGGAAGTATAGTTTTATACTCTAAATTGTCCATAGGTGTGAATGTGAGTGTGAATGGTTGTCTGTCTCTATGTGTCAGCCCTGCGATGGTCTGGCGAACTGTCCAGGGTGTACCCTGCCTCTCGCCCGATGTCAGCTGGGATAGGCTCCAGCCCCCTCGCGACCCTCATGAGAATGAAGCGGTTAGAAGATGAATGAATGAATAATAACCTTGGTACTGACCAACAATCCTTCAATAGGAGTTAAAATTCACTCTGTGCCAGTCACACATCACTGCCAACCCCCATTATTTACACTTTAAGGAGTGAAAACCAAACAGTACAGATTTAACTTGACGTGTATTCAGATTCACACTGTAGAGACGAACTGAACAGCTGTCACTTACCAACACTCTGTTCTCCACCTTGTCACCTTTGACCTCCAGCTGGACTCTGCGCCTCAGGGTCAGCTTCACCCTCCGACCCACCGCCTCCCGCACACTCTCTGCAACACACAGGGAGTTGGGAACAAGGTTACACCTGACAATTAACACCACAACAGCTTGATGAGTCACATTACAACATATTACACAATTATTACACAGGAACTTCAGATGGGAAATTTGATCGCCTTGTTTCAGTCCTGTTAAACAGAGCATGGCGCTCAGTTTACTGTAATAGAAATAGAACTGGTTGCCACTCCTCTGATGCTAACCATGGAGGTCATTAAAGTGGAAATGATGTGGTGTTTTTTGTTGCCTTAATATGGGGTCATGTTTACTATGTCCATCAATGTGAGGCTACAAAAACAACCAAGTTATGCAGTATTCACAGTTTCATCAATGGAAATTATTAGTTCACAACTTGTAACATCCTATTTCTACTCCTTTCTTGTTCCTCAGAGATGTTTTAAAACACACAAAAAAATGGATTCTTCATTTACTGTGCTGGCATACAAGCAAATGAAGTGCTTTGTTTTCTTCACAAATTCAACATAAAATGGGGTGAGTAATTAATATACAAATAGTCACTTTAGGGGTGGAGTATTCCTTTAACAAAGGTTGTGAATACTGACCATAACAAACATAATTATTAAAACAGACAAATACTGGTGTTTACTTTTAATTGGTGACACTGATTTTTAGGGCTGCACAATATGCAAAACATAAATTTAAAAAAAATTATAGGGACATTGCAACTGCAATATGAGTTGAAATTTTAGTGGGAATGATCATTTTTGCATTTAAATTTCACTGAAAAATATTTACAAAATTATAATGATGTGATTGTTGCTGGGGTCTGTACCAAATGAGCACTTTCCCTTAAGTCTACAACAGTGGTTCTCAACTGGTCCAGCCACCGGGTCCAGAGTTCTCCTCAGTCATTAGTTCTTGCGTTTGGCAATGTTGTCAAGCTAGTTTACCGTCTCTCTCTCAAGTAGCCGTCTGTTAGCTATTCCCTCGAAAGCAGGAAGTGGCACTTCAAAATAAAAGCTCTGTATGGGAAATTCAGTGTACTTCAAAAAATGAAGTGTTTTGATGCATTTGTGAGTCACTTTCAGTCCATTCAGAATGGACCCACGACCCACTTTTGGACCACGACCCACCAGTCTAGAATCACTGGTCTAAAATATGATTTTCGGCCAGGGCCTCTCTGTAGCTAGCCTGGCGTTGCCAGACCCAATTCACAAACAGTGGGTCTGGACACAGAGTGTACATTTCCTCTATTCCCGCGGGGTGGTATCAACGGCTGTCAGTCAAAGTGTCCCTTCACGCAATTGGAAAGACAGAAAACCAATCAGAGTAAATGAAATGTGTGACATAGGCTAGCACAACAGCATTGTAAACAGACCAGCAAGCAAGTGCAGCGTGCAGCGGAGATGAGCTGTGATAATGTCCGGGAAAGAGTGTTGCCGTCTTTGCGGATTTCCTCCTCACTGTGGACTCCGAGTTGCATGGCTGTGATTCCCAGCTTGGTCGCTTGCCTGACCTGCTCCTCCATGAGAGCAATTAGCGGAGAAACAACAATAGTCACTGGGTTTTCACTGAGTCCCATCTTTTTCCTGATCAACAGGGCCAGTTGGTAAATTAAACTTTTACCAAACCTGTAGGAAGGATAGCAAACACATCCTTTTTTTCAATAACAGCTTTCAGTGCAGCTGTTTGCTCTGCTTTTAAAGAAAATGTACATTCTAGTTCGTTTAACACATTTTCCATCGCAGTTTCAAAATCAGTAGCTTATTGTTTATGAAATGCATTCAACCCGCTCCTTGTCCCTCCTATTCTGATGACGTGCCTTCCCCAAAGTAATAAACGGCTGTGATTGGCCCGGTAAGCTTTAACTGATGCCAGAATGCGCCTTTATGATCGCATGGCCAGACTGATCTGCGGAGCAAAATAGAATATGAGCTCGCGAGATTAGGATGGTGTAGAGGAACAGCCTTTCTGGACTTCCTTTGAACCAGTATTATCAATGAACAAGACCCACGAGACCACCGGGGGTTAACTGTTTAGGACTCAACCCCTGTATTACTCCAGACTGGACAAACACTTCTTTCAGCCATCCTTAGGCCAAAAGGAGGTAAAAAGTCGCTTGGGATCCCTCAAGTTTCAGATGCCATCTTAAAGTCCATTCACAGTGCCCCGTGGAAATCATGCCCTCCCCTCTCTTACCAAATGTTTCTGTGACAAAATTGAAATGTCTGTTGGAAGTGAAATTATACATTTTATCCATGTTATAACGTTGTAAATGTGCATAATCCTTGTGTGTTAGTTGAATGATGTTTTTTCTTATTTCCGTTAGGCAAAAATTAAGTGAATTAAGAAAATAAGAGCTTAATCCCTCATTTAACAAGTGGGTTCCTAAAATATAGTTAAAATATAGTTGGGATTATTAATCAAATTCTTTTCATGAATATGTGCTTCCCCATTTTGTTTTCATTATATGTTGCAACTATAGGTTAGTCTAGAGTGTGTGTATTTGAAGAAGTTTAGGCTATACATGTACTTTGCTGATACATGTGGTATAATAATTGTAATCAACATTTCAACTTGATGTTAAGAACCGATTTTGACCATAATGGGAAGAGTATGTGTCTATCACGTGTAACACGTTAAAGTATTTGACCTCGTACAATAGAAGCATTATGTTTCCTTTAAATTAAAGTAATACGCCTATTTACCATTAAAATACCGCCTTAACAAACTCGCCCCCCTTTGGCCAGATAAAAACAAGTGAGCACAAAGCGTCACTCGCTTGTTTTTTTGTATTCTTGCTCTCTCTTTTTTGGATTGTTCTCCCTTCTTGTTTTTTTGTAATTCTCTTCCTTCTTTTTCGTATCTTAGCCTCTCTTGTATTTACGTTTTAGTTACACTTTTATACTCTCACGATCAAAGTTATTTTAAACTTTTAAGTTTTGCCTATCCAGTTTTCTTTTATATCCAGTGTTTTCAACATTTTTAATGTGCGTTAATAATAACTTTGATAACAATATTGAACGGCCAACAATATTGTTTTCACCATTATTATAAGCAAGTAATTATAACAAAGTAGACAAGTGCCCTTTTCGGCCTGCATCTCCAACCAAAGATTCATCAAACCCAGCGGCTGCCAGCCACTTGCCACAGTGGCCCTTGTGCCAAACCCAAAGGCTTTTTGCAGCATAAGGAAACCGACATTGGGGGCACCCACAGGACGTCACAGGCTGATCCCCCCCCCCCCATATTTCTTTGGAGCAGGAACTAAGATCACTGTATGGAGAATTCATAACCCAGATATTGAGACTGATTCATTATTGATAAGTGTACTCACGAATTAATGATTTGGTGGTTTACGGAGCTATTAATTTGATTAGTTGCTTCCCTCATTAGGAGGGTGGTTCCCCAAACTTTATTACGAGTGCAAACATTCTCAGAAAGGTATTTCCCCTACAATGGTTTCACCAGGCTACTCTGTAGCACCATGGTGCTTCATTTATAACAGTATGTTGTGACACATTTTACCTTGCCACACTGTGATTTCGATAATATTTCGATTATGTGTGCAGCCCAGTAATTCATTTAATAAAAGGCCACACTAAAAGATGCATTTAACAATATTTACATTTACATTTAGCTGTTTATTAAAAAATTGCAGTAAATGCAAAAATGCAATGTCAAATTAGAATTTGCATTATGAAGGGGCTCACATCCTTGATTTACTTCTTTTACACCTTGGCTGTTGTTACTTCTGTGGAGAAAACTACTACAAGCTCTTTTCCACGATGGAAAACAACTTGGAGCCCATAAAGCCTTGGTTCTACATTTACACTATGTTCTACAAACCATAACATTTTAGAAGTATGTCATTTTAAAAGGAGACACCGCTTTTTATGAACTGTTTGGCAGGCGAGTACAGGTCAGCTGTGAGCTGCACTAAATCCTCCTCCTGTGCATTCACTTTAATTAAGTGCAATCAATCAGTGAAGATTATTATTTTCAGATGTGCATGTTCTCCCTCAGACTGTGGTTTCTCAGTAGTCCAATACAAATCATTAAATATTTTAGTCTTAATGTAGTGAGAAAGGTATCGCCTACCATATATAGTGTATCTTGCATTTTACAACCCTGGGGATTGTAAGGGATATCCTTCAATTTCAAGCAGAAATATTGTGTGCCTCATGCCCAGACAGATTTGAATCTCCCTGCATTCATTTTTTGGCTGTGTCTTTATATGATCAAAAGGTCTGGTGACTGTATGGTGACGCTGTATTTTTCATTGCTTTAGCAGTGGTGGGAAAATCCAGAGACAGATGGAGAAAGAGGGGGAAGGTACAGAAGTGAGATTAAGTAACAGACAGAGAGAAAGAGCGCATGAGAAGGAGTGAGGACAAAGGAGGAGACAGACAACAAGAAGGCATTAGATTTAAAAAAAAAGAAAGAAAAAAAAGGATGTAACACTGGGGGAAAATATAAAACCATTGAGTGTGAGTGTGTGTGCAGGGCAAAGAGAGAGAAAGCATTAATGGATATGAGAGTTTGGGCCCACCTTTAATGACATCATGCTGTCCTCCTCCTCTCTGTGTCCACACACAAGGTCATGAGGAGGATGAAAACATTAGAGCAGGAAGCAGCGTGCAGGCTGATCAGAAACACATGGACTTCTCCCTTCGTCCAACTTCAACTCATATAAAAGAAGGAGTTCCAAGCCAACTAATTACTTTACAGTAATAACCTGTGACATCTTTACTCTAAACGTCTGGCTGACTGCTCCAATATTTCAGCATTATTACAATCCTGCAGCCATCTTTTCCATTAACTGAGGGAAATATTGAAAATAGAAAATATGGAGGGAACAACAGCTGTCTCACTACATTAACATTTGTAATGATGACTTAAAGTAGTGCTGAAACAATCACTTAAAAAATGATGATGTTCAAGATCAAGCAAAGACATTAGCTAATTTTCTATTCTGAACTGTAAGGATTTGTTGCTTTTCTGTGTTTTATATTATTGTAAGCTGCAAATCTTTGAGTTTTGGACTAATAGTCAACAAAGGTGAGAACTTGAGACCTGGACTTGAGTCTGATTTAAGTCACAATGCTTGAGATTTGCCCCAAAAGACTTAAAAACTGCTCTGCTGGTCAGAAAGCCATTTCACAACCTAATTTCCAAAATAAATGTTGGCACTTCAAGTTTCTGTGTACCATGGATATGTAACATTTGTGTTATCATCTTGCTTCATAGACATTTTGTGTTTCAACAGTGCTGTGGTTAAGTTGTGGTAAGGTTTGGGCACAAAAAACACTTGGTTATTGTTAAAAAAAGATCACGTTTTGGCTTGAACTGTCCAGTTTTGTTGGCACAATTCCCACTGGAAACGCAGCCATGTGTTGGCAGAAATCAAGTGTTTTTCTTTAAAAAACAAAGCAACTGATCACTAAATAACAACTCCATTTTAATGGCTAAAAAGCCACTGGAAACACAGCAATGTCTCAGTAAAAACAACCGCATTTGTGGCACCATCCCTGCAGGAAATGCAGTGATGTCTCTATATAATTCAATTGCTTGTTATGGCAGTATCCCTGGTGGAAACAAAGCAACAGATTGTTAAAAAAAAAAAAAACACCTCAGGATTTGTGGCTAAAAATCTGCATGAAAAGAAGTGATGTTTTTGTGGCACTATTCTGGCTGGAAATGCAGTGATGTCTCAGTAAAATAGATCACTTTCATGGCACTATCCAAAGCAAAGCAATGGTACACTAAAAAACAACTCAGTTTTTGTGGCTCAGAATCCACTGGAAACAGCGATATCTCTGTAAAAAACACCACTTTCATGGCACTGTCCTTGGTGGAAACAAAGCAACTGGTCACTAAATAACACCATGCATTTTTGTGGCTAATATGCTACTGGAAATGCAGTGATGTTTTGTTAAGAAAAAAACCAAACAGCCGCTTTTTGTGGCACTATTTTGGCTGGAAATGCAGTGATGTCTTAGTAAAATACAACAGCTTTTCATGGCACCATCCCGGGGGAAATGCAGTGATGTTTGGTACAAAGAAAAAACACAACCGCTTTTCGTGGTACTATTCCTGGTGGAAACAAAGCAACTCATCACTAAATAACACCTCAGTTTTTGTGGCTATAAAGCCGCTTGGAATTCAGTGATGTTTTGGTTAAAAACAGCAAATATTCAAGCATTTAAAGCAAATATGTCAAATATTTTCTGATTCTTGCTTCTCTATTGTCAGGATTTGCTGATTTTCTTTGTCTTGTTTTATACTAAACATGATCTCTTCAGGTTTTTGAATGGTCAGACATAATATCTGCAGATTTCACCTTAAACTCTGAAATTTTGCTTCCGTCTTATATTAAAAAAAAAAAAATCAATAATGAAAATACTCGTTAGCTGTAACTGTATTTAAAAATTTCACCTTGGTCTCTTGGAACTTGTGACTGATATTTGCAACTAGTTGTTCAAGGGGAATTATGCCCATTTTTAAATTTGATGTTATTCCTATGGTCCAAGGCTGTCCAAAAATATCAGTAAACATGAACAACTCTCTCTCAAGTACAAAACCTAGAGAGCTAAAACTCAACAAATTTTTGATGACATCAAAAGTTGAGAGCTGCTCTATAGACGATGAATGGTGAAAGATGTTATAGATGACACTGAGAGGAACCAGGGGAACGTTGTGAGTACAGATCCACTCACCATGACATTGTACCGAGAGTAACGATTCACATCAAATCAATTGGTGCCAAATTTCAGTACCTAAGAGCGCCCCTGGGTGAGAACACCAGGTTCAGACAGGAGACAAGAGCACTGGGAATCGCCCCCAAGGTCGGAAAGTAGCTAGCTGAATTCTGTGGCCAGCTTCTCAGCTTGGGGGCACTTAGGGGCGCTTGGGGGCGCTTGGCAGCGGAGACAATGGAGCTTTAAGGCGCCAGCGGGTTCAGGGAGAAGGCAGAAGCACAGTAAAGTACCCCGAAGCTGGCCAACCGCGGAGATATGTGAAACTGGTAGACTTAATTGTTTCTGTTGTTATTTTCAGCCGTAACTGTAACATTTAAACACATACAGTTAAACATGGTCCGACCTATCTGACATTCCTGCTCTACTTATTGCATGTACTGTGTTGGTTTGCTGTCAAACAAACATTTATGTTGTGATAAGAGTGATAACACACAGGCTATTGAGCACAGATAAAAATACAGGTGTGCCTTGAGATTTTGGCTGGCCTAAAAATAAGCATTCTGCAGCACTCTTTATGGGTAGCCTAAATAAAACTCATTTGGGTGTAAAAATGAAAACAAACATTTTGTGGGTTCACAAAATCAGACGCCCATTTATCGTCTGTGGAGCAGCTCCAGACTTTATAGTCTATGACATTACAAGTTTGAGACTTACTTCTCTGGTTTCTGGTTTTGAGAGAGATCAGCTTATGTTCTCCTGATTAGACTTTGCCAGGCCATGGATATACAACACACTGGAATTCTTAATGAAGGCGGTGTTCTCCTTTATCTCTGCCAAATGTCAGATTAAACCCTCTCCCTCTATGACCAACCTCACTTTTAATCACCGTACGAGCCTGTGTGTAATGGCAGATCTGATAACCTCTTGTAGTTTTTTCAGTGAGCAGCGTCAGGTCAGTCTGCCCGTTTACAGCCAACAGCAGGAGCTGCCAACAAAAAGCCCCATTCATCAGCCAGTCCAATGACATACAGTGTGAGATCGAGCTGCAGACAGCGTAACAGAGAGCACGGGGTTGTGAGTCAGCCTCACCACCCAGTACTGGGCTTGCTTCTTGATTTATAATGACCGACAGTCCTATAAAGAGTACAGACACAGCAGTCCTGGCATTTTTCTTTTAGCTTTAAGAAAGTTTTAGGGTACTACACAGGTTTGGTACCTTATACTGCCTTTACCTAATGTAATTAGTGCATTTTGGTTCATTGAAATACATCAAAGACACTGGACAAAATACCAGACGCCAACCAGTTCAGTCCAAAAATATCACCCTGAACAGGTCAAACTCCAACTAAACTCAATTTACTGAGACAGCACAGATTTCCAGCTGCTTCAGTGCCAGATTTAACTAAAAGTCAACTATTTCTAGGCTTTCTCCAGCAAAGACTGCAGTAATTTACAGCTTTCTTTCTTTCTTTCACACTCAGTCATCCAGGCAGTATGTGTTGATAATATCTCACAATTCAAAGGAATTTCACAGGACACACCCCTTCTCTCTCTCTCCCAAAGCTCTCTCCCCCACTTCAGATAAGGAAGTGGCAGAGGAGAAGCTCTCAGGTAGCCAGCCAAGCCCTCAGGGCATGAAAATAACTTTTTACTGAAAAACAGCAACAAAATGACTTAGGATTAGATTTTCACAGGTAAAAACCAGGAAATATCCGTGGTATGCTCCACTAATAGTCATGACAGTGTGTCTGTGGCATCCAGCAGTGTATGCACGTGGCTGGTTTTATTGAACTTTATGGCAGTTTTTACCTTCTCTACGGATTCATACATTATTCCCATGAGATATGATCTTGTTTATTGGTGACATAGAATGATTTTAAGGCAGCTAAACCTCCAAGGTGTCTGTATTACCAAAATATCTCTTTAAAATTCATACATCAGTATGTAATGCTTTCTTCTAAGGGACTGTTTGTTACTTGTGAGGGTAGAGGGAGGGGTGCAAAAAGAAGGAAGCATGTCAAATAATTTCTTAAGCACTGGGGAGGGACTTGTGTTTTTTATTTTGGCTTAGGAGAGGGGCATAAAAGTCTGAATGGTTGTACTTTGTACTGATTTCACTGCAAAATGTGAAATAAAACATATATATTTTTAAAATTCATTTCAAAATTGCCCAAATTACACTATTTATGATTGCTAGAAACTGTAAAAATAGAAATTGTCATTGAATTTTTAAATTTCCAAAGGCCCTCTGACACATCATGTGAGACAAATGTTTCCGTGAGAAAAAATGACAGCCAAATCTGAGCTCAAAATACTGATATTTCATCAAAATAACTTAATTCTACACATTTGATTTAAAATATTACCCCCCAAAAACTTGTTTGCGCTAACTAACCAGCATGCACAACAACAGTGAAAAATTTAGGCTGTTTTCAAATTTTCCCAAGGATTTTGTCTTCAACTTTTAACTTAAAACTTACCTACATCAAAGGATTCATTTTTAAAATTTAACAACTAATTTATGGTGGAGTGATGGTCAGGCATTTCCCTCCAGTCACTCAGGGAGGCTCAAGAAAAATCATCTGTAGCTCCAGGGAGGGTCAAAAACAAACATATTAAGAACAGTCCTTTACCATCAACATCAAGTGACTACTCAACTGTTTGCAGTGAACTTTTGGGAGTATCTGTACTTTTTGTTTTATAATTCTGTCAGCTTTAACATTTACTTAACACTTTTAAGTTTTAAAACTCTATAGTGGAGATAGGGTCAAGCATTTTCCCACTCACTGAAAGAGGCTCGAGGACAAATATTATTAGCTTCAGGGAGGGCTGAAGAAATATGCAGCAATATAAACGTTTCACTAACTTGCTAACTTAGTGTTATTTGGTTTAAACTGAGCAAGTTGAGCTGCCTCATCGAAGTTCACGGTCTAATCTTACCGAGCAGCTCATTGGGAATATCCGTTTTTTCCTCCATTTTTCAGGCGAGGTCAACACCGAAGAAGAGTCCAGTGAGGAGCAGGAGAAGCAGGTAAACAAACCCCAGAGGAGAAGCGGCTAGACGGGTGAGGTCAAACCGGAGGAAGCGGTGGAAATTCCGTAGATGTGTTGTACCGTTTTCTTTAGTTGGTCACCTGTCGACACTCTGCTTACCTAACTGTTACTGTGACTGTCTGCATCCATTCCGACACGACTGTACACACTCATAACTAAAGTTACTGCCGCATTACAGCGGCTGGCAGCGACAGGAGGGTAGGCTACACACTGAGCTTAAAGCTGGTTTCAGTGTGACACACATGAGATCCTAGTGTGTGACAACAAGTCGGGGAGGTACATTTCTTTACTCACACACATTTCAGTGATCCCTCCTCTTCCTCAGCTGTCCACTAAAGAAGTTTGTTTTCCTGCTGAAAAATAGGAGAACTGCGACACCTGGTGGTCATCTGAAGGTACAGCGACTTACTGAGGGTGCTATTCACTGTGGATTCCAATACCCATGCTACAATAGTATGCCAGAAAAAAGATTTAGTATGTCCCATTACATAGTATGTCAAATGCTGTAAGCCAAAAGTACCAGGATGTTCTCCTACATCTGGTCCGATTTTGCAGTGTACAATCCAGCATGCTTTTCTGGCTACTCTCACCCAAAATCGTCTGCACAGCGGCCGCACTCAAAGAAATAGAACATTAGATTTAAATAATAAAATAACGTCAACCGGTCCCACAAAACTATTTTATTTGAATTTGAAGAATGTTGGATGACTAAATTTCAGCAAACATTCTTAATTTACTACTACATCATATATATACTTGTGTTGAATTTGCTTTGTGCTATTATGTTGAATCTACTCAACATTATTATGTTGAATTTATTAATCATTATGTTGAATTTACACATCATTACGTTGAATTTATTAAATATCATTGTATTGAATTTACCTGACATTGTTACATTTAATTTACCAATCATCATTATGTGGAATATACTAAACACCATTATGTAGAATTTATTTAACACTATTTTGTTCCATTTACTAAAATCAATTATGTTAAATATACTTAACACAAATTAGTTTTCATCTTACAGGACTTAAACAAATTCCACAAAAGTCAATTCATGTTTTTCACATTTAATTATTTCAAATAATAGGCAAAAATATGGCATGTGCCAAAAATGCCAAACACAGGCCCCAACTGCTTTGAGTGTCTGTCCGTCTGTGTATGTCTGCCTATGTCTCTGTGTCTATGTCTATCTGTCTGACTCTGTGTCTCTGTCAGCGTCTGTCTCCGTGGCTGTCTGGAAAATAGCCATATGTAAACAAACAAGAAAAAAAAATGAGGCATGTGCAAAATGTGCCAAACACTGGCCTAAAGTGCTTTATGTTTGTCTGCATCTGTGCCTGTCTGACTCTTTGTCCATCTGTGGCAAATGGCCATATGTATAACCAGCTACAAATTTACACGCAAAAACAAAGTGCAGCAGTGAGGTGTTAGGGAACAAGGACTCAACATAACTCAACCCAATACAAGTTTAAACTGCTGTTCAGCACAAACCGTACTTGCTGAAAATACTGTAACTCAAAAGTGCATTTCGAAAAATAATAATAATTAAAAAAAGGATAGAAATACAAAAAAAGGTCTGTGATTGTATTTCACTGGAGTTCAACTGCTAGCAGTCATAGGCACTACTGGTGCAAGCACACGGTAAACTCTTTTCCCTTACTCGAATAATTTGCCTTTGAGGACCTGTACCCTCCGTGAGAGTTTCTGTCCATCCATGTCCATCAGCACCTTCTGAATAAATTCAAAGGTGTATCTGAGGTTACTGGGGTACTCCAGATTTAGGCAGTAGATCAGCCCAAGGAGGAGAGCACAACCATGTGCTGCGTCCTTCACGTCCTGCAGCACTTCCACCCCTTCTATGATAATGTGGACATCCTCAGGGTCATCTGTGGGCTCCGCTCCTTCAGGTTGGATGACATGGACCACCATGTCGAGTTGCTCACTTGTTGCCTGCACTTCAAGATCCACATTCTTGAAAAGAGGAAATCAGAACAAAGTATTTGTGAAGATCTGTTTTAACAGTCACTGTCTATGATAGTCCTATTGTCACACTATTTTAAAAAGATATTCATAACAATTCAAAATGTTTCAAGGTGTTTACCAATAGTCCAAACCCAAAAATATAATCAACTACAATGATAGAAAATTAGAAGTAGAACATACTTTTGGTTAGTGCTGTCAAAATTATCGCGTTAACTGCGGTAATTTTTAAAAAATGAATTGCGGGAAAATATTTGACGCATTTCACGCATGCGCAGAATGACCCACCCATACATCCCATAATTCCACTCAAGCCGAGTTCACACTACACTATTTTAGGACGTCGGAGGATTCCCTCCCCCAAAACGGGGTGAGGCACTAACCACTGCGGCGCCAATGAAAGCAGACAGCGGGGTGGGGGACGCGGAAGTCGGAAGCAGTGGCCGCCGGCGGCAGTCAGAGCCAAGCGCAGTAGTGGGAATATGTCTGATGGATGGCACTGCTGCTACGGGAGAGAGCGGCGTGAATGGACCGGGACATCTACCGGCAGACAGTCAACCCGCCGCTCCATGAAGGCTGTTCTCCCAGTCGGTCAACATGTAAAAGTGTTCAGCATGTAAACACAAATCAGCTGATCGAAGGTGCACATTCAGCAGCGTTTAGAACGAGGGAGGAAAATAGTGGAGGTCTGTGTTTTTTTACGGCCAAGAAGTCATGATTAAAATGGATTACTCGTTTGAACACTATTGTTTACCAGCCGGAACTCTGCTCCCGTCCAAAACACGCCACTCCCCAACATATTAATTTATTAATTTATCTGAGGAGCCAGAGCACAGTTCTGGAGGTTGAGGTTGTGTTGGTTTAACAGGTCATGTGATGTTGCATTGCTTTGATGAGGGGAAAAAAAGAATACTGTGTTGTCTATTACAGAAAGAAAAATGTTCTTGACTTAAGTAAGGTTAATATCATCCAGTGGATACCACACTGGGGAAAGAAATACTGTTGTCTAGTATTACAGAAAACAACTTTAATATCATCCATTGGGGATTTGTTTGTTATAAAAATAAACATGCAGTACATATTATGTACATATATCCACCTCGTGTCATTTATCTTTCCATTCCCACAACAATAAACAGAGAAACATGGCATATTTTGGACATAGTTCGAATTGTGATTAATCATGATTAATTTTTAAACTGTGATTAATCTGATTAAAATTTTTAATCGTTTGACAGCCCTACTTTTGGTATAATTTTGGTTCAGACTTGATTAAAATAACAATACTCCAAATAATTATTTCAGCGCTGAATTAGAAACCTGGAACTTATTTTGCAAACCGCTAGATCAATCAAAACGAAACCTTGTAAGCATGCTGCCAACTGGGCACAGAAGAACCCCCTATTTATTTTCATCTTTTATACTTTTTGAAATATTTAAGTGCAATTTCATGATGGAAGTCAATCAGTCTGTGATTGTATAGACATCATGACTGACTTGAGGGTCATCCATAATCAATATGTCAGACGTCTGAGATCACAGGCTGGCCACATGAATTCAAAGATCCACATTGGAGCCTTAACATTCCCATGTGAGATCTACACTATTTTTTCTTTATATTGTAAATGTTCCATCCAGTAAACATCATGTCACAAACAATGGTAAATGGTAACAATAAATGGTAAAATGGTCTGTATTTATATAGCGCTTTACTATACCTGCAACGATACCCAAAGCTTTACAGTATACATCACATTCACCCATTCACACACTGATGGTGGAAGCTGCCATGCAAGGCGCTCAACCACGACCCATCAGGAGGCCATAAATGTGTCACTTGATGATGTATGTAAAATCAGTATTTATATTAAAATATCTAAAACAGCAAATGCTATACCCAAGGATTCATATACCATTTTGCAACTTACCAGGGACTCCTTTATGAGGTTATCAGGACTTTCATTGAGGTAAACACAAAGCGCTTTCAGGATGCATTCTCGGTGTTTTTCAACAGAGGAATTCTGTGGAAGAGAAATAAACATTCACAATCTACACACAGTATCTGTGCATCTGTGCATGTCATTTTCCCATTTAGCCAAATTAACCAGAACAGGAAACTGGTATGCCGACTTCTCAACACCTGGCAATGTCGTTATGCATAGAAACAATACAGGTGACAGAAGTGTTTAACCTAATCCACATGGATATATCTCCAAAGGTAAGTACAGCAGGTAGAGTTAATTATGAGGGATATAGAATTATAAATACACATATTCCAGCAGGTAAAATGATAAAGTACAACAGGATTAGATGTGTGCAATTTTCAGTAGGTAGGATTAAAGTTTTGTGGGTTTTTTGGGGTTTTTTTCCAATCTGAAAACAAAATAAAACTGATCTATAAATACATCATGTACATTTTTTTTAAAAAAAAAGATGTATTAACCAAACCTTCTTATAAAAATGTCAATGATTTTGTCAATGTTCATTAGCATGTTCATGTTTTAAGGACGTGCAGAGTGAAGACACCAATGTTCGCATTCCCCATACACATACACAAGGGTTGGTGAGATAAAGAAACAGGATGAGGGCAGGAGACAGAACCCCAGGCAGTGAGGGAAAAACAGGGAAAGACATGGTTAAGAAGTAGAGTTATAACTTCAAGGCATAGTTCACCCTCTCTTCAAAATTGCCCCATGGCTGTTATCTCCCTAGCATTGTGAGGAGGTACATTGACTTCTCTCTTCAGCGCCCGGTGTTTTGAGAACACGAGAGGGGGACAGACCGGCTGCGCAGCGCTTTGAATGGAAGTGACTGGAACAGCCTCTCGCGATCTATTTAACTCATCAAATACGCCATCAAATGACTCCAAAACGCTCGTGTGGACAACTGGTAGGTTGCGAAGTTGCCACGCTAAGAAAAAAACAACTTAATATTACAACACAGAGCTTTTTTTAAGCTAAATGGACCGCCGGGAGGCGCCGAGCGGAGTGATTTTACGCCGCGAAAGAAAGTAGTTACGAGCATTCCGCTTAAAAATAACTCTGTGTTGTAATATTAAGTTGTTTTTTCTTAGCGTGGGGATTTTGCAACCTACCAGTTGTCCACACGAGCGTTTTGGAGTCATTTGATGGCGTATTTGATGAGTTAAATAGATCGCTAGAGGCTGTTCCAGTCACTTCCATTCAAAACGCTGCGCCGCCGGTCTGTCCCCCCTCACGCGTTCTCAAAACACCGGGCGCTGAAGAGAGAAGTCAATGTACCTCCTCACAATGCTAGGGAGATAACAGCCATGGGGCAATTTTGAAGAGAGGGTGAACTATGGCTTTAAAGGAGAAGTGCTGTTTTTGCAATTTTGACATTCTCTGTAGCATGAAATACAACAATTGTACTCACCCATACGGTGTTCGTGTTACAGAAAGTCCTTCGCAAGATATTTAGGTCAAAGTCGAGCAGCGTATATAAAACGTGAGTCCACGGGGCATAGAGAGCACCGCCTCTAATGCCGCAGTTTCTGTTGCCAGACTCGTAAATTTCACTAATATTCCAGCTTGGTCCCGTGTTCATCCTCCATTGATGTCCAGGGTCGCTCGTTTACATGATCTGGATACTCTAGTGCGCGATCTACTGACCTCTGAACTCTGAATCTGCCGGCTGCAGGAAACCAACGAAGAAGACAGCCACACGCATGCGCAGTACGGCTCATAGTTTTAGCGACGACCAGCTGATTTACGTGCTGCTAAAAAGAAATCATGGTTCATGCATGAGTCATCCAACAGATATTCAGCCAATCCACTCATCAAAATCCACCGAAAGCAGCCGGTCGTCGCTAAAACTATGAGCCGTACTGCGCATGCGCGTGGCTGCCTTCGTCTTCGTTGGTTTCCTGCAGCCGGCACGGATGATGCCAGGCGAGTTCAGAGGTCAGTAGATGGCACTAGAGTACCCGGATCATGTAAACAAGCAACCCCAGACATCAATGGAGGATGAACACAGGGGACCAAGATGGAATATTGGTGAAATTTAAGAGTTTGGAGACAGAAACTGCGGCGTTAGAGGTGGTGCTGTGTGTGCCCCGTGGACTCCCGTTTTATGGAAATGCATCACTCAATTTTGAATCTAAATATCTTCCGAAGGACTTTTTGTAACATGAACACCGTATGGGTGAGTACATTGTCATATTTCATGCTACCGACAATGTCAAACTGCAAAAACAGCACCTCTCCTTTAATGAGAAAAAGTGTAAGATGGTGACAGAGGGTAAAGTGCTCAAAATACACCATTTAAACCTGGAACAGCATTAAGATTTTTTTTTTTTTTTTTTTTTTACCATTTGAGCAGGGAATAGCATCCATATCATTTTCAGATGTTGCTAGATGATACATGGGGAAAAAACATTTTTGGTGAACGTGGACAACTCTGTTAATTTTTCAGACCACTTAATACAAACACAAAATCAACAGAAGTTGTTTTTTAAAATTTGGATTAGATATAAATGATTTCATGCGACTACCAACCTTGCCCATGGCTGCCATGATCCCTGTTATCCTTAGTCCTGCTGTTCCCCCCTTCTTTCGGAAGGCTTTCAACAACGAATCTGTGTAGTGATCCAGTTGGTACATGAAGGTTGGCACTAGCGGCTTAGTGGTGATGCGGGCGAATTCAGCATTTACCTGTAACACATTGTGTGATGCACAAGAAAATTTGAAGCTGAAAAGCAGTTCTATATATCACCACAGAGGTACCACAGTGTGATTCTCAGGTCCTTAAAGTAAATACACCATACCATAAGCTAATCACACAAAGGGTCACTAGTACTTTACCTCACTTGGAGTAAATAGAGCTGGCCATCTGTTTTGGAGCTCTGTGACGAAGGCCATCTCTGTGACGATTTCTTGTCTTCTATAGGCGAAGGTTCTTTCCATTTTCATTTTGATCAGTGGGTTTTTATTGGAGTTCTTCTGCTTATGCTCCAATACCAGTTCTTGCCTTTTGGCCTCAAGAGTATCTGTAGTTTCACCCTCGGGGTAACTAGGAAGGAAATTTACCTCAGCTTTACGTGGCTTCTTCACTTGGTTGGGACTTAGGTTTGAGGCACCCCGCTCTTTCTTTCTTTTCACAGAATTCAGGCTCAACTCTGGGTAGCCAGCATTTCTCAGTATTTGGCGGTAATTGTTCATTTTAGTGCCCAAACGTATCTTCCAGCCCCCAGAACCAGTTCCTTGATTTCCTAAGCAAGGATGTTTTGCGACCAGAGCCAGGGCCACTTGTTCCAAGTCTTCGCTCTCAGGATACATTTTGTATTTGACTATTTCTTTTACCAACACGTCCAGAATGCCTGACCTCACTCTGGTACTTGGACTCAGAGGGGTGCCATCTTTGCGATAGGCATCATTGGCCTCAACTAGCTGATGCTCTATCTCAACAGCAAACGGGGGTATAGTGAAGGTTTGGGGCCATGGCTCTGATCTCAAGGATGACCCTGAATTCGTAGAGGACAGTGAATTTGAGGATGAGGCAGAGGAAAGAATGTCTGTGTCTGATGCCGAGGACAAAGCACCATCGGATCCTTGAAGCAGACAGCCTGATGGTTCTCCAAGTGTGGAGCATGGTGAGGGGCCATCCTGAGGTGTAGTGCCTGACTCATTTGTCAGGGAAATTACTTTCACTGTGCCCCTGTCTTTTAGTAGGGAAGTGGATGACAAGTTCACAAAGTCATTGTCGAATCTTGCGTCTCTGAACTGCAGTCTAAAATTTCCCAAAAAGTCATGCTGTCTTTTGATCTCTGCTTTAAGTTCTTCAAGCTCAGGTGGTATTCCATTGGGAAGATCTAAAATGACGACATTGTCTTCTCCAAGGACCACTCTTAGGATTGCAGCCATCTTGTATTCAATCTTGAAGAAAAACAAACAACAAAAACAGGGTATTAATGAAATGGAAAATGTAATAACACAAATATTGCCATCAACTTGTAGTTTTTAAATCCTAATTAAAATCCAATGACAATGTTTTGCTGTTTGCAGATGTGATAATCCTGACAGTAATCAGACAACATAAGTCATAATACAGCAGAATATGACACAGTGAGAGACAGTAACATCTCCTAACAAGAAGACAGAGACAGACAAGACATTAACATCTCATGACAGACAGACAGACAGACAGACAGAGCAACAGAGACAAGGAGAACGAAGGAGAGACAGTAACATCTGCGAGTGTACAGAATTAGCCAATTAGATCACAGAGATGATTAGGGGGCATTTTGAGATAGCGAGGTTGGGAATTTCACTAAGACACCGGGGAACCCCCTACTCTTTGCAATAAGTGTCATGGGGTCTCTAACATGACATCAATTCAAGGTGAGCATCAAAGCCCATTCGACATCAGTTGACCATGGCAACAGGAGAGGTCGAACTACCACACAGCATTAGATTCCTAAAAAAATTTACCCCACAATGTCCTGTGGCTACATGGGAACCAATTTCCCCTGGTACACAATGTGCAGTCATATTCATTTGCACAGTTATTGAGGTTATTCATTTTACCTCTAAAATACAGAAATCTTTTTAAAGTCACCATCCGCTTGGATCCAACTTTAAAGTCAGCCAGAGGGTAATGGTCAGCGAGGTCCTTCCAACCAACCAATGCCACCTGTCTTGTTGGCTCCAACTCGTAGGCTCTGAAGTGCTCCCAATACCATGCAGAAAATTTCTTGACGATGAGGCTTAAATCACCTTTTAAGATGCAGAGCTGAATTATTTCAGAGAATTCTGGGAGACCCCCGCAAGATCCATGCACAACTATCATGCCCTTTTTGTACTCAATGCCATTTATGGAGACACTATTGGCGAGGTTCACAGCAGTGACTTCAGGGTACTTCAGAGTGAGAATATGCACAACACCTTAATTTAAGACATCAATGGGGACCTTTGAGCCGTGTGCTACCTTCAAGGGAGATTGTTCACTTTCTGGTATGTTTAAATGATAGCCCACCATCAACTGATGTCTTTTTGCCAATGACAGAGTAATGTTCCGGGCGTTCTTTGTATGCCTGACAATCTGCTTAAAAAAGCTGTGTTTTGCCTCATATCTCATGGTCCATAGTGCTACTAGGGGACCAAAGTTTTTCATCATTTCGGGATAATGCTCCAGAAAATGATGTTTTGGCAACAACTTTTTATCAGGAAACACTTCCTTGAAACGTTGTCGGTGCTCTGAGATTTTGAACTCTAAATAGTCAATGGACTCAGCACAATGAATGGGAGCAACAACCAACTCCACAATGTCTTTGAGATCCAAAATCAACTGCCAAGCAGGTTCATCATCAGGAACCAGTGTGCCTACCATCAATGGAAGCAACTTAAGGAGACACCAGTTTTCGTGGGCGTTGCCACCAATTGTTTGAGACTTTGGCTTTTTTTGCAGCAAAGTTTTGGGCAACAAATGAGGCCGGTTTGTCTTATCCCCAAACTTGTATGGGAATGATGTAATGAGATGGTTGATGCGATCAAGAGTGAAAAACTTCTTAGACAGAAACACAGCAATGCACAGTGCTAGTTCAAGTGGAACTATGCCCTCGAAAAGATCATGGACAATGTCGGGGGGGTAACCACTGATGACATTAAAGTGAGATAGACATTGCGTTAAAACACAAGGTCTTTTAACAGCAAAGCAGCTTTCCACTCTTTCCTGGGCTTTTGTGATGTGACTCTGATGAGCGTCATTGGTTCTTCGCTGAAATGTTTCTGATCTCACTTCTTTTTCCTGAATTTCACTGTCCTCGGCTGTACAAAAGCGACAGTAATACTTCCCTGAGAAGCTTTCTATGAACCCACCTAGCCCGTGAGCCCCAAGGTTATCTGCAGTGACACACTGTACTGTAGGGCTGTCACTTTTTATTCGAATTTCGAACATTCGTTCGATGGAGGGGTGAAAAGTTCATATTCGAGCTGTTATTACCTGTTCGAAATGCAAGCTGCAGTCTCTATATGCGCATCAGACCGTTTGATGTAGTTCGCCGTGTGATCCAACAGAGGGCGCTCAAAGAATTCACTATCATCTTTACCAATTGCATGCCCTATTGACCTATCACTAAACTAAGCTAATGTTAATGTGTTGTTTTGTACTGAAAATGGAGGACAATAGCGAGCAAAGCCGTCCTGAGCGGACAATCACGACACCAAAACATCTGAGAAGCAGCGTGTGGAAGTATTTTGGGTTCTACACCGTGGATGGCAAAGTTACGTACAAAGATAAGGCTGTTTGTCGACTTTGTAACCCCCAATTTCCACCAGATGCGTGTTGGTTGCGTCTCCGCTCCGGCACGGCAACGGAGCCGATTCGATTCAATTCTAGTCAATGTGTGTGTTTCCACCGGCTCCGGCAGTGCTGCGTTCCGGCTCCGTCTCAGCTCCGGCACTCCGGAGGCCTCCGCAACAGATACGCAGCACTTCTATGTTTTGCCGGACGCCGGAGCACAACGCAGCAATTCAGCACAGAGCAGATCGTGCGGGGCAGGAAGTCGTGCAGAGAAAGACAATAAAACATCCGGTTAATTTTCAAAATAAGATACAGTGTTCACGGCGGATCATATTTCCCTGCACTACACCTTGAAAACTACATAATGGGCAGAGGCAGGCCTGAAGTCAACAGGTCAGAGGTTTTCAGACGTCATTTCACCCCGTTGACACCGTGGACGAGGAGATATCCATCATGGCAGTGCACCGAGATGGACCGCAACGGACACGCATCCGTCCGTCAATACCATAGACTGTATAAAATAAGGTCAATACCCACCGGCTGCGTTTGCTGTGCGGAGCGGTGCAGCTCCGCCGGAAGACATCTCGGTGCACTGCCATGATGAATATCTCCTGGTCCACGGTGTCAACGGGGTGAAATGACGTCTGAAAACCTCTGACCTGTTGACTTCAGGCCTGCCTCTGCCCATTATGTAGTTTTCAAGGTGAAGTGCAGGGAAATACGATCCACCGTGAACACTGTGTATCTTATTTTGAAAATTAACCGGCGTTGTGCTCCGGCGTCCGGCAAAGATAGAAGTGCTGCGTATCTGTTGTTGTTGTAATTCGAATATATCCAAACGAATTACGGGTCATTTCAAATTCGTTCGAACTTGAGTTTTTGAAAAAGTGACAGCCCTACTGTACTGTGCCCTTAATTAATGACCCAAGCTGTGGTATAAACAACCCGTTCTGCTCCAATGTCACTAGATCATGCAGAAGAGGCTCTAGTATTTTTTCATAGCCAAACTCTCTGACATGGCTACTTTTGCACAACAATGCCAGGTAAATGGAGGACAAGGCTGAGTTACTACCATGGGGTAAGTTGCCCAAAACCCAGTAAATGGCACAAAGCTTGTGCTTTTTGCGTGATGTTCCCAAGGGATTACACAACTCAAAGTCATCCACGTACAAGCACAGGGAGATTCTTAAATCTTCCCCTGAAAGAAACAGATTGTTCTTGTAATGTTCACCATCCTGAAAACGAGGCTGAAGTTGGCATCCGATTCACAGCTTCTGATTGGAATTTTCCGGTCCACCTTAAAAGTGTCATAACGCCTGTAGATGGCGGTATTCAGTCGTTTTCCTAATTCATGAACTGAGAGCATTAAACATTGTGGGAGGATGAAAAGAGAATCAACCCTTCATTGCAACGGTATTTGATTCATCTAAAAACCAGGATTTTATTTATTTTAGTTGTAGATCTACTCTCTAATATGTGTAACTCACGGTAAAATGTAAATGATGTATTTCTATGTCTTTTTCTGATCTACATCACATTAGACCTGTTCCTGATATAAAACCACAAGACTTAGACTCCTCAAATCTGGACTAGATTATTAAACAGAGTCAATACATTCATAAAAACACTGTCTCTGATTTGTGAAACCTTTATTTTATTTGTGAAAATGCAAAAAAGGCGCATTTCACTGCTTCTTTTTCATCTAGACCACAATAGACCAGGTCCAGGTCTACAACCGCTACACTTAAGACTCCTCAAATCTGGACTTAATTATTCTACAGGGTCTATACATTCATAAAAACACTGTCTCTGATTTGTGAAACCTTTATTCTATTTGTGAAAATGCAAAAAAGGTGCATTTCACTGCTTCTTTTTCATCTAGACCACAATAGACCAGGTCCAGGTCTAGAACCGCTACACTTAGACTCCTCAAATCTGGACTGAATTATTCTACAGGGTCTATACATTCATAAAAACACTGTCTCTGATTTGTGAAACCTTTATTCTATTTGTGAAAATGCAAAAAAGGCGCATTTCACGGCTTCTTTCTCATCTAGACCATAATAGACCAGGTCCAGGTCTAGAACCGCTACACTTAGACTCCTCAAATCTGGACTGAATTATTCTACAGGGTCTATACATTCATAAAAACACAGTCTCTGATTTGTGAAACCTTTATTCTATTTGTGAAAATGCAAAAAAGGTGCATTTCATGGCTTTTTTCTCATCTAGACCACAATAGACCAGGTCCAGGTCTACAACCACTACACTTAGACTCCTCAAATCTGGACTGAATTATTCTACAGGGTCTATACATTCATAAAAACACTGTCTCTGATTTGTGAAACCTTTATTCTATTTGTGAAATGCAAAAAAGGTGCATTTCATGGCTTTTTTCTCATCTAGACCACAATAGACCAGGTCCAGGTCTAGAACCGCTACACTTAGACTCCTCAAATCTCACCAATAATAAAAATGAAAATAAAGATGTTAAGAAATACTGAAATGCGCCTTTTTTTTGCATTTTCACGAATAGAATAAAGGTTTCACAAATCAGAGACAGTGTTTTTATGAATGTATAGACCCTGTAGAATAATTCAGTCCAGATTTGAGGAGTCTAAGTGTAGCGGTTGTAGACCTGGACCTGGTCTAATGTGGTCTAGATGGGAAAAAAGCAGTGAAATGCACCATTGTTGCATTTTCACAAATAGAATAAAGGTTTCACAAATCAGAGACAGTGTTTTTATGAATGTATAGACCCTGTAGAATAATTCAGTCCAGATTTGAGGAGTCTAAGTGTAGCGGTTGTAGACCTGGACCTGGTCTATTGTGGTCTAGATGAAAAAGAAGCAGTGAAATGCACCTTTGTTGCATTTTCACAAATAGAATAAAGGTTTCACAAATCAGAGACAGTGTTTTTATGAATGTATAGACCCTGTAGAATAATTCAGTCCAGATTTGAGGAGTCTAAGTGTAGCGGTTCTAGACCTGGACCTGGTCTATTGTGGTGTAGATGAGAAAAAAAACGTGAAATGCGCCTTTGTTGCATTTTCACAAATAGAATAAAGGTTTCACAAATCAGAGACAGTGTTTTTATGAATGTATAGACCCTGTAGAATAATTCAGTCCAGATTTGAGGAGTCTAAGTGTAGCGGTTGTAGACCTGGACCTGGTCTAATGTGGTCTAGATGAGAAAAAAGCAGTGAAATGCACCATTGTTGCATTTTCACAAATAGAATAAAGGTTTCACAAATCAGAGACAGTGTTTTTATGAATGTATAGACCCTGTAGAATAATTCAGTCCAGATTTGAGGAGTCTAAGTGTAGCGGTTCTAGACCTGGACCTGGTCTATTGTGGTCTAGATGAAAAAGAAGCAGTGAAATGCACCTTTGTTGCATTTTCACAAATAGAATAAAGGTTTCACAAATCAGAGACTGTGTTTTTATGAATGTATAGACCCTGTAGAATAATTCAGTCCAGATTTGAGGAGTCTAAGTGTAGCGGTTGTAGACCTGGACCTGGTCTAATGTGGTCTAGATGAGAAAAAAGCAGTGAAATGCACCATTGTTGCATTTTCACAAATAGAATAAAGGTTTCACAAATCAGAGACAGTGTTTTTATGAATGTATAGACCCTGTAGAATAATTCAGTCCAGATTTGAGGAGTCTAAGTGTAGCGGTTGTAGACCTGGACCTGGTCTATTGTGGTCTAGATGAAAAAGAAGCAGTGAAATGCACCTTTGTTGCATTTTCACAAATAGAATAAAGGTTTCACAAATCAGAGACAGTGTTTTTATGAATGTATAGACCCTGTAGAATAATTCAGTCCAGATTTGAGGAGTCTAAGTGTAGCGGTTCTAGACCTGGACCTGGTCTAATGTGGTGTAGATGAGAAAAAAAACCGTGAAATGCGCCTTTTTTGCATTTTCACAAATAGAATAAAGGTTTCACAAATCAGAGACAGTGTTTTTATGAATGTATAGACCCTGTAGAATAATTCAGTCCAGATTTGAGGAGTCTAAGTGTAGCGGTTGTAGACCTGGACCTGGTCTAATGTGGTGTAGATGAGAAAAAAGCAGTGAAATGCACCATTGTTGCATTTTCACAAATAGAATAAAGGTTTCACAAATCAGAGACAGTGTTTTTATGAATGTATAGACCCTGTAGAATAATTCAGTCCAGATTTGAGGAGTCTAAGTGTAGCGGTTGTAGACCTGGACCTGGTCTAATGTGGTCTAGATGAGAAAAAAGCAGTGAAATGCACCATTGTTGCATTTTCACAAATAGAATAAAGGTTTCACAAATCAGAGACAGTGTTTTTATGAATGTATAGACCCTGTAGAATAATTCAGTCCAGATTTGAGGAGTCTAAGTGTAGCGGTTCTAGACCTGGACCTGGTCTATTGTGGTCTGGATGAGAAAAAAGCCATGAAATGCACCTTTGTTGCATTTTCACAAATAGAATAAAGGTTTTACAAATCAGAGACTGTGTTTTTATGAATGTATAGACCCTGTAGAATAATTCAGTCCAGATTTGAGGAGTCTAAGTGTAGCGGTTGTAGACCTGGACCTGGTCTATTGTGGTCTAGATGAGAAAGAAGCCGTGAAATGCGCCTTTTTTGCATTTTCACAAATAGAATAAAGGTTTCACAAATCAGAGACTGTGTTTTTATGAATGTATAGACCCTGTAGAATAATTCAGTCCAGATTTGAGGAGTCTAAGTGTAGCGGTTGTAGACCTGGACCTGGTCTATTGTGGTCTAGATGAAAAAGAAGCAGTGAAATGCACCTTTGTTGCATTTTCACAAATAGAATAAAGGTTTCACAAATCAGAGACTGTGTTTTTATGAATGTATAGACCCTGTAGAATAATTCAGTCCAGATTTGAGGAGTCTAAGTGTAGCGGTTGTAGACCTGGACCTGGTCTATTGTGGTCTAGATGAGAAAGAAGCCGTGAAATGCGCCTTTTTTGCATTTTCACAAATAGAATAAAGGTTTCACAAATCAGAGACAGTGTTTTTATGAATGTATAGACCCTGTAGAATAATTCAGTCCAGATTTGAGGAGTCTAAGTGTAGCGGTTGTAGACCTGGACCTGGTCTATTGTGGTCTAGATGAGAAAAAAGCCGTGAAATGCGCCTTTTTTGCATTTTCACAAATAGAATAAAGGTTTCACAAATCAGAGACAGTGTTTTTATGAATGTATAGACCCTGTAGAATAATTCAGTCCAGATTTGAGGAGTCTAAGTGTAGCGGTTGTAGACCTGGACCTGGTCTAATGTGGTCTAGATGGGAAAAAAGCAGTGAAATGCACCATTGTTGCATTTTCACAAATAGAATAAAGGTTTCACAAATCAGAGACAGTGTTTTTATGAATGTATAGACCCTGTAGAATAATTCAGTCCAGATTTGAGGAGTCTAAGTGTAGCGGTTGTAGACCTGGACCTGGTCTATTGTGGTCTAGATGAAAAAGAAGCAGTGAAATGCACCTTTGTTGCATTTTCACAAATAGAATAAAGGTTTCACAAATCAGAGACAGTGTTTTTATGAATGTATAGACCCTGTAGAATAATTCAGTCCAGATTTGAGGAGTCTAAGTGTAGCGGTTCTAGACCTGGACCTGGTCTATTGTGGTGTAGATGAGAAAAAAAACGTGAAATGCGCCTTTGTTGCATTTTCACAAATAGAATAAAGGTTTCACAAATCAGAGACAGTGTTTTTATGAATGTATAGACCCTGTAGAATAATTCAGTCCAGATTTGAGGAGTCTAAGTGTAGCGGTTGTAGACCTGGACCTGGTCTAATGTGGTCTAGATGAGAAAAAAGCAGTGAAATGCACCATTGTTGCATTTTCACAAATAGAATAAAGGTTTCACAAATCAGAGACTGTGTTTTTATGAATGTATAGACCCTGTAGAATAATTCAGTCCAGATTTGAGGAGTCTAAGTGTAGCGGTTGTAGACCTGGACCTGGTCTAATGTGGTCTAGATGAGAAAAAAGCAGTGAAATGCACCATTGTTGCATTTTCACAAATAGAATAAAGGTTTCACAAATCAGAGACAGTGTTTTTATGAATGTATAGACCCTGTAGAATAATTCAGTCCAGATTTGAGGAGTCTAAGTGTAGCGGTTCTAGACCTGGACCTGGTCTATTGTGGTCTAGATGAAAAAGAAGCAGTGAAATGCACCTTTGTTGCATTTTCACAAATAGAATAAAGGTTTCACAAATCAGAGACTGTGTTTTTATGAATGTATAGACCCTGTAGAATAATTCAGTCCAGATTTGAGGAGTCTAAGTGTAGCGGTTGTAGACCTGGACCTGGTCTATTGTGGTCTAGATGAGAAAGAAGCCGTGAAATGCGCCTTTTTTGCATTTTCACAAATAGAATAAAGGTTTCACAAATCAGAGACTGTGTTTTTATGAATGTATAGACCCTGTAGAATAATTCAGTCCAGATTTGAGGAGTCTAAGTGTAGCGGTTGTAGACCTGGACCTGGTCTATTGTGGTCTAGATGAAAAAGAAGCAGTGAAATGCACCTTTGTTGCATTTTCACAAATAGAATAAAGGTTTCACAAATCAGAGACTGTGTTTTTATGAATGTATAGACCCTGTAGAATAATTCAGTCCAGATTTGAGGAGTCTAAGTGTAGCGGTTGTAGACCTGGACCTGGTCTATTGTGGTCTAGATGAGAAAGAAGCTGTGAAATGCGCCTTTTTTGCATTTTCACAAATAGAATAAGGGTTTCACAAATCAGAGACAGTGTTTTTATGAATGTATAGACCCTGTAGAATAATTCAGTCCAGATTTGAGGAGTCTAAGTGTAGCGGTTGTAGACCTGGACCTGGTCTATTGTGGTCTAGATGAGAAAAAAGCCGTGAAATGCGCCTTTTTTGCATTTTCACAAATAGAATAAAGGTTTCACAAATCAGAGACAGTGTTTTTATGAATGTATAGACCCTGTAGAATAATTCAGTCCAGATTTGAGGAGTCTAAGTGTAGCGGTTGTAGACCTGGACCTGGTCTATTGTGGTCTAGATGAGAAAAAAGCCGTGAAATGCGCCTTTTTTGCATTTTCACAAATAGAATAAAGGTTTCACAAATCAGAGACAGTGTTTTTATGAATGTATAGACCCTGTAGAATAATTCAGTCCAGATTTGAGGAGTCTAAGTGTAGCGGTTGTAGACCTGGACCTGGTCTAATGTGGTCTAGATGAAAAATAAGCCGTGAAATGCGCCTTTTTTGCATTTTCACAAATAGAATAAAGGTTTCACAAATCAGAGACTGTGTTTTTATGAATGTATAGACCCTGTAGAATAATCTAGTCCAGATTTGAGGAGTCTAAGTCTTGTGGTTTTATATCAGGAACAGGTCTAATGTGATGTAGATCAGAAAAAGACATAGAAATACATCATTTACATTTTACTGTGAGTTACATATATTAGAGAGTAGATCTACAACTAAAATAAATAAAATCCTGGTTTTTAGATGAATTAAATACCGTTGCAATGAAGGGTTGATTCTCTTTTCATCCTCCCACAATGTTTCATGCTCTCAGTTCATGAATTAGGAAAACGACTGAATACCGCCATCTACAGGCGTTATGACACTTTTAAGGTGGACCGGAAAATTCCAATCAGAAGCTGTGAATCGGATGCCAACTTCAGCCTCGTATCCTGAAATGAGCAATACTGCTGTTGATTTACATTACAAACTGCATGACTATGAACAACCTTATCAACTATATCTTTATGCTCCAGCAGCTGCTGTAGAGACTTGAGTATGGGAACATATTGATAAGTTTTTTTCCCCCTTGCATCAAGAACATATTCAACAGGTTCCACAACCTTAAAATGCTCCTTGTAGTATTTTTGACGTTTGAATCCTGTAGCTAGTGAACCATCCTTGCCTATTGCTTTTAGCAAAGGATTGTGGGTAGAAATAGCAATGCTCAACTCATCAATTATTAACTGATCAACATTGAGGTCATGCTTTTTGAAAACATCAACAGTAATACTGTTTGTTACTGGCACAACAGCAGAGGTGAAAATAAAGTGCAAATCTTCCAGTAGCACATCAATTGCTGAGCTTGGGACATGTGAGTTAATCTCCAATTTTAGAAGTACAGATGCCAATTTATGAATGATTGCATCTTCCAGATTCTCATTTTTATCTGCTTCAATTAATTCTTGAGAACCTAAATTAGAGCCTGTTTCTGCATCATCAGGGCAACATTCTTCAGATGAATTATCCTCATGTACATCACTGTTTGTTACTACTCCAACTTTTAAATCATTCACTGTGCAAGTGCTGTGCTTCCTGTTTTTATGAGATTTGAAAGAGGCATATATATTAGATTGATAAGAACAATTCTGGTACATACATGTGACAGTCTCAAAGCGCTTCAAGTGGTTGTAAATATGGGCGAAGTATTCTCTATTAGATGGAATGGCACTTCCTGGACACAAAGAGCATGTGTATATTTCTACCTCAGCACTTTTTGGTGAAACATGTATTTTGCTTAAGTGAGTCTTCAGGGCATTCCAAGTTTTGAAAGAGCATGGGCATTCAAAATATGTGCAGGGATATGGGTGTCTCTGGCCAAAATGGCCATGTGCTAACTTATAGTGCTTCAGGAGCTCGTACCTTTTAGATACAGTCGTCAAACATTCTTTGCATTTCCACATAACCTAAAGAAATGGAGAAAATAATTATTAATACATATGATTATAATTGTTTTAAAATGTTAAAGATAAATACAAATACATCGTTGTACCATAGGCAATGTGAAGTGACAATGCAACCATGTGGGTCTTTTTTATTGTTATTTTGCACAGTAAAATCAATCATGTATCTATGATTAAAATTATATATTTAATTCCTTTAGTCACACTGAATTACCAACCAAGAAATCATGCATAAAAAAATAAATGATCACACTGCAAAAATCGAGGAACGCAGTAAAATCAGCCCTGGAATTTAGCATCAGACCAGCCCGCTCCATGTCAGCAGCAATGACCCTCACACAGACATGGCGTAGACATCCGCGCGCTTCATCCCTCCATACTTGAGCGTACTGGCGTGGACAGTCCGCGCCGTAACCCCCAATTTCCACCAGATGCGTGTTGCGCCGGATTTCCACGGGATGCGTGTCCGTTGCGGTACGGTAGCGCTGGTTATCCGCTGCGTGCTCCGCCGTCCGTCAATACCCACCGGCTGCGTTTGCTGTGCGGAGCGGTGCAGCTCCGCCGGAAGACATCTCGGTGCACTGCCATGATGGATATCTTCTCGTCCACGGTGTCAACGGGGTGAAATGACGTCTAAAAACCTCTGACCTGTTGAATTCAGGCCTGCCTCTGCCCATTATGTAGTTTTCAAGGTGTAGTGCAGGGAAATATCATCCGCCGTGAGCACTGTGTATCTTATTTTGAAAATTAAGCGGATGTTTTATTGTATTTCTCTGCACGACTTCCTGCCCCGCACAATGATGGGGCAGGCTGTGGGACAGTGGTGTCCGGTAGCCCTCCATGCTGCCCCCCGGCCCATCCTTTTCTGTCCCCCAATTTTAAAGCACCACATACACCTACATTTTAGGGGACAGATGGGAACAGGTTCCAGGTGGGTGGTGGTTGGGGGGGGGGGGGGGGGGGGGGGGGGGGCGGTCCGCGTCGGGCGGTGTGTCTCTGGCTCTCTGGGGGGGCCGGCCATTGCCGCCCCGGGTCCTGGGGCCTGCGGGGTGTCCTGCGGCCTCTGTGGCTCCCTGGTTGTGGGGTCTGGGCGCTCCTGTGGTCTTGGGGTGGCGGGCCGCCCGCCTTCCCCCGCAGGGCCGGCCCTGGACCCTGGTGTTGGTTTTCATAAACACATTGGGAGGTGTTCAAATACACGCATGCATGTTCGATACTTCAGCCCCGTGACGCATCGCAAAGAACCAATGGGATCACTTCAAAGGGGCCCACTTGCTTCTCAAACCTTCCACACTGCGCTCTCTCTTCTCTACAGTCGGGCTTTCCCCCTCCACCAAGACTCTCCCATTTTTGGTGTTCAGTATAGACTTCTCTTTTGTTTTTGTTTCTCAGTACAGTATAGTAGACATGTATATGTTTATTTCTGATAATCTGCATGGCGCACAACCACCTCAAAAAAACAACAACCGCCTCCCATGATGATAACGTCACGGTCTGTGGCTCTGTCCTCCACATTACAAGAAACCTGCAGAGATTGTCTCTGTCCCAGCAAGAATGTCAAGAAAAGAAGAGGTAGGACAGTCACCATGCCGCTTTCCCCCTTATGCCGGCAATTTCATTCAGCCGGCGGCATGGCGAAAATAAAAACAACTGCAGAAAATCAAGGACAGTCAACCCATCAAATCTGATATGTATCTCATGTCAAACACAGTCTGTCTCGAAACTTATGCCAGATAACGTTTCACAACTAGCACTTCTAAATATCAGGTCTCTGGCTGGCAAATCCTTCTTAATCAATGATTTTATTAACAAGCACAAACTTGATTTTATGTTTTTAACTGAAACTTGGCTAAGTCAGGAAAATAGTGCAGCAGTTTTAATTGAGACAGCCCCTCCAAATTTTAGTTTCTTTAGTGAAGCAAGAACACATAAGAGAGGAGGCGGAGTTGCCACTCTGTTCAAGGACAGCTTCCAGTGTAAGCAAATGTTTTATGGTCAATTTGACTCCTTTGAATATGTTGCCACTCAGTCAAAATCCCCCTGTCAAGCAATTTTAGTGACCATCTATAGACCCCCCAAATATGATACAAGGTTTTTTGATGAGTTTGCCAAATTGCTGTCTATTGTGTGCATGGATTTTCAAAATTAAAGCCCACAACATGCTGCCTTGATATTCTGCCTTCAAACTTTTTTAAAACCATTTTTAACTGCATAGCTCCAGATGTACTGCAGATAATAAATACTTCTCTTATAGCAGGCCAGTTTCCCCAGGCCTTGAAAACTGCAGTAATAAAACCTCTCCAAAAAAAATCAAATCTGGACGCCACAACAATTAGTAACTACAGGCCAATATCAAATCTGCCATTTTTGGGGAAAATCATTGAAAGGGTTGTCTTTCAGCAAATCCATACTTTTATGATGCAAAACAATCTTTTTAACACATTTCAGTCTGGATTTCGGCCACATCACAGCACTGAGACTGTACTTATCAAAGTCTTAAATGATATTCATCAGAATAATGATGCATGCAAATCCTCTGTCCTGGTATTACTAGATCTCAGTGCTGCATTTGATACAGTTGATCATAATATACTACTTAGTAGATTGGAAAAGTGGGTGGGACTCACCGGCACTGTACTACAATGGTTCAAATCTTACTTACAAGATAGGGACTTTTTTGTGTCAGTTGGTAACCATGAATCTGAGCGAACTACGATCACATGTGGGGTTCCTCAAGGGTCCATTCTCGGACCACTTCTATTCAACATCTATATGCTACCCCTAGCCCAGATTATGGAACATCACAACATCTCCTATCATACGTATGCCAACGACACACAACTCTATATCTCAGTGTCATCACACGACTATAGTCCCTTACTCTCACTGAGTAACTGTATTGATCAAATCAATGACTGGATGTGCCAGAATTTTCTCCAGCTAAATCCAGAAAAGACAGAGGTATTAATTTTTGGCCCTAGAAATGAAAGGGCAAAGATCAGCGCCCACCTTGGCTCTATGTCATTGACAGCTACAAATCAAGCCAGAAATCTTGGTGTTATTATTGACTCAGACCTGAACTTCAACAGCCATTTAAAGTTTATTACTAAATCTGCCTATTACCACCTGAAAAATATAGCTAGAATTAAGGGGTTTCTGTCTTATTCATGCATTCATTTTTAGTAGGTTGGATTATTGCAATGGCTTATTTACAGGCCTTAACAAAAAATCAATCAGACTGCTGCAGCTGATTCAGAACGCTGCCGCCAGAGTCCTTACAAACACCAGGAAACTGGACCATATTACACCGGTCATTAAATCGCTACACTGGCTTCCTGTGAGTCAAAGAATAGATTTTAAAATCTTACTGCTGGTCTACAAAGCCCTGAATGGTCTCGGACCAAAATACATGCTTGACCTACTGGTTCCCTACGAAGCATCCAGACCCCTTAGGTCATCTGGAACAGGTTTGTTGTGTGTTCCAAGAACAAGAACCAAGCAAGGTGAGGCAGCATTCAGTTATTATGCTCCTCACCTGTGGAACAAACTTCCCGTAGATCTGAGGTCTGCTCAAACTGTCAGCTCCATTAAATCAGGGCTAAAAACACTGTTGTTTACTGAAGCATACTCTTAGATTAAATACTTACCTGCTGTATTCTACTGCCCATACTTTTTAACTACACACTGTTGATTTATGCCTTTTATTATTCTACTTCTTTTCTTATCCTGACTGTTCAATGTATTGAGCCTGTTTTTATTTTATGTTATTGTATTTTATTATTATCACTATTATTCTCAATTTCTATTTCCCTTTTTAATCAACTGTTTTTATTGTTTTAAATTGTGTCTTGTTGCTTTTAATGTCTCTGTAAAGCACTTTGAATTACCTTGTGTTGAATTGTGCTATACAAATAAACTTGCCTTGCCTTGCCTTGCCTCAAGGCCACAACACATCAGCTACACAGCCTGTTTATCCCGTTTTTTTGTTTGTTTGTTTATTTGTTTGTTTGTTTTTCCTCCTTCTCCACATGCACTGTCACTGTATAACTCACGACTTAAGCACCTGCCCCCTCCCCCTTGCTTGTTGCTTACTTTCCCCTTGACACACCTTGGTGTACCACGGCCCTCTCTGGCTCATATTAGGAAGTTTTTCCAATAAAGGGCCATGTGAATTGTTTGTATATATACAATTTTGTTTATATATATGTATATATATATATATATGTATATATATATATATATATATATATATATATATATATATATATATATATATATATATATATATATATATATGTGTGTGTGTGTACAGTATAGACTGTGTGTGTGTGTGTGTGTGTGTGTGTGTATATATATATATAAATATATGAATGCATGAATAAAGCATGAAATCTCGCATTTTTGATGTACGAAAGCATCCTGTATCATAACTACATGTGTGCCGTTTGTAACAAACCAAACCGCGTGAAAATCAGTTGAAAATTCAGTGAGTTATTCTATTTTACTTGTGCATACAGCTCCTTCCTCAATAGAAGTGAATGCACTGTGGAGGCGAAGCGAGACCCATCCAAGATAGGTCCGGCTAGGACGTTGGCTCCAATAGGCAGCGGCAGTAAATGCGGCGTCTATGTATATATGTCTATGCTTGGGACGGCCTAGAACTCAAACGACTTCTGGTTCAAGCGAGTAGTAGCAGTAGCACTATAAAAATAAGAGACTTGGGACGGACCCCGCGGACTCCACGGCACTGGCCGTTTGGCCGTGGTATAATTCCTGCCCTGCGATTAGAAATAATAAAAATAAAAAAATCCGAGTCTGTGCTGCTTGCCTTGCCTGATCGGGCGTGTCTGCGCAGGGTCTGCTGGCCCGCCGGCTATTTACTTTACTTGCCCCGGGCATTCAGGCAGCCGTTAATGTCAGACGCTGCCTGTATGTACACCCTCCACTACATGCACTATATTTATCCTTGGGGTACGATTATGTAAGTGTACTCATCTTCCCACTACCTTTCCTGCAAGTCTGTTGATAGCCCTCCAGCCCTCATTAAACTAAGATTATATCCAGACTCCAGGAAAATCGTCAATCTGGATAATCTGGTTATCCACGTACAAACAAATGGGACCCGGATCTCTCTGAACAGTGGCGTGCACAGACGTTTTGAAGGGCAGGGGTGAAAAGAAAAAAAGGGGCACATACAACGCGTTCTCGCCACTGAAGAGGGCACTAAGTTCCGCGTGTTTTCGGGGGCACTTTAGACATGTTTATATGTTATACAAATGGCACATTATACAGTATAGCCTTGAAAAAGACTAACTAGACAGACTACTCAAGTTAGTTTGTAGTAGGATCAGCATCCACAAGAACTGTGTAGATTCAAGAATGGACTGTGAAGAACACACAGAGACATGAATGTATGAAAGAAAGAAATCCCTGGGGGGATTTTCAGTTAAGTAGATGCCATTTCCTGTATTCTGGATTTTAACACCATATTAGCACCAGATAATCCAAACTGATTCTGTGAGATATAGTTCTGGCTCAACATACATCATAAAAGGGCCTAACATAAAAGTCATTGCAACATTAATGTTTCTACCACCCAAGAGGGCAGTTTATCATGTTTTAACCAGCCAAAGGGGCAGTTTAGTGTTTTTTCCACCCAAGAGGGCAGTTTAGTGTGTTTTTTGGCTCCAAAGAGGGCACTTTAGCGTGCGTTTTTCAACAATTGGGCCCTGCCTCCCCCTGTGCACACCACTGTCTCTGAACCTACACAAGCTGATAATTCTCCTTTCCTGTAACTCAGGTACTGTGTAGTCAGAATAACAGACAGGTTAGCCCTATAGTTGTTTACCAGGACAAACAGTGCAGATCTGGAGGAACAAGCATACTTATTACTGGAACAGGATGTGTGACTGTAAATTGTAAAACCCTAAACAAACACATTTTCTCCTTTATAAAGGCCTACAGTGAAGTCAAATAGTCTCTTCGAGCAGATGCTATCATCTCCTTTACAGCAGAGACATAACCTATCTGTTTCTCTGGAAAAAAACAACAACTTTAAAAATAGGTAACTAGTGTCCAGCTCCATTCTGAGGGACTTTCTCTAAAAACACAATGTTGAGACTTTGCAGCAGAGCTCTAGTAAGTAAACAACAGCATTTAAAATATAAAAAATATTTCTTTAATCTTGCATGACACTAGTGTTTACTACCCTGCATTCTTATGTCTTACATTTAAAGAACATTTTGTTTTTATATTTTGATTTAAATTTTTGCACTGAGTCTGTACGTTCTTAACTGTATTGTTTGTGCAGAATTTTTACATACAAATGAATTCAGTAGGGATGTCCCGATCAAGTCTGGATGTCCTGATCCGAGTCATTAGGGTCCGGGCAGCTAAGCTGCCAGGACACTGTTGTAAGCCTAGGTAATCTTCTTCTTTCTTCTTTCTCTTCTTTCTCTCTTTTTTTTCAAAAACTGTAAAACTTCTTAAACCTATCTCCTCCCACAATTTTTGCTCAGTTGACACCAAACTTGCTACAGAGCATCTTCAGATTGTCCTACAAAAACTACGTTTCTCAGATTTTTGATTTATCAAAAATTGAGCTTACATTGCATCAAAATGTTTGACTGTAAACAGTACTGTAAACATATACATGCAAATTCTTGCTAAATAAATCTTCAATGTTCACGAAAAAGTGACAAAATTCTAGAGTCATGGTAGATGATGTGTGGCAAATTTCAGAATTTTATCTCAAATAACTCAATATAAAAATGGCAATTTTCAATCAGATTTTCACTTATGGAGCAAATCAATCATTGTTACAAACAAATTACCAACATCTCCATGCTGTCTAGATGCAATATGTGTATTTTCAGATTTTTGTCTTAATAACTGAATTTTTTACACTGGTTTCAAATCTGCCTTTCCATGCACGAATGGCTGCTTTCCTACACAACAGTGAATGACTTACTCACTTTGTGAAGCCACTGTTGAGTTGCTACTTGCCAATTAGCTCAGAGGGGTAGATGACCGTCTTAGGTTCCAGAGGTTGCTCAGAATTGCCTAAAAATGCCCGGACCTTTTTCCCTGTTTGAAAATATACAGCTGCACAACATGTAAATGAAAAATTATATAAAATAAATGGCAAGGCTATACGTTAACTTTTTGCACATAGCATTGGAGCTATAGAGGTTTAAAGGTTTGCAGCACAGGACACAAAACTGTAACACAAGTATAAAAGTATCAAGAAGGTTTGAAACAATTAAAAATCTTTGTGGGGACATCAAAATTAGATTTTCCCTCTTGTTGAAATATTTGATTATTAACACTTGGTGACACTATTTGTGGTAGAAATAAAGCATAAGTTCAATAAAATATTGTTGATATTAATGATTACCTCCTGAATTAATTTCATGCTAGAAAATATATATATAATATATAAAAATATATAAATATTTGTATTCACTTAGGCCATACATAGCATTACCAGAGAGGCAGAGGGAAGAGAGTGAGACATTCTTTCAGACACTCTCTCAGCTTTAAATTCAATGCAGTCAGGTTTCCTATTGTTTTTGCAGAATTGACTGTAACACAATAAATCCTCATTGGTATCTGATGAAACAGTTGTGATTATAACTAGTTATGACATACATGTTTTTGTTGCTGTATCTTTCAGATAAAGGTGGGGATGGTGAAGCCCTGTCACTTGGTGAAACCTGTATCAGTGACCCTGGTCTCTGGCAGAAACCTGAGCCAGCAGATGGGACTGCCCAAGCAGCCTGTCCCCGATCTGCAGCAGACCTGTAACCGCTACCTCAGCTTCCTGGAGCCAATGGTGGAGGTGGACGAGCTGAAGCGAACACAAAAACTGATGGAAGAGTTTCTGAAAGCAGGAGGGGTCGGAGAAAGACTGCAGAGAGGCCTGGAGAGGAAAACACACAACACTGAGAACTGGGTGAGCTCAACAACTACACCAACAGCTGCAGACACATTTACTGAGACACAGTGTGCAGTTATTCAGCCCCTGATTTATCTAATCAGTAGCTCATTATGCACTCAGCTCCTGGGACTGACCGTTAGAGGGCGGGGCTGGAGAGGGTTGGAGAGAGAGGGTGGGGCAGGGGAGAGAGGGTGGGGCTGGAGACAGAGGGTGTGGCTAGAGAGGGATTTAGAGAGGGTGGGGCAAGTGCACATACACACACTCACAGATAGTGATTTTTTTTTTTTTAATTCTTTTTTGTTACGCACTGTGGCAGTATCAAAACCTTGCACAAATAAGAGGAGAGCCTGGGCATAGAAAGCTAGCAGCTCATGTATTGGCTCTCACGGTGGTGATTGTGACTGACTTATTGGAAACTTAACTCCTTTTTTGTACATTTTGTACAATTCAACCTTAATTTGGAAAAAGACAATGTCCAGAAACATTTAGCATGAAGTAAAGGCACCATGAAATACCTTCTTTACAAACTCATGGCCAGTGGCGGTTCTAGCCTAAATGGCGCCCTGGGTGACCCCCCCTTGGAAATCAAGTTAATTTTATTTAATTTTATTTTCTATGTAGTGCCAGATCACAAAAGAAGTCATTTAAGGTTACTTTTCCTACAGAACAGGTCTATACCTTGTCCTTTTATTAAACTTACAAACTCCTGCCCATTCGGCTCATATCAGGATCCGCTACTGCTCAAGGCACTGTCCATGTTTGTGTGTATCATCTGTGTGTCACTCATCTGTTTGTAGTTTACAGAGGACTATGTGAAAATGGATTATCTCTACAAGAGGCATTCTGTTGTGGGTTATTCAAATCCTGGGGCGCTTTTTCCCGAGAAGGACTACAGAGATAAAAAGGGACAAATAAGGTAAACAAACAAACACACACACACACACACACACACACAGATGGTCTACTGAATTTGTTTTTAACGTGCTATAGAAATAAACTTGACTTGACACGACACACACACACACACACACACACACACACACACACACACACACACACACACACACACACAGGTTTGTGACCCAGAGTCGCCCTTTTTTGCAACAAGTAGCACATGTGATTGTGAATCAGTTTCCGCTGCTTTGGTGCAAATCAAAGTGACAACAGGTGCAATGGAGAGGCAAAGGCAAGATAACCTTTAAAAAGGGAACGGTTTTACATGTGGTGGCCACAGACAGTTGCTCTCTCCCAGGGGCGGACTGGGACTAAAAAACAGCCCTGGACTTTGATTCGGCCCAGCCCACAACAACCGGTGTGCGGAAACTCATCAGCCCCAGACACGGTCAAAATACTTAAATCTTAACACATGATACCTTCCACTTTATAGCAATAGCACCGATGTTGACTAGATGTTGTGTTAAGAGCATAGTGTAGAATACTCACTGAGAAATAAATGACACAGTCCAGATGTCTCTCTGCTGAACAATACAATGCAGGTGACTGCCTGAAACACACAACAAGACATGGTATGAGTTATGATAAATCACAATGTAAAGAGGCTGTCCACCTAGCGGACTGGACGCGAAACAGTAGATTATCTGGGAGAAAAAGGGAAAAAAAAAATCATTTAATTTTGTTCTCAACAAATTATGCAGTGTACATCAGTAAAGACTTTCACCTTGAATAATTGTTCATCAAGATCTGATGTGGGATTTAAGTGTTTAATTATTGTTTTTGAACACTGTATATTACCTGAATACCACTGTCATACTGAGCACCCTGCTGAGCCCATTCAATCATTAACACTTTGTATGGAAAAAAAACCCATGAATTGTCAAATGTTCATCTTGAACAGCCAAATCTGATTTGACTGACACAATTCCAAGTCGGGTACGACCCTAAAATTTACACAAAATCAGTTGGACGAGTCTTGCTCAGTTTGTTATATAATGTCCTCTGTGACTCTGGAGGTAACCTTCTAAAGGCTGAGAAACTACTTCAGGGTTATTTTGGATTGGTCTTGAGATTTCAATTTTTGGGTTTTAGGAGATTGAGCTATACAAGGGTTAAAAGTCAGGATATCTCAGCCTCTAATTTGGATGATTCTTTTATAAAATTTTTGGAGTTCCTTTCGAACATTTAAATGAATAACCACATCTTCTCTGTTCAGGTTTGCTGCCAAATTCATAGCAGCTACAATGGACTTAAAGACAATGATTGACAAGTAAGTACTGAACTTAAATTTCTGATTTTGAATTTTTACCAGATGTAAGAGATCTTTATCATCCTAAAAGTTTCATTACTTTCTGTCATGACGTATTGCTTCGCACAGTGTTATACTGAATACAACTATTGTGCAGCTCAGAAATGAACTGTAACAATGACTCAAGTTAATCAATTTCTTTGTTGTTCTCACCTTCAAACATTAAATAGCAGAAGCAGTTTATACATTAACAGAGGTTTTAACTGGTGCCTGAAAGTTGTACTGAATTCAAATAAACACAAGAAGTTTGTGCTCTAGAAAAGGATCAACACTCAGTGAATACTCTCCTAAGCCCTTTGATAAGCTATTATGGCAAGGCTTAACTATACAGACCAGTGAGCAGTGATAACTAACATGTCTTTGGGGTCATCAGGTGGGAACCCCTTTCACCGGTGTTTCGTCTAGTTGGTCCCACGACACCTCCAGGAGGCTAGACAGTGATCTCTGGCATCCCAGAGACACTCCCCTAATGCCAGCTCTCACTGCTCTCCACACCAACACAACAACCTCCTTAACCTTACTTACACATGGCTTTCTCAGCCCAAACAGCACTGCCACCTTCAACAAACCCAGGCTCCGTACAAGCAAGCTCCAGGTAGAAGCAGTGCTGATACTACCTTTCCTAGCACATTCACCATACTCTAATTCACACACTACATAACATAACTACAGTGTAAGCTAAAGTTAAAAGAGATAACTGAACTCACAGGATCAGCAAACACATGGCCTGCTGCATGGCCTCGAAATGGCCACCAAATGGATTCAACTAGGTCACAACCACACTTAAATAACCTTCCTCTTCCTCCTTACTAACACATGGCTACAATATAAACTACAGCTAAAGGAGATAAATGAACTCGCAGGATCAGCAAACACTCACCTTGCAGCATGGTCTCAAGCAAAAGGGATTCAAATAGGCCACTCCCACACTTAAATAGCCTTCCTCTTCCTGGATTTCCTCCTAAGAGGAAGTGGATCTCTCCACAAGATCTCCAGGAGTTATGTGCCCTGCTTAGTAGTTCCCCCTGCTGGCCCCCAACTAACATTATTTCTTCTGTAGTAAATGAACTTGCTGGTTCTCATGGCTTCATCTGACATTTCCTTCACTGTCTTCTTCAAACTCTGTCCCCGCACTCCGAGTTCCCCCAGGAGCGAGATAGCTGATCTTGCTATAAATCCCCTACACTCCACTTCCACTGGACAAATCCTAGTCTTCCATCCTCGCTGCTCAGCTTCTGCTCCTAAATCTGCATATCTAAGCTTTTTTCTTTCATAGGCTTCTTCCACTGAGTCTTCCCAAGGAACTGTCAGTTCAATGAAATAAACTATCCGTTGACTCAATGACCACAACACTATGTCAGGCCTCTGCTTAGTACAAACTATTTCCTGGGGAACAACAAGCTTTCCCCCTAAATCTACCTGCATTTCCCAATCACGAGCACCTACTAGGCGGCCACACCCTTGTCTCCTTACTAACTTATCCCTTCTGTATTTCTCTCCCTCACGGACAAACTGAATTGCTAAATTCCTATCTTTATAACCTTCTGAATTGACCTCTCTTCGTTTCCCTTCGATTCCTGCAGCTAAACATTTCAACACCTGGTTATGACGCCATGTATATCGGCCTTGTGACAAACTAACCTTACAGCCTGACAAAATATGCTTTAAGGTTGCGGTACCTGAACACAATGGACACGATGGGTCCTCATTTACCCACAGTTTTAGGTTCTGGGGAGTTGGAAGCACATCATATGTAGCCCCTACCAGGAATCTAATACTATTCTCCTCCATAGTCCACAGGTCCCTCCAACTAAGCTTCCTCTTCTCTACACTTTCCCAATTCAACCACTGTCCCTGTTTAGCCTGGGCCACAACCTTTGCACCCCTTACTATCTCCTCCTGTCTACGTATCTGTTCCACAACCAGCTTTCTTTTATCTTTGGGACCTGCTGTATTCCAAACCGGTTTGCCTGAGCCAAGCCCCAGGCCTCCCTGGCCAAACTGAACATTACCTACAATCTCTGCATGCCTTAGAGCTGCCTCTGCCTCCTGAACTGCCGTTCTTGGGTTCCACTTCCCCCCTTTGGTTGGGTTTGGAGCCACACTCCTAACTACCACGTCCTTACTCCCAGATAACAACAGCTCTGTCCTGACCTTGGTACATTTAAATTCCTCTGTCAAACTAGATACTGGCAGCTGAAGTATCCCTTTTCCATACAATGCAACACTACTTAGGCACCTAGGAGCGCCCAACCACTTCCTAATATAGGAGCTAACCGACCTTTCAATTCTCTCCACAACAGATACTGGGATTTCATAAACTGATAATGGCCACATTAACCTAGGATATAGTCCAAATTGTAAACACCACAACTTCAATTTTCCTGGAAGCTCTGACTTATCTATTCTATCCAATCCTTCAGCCACATCTTTTCTAAATTTCACCACCTGTTCCTTATCATTCAACTCTACATTGTACCACCTACCTAAACTCTTCACTGACTTTTCCCTAATTGTTGGGATGTCCTCATCATCTATGACAAACTTCCTATCACTTACCTTCCCTCTACATATCAAGATGCTTCTAGATTTACTAGGCTTGATCTTCATGCTGGCCCACTTCAGGTTCTTATTTACCTTCTCTAGTAGCCTCTTTGTACATGGCACTGTTGTGGTCACCAGTGTCATATCATCCATGTAAGCCCTAACTGGTGGAAGATGTAAATGCTAATGGAGAAATTGTACACCCTGCCATGATACCTATTTCTAGCCTCTGCCAACCTGTTGTGAAATCTGCCGTACTTAGACACAACCTAATATCCTGAAAGTACGCTTTCACTAAGTTAACAACTACCTGTGGCACTCTGAAGTAATCAAACGCACTCCAAATTAGACTGTGGGGTACTGAACCAAACGCATTTGCTAGATCTAAGAATACTACATGTAGGTCCCTTTTGTTAATCTTCGCTGCCTGAATCTGGTGCCAGATCATGCTAGTATGCTCTAAACACCCTGAAAAACCTGGTATTCCTGCCTTCTGCACCATGGTATCAATTAATATATTCCTTTCTAAGTAGCTAGCTAATCTCTGCGCAACTACACTGAAGAAAATCTTCCCCTCCACATTCAAGAGGGGAATCATCCAGAACTGGCTAAGGTCCACAGACTCCTTCTCCTTAGGAATAAGGACACCTCCTGCCCTACGCCATGCTCTTGGTATAACTTGTTTTTCCCAAACTATTCTTAGCTGTTTCCACAAAAATTTAAGTGTATCAGGCGCACTTTTGTAAACCCGGTAGGGGACTCCATTAGGCCCTGGGGCCGAGGAAGCCTTTGCACACCTGACCACCTCCTGAACTTCCTTCCACCTAGGTGGCCTAACGTCCATCTCATGCTCTATTGCTCCTAATGGAGGGATATCGGGTGGGAAACCGACTATCCTGTTCTTCTCTAAATCTGAATATGTGTTTCTCAAATATTCTTCAACCTCTAACCTTTCTGCTTTAAGCTGCCCTCCCTTTTCCTGGCTGAACAATCCTTAACTTAAAAGGGTCCTTGAAAAAACCTGTCCTAGCATATTCCTTCTTCCTCCTCTTTTTCCTAAGATGCTCTGCCCTTCTAAGAACCGCTAACCTGCTTCTCAACTCCTCTTGCAACACCTTAATTCCCTCCCTTTCTTCTTCTGTAGCCCTTTTCCACTGCTTTCTTAACTGTCTCCTTTCCTTGACTAACCTCTCTATTTCTCTTTGCCGCCTAGACTTACCTGCCTGTACCCTCCCACTCCTCTTTCTCTCATGCACCCCAAACCTCTCTACACCATCTTTTCTAACCTTTTTATTGCATTTCCTCTAAGCCTACTCAAGATTACTGATAAATCTCTATTAACTGTCTCCCATTCTTTCCTATCATTTGCTCTAGGCCATCTCACTCTAACCTTTTGCTCCATGGTTCTCTCTCTGACTGGCATACTGGCCTCAGTGTCACCTGCATCCTCTCTTACTACCCCCTCCTCCTCCTCCTCAGTGACAGCGTTACTGATATCCTGCGAACTGTGGTTTTCTACCTGCCGCTGGACTTCATCCGACTGACTCGACTGACTCGACTGACTTCTTAGGAAGTACTGATCAATGCGGCTACTCTGCCCCTTCTTTGCCACACACTTCTTCTTTCCCTGATGAGATCTGAGGCCTTTCACTGATGTTACTTTCTGCCAGCCACAAGGACAAACCTGAAGCATCTTGTTCTCAACTGTGCTACTTTTATCCTCTACAGATGCACTCACCTTGCCCAGAGTGCTGTTAATTCTAGCCCTGGAGGATAAGTCCGTGCCCCTATCCTTCACTGAGTCACAGATCCAAGTCATAGTTGTGTCCGTTCCAATGTCTGTTACCATGTAATCCACCTGTGAGTCATCTTCCACCCCTGCTCTCGCTGACTCTTGGGGTATTTTCCTTATGTTGGCTGTAGCTAATTTGGTTGTAGCCAGGCTGCTAGGCCTCACCACTGCTACCATGGGTTGCTAACCCATGCCAGCACCTATGGGGTCTTTTCCCTCCTGTCAGCTGTCTTTCCAAGCAGTCACATGGTCTTTCCCTTGTTGTCAGCTGCCCTGTTCACAGCAGTCACTAGCTGGGCTAGCTCTGAATTCAAATAAACACAAGAAGTTTGTGCTCTAGAAAAGGATCAACACTCAGTGAATACTCTCCTAAGCCCTATGATACGCTATTATGGCAAGGCTTAACTATACAGACCAGTGAGCAGTGATAACTAACATGTCTTAAAGTAGTAGTAAGAAAGTAGTACTGTGCTTTTTTTCCCAATGATTGTTGAGTAACGTATGTTTTTGATGTTGGTGTTGCCTGAAGTTGCTTTGTGTCGAAGATGGCTGCTGGTTAGATGCATTGTGTTTATGTATTTCTTTAACCACGTTGCATGAAAACAGCATCACATGCCTCTTTATTTTCTTATCACATTTAGGATGATAGCAGGGGGAGACCAAAGAAACATGTTTATTGTTTTCAGAAACAATCTTCTGCTCCAGCCATCTCCAGCTACCTACATCTACATGCTCTGTCTTATAGGCCCAGGATAATGGATATATACTACTGTAAGCCACGTAATATAAATACACATCTGGTACCCCTAACCCACCTTTGTTCTCAGGAACAGCTATTTTTTTTCAGGCTAATTTGGGGCTTTTTGTCCCTCCATAGAAACAATGAAAGTAGATTGTTAATCTCATTGAACCATTTTGGGGGAAATTGTAATGGGATTGCAGAAAACGGATAACAGAAAAAGATATTCTGGGGAGTACATTAATTTTTATTACTTCTGCCCTCCCCCTCAGTGACAGCAGTGATTTTGTCAATGTCATTAAATCTTTTTTTGTGTGTGATTTTTTGGGGGAGGGCGGGCATTTTGCCTTTAATGGACAGGACAGCCAAGTGTGAAAGAGGCTGAGAGAGAGGGGATGACATGCAGCAAAGGCCACACGCTGGACTCAAACCCGGGCCGCTGCAGCAACAGCTTTGTACATGGGGCGCCTGCTCTATCCACTAATCCACCAACGCCCCAATCTCTTTAAATCTTTGACAATTTTCAAGAGCTTGGGGTCATTCAACTCAAAGATACTCTCAATTGGAGTTCGGATGTTGACTCCAAGATATTTCATGCCCTGTGATTTCCATACAACAGGAGTTGTGGTCAGATGTCCAGGGTGTGTTAGACGATTTAAAGAGAGCTTCACTCTTAGACCAGTTGATTTTGTACCCAGAAACCAGGCCAAACTCACTGATAAATTTGAGAAGGTGTGGAATTGAATGATTTGGACTGGACAATGTCATTAAAATATCATCTGCTTAAAGGCTGGCATTGAAATCATGATTAAAAAGTGTGATACTGATTATATCTTGGTTAGCCCTGATAGCACAGGCAAGAGGCTGAAGTGTATGGGGTACCATTTGTAAAGTGTCTCATGCTGAAAATAACATCAACTTTTTGCCACATTTAGCTTCAAACAATGTTTAAAAAAGTGTTGTGAATTTTTTAACGTCACCCTTTACCACATTTACAGCAATATTTGTTAACTTAGAAATATATTGAATAGTTAAATCTAAATATTAAATGTGGCACCTAAATGTTAAATGTTAAATCTAAATATTAAATATAAATATAAATATAAATATTAAATCAAAATCTAAATCTAAATGTTAAATCTAAATGCTAAATATAAATATAATATAAATGTTAAATCTAAATGCTAAATATAAATCTAAATGTTAAATGTTAAATCTAAATGTTCTGGGTGAAACTAAATATTTAGCTAATATGCAAATTCACACTGCCGGTCACCGGAAGTACCAAAATAAAAGCTTGAGATGGTCAGACTGTGTTTATAGAGTCAAATAACGAATTAAAACCAACTTATCGGGGCAAATGAACACTTGAACATACATTAGCGTGATAATAACTACCTAAAATAACAAGAAACATGTTTGGAGAAATTTTATTTGACGTGTACTTTGAGTTGTTAGTGTCCCTTCGGAGGGACTAACAACCTAAGCTAAGCTAACAACCGTTAGTTCTTAGCACCGTTAGCAGTGTCTGTAATGACTCATTAACTCTTAAACGGTCCGTGAAAAAAAATTTTTTTTTTCCAGCGGATGTCTTAGTTACAACATAATTGAGCTAGCAAAGCAGTTTTGTGTTGCGATGTGTGGTATTTATTCAGTTTTGGGAAATCACGATGTCTAGAAAGCATCAGTGGCTGCAGCAGCAGCAAAGCTAACATCAGGTTGTCATCTGTTAAAAGCCTCCCATTGTCGGATACGACGTGAAACTACTCCAGTTAGCTCAATCATGTTGTAACTAAGACATCCGCTGGAAAAAAATATTTTTTTTCACGGACCGTTTAGAGTTGGAGTCATTACAGACTCCGCTAACGGGGCTAACAGCTAACGGTTAGCCCCACTAATCTACGATAACCATGTTATTAATTTCTTTTTTTTTTTATACTTTATTGTGTCAATACAGTATACAACATTCCTGCAATACCCATCCTGTTATTTAAATAACTTGACACAATATTTCATTTTAGTTATCTTTCACCCACGTGGCATGGTCAAAATATAACCTTTCATAACTTAAAATACATATACACAAATACCCCCAAAGTAACCCAAATAAATGAATAAATAAGTAAATAACATTACCCAACAAAAAAGAAAAAAAAATAATACACCCACACTTACAACAAATACCACCATTAAATAAATGCACACATAAACGTGAGTAGTTAAGGGAAAAAAAAGAAAATAAAAAATTTTTTAGGCTACTGTATACCGAGAATATATCTAGTTACTTTAATTTAAACCGAGCCCATCTTTTTTCCAACAACTTTTCTTTCTTTTTAATTCTGTAAGTTACCCTCTCTATCCTATAAATATTTTCTACAGTCTCTAGCCATTTATTTACTTTGGGGGCTTCCAGCTTTTTCCAGTTTCTTGTTATTTGTTTGAGTGTTGTAATTCTCAGAATCCAAAATAAATATTCTTCTTCGTTTTGAAGGCCATAAAAACCTATTCCCAACCATAAAGTATGTTTATTAAATTGGCCCAGTTTCCCAAACATCTGTTCATCATGTTATTAATTTCAGAACGTGATAGTAATGTTTGTTCAATCATAGTGTTTATAGACTTTACAAACACCAGATTAGTCTAAACGGTCATATAGTGACATGAAAAATGTGAGCTATGCATATATATATGTAGCTAAACGCCGCTGGTTTTCTACCCGGAAGTATTTGTAAACAACAAGGTGATTCCCTCCGAAGGGACACTAACAACTCAAAGTACACGTCAAATAAAATTTCTCCATACACGTTTCTTGTTATTTTAGGTAGTTATTATCACGCTTATGTATGTTCAAGTGTTCCTTTCCCCCGATAAGTTGGTTTTAATCCGTTATTTGATTCTATAAACACAGTCTGACCATCTCGAGCTTTTATTTTGGTACTTCCGATAACCGGCAGTGTGAATTTGCATATTAGCTAAATATTTAGTTTCACCCAGAACATTTAGATTTAACATTTAACATTTAGATTTATGTTTAGCATTTAGATTTAATATTTATATTTATATTTAGCATTTAGATTTAACACTTACATTTAGATTTATATTTAATATTTATATTTAGATTTAGATTTAGATTTAGATTTAATATTTAGATTTAACATTTAGATTTAGATTTAGCATTTAGATTTAATATTTAGATTTAACATTTAACATTTAGGTGCCACATTTAATATTTAGATTTAACTATTTAATATATTTCTAAGTTAACAAATATTGCTGTAAATGTGGTAAAGGGTGACGTTAAAAAATTCACAACACTTTTTTAAACATTGTTTGAAGCTAAATGTGGCAAAAAGTTGATGTTATTTTCAGCATGAGACACTTTACAAACGGCACCCCATAGAAGTGCTACCATAAAGATAACTGGTGAGGCTGGGCACCCCTGTCTGGTGGATCCGAAAAGCTGGAAAGGAGAAGATATTAAGCCATTAGTTTTGACACATGCAACTGGGTTATGGTAAAGAGCCTTGACTCATTTTATGCATGTTGGGTCAAAACCAGACTTTGACAAAAATGTGATAAAGATAAGACTACTCTATTCTGTAAAATGCTTTTTCAGCATCGAGTGATATTGCAACAGCTGGGTGTTGGAGAGATGCAGCCTCTGACATTACATGAACAAGTCTTCTCATATTATGCATGGCATCCAGCTATAAAACCCAATTGATCTAAATTAATTAATGAAGCAATAACTTTCTCAAGACACAACGCAAGCATCTTAGCAAATACTTTATAGTCATTATTTAACAGGCTGAGAGGACGGAAATTGCACATTTCTAAATGGTCTTTACCTGGTTTTGGTAACAAGACAAGACATCTTGGAAACAAAAGGCCTAATGTTTAATGTTTGTATGTTTTCCAGTGAGACACTACCAGTTGAGTACCAGAGAGGGAAGCCAATGTGTATGAAGCAGTACGAGCAGTTGTTTTCATCGTCCCGTAAGCCTGGTCTGAACATAGACACCATTGAGTACTACACCAGCAAACACATCACCGTAGTACACAACGGTCAGGTGAGGAGCATCACATCACTGTAGTACACAACTGACAGGTGACAAACACCTCATCACTGTAGTAATTACAGTTATTTATTGTAAAGCAAAATACCACAAGGGTCATTATATGAAAACGTGCCATTTCCCATTCTTAATGTTTGATCTTTAAAGTACTGTTTTAAAACTATTTATGACCCTTTTTGGATTAAATAGATCCTTACCTATCAGAAATAGGTGCTGTGCCATCTCAGGCTATCTTATTTTTTTTTTTTTTTCACATTTAATCAACATGCATATGTGTGTTTTTTCAACCCTGTTACAGTACACCAATTATTGTTTGAAAATGTTGTAAATGCATATTTACAACAAATCTGATATACTATGACTGATATACTTCCATGAAGTCAGTGGAGTCAGTCGGATGAAGTCCAGCGGCAGGTAGAAAACCACAGTTCGCAGGATATCAGTAACGCTGTCACTGAGGAGGAGGAGGAGGGGGTAGTAAGAGAGGATGCAGGTGACACTGAGGCCAGTATGCCAGTCAGAGAGAGAACCATGGAGCAAAAGGTTAGAGTGAGATGGCCTAGAGCAAATGATAGGAAAGAATGGGAGACAGTTAATAGAGATTTATCAGTAATCTTGAGTAGGCTTAGAGGAAATGCAATAGAAAGGTTAGAAAAGATGGGAGATACAATGTATTCGTATGGTGTAGAGAGGTTTGGGGTGCATGAGAGAAAGAGGAGTGGGAGGGTACAGGCAGGTAAGTCTAGGCGGCAAAGAGAAATAGAGAGGTTAGTCAAGGAAAGGAGACAGTTAAGAAAGCAGTGGAAAAAGGCTACAGAAGAAGAAAGGGAGGGAATTAAGGTGTTGCAAGAGGAGTTGAGAAGCAGGCTAGTGGTTCTTAGAAGGGCAGAGCATCTTAGGAAAAAGAGGAGGAAGAAGGAATATGCTAGGACAGGTTTTTTCAAGGACCCTTTTAAGTTTGTTAAAGGATTGTTCAGCCAGGAAAAGGGAGGGCAGCTTAAAGCAGAAAGGTTAGAGGTTGAAGAATATTTGAGAAACACATATTCAGATTTAGAGAAGAACAGGATAGTCGGTTTCCCACCCGATATCCCTCCATTAGGAGCAATAGAGCATGACATGGATGTTAGGCCACCTAGGTGGAAGGAAGTTCAGGAGGTGGTCAGGCGTGCAAAGGCTTCCTCGGCCCCAGGGCCTAATGGAGTCCCCTACCGGGTTTACAAAAGTGCGCCTGATACACTTAAATTTTTGTGGAAACAGCTAAGAATAGTTTGGGAAAAACAAGTTATACCAAGAGCATGGCGTAGGGCAGGAGGTGTCCTTATTCCTAAGGAGAAGGAGTCTGTGGACATTAGCCAGTTCCGGATGATTTCCCTCTTGAATGTGGAGGGGAAGATTTTCTTCAGTGTAGTTGTGCAGAGATTAGCTAGCTACTTAGAAAGGAATAGATTAATTGATACAATGGTGCAGAAGGCAGGAATACCAGGTTTTTCAGGGTGTTTAGAGCATACTAGCATGATCTGGCACCAGATTCAGGCAGCGAAGATTAACAAAAGGGACCTACATGTAGTATTCTTAGATCTAGCAAATGCGTTTGGTTCAGTACCATCATCAGGGCTTCTAAATGGGTGGTAGGTGGAGAGAGACGGCAGAACGGGTTGCATCTTCCACCAGTTAGGGCCTACATGGATGATATGACACTAGGCCCGTTTCCACCGCAGGAACTTCGGGGTAGATTTACGGGGCCGGGGCCGTTGGTGCGTGTCTCCACCACAGGAACCAGCCCCGAAGGACAGAGTTCCGGAACTTTTACAGGGGCTAAACAAGTCCCTGCTTCGGGGTAGGTATTCAGAACGGCCCTAAAGACTCCTGGCTGGGGCTTGGGGTTTACTTGGCGCTGATTGGATTTACTCAAGGCGGGATGTGACGTTAACAGAAAGCAACAAAATAGCCGGCATTTTTAAAACTCAGCAGAGAGGGTTAGCTCGTTCATAGCTTCCACCGCCATGTAAACAAACTCAATAACCGGTCTGTCAAAAACATATTTTTCCCGGTGGATGTCTTAGTTACAACATGATTGAGCTAGCAAAGCAGTTTTGTGTTGCTATGTGTGGTATTTATTCAGTTTTGGGAAATCACGATGTCTAGAAAGCATCAGTGGCTGCAGCTGACAGGGACAGCTAACACTAGCAGCAAAGCTAACATCAGGACGTCATCTGTTAAAAGCCTCCTGTTGTCAGATACGACATGAAACTACTGCAGTCAGCTCAATCATGTTGTAACTAAGACATCCGCTGGAAAAAAAAAATTTCACGGGCCACTTTGTGAGTTTAGTGAGTTATTACAGACACCGCTAACAGCGTCCCTACGCCTCTACGTTGCTCCGGTCAAAATGGTCGCATAACGATTACATCACATCCAGAGCCTGGTAACTTCACAGGAACCTTCCTCCTACTCCGCTCTCTCAGTGGAGACACGGCGGTTGAGAGGGCCGAGCGAGAGGACGTTCCTGTAGTAGTTCCTGTCCCCAAATAGTACCAGGAACTTCTTCGGTGGAAACGGGCCTACTGGTGACCACAGCAGTGCCATGTACAAAGAGGCTACTAGAGAAGGTAAATAAGAACCTGAAGTGGGCCAGCGTGAAGATCAAGCCTAGTAAATCTAGAAGCATCTTGATATGTAGAGGGAAGGTAAGTGATAGGAAGTTTGTCATAGATGATGAGGACATCCCAACAATTAGGGAAAAGTCAGTGAAGAGTTTAGGTAGGTGGTACAATGTAGAGTTGAATGATAAGGAACAGGTGGTGAAATTTAGAAAAGATGTGGCTGAAGGATTGGATAGAATAGATAAGTCAGAGCTTCCAGGAAAATTGAAGTTGTGGTGTTTACAATTTGGACTATGGGTGAATTCCATTTCCTGTCTCAATCTTAACCCTCAATCTCAAAAATGCGCACTCCCGCGAAGTGCTAGTGCTGTCCCGATTCTCAGAGTGTTGAGTTGAGGGTCAACAATAAGGGCTGTATGTCCCTCACTTTTAAGATTTTCCAGGACCACCCTTGGTAGTGAGTGGTATCCCAGAATCCTTTGCGCATCATCCGCCGAGCCCAGCCGAGCCCGGCCGAGTACGGACGATTCAGTCAATGCAAGATGGCGGCGACAAGCGTAAGGAAGCGGAGTTATCAATGTGAGTATTTTCCTTGTTAATAGTTGTTTTAATATTATGATAACCATTGCATTATCTTAGTTTAACGTCATTTTATGGACTATAGACCTCTATGTAGTGTAACACACATATCTTTTGGCTAGCTAACGAAGCCGGCGCGGGCGCTTGCCCCTGCACGTAACCCCGGTTCTCTGATAACCGAGTATGCTGTCATTCAGTTACAAAAAGTCATTTTTCTCAGTGATAATGTAGTTGTTAAGTTTTTTTAATATATGTGAAATGTTTGCATTGACATTTTTGTAAGATGACCGGACGGTGTCATCTCCTGTAGCCGTAGAGTCTGCAGCTGGTAACGTTACAACTGCAGGTTAACGATAGTGATCGTATTATCTGGTGACTTTCTGCTGAATAAGTTCAGTCGGTTGTTGTGGTACAGATTATTTGGTTGAATATCAATTTATAACCCAAAGAGTGAAACGTTAACGTGGATGAAAGTCACCAGATAACACTTGTGTGACCGTATAAACAGCCTCACTAGTTCTGCTGGATGTTGACTACAGTATTCATTGTGATAATACTTGCAATACTGCATGAAACTAAACTAATAACTTAACGAATATCTGACAGGTAGCCAAAAAAATAAAAGAAAGTAATGTTGTTATCTCTGTTCCATTTCAGGGCCACCAGACATAACACAAGCCCTGATTCATTTCAGGGCCACCAATGAAGACAAGTTTACAAAAAGCAAGCAGGCTCCAAAAAAACTATGGGAGTGAGTAATTTGGAACTTGTGAACAGTTCATATTCATAACATAATTCTCAGTCACAACGACAACTGTTCCCCGAGTGATTAAGCATTCTGTTTCAATATGAAATCAACACAGCTGCAGACGGCAGCAGATTATTGTTTGGTAACTGCACATTTGTTTTGCTGCCCCTATACTGTCACTTTTTGGAAAGATTTTGTCGAGTATATTCATTGTAACATTTATGTTCTATTTTCACTACTGTACAAAGATGTGCTGTTTGGATTTTATGATGTCAGCATTTCTAAACAAAAACAATTCTATTTCATTAATCTATTTATTATCTATAGCGAAATTCTATATTCATAAGAGTAAATTTTATAATAGAAAATCCTTGTTCAAAATTTTTATGAATGAAATGCAGCAATACTTAGAAACCATTCAGCACTCCACAAACTCCAAAGCTATAAAGACTCTGAAAATATGTAAACAATTTAATGGTTTGAGCTGCTGAACTTTTTATTTATTTATTTGTTTTGTACAAGAATTGAAATAAAGTGTTGGGGAAAAAAAATCATTGCATCTTTTTATTGACGACTACTGATGATGTATATTTCTTATTCTTTGAACTGACAGACTGGACAGAGTTTTGGCCCCCCACAGTCTTAAGACGTATTTGCCTTTGAGGGGTGTCCCATTTCTAAGTCAGGTTAAGATAGGAATTGGAATTGGCCCTATATCCTAGGTTAATGTGGCCATTATCAGTTTATGAAATTCCAATATCTGTTGTGGAGAGAATTGAAAGGTCGGTTAGCTCCTATATTAGGAAGTGGTTGGGTGTTCCTAGGTGCCTAAGTAGTGTTGCATTGTATGGAAAAGGGATACTTCAGCTGCCAGTATCTAGTTTGACAGAGGAATTTAAATGTACCAAGGTCAGGACAGAGCTGTTGTTATCTGGGAGTAAGGACGTGGTAGTTAGGAGTGTGGCTCCAAACCCAACCAAGGGGAGGAAGTGGAACCCAAGAATGGCAGTTCAGGAGGCAGAGGCAGCTCTAAGGCATGCAGAGATTGTAGGTAACGTTCAGTTTGGCCGGGGAGGCCTGGGGCTTGGCTCAGGCAAACCGGTTTGGAATACAGCAGGTCCCAAAGATAAAAGAAAGCTGGTTGTGGAACAGATACGTAGACAGGAGGAGATAGTAAGGGGTGCAAAGGTAGTGGCCCAGGCTAAACAAGGACAGTGGTTGAATTGGGAAAGTGTAGAGAAGAGGAAGCTTAGTTGGAGGGACCTGTGGACTATGGAGGAGAATAGTATTAGATTCCTGGTAGGGGCTACATATGATGTGCTTCCAACTCCCCAGAACCTAAAACTGTGGGTAAATGAGGACCCATCATGCCCATTGTGTTCAGGTACCACAACCTTAAAGCATATTTTGTCAGGCTGTAAGGTTAGTTTGTCACAAGGCCGATATACATGGCGACATAACCAGGTGTTGAAATGTTTAGCTGCAGGAATCGAAGGGAAACGAAGAGAGGTCAATTCAGAAGGTTATAAAGATAGGAATTTAGCAATTCAGTTTGTCCGTGAGGGAGAGAAATACAGAAGGGATAAGTTAGTAAGGAGACAAGGGTGTGGCCGCCTAGTAGGTGCTTGTGATTGGGAAATGCAGGTAGATTTAGGGGGAAAGCTTGTTGTTCCCCAGGAAATAGTTTGTACTAAGCAGAGGCCTGACATAGTGTTGTGGTCATTGAGTCAACGGATAGTTTATTTCATTGAACTGACAGTTCCTTGGGAAGACTCAGTGGAAGAAGCCTATGAAAGAAAAAAGCTTAGATATGCAGATTTAGGAGCAGAAGCTGAGCAGCGAGGATGGAAGACTAGGATTTGTCCAGTGGAAGTGGGGTGTAGGGGATTTATAGCAAGATCAGCTATCTCGCTCCTGGGGGAACTCGGAGTGCGGGGACAGAGTTTGAAGAAGACAGTGAAGGAAATGTCAGATGAAGCCATGAGAACCAGCAAGTTCATTTACTACAGGAGAAATAATGTCAGTTGGGGGCCAGCAGGGGGAACTACTAAGCAGGGCACATAACTCCTGGAGATCTGGTGGAGAGATCCACTTCCTCTTAGGAGGAAATCCAGGAAGAGGAAGGCTATTTAAGTGTGGGAGTGGCCTATTTGAATCCCTTTTGTTTGAGACCATGCTGCAAGGTGAGTGTTTGCTGATCCTGTGAGTTCATTTATCTCCTTTAGCTGTAGTTTATATTGTAGCCATGTGTTAGTAAGGAGGAAGAGGAAGGTTATTTAAGTGTGGGTGTGACCTAGTTGAATCCATTTGGTGGCCATTTTGAGGCCATGCAGCAGGCCATGTGTTTGCTGATCCTGTGAGTTCAGTTATCTCTTTTAACTTTAGCTTACACTGTAGTTATGTTATATAGTGTGTGAAATATTGTATGGTGAATGTGCTAGGAAAGGTAGTATCAGCACAGCCTCTACCTGGAGCTTGCTTGTACGGAGCCTGGGTTTGGTTGAAGGTGGCAGTGCTGTTTGGGCTGAGAAAGCCATGTGTAAGTAAGGTTAAGGAGGTTGTTGTGTTGGTGTGGAGAGCAGTGAGAGCTGGCATTAGGGGAGTGTCTCTGGGACGCCAGAGATCACTGTCTAGCCTCCTGGAGGTGTCGTGGGACCAACTAGACGAAACACCGGTGAAAGGAGGTTCCCACCCGATGACCCCAAAGACATGTTAGTTATCACTGCTCACTGGTCTGTATAGTTAAGCCTTGCCATAATAGCGTATCATAGGGCTTAGGAGAGTATTCACTGAGTGTTGATCCTTTTCTAGAGCACAATCTTCTTGTGTTTATTTGAATGAAGGATAAATCTCTCTTTGTTACACTGAGTGTGTTTATACAGTGAGAATATTGAGGTGTTTATGTTATGTTTATGTTTATGTTTATGTTTTATCCATGGATGAATATGCTCATTTGCAATCGACACTTTCACAGCATCTTTCTTTATAAGAACAGAATATGGAAACAAAACAATAATACTCACATTTCATTCTGTAGATTACTGGTTTCTTTTACTTAACATATAAAATTAGTTGATTTGACATTTGTCTTTTCATTTTTTGAATTATAGCCTACTAGAATATTATACAAGCAACAGGGCTGACACCTCAGTAACAGGGTTGACAACAGTTACCATACTGATAGTTTAAGTTGCAGCTTTGGGTGTAATGAAGATAATGGGACATTCATAAACCTTTAATTCAACATGACTACTCAAAGAACATTTTGGAGATATTTATTGAGAGATTTTAGAACATGTTTGGCCTGCTCCGAAAGTTGCATCATTTCCTGGGAGTGAAATCAGCTTCCTTTTGTGAACATGTTGGTGAAAAGACAAGTAAGTGTCCTCTTCTTTTCATGATTTTTCTCAGAGTTATATAATGTGTGACGGGAACTGCCCATTGGTTCGACCTCCCATTGGTTCGAACCTGTCTTCGCCTGCACACCCTCTCCAGGCTTCTTCTGTTTTCTACTGCGCTGATTTTCTGTGTCAGATCGCGCACTACAGCCAGCAGCAGACCCGCATTAAAGCACCATGGGCAATGCATCAACAATCACTGCAGTTTTGTTTTGACTGTAGTAACACTTTTAATATTAAAGACATTTACATACAGATATTGCATAAAATATGTTGCAGAGGGTAAATGCAGCACATATTTGTGCATTCATACATGCTCGCTCACACACACACACACACACACACACACACACACACACACACACACACACACACACACACACACACAGTGTTGGGCAGCAGCATCACTACAGTAGCAGACGTTGGTAGTTTAACTACATTTCTCAGTAGCTTGGTGGTAGCGTCGCTGTTTTCTGAATCAAGTAACTTCTCAGTAGTTAAGCTCTTTTATTGATCATTAGCGCGGTAGCGTCCACACGAGCTACATTTCCAAAATCATTTAAACGAGGCGGGGATTTCTGTTATGTTCTGAACGACCCCCACTCCGAAATTGATTTTCAAGTCCATATCAGTTTCCTGCATCAAACACTGCCGCCCGCTCTCCGGCCGTCACTGTCTTCATTTATTATGTATAATTTCACCAGCAGCAAACACATTTAAAGGAGACGCTTGTCAAGTCTTTGTACGCGCGCTGTCCGTGGTGCTGAAAACCCGCTCCTGCTGACAGCAGTGACATATTTTCAATAAAAAACAATGAGTTGAATGTTCATTTCAAGCTTTTGTAGTACAACGATTTTCAGAATTGTGCGAGTGCGGCCGGAGAGCGGGCGGCAGTGTTTGATGCAGGAAACTGATATGGATTTACGGTATACACACACAGCATACGGTGCATGCCTTTCACTCCCGCGGCCGAATGGAGGTGAACAGTCAGAACGGACAGTCGGACTTATGGGACCTCCCATTAGTACGAACCATAGGGTACGAACAGATCAGACAGGTCGAACCAATGACATGGACCCTGTGTGACAGAGGGGGACAAGCTTATTGTGTCAGCCCTGTTTCCACAAAAGGACACGTTAAAAAGATATTTGTTGGAAATGTTTAATGTACATAAATAACATGATATAAGCCTCTAATGAATGCACACCATGTGGTCTTATGACCTTCACCACATGGCTAGTAATGGCTGCCAAGAACATTTTTCTCAACCCTGTTGCCATTCTAGCATAACAGGGACACAAAATGGCACGTTTTTGTATAATGACCCACAAAGTAATTTCCTCACAGACAACCTGAGGCCTCCGAAGGCCTGAGTTTCTTTGCTCCCGGAGGTTTTGCTCGGTTGGTAATTCAGTCTTGCTTTCATGTTTTCCCTTCTTGGATTCAGTTCTTTGTGCTGGAAGTGTACAACAGTGATGGGACTCTGCTGACAGTTGATCAGCTCTGTGTTCAGCTGGAGAGGATCTACAACTCCTCCCTACAGACCAACATGGAGCCTGTTGGGATCCTCACCACCCAGCATCGTGACGTCTGGGCCAAAACCTATATTGACCTCATCAAGGGTGAGGGTCAACTCTGCTCTCATGCAAATCAAACTAAAGAACCACTAACCTAATAATTAATAAGGACATGTGAAATAAACTTTTGTCTACAGTGATGCATGCCTGGTGTTGAACAAGAAGAAGAGGACATACACCAATCAGCCAAAATATGAAAACCACTGACAGATGAAGTGAATAACACTCATCATCTTGTTACAATCCAATATTCTGCTGGGAAACCTTTGGTCCTGGCATTCATGTGGATGCCATTTGACTCGCTCCATCCACCCAAACACTGATGCAGACCAAGTACCCTGTGTCTGTGTTTGATTGACAGCAGTTGGATGGTCGTGTTTAATTTAATTGTCTGGTCCTTACTCTATAATACTACTGCATACAACACACTGTCAGTCAAACACAGATACATCCATCCAGTGGCTGTAAGGCTGCTGAGATAAAAAGGAGCATGTCTTTTTTTCCCCCCAAAGATCTTTTTCCTTTTCAATGATGTACAAAAATGACATCTTCATATTTTTTATTGTAAAAAGGGATGACCAGTGGTGATCCCAGATAGACATTATTGACACCAGGAAATTTAAAATGGCATAGAAAAACAACATTTTTGCAAGCATCATGTTTTGCACAAAGTGTGTATATGACCACCCAATTAAGTGGCTTTGCTACACAAGCAAATATTGCAGGGAAGATAAGACAACAAACATGGGATCATGCTAAAATATAGTATAAGAAAGAGGCTGAATCAGTTGTATGCATTTGTAGGATTTTTTTTGTAACATACAAAAAGTCTAATGCGGTTTTAAAGAGAATTCTAAATAACCTGAAACATGTGGAAAAACACTTGAAATGTTTCCTGGAAAAGCAGGTCTAAGGCTCGGGCCACCCTGCATGCGCGAGCAGTGTGTAAGCTACCTCGCTGAACTGCTGCAGCTCGCACGCTTGCGGTGTTTACACATACAGCATTGTTGCTGTGGCGCTGATGCAGAATGGCCTACTGCTGTATCAACTGTATTTCCACAATTAAAAGCCAATATTCTGCTCATTAATGGAGCTGTGCAGTCACTGAGTTGTCAACACATACATACAAATATTTTATAATAAAAAGCCTTGTGTTAACAAACGAGGGAATTCTATGCACAGAAACTTTGTCAAAGTTGTTTTATTTTAAAATGGAAATGGAAATCCATGGAAACTGTACTGAAGGGCGATATAATGTCAAAGTGATTTTTAAAAGACTATTTTCACTATCTGTTTTTGCTGACAACCTTGTGCCTCACACAGAAAAAAACAATGAGCCTCTGAATCTCTGGATGTGCTGCAGCTGAGCAGCAGCTGAGCCATGCCTGAGTAGTGCTGCTTACGCAGGCAGTGCGGCCCAGGCCTTAGTATATATTGTGAAATTATGTAGGACTGATTTGTTGAACTGTTGTAGTCGGATTACATAATAACATGATGTTTGTTCTGTGTGCATGTCCTTGATGTGTTTAGATAAGACCAACAAAGAGTCGGTGTTGGCTCTCGAACGCAGCATCGTCACAGTGTGTTTGGATGGAGTGATGCCCCCTGCGTCTGATAACATGTATCGCAGCAGTGGTTTTCATCAGGTGCTGCATGGAGGAGGCAGCCAGTGGAACAGTGGAAACCGCTGGTTTGACAAGGGAATTCAGGTGATAACGAGCATGCCAATAATACACAATTCAAGAAGTTTATTGTCATTTGCACTGTAAAAAAAGTCAGCGATTGCACCGCACAATGAAATTCTTAATTGCCAGTCGTTCTTCTTACCAGGCAATAATGGAAATAATTAAAGTTAGATTTCAAGATAAATAAATAAAATAGCAGAAACAAAGAAATAAGTTGCAAAACCTGAGTTAAAATGGTGAGAGGGTTTGATGGCCTGTGGGTAGAAGCTGTTGGTCAGTCTTCTTGTCCTTGATGTAACACTCCTGTAGCATCTGCCTCATTGCAGAGGTGTGAAAAGAGTAAAAGGAAAAGTGGTTGGGTGTGTACTGTCCCTGATAATGTTGTGGGCCTTTCTGATGACCCTGCTGTTACAAATTTCCTGAATGAAAGGAAAGACTGCTTCTGAAATTAGTTGTGCAGTTTTTAATCACACGCTGGAGGGCCTTCCTGTCCTAAGTAGTACAATTTCCATACCAGACTGTGACTGAGCTGGTGAGGACACTCTCAACTGTACATCTGTAAAAATTAACGAGGATATTGGTTGGCATGCCAATTTCCTTAGCTTTCCTAAGAAGTACAGTTGCTGAATTTCCTAATGATCTGATGTGTGTTGATATGGGTGCCAAGAAGCTTAAAGGTTTTCACTCTCTCTACCTCTGTCTCACCGATGTGTAGTGGCATGTGCTTCCCTTTCTACCTCCTGGGATCAATAATCATTTTACTGGTCTTATCTGTATTGTAGTGTCATCTGCAAATTTTTTTAATGCTGGTACTGGTCTGGGAGGCCACACAATCATATGTGAAGAGTGTGAACAGCAGGGGGCTCAGCACACAGCCCTGGGAGGTCCCTGTGCTTACAGTTCTTATGCCTGATCTACGGTTTCCAACTCTGACTGACTAGGGTCTGTCTGATAGGAATTCTGCACTCAGGCACAGATGAAGGGTATCAGTCCGAGGATGAGGAGCTTTTCAGAGAGTTTGCTTGGTATGACTGTGTTGAATGCCGAGCTGTAGTCAGTAAATAGCATTCTCACATATGTGTCCTTGCACTTTTAGTGTGTGAGGGCTGTATGGATGGTGGTGTTGACTGCATCATCAGTGGACCAGTTCTGACAATATGCAAACTGCCATGGGCCCAAGGTGGTTTGAATGGCCTTTCTGATGCGAGTCATGACAATCCTTTCAAAACACTTCATCACAGTTGGGGTGAGTGCAACAGGACGATAGTCGTTTTAGCAGGTCACAGTATTTTTCTCTGGGAGCAGGTTGGCACAGAAGTCTGAGTGAGGGACAGATTGAAAAAGTCAGTAGACACACCAGCCAGCTCTGATGAGCAGAACCTGAGTGCTTTTGTCTGGACCAGCTGCCATGGATTTGTTCTCCTCAGAGCTGTGCACTCCTCCACTGATGACACAGAGAGTGGTGTGTCCTGTGTGCCCCCTGTGGCCATAATCTCTCTCTGTTGGTTGGTGTTGGTTTCAAAGCAAGCATAGAACTCGTTCAGCTCATCCGGTAGTGTGACTTGGCCGGTTGTGTTCCCCTAGGTCCTCTGCTGGTAATCTGTTATATGCTGCAGACCTTGCCACATGCGTCGGGGATCTGCAGTGGTGCAATATGCCTCCAGCTTCAGTCTGTACTGTCTCTTGGCCTGCATGATTGAGGTTATATCTGGCCTTTTTGTAGTCCTCAGAATGAGGAGCTACCTGAGACAAATGCATGGATTGTTCTTCACAGTTACAGCTGAAGCATATTCCTCCCTGCTGTGTCTCACTGTTGTATACATTAGCTGTACCCTTAAGACACATATCAATGCTAATATAAATAGGCCCCAGGACCAGGGGCGGCAATGGCCAGCCCCCCCAGAGAGCCAGAGACACACCCCAGACAGGCGGGACAGGAGGGCCCGCCCACCCACCGCCCGACGCGGACCGCCCCCACCCCCCACACCCAACCACCACCCACCCAAAAACCACAGCCGGTCAGGAGGCAGAACCCCGGTAGGAACCCACAGAGCCCCCAGGCGCCACCCGGCCCACCCGCCCTAGGGCCACGGGACCCCCCCAGACACCGGGAACCCAGCGACACCACCATGATGTAAATGGGCTCCCTGGCCCCAGCCCCCAACCCAGGAGGGCCGGGCCCCACAAGCCACGCCAAGCGTATCAAAAGTGTATGTTAACCCACCACCCCCCCTCTTACTATGACTCTCCGATCCCTGACGGAGAATCATTAACCCTACACCGTGAATGTGCATGTGAGTGCCCATAAGTGTGATGTGCTGCATTAAAATTGAGGGACATAGGAGACAGGTGTGGCCAAGGCTGATGGCTACAGCACACTGCTGTCCTGCAGCCCGTGCAGCCATAAGGCACCTGGAACCTGTTCCCATTTGTCCCCCAAAATGTAGGTGTATGTGGTGCTTTAAAATTAGAGGACAGAAAAGGACGGGCCGGGGGGCAGCATGGAGGGCTACCGGACACCACTGTCCCATAGCCTGCCCCATCATGAAGCCCCCCAATCCATCTGTGGCCTCAAAGAGTGAGTGTATGTGGTGCGTTAAAAACTGTGGAGTGTGTGGAGAGTGAACAAAATGTGGTTTAGGAGGCCAGACCAGTGTGGGCCCGGCCCGAAGGCTGGAGGGATGGATGCAAGGGGCTAGAAGGCGGCGCCAACCAGACCCCGGCGCCGCGAGGCCCCCATTGCCCATGGACAGTGGGCCAGGCGGGCCCCAAGGAAACCCAACAGGCCCTCACCCAGCCCCGCCCCCCAAGCAACTGCAGCGCCAGGCCCCCGCAATGGTCCCGACCTGGGTCACACCGCCCGCAGCAAATCGACCCCCAGCAGAAGGACGAGACGCGCCACCAGGGAGCACTGAAGACGAGCCCCACCCAGCCCCCCCAAACCCCGAAGCGCAGGAGCACAGGCCAACCTGCAACCCCGCCAGTATCCCCCCAGACCACCACAGACCCAGAGCCGGGCCACCAGCCCATCCGATCCGCCCCCCCACCACCGGCCGCACACCAACGGGCAGGCCCACACTGCACAGCACGAGAGCACCCCCCACAGGCAGCACCCAGCCCCCGCGCCAGGCCCCCCAGCCCGGGGGAGGACCCCGAGCCCGCCCAAGGCCGGGAGAGAGGGGCAGGGAGGGACGGGGAGAGGGGGGAGGGAGGAGGGAGGGGGAAGGGCGGGAGCGGAGCGAGGGGGGGGGAGGAGGAGCCCACCCACCCCGCACCACCCAGGGCGGAAACAGCCCCCCAAGGGGGACCGGCTACGCCGCCCCCGGCCCAGGGAGCACGGGGAGACCCCGCCGCCTCCGGGCACACAGGTCGAGCAGTCCAGACGCACCGCCCCCAGGGGAAACCGCCCAACCCCGCGACACCACACAGAGCCAGGGAGCAGGCCCGGATTCAAGGGGGAGAAGGTGCACCTAACACATGCTTAAGACCTTGAAATCTGATGAACCGCTGTGGTATATTGTGGTGTGAGAGATAGAGGGAATAGGGGTTACATCATTAACAGAAACAGAAACACGTTACATATGACACAACAGTCTTTACAGACTTGTAATATTTATATGTACAGGTGGCATATGCTCACAGGCTGAGTGGCACTATACAGACATGTTTAGTGAGAGAATAAATGGTGACCATTTTTCTGTAAAGTATGTTAATTGATTTCTGTGGCCGGCAGAAATTTTCTCCAGCGAAATATGTTCTGCAAGGAGATTCAGCCAATGGTTGATGTTGAGGGTCTGTTTATCTTTCCAATTGACTAGGATTGTTTTCTTGGCGATGGTTAGAGCTACAAGAAGAGAGTTGCAGTGGCTGTTTGGGAGGTCAATTGTCATCAGGTCACCAATTAAGCACAGGTTGGGAGATAATGGGATCCTGCAGTCCAAAATGGAGGAGAGTTTTTGAGTGACTGTTGACCAGAAGTGCTGGACGGGTGAACATAACCAGAGTGCATGAAAGTAGGTGTCTGCAGTGTTCTGAGTACACTGAGTGCATGTGTCAGATTGACTAAAGCCCATTCTATTCATCTTTTGTTGGGTGATGTGTGTTCTGTGCAGTACTTTAAATTGGATAAGCTGTATATTAGTGTGTCTTGTCATCTTAAATGTATTTTTGCATATCTGAGTCCAGAAGTCAGGGTCGGGTGAAGCACCCAGCTGCTTTTCCCATTTTAAAATTGGTAAATGTATAGAGCTGGTCTTTGACAGTAATTTATAAATCTTGGAAAGGTTCTTCTTATTACTCGGAGAAAGCTTTGTAATATGTTTGGCAAATTCTGGTGGCTGCAAAGTGTCCTGAGGCGCTGGAATTCCCTTCTTGATTGTTTTTATCAGTTGTAAATATTGTAGAAAATTTCCATTTCTTATTTCAAAAGTTTGAAATTTTGCTTCTAATGGCATCTTTACATGGACTTTACATGTAATTCACTCATGTGAATTGTTTTATTTGCACCCTGTGTGAACACAACATATACAAGAGGAAATATGCTGAACAGTTTCACTCCTTGGAATGGCACAACAGCAGGTTTGTTTTTGGTGTGAGTTACTGATGATTCACTACAAACAGGTATTTTGAAATAGTTGTTAAGATCCAATACAACCTAGTCACCCTCTAGGTTTCCCTTCTTGTCAGAGGACACTTAGCATTTACACATTCACTGATTGGAATAACTTCAGCAACACAGTCACACACACAGGAACAAACAGACTCACGAGGAGTTTGGATGTAATGCTAATTGTTTCCTTTTTTCTCCAGTTAATTATTGGAGAAGATGGGATACATGGTGTGAACTTCTCAAATACTGCTGCTGATGGTGTAGTCATGACATCCGTGAATGACTTTATAATAGCAGCCATGTAAGTAGACTAAAATTAAATGCGTTTCAGTAAGTGTAGCTGTTTGGATTTGCTCTTTGAATGACTGTGCCCTGTTAAGTTTTGTGGTAGGCTATAGAACACATTTGGCCTCATTCACCAATATCTTCCTACATTTTCCTACATTTTCTATGAATTTTAACAGTTGTCCAATAGGGCTGTCGGCTGTGTATTAACCTGACTTCTGCACAACACAACTGATGGTCCCAACCCCATTGATAAAGCAAGAAATTCCACTAATTAACCCTGATAAGGCACACCTGTGAAGTGGAAACCATTTCAGGTGACTACCTCTTGAAGCTCATCGAGAGAATGCCAAGAGTGTGCAAAGCAGTAATCAGAGCAAAGGGTGGCTATTTTGAAGAAACTAGAATATAAAACATGTTTTCAGTTATTTCACCTTTTTTTGTTAAGTACATAACTCCACATGTGTTCATTCATAGTTTTGATGCCTTCAGTGAGAATCTACAATGTAAATAGTCATGAAAATAAAGAAAACGCATTGAATGAGAAGGTGTGTCCAAACTTTTGGCCTGTACTGTATATATATAGCAAGGGCTGAAAGTAGGAAAAGATGATGCGGGGAGAAAAGGCAACAGTGTTGCCAGTGTTCAGCCTTTGCTATATACACATATAGCAAGGGCTGAAAGTAGGACCTAGAAAAGATGCGAGGAGAAAAGGCAACAGTGTTGCCAGTGGTAATGGGAACACTCGGGCTGTGACCCCCAAACTGGGAGAGTGGCTCCAGCAGATTCCAGGTACAACATCTGAGGTCTCTGTGCAGAGGAGTGCAATCTTAGGAACAGCTAAGAACCAGATACAACAGATAGCACTGAGAGCCTCAGCAAGAACTTCACCCATCAGCACACAAGGATCCTAAATGAAGACCCTGCCTACGACTGCCAAATCTTAATTTTACATTCACTATTACAGTCCTTTTTGTAATGCACAAATTGATGTAACTGACAGATTCAACTTCACTGAAATTGTATCTTACATAATTTCATGTGACAGATTGATTGATTGATTGATTGATTGATTGATTGATTTTCTCTTGTGTGTGGAAACAGGAAAAAGCCACAGGTGACGCGGGCTACCACAGAGCCTTTACCTGAGCCCCAGAAATTACAATTCAACCTCACACCTGAGATCAAGAAGGACATTGAGGAGGCCAAGCAGCATGTGAACATGTGAGAGGTTTTAGTTATGATAGTTATATAGACACTCGGTGACCAGACAACAACTACATGAAAGACAAAGAAAGACAAAATAACCCTGCATAAGCCTGTATTATATCCAATGTTTTTATTTTTTTTGCATTCAGGGTCAGCATTTTTAAAAATCTTTCTACTGAATTTGCCACAGAAAGATTGTGACTGATTGCCCCCTCTGGGTTGGGAGAGAGTTTTTGCCTCAAGCAAGGGAGTTCAAGTATCTTGTTCACGAGTGAGGGTAGAATGGAGTGCAGATGGATCCACGGTTTAGTGTGGCATCTGTAGTGATGTGGGCGCTGCACCATATTGTTGTAGTGAAGAAGGAGCTGAGCAGGAAGGCAAAGCTTTTGATTTACTGGTCCATCTTCTCAACCCTCACCTGTGGTCATGAGCTCTGGGTAGTGACCGCAAGAGTGAGATTGCGTTCAATGAAATGAGTGTTCTCTGTGTGGTGGTGGCTGGACTCAGTCTTAGAAACAGGGCGAGGAGCTCAGACATCCGGAGGGAGCATGGAGTAGAGCCGCTGCTCCTTCGCTTCGAAAGGGGTCAGTTAAGGTGGTCCAGGCATCTGATCACCATGCCTCCTGGGCGCCTCCTGTTAGAGGTGTTCCGGGCATGTCCCACTGGTAGGAGGCAGGAGGGATTACATATCTTGTCTGGCCTGGGAATGCCTTGGGGTCTCCCAGGAGGAGCTGGAATGTGGAGAGGGACGTCTGGGGTGCTTTGCCTGGCCTGCTGCCCTGCGACCTGGACCTGGATAAGCCAATGAAAATGGATGGATGGATGAATAAGATATGATGTTTATAGTGATTAAATAGCTTTGTTCTCCTTGTTCACAAAAAATCACTACAACCTGTGGGACCTCAGGCAATCTCAGCCGACATTAATGTCATTAAGAGGCTATTTAAAGCTTAACAGCAATGTGAGTGAAAAGAAGCTGCTGCTCATCATTACTGTACAGCTTTCTGTCCCCAAAAAGAGGGAGCAGAAAATTCAGTCTGATATGGACAGAAATAATACTGCAGAAAGTAAGTAAGGGTATCACATTTTCAGAGAAATGTGTTTAATACATCACTTATACTTAATGCATAATGCTGTCAAATACTTTCTCAAACATCTGTCAAATTACCCAAGAAATGTCTCTCATCCTCACCACCACAGACTGATCCAAGACCTGCAAGTGTGCGCCATGGTATTTAAACACTACGGGAAAAATTTAATAAAGGCCCACAAGATGAGCCCTGATGGTTTCCTACAGGTTGCACTACAGCTGGCCTACTACAGGTGAGGTGCTGAAAAGTCATGTGGAGATGGATTGTCTTTGTATGGAAACTTTTTACTCTTTATGTTACAAGCCCAGGGGAACTACTGTAAAACAATTAAATGCCCAGTCCCAATCATATGCCCAGTCCCTTTGACCAGCCGGGTGCAGCTATACTTTTTGAAAAATATATTCTTGTCCCAGTTAGATGCCTGGTCTGGTTCGTAGCCGTTTATTTTTACAGAAGTTGTTTGGATGTATAAATTTGGGTTGTTGGCTGCCCACTTGAGCTTATGTTGGTTAGCTGCTTCAATCATGCATACATATACAAATGTTTAAACTTTTCTAAGTATGGATATGCTACACATTTTTAGCTCTGGTAGATTCTCCACAATTCAATCCTGAGTTCATTTTACTGAAACCATGAGCACCAAAGAATACAGTAATTGTTTTAGATTTAGCCGACCTGGTAAACATGAGAGACAAGAAAAACAAATTGGTGACTCCTTACCTTTGAAGCGGTCATAAAGTCAGTGTGTTCATTCCGTAGCCTGTAAATTATTCATATTCCTTTTTTCTATACGGGTCCAACAATCAAAAGAATCAAAAGGTTGTTTTTTTTTACTAAAAATTTATCCAAGTTGTGAGTATTGTTTTGACAGGATAAAGTGATGTCTTGTCGGTATGCTGTAATCCGTGGGTGCCATAAAAAGAGTATCGTAACTTTCTCTCTAATTTTCTGTCTGTCTGAGCTAGAACAAATGACTGATTCATAATTGATGTCATTCAAAGACCAATTTCTATACAAGTAATAATTATGTTGGTTTAAATCAACAATTTGATTGTATTTCCCATCATTGTTGATCAACAGTTTTGTGTGAAGGGAAATAAGGGCCTGTCCCATAAACAGTAGACGCCTGTCCCAAATATAGGCCTGTTGAGTTCAGCGATTAAAACAAATTAAATCCTGGGTTATTTATTGAAGTTTTACAGTAGATAGAAGTAAAAGTCCCATTAAAAACAAACAAAAACAAACAAAAAAAAACCCTTGATCATACAGGCAGGCAGGAACAGAGAATCTTGTAAAACTTGAGTTTTCCAAAGCTTTCAGGTTAAGTTTAAAAAGCTGGCATTAGTGATCAGGAAACAAAATAAGTCACAGACACAGACACATTTTCTTATCAGCCAGACACTGGAGTAATGAATTAACAAAAGCGCTCAGCAAAGTCAAATTGGATAGTAAGTGAAACATTATACTAACTGTGTTGCAGAGCTCTGGTATTTCTCGACTGGTCAACAAGTTTTAGGGCTGTGCATGTTGGAACAAGGAGTATGGTGAAAAAAAGTCTCATTTATTTTGTCAGGATGCACCAGAAGATCACTTCATCACTGGAACCTGTCTCCCTGCGTACATACAGACTTGGACGTTTAAGTGTGATGAATACAAACACGCCTGCTGCAGTTGCCTTCGTCATGGCCTTTGATGATCCCAAAATACAGGTCAAAAATACAGGGGAACTTGTATGCAACTGTTATATAATGTAACTTTGCAATGAAAAAAATATGTTGACATCTCAGATACTGCCATGGTTTCCTTTAGATCATACTACTGCTGCATAGCAATCACGCTTATAAAACCTAAAAGTGGTGAGCTGTAACATTCTTGTTGTCTTCTTGTTGTGCACAGAACCCAGAGAAGGTTGATTTATTGGACAAAGCTATGAAGGCGCATGCACAGAACATCGACATGGTGAGTACCATTCACCGCACCACTCAAGAATTTAGTTCAGTGTTTGTCCAGTTTATTTTTTCAGTGTAAGGATGCCGGTCAGCAGTAACAAAGGTTACGATATGGTAGTCCTAGTTCTGTGAACACAGACAGAGCTCTCTACTGGACTCTATGTGTACGCTCTCCTCCAGTCATGAGCAAGCATTCACCCACTGAAACTTGCATAAAGTGTCCGTGACCGTTGTCGCCGCAGTGTGCCCCACACCTTTGGCTCTCCCCCACCAATTCAGCATGATGATTTAGCACTGGAGCCCAACTTTTATCAATACGTCACATGCCCGACGAGATATAATAGGACTCTGGACTTGTGCTTTGGGTCAGTTAAAGGCGCGTACAAATCCATACCGTTACCCCCGCTGAGCACAGCTGACCACAACTGCGTGTACCTTATCCTGGTGTACCGCACTGCTCTGCAGAGGGGAAAAGTGATCACTAAGCGGGTTAAGATCTGGACAGAGGATTCCTCACTGACTCTGCAGGGATGCATGGACAGCACTGGCTGGAATATATTTGTGGACTCTAGCAGGGACATTGATGATTTAGCAGATGTTGTCAGGTCATGGGCGTCATATTGTGAAGATATTGTGCTTCCTGATAAAATTTTAAAAATTTACCCTAACAGCAGGCCCTGGGTTAGTAAGTCCTTGAGGATTTTGTTGAACAAGCCTTTAAACAGGGTAGACTTTCTGAGTTTAAGAGATTGCAAAAAGAAGTGAAATTTGAGGTTAGGAGAGCCAAACAGACATATAAAGAAAAAGTGGAGAACAAACTTGGCAGCAATAGCCTTGGTTCAGCGTGGGATGTAATGAAAACTATGACTGGTCTGCAAGATAGTAAATGCAAGAAAAAAGTGGCTTTAGATGGTTTAGATGGTAACAGTAAGTTACTGGCTGATGAGCTGAATCGGTTTTATCTTAGGTTTGATGTTAATGATTTTTCTAAGGAATCTGAATTTTTAAAGGCCAGTCTCCCCAACTCTTCTCCTGTCACTGCATTCGATGAATGCTCTGTAGTTAACATCTTTAAGCATTGCAAACGTAAGACTAGCCCTGGCTCTGATAACATTGGGAGCTGTTTGCTTTCCAGTTGTGCAGAACAGCTGGGTCCCATTTTTTATCAGATTTTGATGTTATCACTTTGTCAGCAGAGGGTTCTACAAATATGGAAACAGTCCATTATAGTCCCTGTCGCTAAAAACAACCATCCCAAGGTTCCAAATGACTATAGGCCAGTTGCTTTTACTTCCTTGGTCATGAAGTCATTTGAGAAACTGATAAAACATGAACTTCTGGTTAATACACAACATCTCCTTGACCCCCTTCAGTTTGCATATAGGATGGGGCGGGCGTTCAGGATGCTTCCATCACATTGCTAGATCTTTTATTTAAACACTTGGAGGGCAGCAAAGCGCACGCTAAGCTCTTTTTTGTGGACTTCTCGTCAGCGTTCAACACCATCCAGCCACCTTTGTTGGTGGATAGGCTTCTTAACAGCTTTGGTGTTGACTCCAGTCTGGCTGGCTGGATTCTGGACTTCCTCTCTAATAGATCTCAGAGGGTGAGGGTGAATGGGTGTATATCAGGAGTGATGTCTTCATCCACTGGCTCACCTCAAGGGTGTGTCCTCTCACCACTCCTTTACATCTTGTACACTGATGACAGTAGGAGCCAGTTTTTAAACAGACACATCTTGAAGTTTGCAGATGACACAGTTACTGTTAGTCTCCTGCATGATAATGAATCTAGCCATGGCCCTGTGATTGACTACTTTTTAAACTGGTGTAAAAACTCTTTTTTTAATCTTAATGTATCTAAGACATAGGACATGTGCATTGACTTTAGACGCCATGCTCCTGCAACTCAGTGCACTGTTATTGATGGCCAAGAGGTGGAATCTGCTGTCAAATACAAATATCTGTGGTCCATCATTGATAATAAGCTCACCTTAGAGGATAACACGGAAATGATTTGCAAAAAAGGCCAACAGCGACTTTTTTGTTCAAGGAAACTTGCCAAATTTCACGTTGACAAAACCCTGATGACCCTTTTTTACAAATCTTACATTGAATCAATTTTGACACTTTCTTTTATCTGTTGGTTTGAACACCAAAAACTCAAAAATTGTTACCAGTACAGCGTGTTGGTGGCTTAGTGGTAGAGCAGGCGCCCCATGTACAAGGCTGTTGCCGCAGCGGCCCTGGTTTGACTCCAGCGTGTGGCCCTTTGCTGCATATCCTCTGTTTTTGTATTATACTGTGGATAATGTTGTTTGTTTGTAAGATTTGACTGCTGTCAATTTTTAACTATGGAGATGGCAGAACTGTTGTTGTTGTTTTTTGCATTGTGACTAGCACAAGAGTGTGTTTCCTTGTGTGTCTTTTTTTTTTTTTACTGTAGCTTTCTGCCTGTCATCGATGTAGTGCTGTTGTGCTTGTTCTGGTGTCTGTTTCTTTGTCCTTCTTTTTATGTCAGTTCCATGCTGCAGCACAAATTGCCCACTCAGGGACAATAAAGTTTAACTTGACTTGAATATGCTAACTAGCTTCATGATAGTCTTAGGTTTCCCTTTTTGTATGATGATTATAGACTACTACTGTCTGCTGGTGTGGAGAGTTATTTCCAATCATGCAAGTGCAGAACGCATGTGTTGGTTTGTCGTTGTTTGTAGTCTTTGTGGTATGTTCACATGCAAGTCTTTGGCCGTGACACAGGTGGCCTGAGGTAACTCAGCAGTAGGCTTTTGTCGCTGCTAGTTCCGCAAAGTTGGCTTGGTGTGTCTGGGGCTTAAAAGCGGCAGAGCCCCTTGGTAGAGGGTCATCACAGGGTACCTTTAATAGAACTTGTAATCAACTTTGTAAACAAATTGAATTGTCTTCTCCTTAACAGGCATTAAACGGCCAGGATATCTACTGCCACCTCTGGGCTCTGCAGCACCAGGCTGTTCAGGAGAAGATCCCCATGCATGATTTCTTCAAAGACACCAGCTATAAAAAATTCTTTGACTTCAGACTCGCTGGAAGTAATGTAAGGACCTGGTTTGAAAAATGATAATAGCACAATACTACCACTAAATATTGCCCATTACTTTATACCCTGCAACAAAATGATTAACTGGTTACATAATCTAATATTAGTCTTGGTGTGATCCCATATAGAACTTCAGTCAGCAGTTGTCCACACAGTCTGTGTGCCCAAGACCGACAATCTTTTATATGTTGTTGTGCTTGCTGAATTAAAAAAGGGGTCCTAAAATGCGAGCTTGCACAGGAAATTAGACGGGAAGAGTTATTTTACTGCCAAACAGTTTGTTCCTCTCCCGGTTGTTTTCTTCTCCACCTGTTTGTTCCTGTTTTCTACCTGTTTGTTCCTCTCCTCCATCCGTTTATTCCTTTCACTCAATCTGGTTGTTCCTCTCCTCCATCTGTTTCTCTCCTCCATTTATTCCTCTCTTCCACCTGTTTGTTCCTCTCCTCCTGGTTGTTTTCTGCTCCATCTGTTGGTTGCTGATGTCCACCCATTTGTTCCTCTCCTCCACTTATCTGTTCCTCTCTTCTGTTTGTTTTTTTCTCTGCTTGTTCCTCTGCTTCGCTTGTTTGTTACGCTTGTTACTCACCTCCATCTCTTTATTCTTCTCTTCCGACTGCTTGTTTTCTCCTGTTTTGCTCTGTTTGTTCAGTTCACTTCAATTTATTTGTAAAGCCCAATATCACAAGTCACAGTTTGCCTCAGAGGGCTTTACAGCATGACATCTCTCTGCTCTAAGAACCACAATGTATCATTTCACCAGATGAGTAACAGACACAGCATGATATTTAACGGATGGAGTGAAATATGGAAGCAGGTAGAGAGAAAATCTATCTTTAGGGGAAAATTAGTGAACAAGTGCCTCTGTGGGGGAATCTGAGTGTGAGGGTGAAGGAGTAGGCTGAGGACAGGGCTGCAAGGGTGGAGGTGTTCTCTCGTGTGATCCAAGATCAAATGAAGGCAGAGCTGGAGATGAACATAGTCAGATTGGCAATTCCACAGGCCCCTTATGACAAGGTGTTGGGTATTTGTGAAGCAGGTGGGGCACAAAAGATTGAAAAGATTACAGTGATGCAGAAAGTTGCAGTCCACCCCACATTCATATGGAATATGTCAGGGAAAATGCTACTGAAAATGATCGCTTAGCCCGAAAAGAAGATTCACTATATTTCATAGAAACACATAGCAGAGGTGTCAGTGCTGCAGCGTTAACTATCTGCATTTTAACTTCTGTCCCTGTTCACCAGATAACAAGCAAGGCTGGAGTTATACCATGCTTTGGCCCTGAAGAACCTGGACAATACGATGCGACCTACAGTGTGAAGGACAATGACATTGAATTTTCATTTGGTGCCCTTAAATCTGACAACGACTGCGATGAAAGTAATGCAGCACGTTTAGCCCGAGCCACGGAAAATGCACTGTTGGACATGAGGACCCTGCTGGAACAAACTACAAGAAGCTAATCTAGATTTAAAGCAACTAATTCAAAACATGCATTAGCTGAATCGGCCGACTGCTCAGCCAATGGTGTTGCTGCTTGCAGCTCTGCTCATACAAACGGGACTGTACTTATTTTGGATTTTTTAACAGGGAAGGAAAGAGGGACTTTGAATATCACTCCTTTGTTTTTAACAGTCCTCCTATACTGTGTATGTGTGTTTATCCACCCAAATAAAGCTCCTCTTTTATCATAGACTCTCAGACCACTGAAATGGTGTCAATCATCCACACTAACCACTACAAAGTTATTATTTTAGGTGATTTTAATCTGCACGTAGACAAACAATCTGACTCCTTTGCATTAGAATTTTTAATTTATTTAACTGTATGAATTTTATCCAACATGTTAGCCAGCCAACACACAACAGAGGCCACATCTTAGACCTAGTGATAATCCATGGCCTATCTACACGTATTTCTTCAGTTGTGGATGTCAGCATTTCTGATCATTTCTGTGTTGTTTTTTTTTAAATGTAAATGGTTTTATACAAGAGTATATTACACAACACACTGTCAGTAAACACTATCTTACTGCTTTAGTGGCTGCTGTACTGTTTTTAGCTGCTTTAAATCGTATCTCTCTGAAAGAGAATTTCATGTAACAATGGATGAATGTTCATCAAAAAGCTATAAAATTAATTGTAGGGTCCCCCAAGGTTCAATTTTAGGTCCAGCACTTTTTAATCTTTACATGCTGCCACTTGGAAATGTCATCAGGAGGCACGGCATCAGTTTGCATAGTTATGCTGATGATACACAGCTGTACATGGCTGTGTCTCCTGATGACTGAGGGCCAATCGATGCCCTTTTTAACTGTGTTTTAGATATCAATTCCTGGATGGCAGAAAACTTTCTTCAACTCAACCAGGACAAAACCAAGGTCTTAGTTATTGGTCCTGAAGGTCAGAGAGAGAGAAACTCAACGCAAAACTGCAAGAACTGGCACTAAAATCCCGTCAACAAGTGAAAAATCTTGGAGTTATCTTTGACTCCAATCTTAGTTTTGAACCCTATATTAGAAGTATAAGCAAAACTGGATCTCATCATCTTAAGAACATTGCCAGAGTGCTACTGTTTCTCTCTCAAACCAACACAGAGACGATAATGCATGCTTTAATTACCTGCAGAGGTGATTACTATAATGCTCTACTTTCTGGTCTTCCTAAGAAAAACATTGCTCAGTTACAGTTATTACAAAACTCAGTTGCCCTGACAAGGAATAGAAAGAGAGCACACATTACACCAATTTTAAAGTCTCTGCATTGGCTGCCTGTGTGCTTCAGGATTGATTTTAAGGTCCTTTTATTGGTTTATAAAGCCTTAATGGTCTTTGTCCAATCTATTTATCCGATTTGCTTTTATCATATGAACCCTCTAGAACCCTCACTTATGATAGTGTTTCCTCAGTTGCAGGTTTTTTTATGAGTGCTGTTATAATATTAGTCCTAACCATTACATTCTCTGAATTTGTGTGTTTTTATCGAGTGAAGCACTTTGTGTTGCATTCTGTTTGTATGAAAAGTGCTATATAAAAAAAGTTTGACTTGGATACAACAGATGATTTGCATGCAGAGCCACATGAGAATAAAATCTGGGAATGCTACGAACATGAGGACTCACCTCACAAGCCACCATCCAGAGATAGCGTTAGCCGCTGACGCTAAACCCACTCCACCAAAAAATCAACTAACACTAGGCACACTTTGTTTGACACAACTACCATCCAACTCTGTGAGCGAAGAAAATAACACAGTCCATCACCTACTTCATGAGCAAAGATCTGCGTCCATACAGTGCTGTTAAAAACCAAGGATTGTTTGACGTTTGACTTGGATATAACAGATGATTTGATTGATGAAGTTAAATCATTGCACTCCGAAGCTAACTGTGCACTGCACAAAGTCATGACAGTGAGGACTGATTGACAAAGTAGACGACCTAGACACGAGGGCCAGAAAGAACAACTTGCAGATTTATAGAGTACAGAAGGGAGTCACTGTAAGTTATTCCTCCTGTCCTCTGTCCTCCTGTCCTGCTCCCTCTCTGCTGATGTGAGTCACTGTGTGCAGGTAATATTAGCACTGGTAGAGGGAGGACAGGCTGTTTCATTTTAGCTTATTCGTAATAATTTTCCATTAGTCAAAGTCATGTGCTGACCTTGTGTAAAATATAATATTAGCGGCAGTGGATAAGATAATGCGGACAGAGCAGAATTAAATATTGCTGCTTACATGTTCATACTTGCTGAACACATATATTTATAAAGTACTGGATTTTTACTTGCAAATGTATAATTGCACAGTCATGAGCTTAGCTGCCGTCAATAATTTTAAACTGATTTTACTCAATGATATGTCAGCACAGAGCACAGGTGAGGGGCTGCAGGATGATAATGAATTAAACCAAAATGTAAAAAAGTACTGATAAAAGAATCGATAACGTTGGAGCTTGTCAAAACTACAGTCTTTGAAAATGTAGCCCTGTGTCTCGTTTAATACCGGGTTTCGGTACCCATCTCTATGTATGTCTGACTAATCATTGTATTGCAGCAAAATGTGATGTAAAGCTGACAGACTGAGTGACGCCATCATAAAACCTGTAAGAAATGCAGCATACGCCTGACAAACTGAAGTGTTAACTGCTAACTGAATGGCAACACCCATGTTAGATGCGTTGTTGGTTACTTTCTTGTGCTGCATTTTGCAGGAGGTCTGCAGTGTTTGCTCCAGTGTTACTTTGGTGTACTGCTCTATTTGGAGAATCATGAGACAGCAGTCTCCAGTCCTCTATGAAATAATGTGCCGTTATAGTCACATATGAATCCACTGACCTTGAAGTCCAGGCATCACAAGTTAATGCCACCCTTCCTAATGTACTCAAAGATTCCTCAGCTATATGCTTCACTTCTCTGTAGAGTTTAGGTACAGCTGTGTTGGTGAAAAACCGTGGGGGCGGAGTCGCATACCTGGGTTCATGTGTTTTTCAACAAACAGAGGACAGGAGGAATGACTTTACTGATAAATACTAAATACTAAACTTCTCCCAGTATTGTGATGTCATGAATATTATTTATATGACTTTGCTGTTGTAAAAATGTCTGTTGCTGCTCTACAAACAAAATTTAGTTATATTTAAAATATTCAATAATTCTGTTCTGAGTTTTTTCTTCTTAAATTAATTTATCTTTTAAAAAGCTATATTTAAAGATGAAAAAGAACTGATAAAAGTATCCATAAAAGTAGCAGTATCGATAAAATCTTAACAATACCCATCCCTATGGAAAATGATTTGCTATTGGAAAAAAGGTAATAAATTGCAATATTTTGCAGTATGCTGTATCGCAATACTGAGCAGATCGCAATAATACCGTATTAAGTACTGTGATAATATTGTATTGTGGGTCCTCTGGTGATTCCCACCCCTATGGTGCACTACTGAAAGTTGAGGATTGATCTGGGAGACTGACCTGCTTTAGGTTTCGGTGCCAGAGCTCTGGGCACGCTAACTCGGAAGATAAATGATTATCAAGAGTTCATCACAGAGTCATTTCTCCATGCTACTGGGTCGCTCTTCGACTCGCCTCCCTCCTGTACTCCATAAATCCGCAAGTTATTCTTTTTGGCCCTCACATCTAGGTCATCTAGTTTGTCCATCAATCCTCACTGCTCTGTCATTAATTCCTGCAGTGCACATTTAGCTTTGGAGCTCCATGATTTAACTTCATCAATATAAGTTTAAGTAGCATCCACCTTGTCTCTCTGCTCACCTATCTCATTGGTTATTTTGGTAAGTTTGTGGTCAATGTCATCTTTGAGCTCTGACAGTTTATTTCCATTCTGTTTGGTCTCCGACCAATTTCAGGTTCGATTTCAGTTCGGTTTGAAACAATTTGCTTCATGCCATCCTGGCTAGTTTGATCATCATCATTAGCTTCAGGTGTTAGCCAGAGTTGGGTATAACGCGTTACAAAGTACTCTAACGCGTTAGAATTACCAACAGAGAACCAGTAGGTTCCTCACTATTATTAGTGAGGAAATAGATGTAGGCTACTAGCCCTATACCCAGAGCTTGAAGCAAGAAAAAATCCTGTGCCTGAATTTTTTTTAGACGGCTGTGCTCGGGGGGTCCAGGGAAGAAATCCAGAAGAAAACTTTCAACATTTGACATCTAAATGAATTAATCTGGTGCACTTTGTGAGTATCAATCAAATATCACATCAAGAAGCTATAATAACAATTTCAAGGTTTTTAATGATGAAATATGAACAGTTTACCAAAAAAGTTAAATTTGGTCATCAGCTACTACAAAATGGTTGGGGCCGGGCAATTTTAGGCAATTCTGAGCAACAAGAGGCAGAATAGGAAGACAACAAGAACGTCTGCATTATAATGTACATATTACATCAGTTGAGGCTTAAACTCACAACCTCTGACATCAAGGAGCATCTTCTATCTGACTGAGCTAATTAGCAAGTGAAAACTCATCTGTGGCTTCATAAATTATCTCCCACTTATCTCTACCACCCCCTATGTGTGGATTGCAACCCCCAACCTGTAGCCATTTCTGTGTGTATGTGTTTTCATCTCTCTCATGTCTAGACCAAACTGAACAAATATTTATAGACAGACAAGCAACATTATAATTAAAGAGGATTTTTTTTTTTTTTTTTTTGAAAATTGGCCAGATTCTCTCGTCTTTTCAGTGTCCGACGTCTTGTTTGGTACGATCCGCTCTATCCAGCTTGACAGAAGCGCTCACGGCTCGCGTGAAAAAAAAAAAAAAAAAAAAAAAAACAGACTGAAGAACTGAAGCGCTGCAATGCACGGGCCTCCGCGGACGCTCCGCTCTGCTCAGTGGCCTGTGTGGACATAATAAAGAGTCTTTATTATGTCTATGGTGCAGACAGTCAGATAGCTTAACATGGAAGCCGATTGAAAACTGCCTCCGCAGCTGGGCGCTGCGCTTCGGTTCCGCGTCCGGTGTGTCTGGCGTAACTGAGAGACTGTGAGAACTTAAGGCCCGCCCTACTCTGCCTCTTATTGGCTAGAACTCCTTATTAACCTTGAGTAATGTGACACACCATTGGTAGTTGGAACTATCACTTTGCTTTACTTTAAAACGACTGGTTAAATGACTGTTGCTACGGCAAGACGATAAAATATTCACAAGAAAAAAGATATTCCTGCGCCGGAAATCCGGCACCGTGCCGGAGAACTTCAAGCCCTGTATACCTACTACTACAGCGCGAACACTGGCTCAGGCTCACGACACACCCTCGTCAGCTGCTGTAGGTAAACAGAGGAATACCAAAATGGTGTGAACTTGTGATTTCCCCAGCTGTGGAAATAAAAACATCGCTGGCTCCCAATTCCATCAGTTTCCTGTTACAGATGTAACTTTGGCTAACCCACCACCAGAACAAAGCAGAGACTGGTCATAATCACATATGAATTCACATTTCTATGTGATTGATTACTCATGTCATGGATTTAGCAGTTCGCCTCATATAATAAACTAAATGCTGAGGGTAAAACGGGGCCGTGTATAATGTACTCTCCACAACACAACAGGCTATTGTTCAATCAAACATTTTGTTTTACGGACAATCAGCTACAGACATCGTTATAGACTGGTATTAGGTAATATATCTCTCTTTGGGCACAGCAGTGCGGAAATTGAATTTTCTCTGTCCGTCGGGATCTGTGGGCAGCTGAAGTGAGCTTGACATACGCACAGTTGCTTCACCCTCGCCGGCTTGGTAGCGAGGTTCATCCCAATTGACACAAGCCAAAGTTGCCTACGGGTTACATCTGTAACAGGAAACCGATGGAGTTGGGAGCTGGCGTGTTTGTTTGCTGTTTACCTACAGCAGCTGACGAGGGTGTGTCGTGAGCCTGAGCCGGTGTTCGCGCTGTAGTAGTAGGTATATATAGGGCTAGTGCATCTTTTTTCTCACTAATAATAGCCTACTGGTTCTCTGTTAGAAACAGCCGATGAAGTTTTCGTTAGCCGTTGCTATCCTGCGCACCTGCACGGTGTGGTGATGAACTGTCTAATTGATTTCTGTTGGCGTGCTGTCTTGCGGGCCTGTACGGCGGAGTGATACTGGCCAGAAAATAGTCCCAATTGATAGCAAGGTCTGACGTAATGCGGGGATGTTTTAACATTATTGAAATAGTCTAACAAAACACATGCATACTTTTTTGTAGCTTAAAACCTTTTGGTTATGTGTCCCCCTTAAGAAATAATTTTTCTCTGGTAAGCTACGGGCCATTTCTCAGAGCAGGAGGCTCGTTGACAGTAGTGACACTGTCACATCAGAGCTACAGATGGTCAGCGTTTCACACAACTTCATGTCCAAAAGCCCGAACTATCCGTTTAAGTACATTTTCAAACAAGACATCAGTTACTTCCGTTACTTTTAGAACTCTGGTCCTTCAGCTCTGAAACAGCAACGGCTGTCGTTTGGTTCTAATAACGGAGACAACAGTCAGTCTGAAAGAAGCCACAGAGCTTGTGGCTCGCTACGTGGTCGGAGAAATGCTGCCGTTGTCTACGAGGAGTAGGACTCACTGACAGACATATTTCAGATTCAGGACTTGCATTATGCCTGGTACACACTACATGCTGGTACTCACCAATTATCCCCGGTCGTCTTTCACTGCGTGTGTGATGTCATCAGGTTATTCTTGTCCTATTTGTATTACTTTCACAATTATTTGAGTCACTGCCAGAACTGTGTCTGTTCATGTGCCAGCAGACATGTTATTGTAGTCACCTAAAAGCGTCAGCAGATGGCAGGAGCTACAGTTGAAGCACCGTATGTAAACTGTCAAGCTACTGTATCTTCCACAGGAAGTTCTGACAACTGTTTCAGAATAAAAGCCTATTTAGAAAATGGAGGGATTCTCTAGCTGAGGTTATAAGGGGCTTTTAATTTGAAACAAGTGTTGAGTTTGAAATGACGGTGCGATATATTAACTTTACAAAGACAATGGAGCGGATAAAAAGTAAATGTGTAAACACACAGAGGGATTAATAAATAACGGACTGTCTATAATGTAGTTTGTTTCAAATGAAGCTGAGAGCCTCTGCAGTTGTGGTGAGTAAAAGCCCCGCCACTATTTGTTAATGTTATTACTTTATGTCCGACCGTGAGGATGTACCATTGTTTGCTAGCTTGATGCTAATGACAGCAACGTTAATTCAGCGAGTTGAAAAAGTGCCTCTGCTGTGCTAACATCCCTAGAGGAAATATTGTTGTCATACAGTTGTCTACGGCAGCAGATCGTTTTGTGTTTCTACTGGTCAAAGTGACGGCTGTGATGGGAGAATTGGAGCTCAGTGAAGGGCAAGTGGTCCATAACTTTAATTTTGGAGACAAAAAAATGTAGGTCCATTGCCCAATAGGAAATGTAGTATACTCAAAAGTACTTTAAAAGTGCTTGAGTTACTTTTCTCAGGGAGTAACGCAGTAAAGTAACTGGTTACTTTTTTTAAAAAGTAACGCAGTAACATACTTTGTTTACTTTTAAAGTAACCCTTACCCAACACTGGTGTTAGCATACTTTTTCCATCCGTCACACAGTTTACTTCATCTTGGTTGTCCAAGTATTTTGTCTTTGTTTTCGTTGCACCTGTGCACATTCTCAGTTTTTTTGAGGCCCTTCTGCGTTTATTTCGGTGGAGTAAATTGTGTTGGCGTGGAGAAGCTCTCCAATCAGCGATGCATGCTGCTCTACCGTCCCACTGGAAGTCCAATCATGACGTATTTACAAGTATTGTCACGATACTGGAAAGTTCAACTACTCTGATACCATATCTTGACAAATATCAATATTTGATACTATTTTTAACACCATAGTATATAATTGACATTAAGGCCATACAATTAATATTTTTATTGAAAAACAAATTATAACAAGGCTACAACATGACAATGCTGACTCGAATTGGCATCGGGGGCAAATAAAACGTGATCAGGACATCCCTAATTTAAGTGGTTGTGTGGCTTCATCTTTGCTGAAAGGACTCAATTTTTAGACTGTATCAGCCTCAAGTCAGACAGTTTTTAGGTGATCAGTGCTGAACCGAGTCTTTCCCTCTGTACTTAGTCCTACTGGAAAAAAATAATGGCTCAAGAAACATTTTGTCGACTTCACTTATTACTGCTGCTCTCACCAACACACTTATGTCTTTTGACATTATAGAGCCGGGCGAATCTTTTTTTGCAAACACTGCAACTAAATTGTTTCTCCCCTGTGTGAGCAGTCAAGTGTAGTTTCAGAGTTCCCTTTTGTGTGAAACTTTTACCACAAACTGAACAACTAAATGGTTTCTCCCCTGTGTGGACAGTAGAGTGTCGTTTCAAATCTCTACTTTGTGTGAAACCTTTACTACAAATTGAACAAATAAATGGTTTCTCCCCTGTGTGGACAAGCAAGTGTCGTCTCATGTCTCCTTTATGCGCAAATGTTTTGCCACAAACTGAACAACTGAATGGTTTCTCCCCTGTGTGGACAGTCATGTGTCGTCTCAGATTTCCTTGGGCAGCGAATCTTACGCTACAAAATGGACAATTAAATGGTTTCTCCCCTGTGTGGACATTCAAGTGTTGTCTCAGGTGGGCCATTTCTGTGAATCTTTTACCACACTGGGAACAACTAAATGGTTTCTCCCCAGTATGGATTCTCATGTGTTTAACAAAATTGCTTCGGCAATTGATTTTAAGTTTACAAACTGAGCAGCTGAAACGTTTTTCTCCTGAATGAAGTCTCATATGAGTTGTTAAGTAGTACTTTCTAGAGAATGTTTTACCACAGACAAAGCAACTAAATGGTTTCTCCCCTGTTTTGATTCCAGTGTGTTTCTGTAGATGTCCCTTGTGGTCAAACCTTTCAGCACATTTAGAGGAACTAACTGATATTTTTTCAGTATTGCATTCCACAGCACTGACAGGTACCTCACTGTTTTGCAGCAAGTTTAAACCTGACTGTGGTTCCCGTGTCTCCTCCCAGTCTCTACTGTCATCAGTCTCAGTCTCAGACTGTGAAGTCTCCTCATCAGGACTATCTGGATCTAAGATCCTGGCTTGTTCTGATCCCCTGCAGTCCTCTCCATCAGTTTCTGTTTTCAAATGCTCTGCCTCTCTGTTCTCCTCAGTTTGTCTTTGATGAAACTGTGAGGATTGAGCACTCTCTTCATCATCATCTTCACTCTTAATAGGGACAGGAGTGAATGTGAACTTGATATCAGCTTCCTCCAGCCCTTGAAGCTGCTCTCCCTCCTGACTGCTCCAGAGTTCCTCCTCTTCCTCTTTAATGTGTGGGGGCTCTGGGTCCTCCCGGTCCAGACTGAAGCACCACTCCTGCTGCTCATGGGGAACCTCTTCTTTAACCACGACCAACAGCTGCTGGACGTCTGTGTAGAGAAATGAAATACATAGATACAGCTTCGAAAATTATTACTTAATGTTAACACAAAAACCCTGATACCACTACTGTTCAATGAGAAAAGAAAGTAGTTTCAACACACTACAAGCTGTTTGGTGCTGTTGGGCACTAACCAGTGTACCCCAATCCATTAGTTAACAAGCTGAAGTAATAAAAGTTAATCATACTAAATGTGCATTTACAAACTGATCTTTTTAATGTAATTAAAACCATCTCTTAAAATACCTATGAACAATTATCTTTCTAAATTCAAATGTATTCATTTCAAACTTGAGAATACTTGCCATTTTTCTTCTTTACACAATACATTATGCCTTTAATTTATTTTAGGGTCGCAACTGTATTCATTATCTATTATTTTAACAAAAATATCAAGTAATCGTTTAGGTTCATTTATAAAATGACCAAAAACAATCTCACATAGCCCTGAGTGTCACCTTCAAATTGCTTTTTTGGTCCAGTCACAGCCAAAAATCCTTACATTCAAGAAGGTGGGACCAGAGAATGTTTGGCATTTGTCCTTCATCAGATAACTTAAATTAATCTAAAATCAAACTGCCAAACATTACCTTTCTATTGACCATTTGATTAAATGTCTAATTGATTCAGCTCTGAAGCAGAAAGTGCACTCAGCAGAGTGCAGATCTCCGACCTCAGACAATGCACGGGGCTAGGGCTGAGCAATATGGCCTATAAATATGATCACAATATTTTTTGGCTATATTGTGGTCCATAATATCCTTCCGTCCATCAATCCATCCACTTATCCTGGGCCGGGTCATGGGGGCAGCAGGCCAAGCAAAGCACCCAGGCATCTCTCTTCCCACAAACACTTTCCAGCTCCTTCTAGGGGACTCCGAGGTGTTCCCAGGCCAGATGAGATATGTAATCCCTCCAGTGTATTCTGGTGGACAATGACCTTTGTCTCGGATATGTTGTAAACACAGATAAGCAAATCTTGTGCTTTCGGTTTTTCACAAAAAATCCGATTCATGATTTAAACGATTTTTTTCCCCTCCTAATTAAAAAAATATATATATATTTGCGGCCTGGTAGCACATACCACGGTAGCCTATATATGGGCACCATATCTCTTGCAATATACATGGCGACTGCATCTGTGATCGCTTTCCACCGGACCCCTTTCTTATAATACGGCAGTGTTTCCCCTACCATTATATTGGATCACAACAGAAGTCATTTAAGGTTACCTTTAGGGCTGACCTTCGAATCCATATTTGGACATTCGAAGCTTCGGAGCTCAGAACGAATATGATTCGAAGCATTCGATGACAATGGGGAGTGGGGGGGGGGGGTTGACTACACGTACGTCTGCAAGCACTGTGTGCGCAAAGCTCAGATTTTACGACCGTGCGGACTCCGCTCTGCGCACCAGTGTCACTCAAAAAACAGCTCGACATGTATTTTCTCTGAGTGCGCTCGTGGCTCGTTGACGGTGTTAGTGTTGCGTTTAAGGCCTACCCCCCAAAAACGGAAAAAAAGCGCCAAAGCCTCGAATTTTTTTTTTTTCACAAACGAATCCCGTGCCATGGAACGAAGCTTCGAAGCTTCGAATTTTTTGGGTCAGCCCTAGTTACCTTTCCTATAGAAAGGTCTATAGGTCCTTTTATTAAGGTCCTTGTCCTTTTATTAAACAAACTAAATAGCCTTATGTTACAGGCTGAGCCTGATGTGTGTGGCTTGTGTGTGTGTGTAGTTGATGTAGGAGGTTTGAGACGTTAGTGCGCCGGGTGTGGTGTGATGTCAGACGGACGCGCCCCAGGAAGAAAGTCAGGCATGTGCTATGTTGTTTACATCGAGCAGCCACAGTGAAGAAGCCTACGCAATTCTGCATGCTTTTTTTGAGTTATTTCGCCCTGTGTAAACGTCAGACACTGATGAGAGAGGCTGTGCATCATCCCTGCAGTGCTGAAAATAAAGTGCCGTTCTTAAAAGTCCAGTTGTTTATGTGTTGTTACCACAACAAGCTAACACAAGCTAAAGGAGCTAATGGTCTTCGGAGGTCCCTTTATTACAGTTCGGGGGTCTGCCAGCTGGGCGTTGGTAACACTTATTTATCTTATTTACCCAACGGCATGTCATTTATGTCCCTACACGGTGTGCGTCTAAAATCCTCCTCTGCTCTGTGTCGCGCACAGCAGAGTTCAGCCCTGACACACACACACACACACACACACACACACACACACACACACACACACACACACAAGCGCTGAAGAACTCGTTCCCTTTCTTGAACGAGCCCACTCTGAACTACGGGAGCCCAGTGTGGAGCGGCGGTGGCTGATTTTAAATAGAAACTCTATTTTCATTAAAACAAATCCGCCTAAACTACAAATTCGAATTACTCGATAAAATCGATTTACTGCCCAGCCCTACGTGAATGTGGTACCCAGAGAGGCAGTTAAAGCTATAGGCTACAATGATGCTAAAAGCAGAGTTCAAATGACGTTTTTCCAAACAACTTATTATGTCTGGGCTTCAGGACACTTGGATCACTACGGATGATCAGTATGGAGATATTTTGTGGTTTCAATTAAGTGTTTTTGGACGTTTGAATCTGGGACGCTGTAAGCCCCCATTAGATGGAGTTTTGTTGCTACCTCCTCTCCCTTTGGATCTTCGCAAGTGATGTGAGGACTATAAAACTTCACCTGTGCCTCCATCGGCATGAGGGTAGATAATGGGTGAATTTTCATGTTTGGGTGCACTATCCCTTTAACATGCAGGGTTGCATGGCACCATAAATGAGTGGAGTACCAGCTTCATCCTTCAGTTTATCACAAACACTAAAATTCAAATCAAACCAAATCTGGAGATACACGGTTTGGTACTGGACCAAAAGAAGGTGAAAAACTGTACTCCGAAAACGAACTAATGAGTAGAAGTAAAAGTGCAATGGTGAAAAAAATCAATTACGAGGAATTTGTACTTAAGTACAATTCTTGAGTAAGCAGGCACTCCACACAACGCATGCCAGTTTATATCTGACTTCATTCCAACTTGCTCTGACATCTGTCACAAGTGGACAATGATGCTCTCACGAGATCAAGGTAGCTGCACTTTTTAGAGCTGCAGGTGCTGCAACTGCTCTCCACCGAATACATTACCCAGGGCATGGTAGAAAATACCTGGCTCTCACCTGATTGAACAGCTAAGAGGTTTAGATGTTGACTGAACAACATGACATTTTATATAAACTTTTAATGGGGGGGTCAGAAAACCAGTCAGTATCTGGTGTGACCACCATTTGCCTCACGCAGTGCAACACATCTCCTTCGCATAAAGTTGATCAGGTTGTTGATTGTGGCCTGTGGAATGTTGGTCCACTCCTCTTCAATGGCTGTGCGAAGTTGCTGGATATTGGCACGAACTGGAACACGCTGTCGTATACGCCGATCCAGAGCATCCCAAACATGCTCAATGGGTGACATGTCCGGTGAGTATGCTGGCCATGCAAGAACTGGGATGTTTTCAGCTTCCAGGAATTGTGTACAGATCCTTGCAACATGGGGCCGTGATTTATCATGCTGCAACATAAGGTGATGGTCATGGATGAATGGCACAACAATGGGCCTCAGGATCTCGTCATGGTATCTCTGTGCATTCAAAATGCCATCAATAAAATGCACCTTTGTTCACTGTCCATAACATACGCCTGCCCATACCATAACCCCACCACCACCATGGGCCACTCGATCCACGACGTCGACATCAGCAAACCGCTCACCCACACAACGCCACACACGCTGTCTGCCATCTGCCCTGAACAGTGAAAACCGGGATTCATCCGTGAAGAGAACACCTCTCCAACGTGCCAGACGCCATCGAATGTGAGCATTTGCCCACTCAAGGCGGTTACGACGACGAACTGCAGTCAGGTCGAGACCCCGATGAGGACGACGAGCATGCAGATGAGCTTCCCTGAGACGGTTTCTGACAGTTTGTGCAGAAATTCTTTGGTTATGCAAACCGATTGTTGCAGCAGCTGTCCAGGTGGCTGGTCTCAGACGATCTTGGAGGTGAACATGCTGGATGTAGAGGTCCTGGGCTGGTGTGGTTCCATGTGGTCTGCGGTTGTGAGGCCGATTGGATGTACTGCCAAATTGTCTGAAACGCCTTTGGAGATGGCTTACAGTAGAGAAATGAACATTCAATTCATGGGCAACAGCTCTGGTGGACATTCCTGCAGTCAGCATGCCAATTGCACGCTCCCTCAAAACTTGTGACATCTGTGGCATTGTGCTGTGTGATAAAACTGAACATTTCAGAGTGGCCTTTTATTGTGGCCAGCCTAAGGCACTGGATCTGTGCAATATTCATGCTGTCTAATCAGCATCTTGATATGCCACACCTGTGAGGTGGGATGGATTATCTCGCTCCACATATTATTGATCCACACACATCACACGCTTGCTGCTGCTGCTGCACGTAGCACAGGTGCATTCACGGTGCTTTTCCAGCACAGGAACTTACATACACGCCACGCCGTGTGGCGCATTAATCGTTTTTCTTCGATTAGAATATTTTTATGATCGTGAGAAGCCAAAATTGAAATCATGATTAAAATCCGATTAATCGTCCAGCCCTAAATATTGCACAATGTATTGTGTATTAACACTGGGCTGTTTTAAATAATAGGGTACTAAAGAACAGATCTGTGGTCAGTGAAATGTGAAGCTTCTTAAAATAACACTGAAGCCCTGACTATATCAGACTGATCTTAAAGGGATCAGCTTTAAATGAAAGCTGTTATCTTGAATTTCTATTCTCTGTGTTTAACCGTTAACGGATGCTTTAATGTATATATGTTTGAGCATGACATGTCTGCTAGATTTATTTATATACAGCAGTAAGCTGATATGATGCTCTTTTACATGAGAATTCAGTAAAATGGAGGTTGAACCATGACCAGAAAGTACAGATCGCATGTTAAGCATTTAATGAGTTTACTCTGTATTAATTAAAATAATAGGAGACTGCGAACAAACTGATATATGAGTTTGATAACATTTCAAATGATTCTGAATCAGATCTAACAGGATGAGTGTTTGGGGCATCCTGTACAGATCTCGTCCACTTTTTCAGGTGAGGCGCAGTTCAGCCTAATCTAACGTTACTGAGTAACATTCCACCACTGCTTGTAAAAGAGTATTTCCACAGTGTTATATTTGTATATTTCCACTTAGTATAAGATCATGCGAAGAAGAAGAATGCTCCCTCCACCACTGGTTTCATAGCGGTTTAAAGTCATAATAAAACAATGAAACAGTACAAACCTGGTCCGTTTAATCGGTTGTCAGAGTTGAAAACAGCACCAGTTAGTTTCCGCTGTCTGAGGTTCTCGTCTGTGCTAAACTCAAGCTCCTCCATTTTTAATAAATCACAGCAGCTTTTCCTCCTGACACACCCCGCTGAAACGGGCTGCTCACCCCGATGTATTCCTGGTTATGTTCGTGTCTTGTCTATGTTCAGCTAGCAAGCTAACCTTATTAGCTTCGCAATACGAAAAGATAATTCGGATGGTTTCAAGTACATAAAATAAGACTGAGCCCATTCAAACTACTTATCTGGACATAGTGAGCCCATGAATAATACAGTTTATTTTCTATTGAATAGTCACTCCGACTAGCGCTGTGGGGTCGAGTTCCGTCCCAGTCTATTTTTCAGCTAACACGCTAAGCTAACTTAAGTTAGCATTCTTAGATAACAGAGGAGTCTGTAACGAAATGTACCGAACAATTACACAAAGTCCACTTAAACAAGTGTACTCAAACACACAGGCTCTGGTGGTTCACTCCGATTGTATCTGCTGAACTAAGTGACTGAGAGAGCAGGTCTCGCGACGGAGAAATCGTTTAACATCAACGACATGAGAACAAATCTCTTTTACTAAGCTCCTCGTGTTAGCCACAGGAAGTGATTGTGCTTCCTTCTTCTCCTTCTTCTTCTATTTATGAATTTCCGTCAGTCTGTACGCCATCGAGCGTAATGCTGCCCTTCACAGGTCATGACAAGCTACTAATTAAATCTTCTCATATCCTGCAGAGTGGAGATATTTCAACACTGCCCTCCCAACAGAATCAGAATTTTTCTCTGATCCAAAGAAAGCATGTGAAGAAAATATAGAAAGGCCTAGATCTGACAGATCTTTAAACAACTGCTGTCTATGACGAGAATATATATTACAGGAAAACAACACATGGACCAAAGTTTCTAATTCCCCACACTCACATAAACCATTTGCATGTTTACCAATCACCTTTAAACAACTACCTAGAACGCAATGCCCCAATCTTAGTCTGGTTAAAATAACCTCATCTTTTCGCCCAAACATACTCCTCCACCCTTTACTTTTAACAGAGGGCTGCAGAGTAATTAATGCCTTCCTTTCTGCTCTTTAGACCACTCATTCTGCCGCTGGATCTCCAACTTTTCTTAACAGACGCTGTAACATTCACCTTTACCCATTGGCACATTCACATCTATATTCTATTTGGCTAAGGATTCTTTTGCTAATGTGTCAGCAACTTCATTGCCCTCAACTCCAAGTGACCTGGCACCCACATAAAACACACTTGACATCCTGAGTTCTCAACTCTTGATAGGCAGCACAGGATCTCCATAACCAGGTCAGGGCGGGCTCTTAATGTCCCTTCTTCCAGAGCCATCAAAGCAGCAGCAGAATGCGAACATATTACGCTTCTCTGAGGTTTATTATTTTCTATCCACTCCATTGCCCTTTGGATTGCCAAAAGTTCAGCAGAGAAAACAGATATGTAATCTGACAAGCGAATGCTAAATAAAAGTTTCTCATCTGCCACATAAATCCCAATCCCAGTTTTCCCAGACACAGGATCCTTTGAGCCATCAGTAAATATTTTCATGTACCCATTAAACTAATTCAGAAACATCCTCACATCTCTACAAGAACTGTTTTTTCTTTCTTGGAGGAGAGACAGCAGAACCTCAGGTTCAGGTAGAAAACAAGGGGGAACAGGAGACCAAACAGACCCAATCACTCTTTCACACTCCAACCCAATATCCCCTGCCAGCTGCTTTATATAGAGTAGAAAATGTGCTACTTAGCTTTATCTAAAAACTCCCAAGACTTATCTAAAAGGTTCTTCACCACAGAACTACATCTTATATCACTTAACTCAGTAATGGATCCCTAGTTTACGTCTCCTGATTTCCAGTGGCATTTCCACCATTTCAATAAGTAAAGCAGAGATAGGTGTCATTTTGAAGGCGCCATTGTAGATGCTCAAGGCCTCAGTCTGTACCTGGTGCAGCTTACAAAGAACTAAATATCCCAAATCCATAATCTGAGATGGATCTTATCATAGCATAGTAAATCATAGTCAGGGTGTCCCTTTCTGCACACCAGTCAGTTCCAGCTAGACTTCGGAGGATATTTATCACTTTCTCACACTTACAAACTACCCTTTCTATATGGCCTTTCCATGTAGGGTCCCACAAAATGCCCTCCAACACTTTCTTTTAGCATCTTTTATTGTTTTCCTTGCCTTTGCCCTACAACGTTTAAAATTAATGATGTTTTCCAGAGTAGGGTTTCTATGCAAAATCTTAAAAGCTTGTTTTCTTTCTTTCACAGCCTTGTCACAATCACTCCTCCACCATGGGACAATCACTCGTTCCTTTGGGATCTCCCTACATGGTATTGTCCTTAAGGCCACATTAAAAATCATTTTACTCAAAGAATCATTCAATTCATCAATTGATCCATCACTATTCATCATGAAGAGATTAAACATCATCAAAATCATTGAAGAGGACACCATCATCCATATCTTCCCCCTCCTCAACCCCTCTCTGAGTGACTTGCTGATTCCTGGACTACTAGCTCTTGATTAGTCCTCAAATACTCATGCAGTGACTGAGGAGAGTAATCATTTACTCCCAGAAATCTCACTGCCACTTCAGACACAAACTTAATAACATCTGACCTTGATTTCTTTTCCCGGGCACCATAGATCACGTCAACCATAAATGCAAAAAGGGACTCCTTGTTGAATACAATTTCATGATTAGAGAATACAGGTGCAGGCTGTCTGGACACCACAGGACCACACACAGGCACTCTACCAACAGGGCCTGAAACCCTTGTTCTTTCCATTTTCTTTAATGCTTCTGCAAAGGAGATTTTATGCTGGTCTCTGGCTTCCTGAATTTGTCTCACTTTCAGAAAGTGTCCACACCCTTTAAATTAAGCCATATGACTTCCTCCAAAATGCAACATTTAGGAGCTGGTACTTCACATTTCAGGATGTCATGATCCTCTCCACATTTAGCACAACACCTGTTTCCCCTTCATGAAGCTGCCATATGCCCAAACCTCTGACACTTGAAACAACGCTGAGGAGGTCTTTGATAGGGTCTGACATGGAAAGACAAACATCCTATAAAGACCCGAGCTGGAAGAAAACTTCCATCAAAAGTTATAAACACAGGGGTATTTTTGTTTCCACCTTCCTTGGCTTTAAACTCCTTCACAGCCATTGCTTTTCCTCCTTTAATATTTTCACATTTCCCTCTACAAGTGACCAAACTTTTATTAATGGACCCAGGTAACTCATTATTGGTTGTGCAGCAGACTGACCCGTCATATTTTGGGTAATTTGTTGGAGGAGACATTCCATTTACACTTGCTACTACTTCCTCAAAGACAAGCCTTCACTGTGTTATCCTGACTTTTTCTTGTTTATGTAGCTTTTCGGTGAGTGCTATATCGTAGGTAACTGGACTTGCTTGCGTTTCTTGAAGATGACCTTAGCTGAGTTGGTGTTTTTTTCTTTTACACCCTTACACCCTTTTACAAGAATAAAATTATTTCAGAAAATCAATCACAAAGAACCCTGTCCTTTTCCTACACATATTTGTACTTTAAACAATTGCTCTCAAGTGTTATATAATTTTACCTCTTTGGCTCTCATTCATACACTTCTTTAGATGAAACCATGTGACATTTCTTAAGTTTAGAGGGAAAATGTCTTTTTGGTGAAACTGAACAACAAAGGAGATATCTGAAACATAATTGCTTACTTGTGAGTCGTCACATGACAAAAAAACTTAGACATGAACAAGATAAGGAGACACACTATACACTGCTCAAAAAAAATGAAGGGAACACTTAAATCACACATCCCAGATCTTGATGAATGAAATATTCCAGATGAAAATCTTTATTGATTACATTGTGTAATTCCTTGAGAACAAAATAATGTAAGACCAAAATCATTAACTCATTTCGGACTGGATTTAGAGTCATACCCAAAATCAAAGTGGAAAAATCAGATCACAGGCTGATCCAACTTCTGTGAATTTCCTCAGGACAACTCATAATGTGGCTCAGTAGTGTGTATAGCCTCCACATGCCTGTATACATTCCCTACAACGTCTGGGCATGCTCCTGATGAGACGACGGATGGTCTCCTGGTGGATCTCCTGGGAGATCTCCTCCCAGACCTGGATCAGGGCATCAGTCAGCTCCTGGACAGTCTGTGGTACAATGTGGCGGCAGTGGATGCTACAATACATGATGCCCCAAATGTGCTCGATTGGATTCAGGTCTGGGGAACGGCAGGCAATAGCAGCCACATGAGGCCGGGCATTGTCATGCATCAGAAGGAACCCAGGGCCCACTGCACCAGCATACGGTCTGACAATGGGTCTGAGGATCTCATCCCGGTACCTAACAGCAGTCAGGGTACCTCTGGCTAGCACATGGAGGTCTGTGAGACCCTCCAAGGATATGCCTCCCAGACCATCACTGACCCACCACCAAACCAGTCACGCTGGAGGATGTTGCAGGCAGCAGAACATTCAGTGCTCCTCCTGTTTCTCTTTGCACAAAGAAGCAGATAGTGGTCCTGCTGCTGGGTTGTTGCCCTCCTACGGCCCTCTCCGCCTCTCCTGGTGTACTGGCCTGTCTCCTGGTGTCTCCTCCATGCTCTTGACACTGTGCTGGGAGACACAACAAACCTTCTGCCAACTGTGCATATGGATGTGCCATCCTGGAGTAGCTGCACCACCTGAGCAACTTCTGTGGGCTGCAGATACCGCCTCATGATACCGCTAGTGGTGAGGGCACTGGAAAAATGCAGAAGGAAATGGTCTGTGGCCACCACCTGCAAAACCATTCCTAAATAGGGGTTGTCTTGGTAATTGCCTCACCTTTCCACCTGTTGTCTGTCCAATTTGCACAACAGCAGGTGAAATTGATTCACAATCAGTATTGCTTCCTAACTGGACAGGTTGATATCCCAGGAGTTTGACTGACTTTGAGTTACACTGTGATGAGTGTGTGTTTCCTTTATTTTTCTGAGCAGTGTATATACTCTATATATACACAATGGTCTCCCAACAGACCATATGATAACACATGTAGTTATACATAAACTGAGTACAACACACTGCAAAACCAGTATAAAATTACATCACAGGAATACAATATATTTACAAAAAATATATACTTACAAGAAGGCCAGCTGTGCCTAGTGTCACATTGAATACCCCATTACTGAAGCATCAGATGAAAAAACGTCATGACATGACATGCAAATTCAAGGTGAAATTGTAGAAGATATTTTTCTATTTCATATATATATATTTTTTTTTAAAAACTTTTTGGAAGTTCTTTTTTAATACAGGCACCTCTAATACTACAAAAAGTAGTGATACTCAATTTGAAATCCCACAGCGATGTAATAAACAAATCAAATAAACAAATGCGTTTATTACATCGCTGTGGTATTTCTGCTTCTTTTTTAATTTCACCTTGAATTTGCATGTCGTTTAACATTTTTTAAATCTGACGTTTCAGTTGTGATATTCAAGGTGATACTCTAGGCACCGCTGGCCTTTTTGTAAATGTATTTTTTTGGTAAATGTATTATATTCCTGTGAAGTAATTTTGAACTGGTTTTGCAGTGTGTGTGTGTGAGAGAGAGAGAGGTGTGTCTCCTTATCTTTTTCATGCCTGATTAAGGGCTGGTGCCCAAAACGTCACATGTGGTGATTGTATTAAAATTTCCAAAAGTAGCAATTTCTGGTGTGCTTTTTGTATTTGTTCTTCTGTCCAGTACATTGTCATTTTGGTATGTGTGTGCTGTTTTTCGAGTCTTCAAAAAAAACCTTGCCTCTGGTATCATCATTTAATACATGTTGTGATTAAATGTATCACTGTATGTGTTCAATGTAAAATTTAATCTGCATGCCACCAGTATAACCATGTCATGTTAATGAGTACAATCTACCCCTCCGTAATATAGTGAAGAAATGTAAAGTAGCATCAAATGAAAATACTGCATTACATTTATTTGACAGCTGTAGTCGCTTTCAAAATTAAGATTTTGCACACAAAACACAAGCAACTCCAAAAACATGATGCATTTTTAAAGACTAAATTATCCGGCAAAATACAAAGTTAGAGCTGAAATGATTTATCAATTTGTTGATCAACAGAAAATTCCTTCTTTCCACACACTGTTTTCTATCTGAGCTGGGCGAAGGAATATGTCGTGGTAGTCACTTGGATTTCTTGCAGAGACAAGACATCTGTAGCAATCCTACACAAGTCTCCGGACAAAGAGACACAGTTGAGGGACAATTACAACAACCAAAGACCCTTTCATCCTTCATATGGGATCCAAGCATTGAATGCAGGCTTGAAAAATCTGTACCCCATTTTAAAGGAGAAGTCCGGTATTCAGCTCAGCTGAAGTGCCAGCTCCACAGTGCTGTGTGCGCTCCTGGAGGAAGAACGAGAACGAACGAAAAAGTTTTGTAATAAGTTTAAACAACTGCACAATGGATTACTCGCTTGTAAACAACCTTCGCAGTACGATGCCTTGGAACACAACGCCAGCCTGCTTCTTCTCTGTGTCCCATTACATTACAATGGTTTCCTGCCGGTTGGCGACACCCACGTAAAGGAGCGTTATCGCCATCAAGTGGGCTGGAGTGTATAACGCTTCAGGGTCAAACGAACGATCAAGCGTAAGTTTACACACGGGTGTGAGGCAGCTGAAAAAATAGATCAACAATTGAGATGAATAGCGAAAACACTGATGGAAACCACAGTTTGCTACGATTTTTATGTCAGAACATCAACGAACACCACTGACCACCCGGTGAGGTTCATGGCTTTGAAAATGAAAGTTTAGGGTTGTTTTAGGACAGATATACACATGGCCATCGGCAGCACTGTTAAGCCAGGCAGGGGAAAGCCAAGTCCTCTGAAAAGGAGCAATCGTCACAATTTTGGTCTTAACCACTCTATTTCATCATAAACAACCCAGAAATGGGGCTCAAAGTGCAAAATACTGGACTTCTCCTTTAAAAAGGCATCTGGGTAAATCCGACACCTCAGGTGTTGAAATGTGTCCAATCTAAGTTTGTCTTAAAAGATCAGTATCAGGCGTGCTCAGGATACTTTTTAATTGATCGGGATCAGCTATGTTGAGCTATATAGAGCCCGCTCTGATCTTTTGCTTTATGTCAAGCTGGTGTTTTGACTAGCCATTGTCAACTGTCCGTCCATCTGCTGAGAGATGGACAGTGGTGCAGAACCAACAAAAACTACATTCTCCACATCATGTCAAGTACAAGAAAAGCCCCACAAGCTAAAAGCCAATACAACAAATTTTTTGATGTAGACTTATTCATGCAAAAGATGCACAGATAATGAAAAGCAAACTCTCAAGAGCCTGCTTGAAATCACATGCCTATTATGACATGCAAAAATCAGAAGGAGGGCTAAAAGTGATATATCTGGGGCATCGGTGGCTTAGTGGTAGAGCAGGCACCCCATGCACAAGGCTGTTGCTGCAGCGGCCCAGGTTCAAGACCAGCCTGTGGCCCCCTGCTGCATGCAACCCCCAAATCCCCCCCCCCCCTTTAGTAGGCATCGGTGGCTTAGTGGTAGAGCAGGCACCCCATGCACAAGGCTGTTGCTGCAGCGGCCCAGGTTCAAGACCAGCCTGTGGCCCCCTGCTGCATGCAACCCCCAAATCCTCCCCCTGCCAGCTGGGGGGGGGTAATTGTTTTTAATGAGAATTAAGCTTTTTGCTCATGGTAGTTGCACTGCAATGCACCTCACGTTTCTGCACTCCAGGTGCCAGGTGTTTTTGCCGGAGCTCTCTAAACTCAGAGTGAAAAAGTGCTCCACGTCATCTCTTTTTGGTAATCTTTAATCCCACTTTCCAAATGAATTACTTGAGAGGTGTTGGGTCTGCTGTGGTGGTCACAAAAATAAGTTTACAGTTGGTAAACAATGGAGGAAAAACTGGTGGTAGTGGTCACTGGATACCCAGAGCTATACAGACCGACAATAGACAGCAGATTGTCAAACTGCCCCCGAATCATCCTTAAATATGCCTAGAAATGGCTATCATGGAGGCGAAGCTCCTGGATTAACTGGTGGTAGGCCTACTCCCCGAGACCCACCCTCTTTTTAAGGATCTCCGTTTCCCTGTGCCCAACAAACTGTTTGCTGACAGCCTCTCACCCTCAACCAGAGCTACAGTACGTACCTTCTGCCGGAACATTTTAGGAACTAAATACTAATTACTGGGAAATAAATAAATAACCAAATGACTAATTACACAGGAAGATTAGTGTAAGGACATGATGTCATGGTTGCCTGGCAACAATAAAAAAGCACATCAAGCTCTTTTTCAGTTGTGGCATGCAGTTAAAAAAAGCGCAGTGCGGCACGCCTCGCATTTTACAACCTGCAAAATGCTTTCTGTGTGATCGGGGCCTTTGACTCCAGTTGCCTGCCCTCCATCTGGACAGCTCACCCATGTATGAAGTCCAATGCAAAGAAGCTACAGAATACAGTTCATTCACAGTTCACAACCCAGGCAAAGGCTGAATTTAAGCAACTCTTTAAAGGAAAAAGAAATTCCCTCAAGACAGCAGACGGGGCCAAAAAAACTTGCATTCAGGTATTATCTAGGAAAACACAAGTACCAGATCAGGACTTGGTATTGGCAGATATTTAATATTAAATTATTTGGATGAGGGTCAGGGGTCGAAAAACTTAATTGGGACATACCTAATTTAAATGATTGTGTAACTTCATCTTATCTAAAAAAGGCTGATTTAGGCCCAATCTCAATTCTCCTCCTTGTGGCCCTACCACTCCTTATTGAGTGCTGCTCTAAAGGGTACAGTGTCCTGTTTCTGTAGGGAGATTGAGGAGTAGTGGTCATCAACCCCTCCAGGTGGCTGTCCAAACAGAGTGGCACAATAAAATTCCCAGAGTGCTTTCGGACTACGGCAGTTGAACTATGCATTCGAATACCCAATATTATATAGTACACCAGAAAAAGATTTAGTGTGTCCCAATGCATAGTATGTGAAATGCAGTATGCCAAAAATACCAGGATATTCTACTACATCCCGTCTGATTTCTTAGTATGTAAGCCAGCATGCTTTTCTGACCCACAATTCTCTGCACAGCAGACAATACGTCACATCGACTAAGCCCCAAACAGATGACAGCTGACAGAAGTCGCAATGATGGATGACAGCGCATTCAAGTAACCGATGACCAGTCACATACAGTAGTAATAATAGGAATATTAATTGTTTAAGTGAACAAAATAATTTTTATTATTCTTTATTTCAAGGATAGCCCCTTGAGATGTGCCATCTCATTTTCGAGGGGGTCCTTACAAATAATGACAAACATAAGCAATACAAACATAATAAAAAGTAAATACAAAGCATAATACCAAACATATAAACACAAGGACAATTTACAATCTGTACAGTTATAACTTTAATTTTGAACTATATATACTGCAAAGTAACAACAGGGTTGATCTCCGTTTCTGGCGAAACAAGCAACATGGCTGCTATTGGGGCAGGGGAAAAAAGCCATAAATTTAAATCATAGTTCAACGCTAATCTAATTTACTTTGTTTTAACCATTTGTCAGTTACTTTAAGCTAACCATTGCAGTTTCAGCCACTTACAACTTACTTTGAACTTCGTCAACATCTAGTCATTGCTTATTAGCTACCTAATGATATTTCAACTGCTTATTGGTTACTTTTGTCAATCTGTTTCAACCATATTCCATTGATTTTAGCTAAAGAATGCTATTTCAACTTCTTCAGTTACTTTAGTATAGTAGTTATAGTTTAGTTTCAACATTTATCCATTACGTTTAGCTAACTAATGCTATATTAACCACTTATCAGTTACTTTTCATGAACTGTTTAAACTAGTATTTATTACTTTTAGCTAACTAATGTTACTTCAATTGGTTAATAACTACTTTCAGCTGACAATTTCAACAAATTTTATTCATCACTTTTAGCTAACTAAAGCTGTTTCAACTGGATATTAACTACTTTTAGCAATAAGTTTCAACAGAATTTCTTTATCACTTTCAGCTGACTAATGCTACTTGTGACGTAACAAGTGGCATCCCATTTCCAAGTTTAAGATTTCAAACCCTGCCCCTTGCGGCTCCATTCTAAAGGGCCAATACTCAGCCAAGGGCACCCCAAAACTAGGGGTAGGACCAAGGGGGAGAATTGGGATTGGGCCATTGAGTCTGTCTCAGCCTTTAGTCTATCAGTTTTGGCTAATCGTGTTGAAACCAGTCTTGCCCCCAGTACTTTGTTGCTGCTGGAAAAAATGTAACAACAAGAATCTCTGCAGCTTCACTTATTACTGCTGCTCCCCCCGACACACTTGTGTTTTTTGACATTATACAACCGGGAGAAACTTTTATTGCAAACATTGCAACTAAATTGTTTCTCTCCTGTGTGGCCAGTAAGGTGTTGTTTCAGAGTTCCCTTTTGAGTAAAACATTTGCCACAAATTGAACAACTAAATGGTTTCTCCCCTGTGTGGACAGTCAAGTGTCGTCTCAAATCTCCTGTTTGTGTGAAACCTTTACTACAAATTGAACAACTAAATGGTTTCTCTCCTGTGTGAACAAGCAGGTGTCGTTTCATATCTCCCTTGTGTGCAAAGCTTTTACCACAGAACATACAACTGAATGGTTTTTCCCCTGTGTGGACAGTCATGTGTCGTCTCAGATTTCCCTGGGCAGCAAATCTTACGTTACAAAATTGACAACTAAATGGTTTCTCCCCTGTGTGAATATTAAAGTGTTGTCTCAGATGGTCACTCACTGCAAATCTTTTACTACAAAATGAACAACTAAATGGTTTCTCCCCAGTATGGCTTCTCATGTGTTTAACCAAATTGCCTCTAAAATTGAACTTCACTTTGCAAACTGAGCAGCTAAAACGTTTTCCTTCTGAATGAAGTCTAATATGAGTCTTCCAAGACCTCTTTTGAGAGAACATTTTACCACAGATGGAGCAACTAAATGGTTTCTCCCCTGTTTGGATCCCACTGTGTTTCTGCAGGTGTCCCTTGTGATCAAACCTTCCAGCACATTCAGAGGAGCTAATTGGTGTTTTTTCACTTAGAGGTACCTCACTGTTTAGCAGAGGGTTTAAACCTGACTGAGGTTCCTGTGTCTCCTCCCAGTCTCTACTGTCATCAGTCTCAGGTTCAGAGTGTGACGTCTTGTCATCAGTAGTTGGTTGTAAAGGACTATCTGGGTCTGAGTTCCTGGCTGGTTCTGGTCCTCCTGAATGAAGCTGTGGGGACTGAGCATTCTCGTCATATTCTTCACTCTTCACAGGGACAGGAGTGAATGTGAACCTGATATCAGCCTCCTCCAGCCCTTGAAGCTGCTCTCCCTCCTGACTGCTCCAGAGTTCCTCCTGTTCCTCTTTAATGTGTGGGGGCTCTGGGTCCTCCTGGTTCAGACTGGATCTCCACTCCTGCTGCTCAGGATAAACCTCTTCTTTAATCACCAACAGCTGCTGGACCTCTGTGGAGAATAATGAAATACATACACGTCTTAGAAAACTGTAATTAAATTTTAACATTTAAACAACTAATAGCTCTACTGTTCTCAACAAGGAGATGAATCTTGCAACCTTTGTACAACATATTTGCACGCCATTCAAACAAAACTGCAAACTGTTACATGTTTTGCTTGGCTGTGTGACAAAGTTTTATTTAGTGTTAAAAGTTAAAAGAATAAAGGTTCATCATACTAAATGTGCATTTACAGATCCTCCATTCAATTAAGTTCATTGTACGACATCTATTGCATGTCTGTCCGTTCTGGAAGAGGGATCCCTCCTCAGTTGCTCTTCCTGAGGTTTCTACCGTTTTTTTTCCCCGGTAAAGGTTTTTTGCTGGAGTTTTTCCTTATCCGCTGTGAGGGTCCAAAGGACCAAGGGATGTCGTATGCTGTAAAGCCCTGTGAGGCAAATTGTGATTTGTGATATTGGGCTTTATAAATAAAATTGATTGATTGATTGATGGGTTCATCTCCTCAAATACATAGGAATGAATTTTTATTTGTATTAAAATGTATTTGGGTCAAAACTGAGAAAAACGGAACCTTGTAGAAGACAAAAGTGGATACAGGCAATAAATCGTGAGGTTTCAATAGGGAAGAAACTGTGAGATCCTGACACTCGGTATGCCTATGTGTGTCAAACCCTCCAAATGTATCTTTTAGAGTAACAGTTAACTGTCTTTATGTATGTTAAGCTAAAGCACTGACAGTATGAATGCAACTTTTGTTATAATTGTGCCCAGCGCTCTGTGATTCAAGCAGTCCATTCCAGTGGTCCGCTCTAGCACTTCTATCAATCTACCAGCATGTAGAGGCATGTCTCAAAACAACAACGTGTGCCGGTAGTAGGAGCAGCCATGCTTATCTTCTTAAAAAAGAATTTCCACATCATGTTTTTACCAAGAGGAGGAAGGTAGGGAGAAGGGACACTGAGGTAGATGGGCAATATTAAGCTTATCAATATACCGTTGCCTCTCTGGTAGGCATAGCGTGCTAAAATAATCCTTTGCCATCTTATTATTAGCTAATCATTACCTAGCTATAGCTAATAAATTTAGCAAGCTAGCTAGCAATTCAATCGAGGAGACTTGAAGGTGCGGCTGCGGAGGCAGAATGACAGCGAACGCGCAAAGAAGCGGAGGGGAAAGAGGCCCTTGTTTCCCCTTTGGGGGCGTGGCTTTCAGATTAAGATGCGTTGCACTCTGTCTCGATTGCCAAAATATATGCAAATGAGTAGCTATGGTCTCACCACATCCCCTCCAGCACATACTTGTCTGATTTGAATTAATCTTTGCCACACTTTGAGGTGTTCTAAAAAAAAAAATCTATCGACTATCTTCCATTGAAACTCTCGCCACAAATTGGCATTAGTAACTGTATGTATCTGAACACAGATCTTTAGCCACGGATCCTCAGTAATTTCCTGTTGTAACTCTCTGTCCCACTTTTCTGTCACATGACAAGTATTATCCATAGTCATCGAAGCCGGTTGCAGTTTGACTGTCAAATTAACCTGTCACCTTCAGCATCATGGACAGCACCGCAGATGAGCCGCGGAGAAGCCGCAGCTGTGAGCGTCAGGGCTCAGGGCTTATTAGGGCCTGATGCGCAGCACCTGGATGACACCACTGAGAGAAAGACACTCTCGCCAGACATTAACTTTGTTCCACCTCCCCTTTCCCCTGATTTTAGAATTGTTAACTTATAGGAAATAAAGTATATATTTTTTTTACTTGCAAAACCGACTCCTCCTGATACCCGCACCTCACAAAGCCAAGATTCTATATATAACGGTTAGTTTATGTATATGATTTCCTTCCTGAATTTTTGATAAATATTATTCTATGAGAGAAGGCTCTGTTAATCTGTTCCCATTTGGGTGGTCAAATATAAAACTTCTAAACTGAAGATATCTATATAGTTCTGTTTTAGATAAATTAAAATCTGCCCTTAATTGGTCGAATGATTTAAAGATATTATTGCTAAATAATTGATGTAGAAAGTTTAAATTCAGATGTGTCCAATTTTTAAAACCTACATCAAGTTTTAGAGGCAAGATGTCTTTAATATGGCTTATTGAGCTTAAGATAGAGAGATCCACATAGGTGGTCTTTGACCATTCTCCTGGAAAATCTCTGATTGGTTTAATCCTAGTAAAAGGAATCACTGACAGAGATATATTAATACTCCAACTTTTTTCCATACTGAGCCATTTATATTATCTGACAACCACACTGTCATTGCTTGTAATCGTGACGCTACTCAGTACTTTTTCCAAGTTGGGCATTCCTAATTTTTTTGATTTTGCTAATTGTAATAGGTTATATCTGACCCTAGGCTTCTTACCCTGCCATATAAATCGTAAGATGAGGCGGTCTATTAGAATGAACATAGATTTAGGAGGAGCAATTGGTAAAGTCTGAAAAAAAAAAAGAGAAATCTTGGAAGCAAATTAATTCTAATAGTCTCCACTCTGCCTGTTAATGTAAGGGGAAGTAAACTGCTAATGCTCTGAATGTTGCATACAGTAACTTTAAAGTCCCCCTCTAGTCACTTTTCCTTACTGTTTAACAGCTAATAATTTTTCTTAAACAGAGAATGGGGATGTGGTTAATAATCCATTACCATAGCAACAACATCTCAGTTACAGTAGTTTAGAAACAGCAGCATGGCACTTACTTTGATGAATTTACTGTTTATCAGAGCACAAATGAGACAACAATTAGCACAACACGGCGACTCTCTCTTTCACTTGCTCTCTTATTTAATGTCTGGCTGCTACGTCACAGGGAAGCTGCACAGCCACACGCTGGCCACAGTCCGTTGAAGGAAGGACAGATATGTTGCTGATGTCCGCTGCTTAAAATGGAGTCATGGGAAGTTTTGTAGGTGCACCGTCCACCAGCATTGGCTGCTCTCACCTCAGCTCAACACCAACACCACCCCGGGCAGCTCTGTGATGCTTTTTATTTTTTCTAAAGGGACTTGTCAACTTTTTAATCTGGAAGTTGTGCACTTCCAAGTGTCCAGACTGTTACAGGCTGATGGTGGTGGATGGTGCAAACTTGAACATGTCCTGAAACTGCATTTAACATTAAGGATCTCAGTCACATATCTGTCCTTTCTTTGGTGTGCTGTGGCCGGGCCAGCAAGTGAGAAAGACTGTGTCGTGTTATTTCTGCCATGGGAATAGGTGAAATTCACTGCGGATAAGAAAATAACGCAGTAAACTAATGTTAAGGGCAACTACACAGAGAGATTTAATTGAGGCTATGATGCAACAGTTATGGTAAAATAAAGGATAAATTGACTGGCTAGCTTACTGTGATGTTTATAATAGCACACCTCTTCAAGCTTGAAGGATGATGTATGACTTGCAGATTCCACTACAGTCATACGGCATCCTTCCCTTTTAGCATCTAGAGGCTATTTTTAACTTTGAGTACAAATTTATTAAACTTGTCTCAAATTTGAACTCTTATATACAGCTCAGTCACCAGAATAAATTATTGGCATTGTATGTTTGTGAAAACCATGGGTATATTTGTGTGTTTCATTGGTATCGTATCAACGTTTCTGCATGGCATAGTTCTTATTACATGTAAGTGTGCTGACTTTGTCATCTGGAGGTGGAGGGGATGGTGGATGGTGCCAGCTGGGCAAGGCAGCAGCCAAGCTGCAGACCCCTGTTGGAGATCAACAAACAAAAAAGTACTGCTTTTTAGCAAGACATTGCAGTCTTACCAGTGCGATTGTGGTACGATAAGCTAGATTTTAAGGCAAGACATGATCTTTTCTTAACCATGACAAAGTGTTTTTTTGTTGCCAAAACACAAGCAGTAGTGTGTGGCTAGCATTGTCACCTCACAGCAAGAGGGTTTCTAGTTTGAACCCACGGATTCCTTCTATGTCGAGTTTACATTTTCTCCCGGTGTCAGCGTGGGTTTTCTCCAGGAACTCCAGCTTCCTCCCACAGTCCAAAGACATGCAGGTCATCTTAATCGGTGACTCTAAAATTGGCTGGAGGAGTGAATGTGAGCGTGAATGGTTGTCTGTCTCTCTGTGTCAGCCCCGTGATAGTGAGGCGACCTGTCCAGGGTGTACCCTGCATCTTGCCCAATGTCAGCTGGGATAGGCTCCAACCCCCTGCATCCCCAAACAGGATATGTATAACTAAATGAATATTTGGTACATGATAAAATGTTCAATATCTGTGGTCTGCAGAAATGTATTCCAACATTTTACTGTGTAGGGAAAACAGCCCTGTTTTCAGCTACGTGATGATGCATTTTTCAGCTGCAGCTGGAATCATGATTCACGAGGGTTTTCAGAGGATTTATTTTGTAGGAGAATTTTCTCAACACACGACGGACACTTTATCCTTCGGTTTATCAAAAACGTTAAAGCAACAAAAATCTGGAGACGCGTGGTTTTCGCTGGATAAGAAGGGAATAAAAACTACACTGAACAGTATTTAAAGCTTATCAGTATAAAACTGCATTATTAAAATAACATCAAGAACAAGTATGATTAAGTACCCTACATTTCTTAAGTAAATGTAACGGTACTCCGCAGTAGGTAAAGGATCTGACTACTTCCTCCAGCGATAAAACAATAAAACCAGTACAAACCTGCTCTGTGTAACCGGACAGGGTTGTAAACAGCGTCCAGTAGCTTCCGTTGTCGGTGATTCTCTTGTGAACTGAACGCAAGTTTCTCCTCGTACTCTGCTATCGTTGTTTCAAACAGCTCAAATATCTCTTCAGCAGCCGCAGTTAGTCGCTGGTTGACAAAGGCTCTCAGCATTTGAACTTTAGACATTTTTTTTCTCAATCACAGCAACTTTTCCTCCAGACACACTCCGATAAAGGTTTGTTCACTCTGATGTGCGCCGTGTTACTGGATACCGCCGCCTCCGTCTACTTCCAGCTAGCAAGCTGGCTTCATTAGCTTCGTAAAAGACCAGACGATAATTCACTTTTTTTCAGGGAAAGGGAAAAAGACAGTCCATTCAGACAGGTTTATCTGGACACTGCTGGCCCATGAAAAAAGGTTGGTCTCACCCCCACTAGCACTGCGTGGTCGAGCCCTGTCTATGTCTATTTGCCGCTAGCACGCTTAGCTAATTTCATTAGCATTCTTAGCTAAGAAGGATGAGCGTGCGATAAAACGTCCCGAAAACTTACACTAAGTTCGCTTAAACAAGTTTATGTAAACACGCGGGCTCTGGCGGTTCACTCTGGTTGTATCAGATGAACTATGTAATGGAAAGAGCAGGACTCGCGGCGGAGAAAAGGGTTCACAACAAAGACCTGAGACCAAACCTTCTTCTTCTGTGGAGTTTATTGGCAGTTGAAGATGCATTACCGCCACCTACTGGACTGGAGTGTGGGACAGTAGATTAGCAGACATAAAAAGGTAAATTTAGAAACATATCTTGGCCTCCTCTGCTCAGTGCCCTCCTTTCCTCCTCATATGCTCTAACACACTCCAACAGAACATGCTGGACAGATTCAGACTGACCACAAGTGATTACGTTTGCCATCAGGGTGTTTACCTATTTTACGTAGTGTATTATTCAGTCCCATGTGTCCTATCCTAAGTCGTGTGATCACTGCCTCTTCCCTCCGGCTCCTGCCCATCCTTCTTCCCAACCCAACCTGTTTCTGTATTATGTAGTTGTCTTCCCGTGTCTTGGATGTCCCAGTGTTCTTGCCACACTTTTTACACATGTTTCTTAATTACTGATTTACCCTCTCTAACTCAATTTCTAGTGTGTGGTTTAAGTGATTGTTTGGCCAGAAAATCTACCCCTTTATTTCCTTCTATTCCCACATGAGCAGGAACCCAAATGAAGCAGACCATCAGACCCCTCTTGTGTATTCTGTCCAGTAGATTATGTATTTCAATTATGTGATCTTGCCTACATGACTTCATGGTTTGATACGTGTAAGTGCTGCCAAACAGTGTGATGCTATTAGTGTATTGTTATGGTTGTTTTCTTCTATCCACTCCAAACCTAATATAATAGCTGAAAGCTCAACTATATATACTGATAAATGGTCTGTGGTTCTTTTCTTGATATGTACTTTGTGGTGTGGAATGAAAACTGCAGCTCCTGTCTTTTGACTCATCGGTGAAACTCATTGTTTTGTCTGAGAAGTGTCGTTCCAGATAACTCTGAGCAACCCTCCCAGCACAGACTTACTTACTCCTTTTCTTCAGTTGTTGTTGTATTTCACAGTTTACTGATGGTTCTATAAATAGCCAGGGAGGAGTACATGAATATGGGACTGTCGGACTGAACTGTATCTAAACCTGCTTGCTCTGTTTTTATGTTCCCTATCCATCCAAAGTTCATACAATTAGAGTCATTATGTTCCCAACAGTCCTCCAGGATGGCTTTAGCAGGGTGTGAAGTACTATGCTCTTATGCTAACATAAGTTTCATTCTTCTGTTCTGTTCCCCCATTTCCACTTGTACGGCTGCTACTGGAGAGGATTTAAATGCTCCACTACATATCCTCAGTCCCTGTGCCTGCTGTACATCCTTTTTAGCTTTTAAGATGACTTTCTGCTGCTGATAAATACCCTATACACCCGTAGTCTAGTGTTGCTCTCATAATGGTCTGATATATATTTAACAGTGATGCTCTGGTTGCTCCCCAGTCTCTTCCTGACAGGCATCTTAAGAGACTGTTGACCCTTTAGCACTTATCCCAGACTTTATCAATGTGATGCCTTCCAAGTCAACTTTTCATCCAACCACATTCCTAGTAATCTTATGACTCTGACCTGCTCAATTGTTTACCAATTGCTGTCAAAATCTGATCACTGTGTTGACACTGAATGTGTTGCCTCCTATTTTGAGTTTCCTGTTTCCCAAGCAGTTGCTGTAGCAGGCTGCAAAACTTGTGATGTTTCCAAAGGCTGAAGACATTGCATTTCAGGTTGTTGTTTTACTGCTGATATTTGTTTTCCAGGCTGTCTTATTTGCATTTCCATTGCTTCTTGTTTATCTTGTGTCATTGACCAGTTCTTTCACTGTCATGTTTTACAGGCTGCAGGCTTATATTCCTTTGCCAGGGGGTTGAGGGTGTTTTGTGCCAGTTTCCTCTTTTCTCTTTCAAAATAAGAGCTCATACCCGGGGCTGGCCAAAGCTGCCATGGGGCCCGAAGCAAAATTTGATTTTGGGGCCCTCTATTACTGCCAATAATACTGATTATTGATCATTCACACACCTACTATAAGTTATTTCATGTTCTACTCTGTCATTATGGATACACTTGTAAAACTAGATGTGAGAACTTTTTGTTGTAGTTAGATTGTAATCCACAGTGATTTAGGCCATGGAAGCAGACAACAGATTTGCAAACTTGCTGAAAAATCTTTCAATTAGTATTTGGCAAAGTCAGCAACTCCCCCTGCTGGCCACACAGAGAATCAATACATACAACCTCAAAGAGGAGCCTGGCATGTTTACCCATCTATGGTTTTTAATCTGGAATGGTAGCAAATTCAGCTACAAGAGCAGCCTGGGGTAGATTTACACTTAATATTCAAAGTGATATAGTACTAAGTGGGATACCGAATGTCATCTAGGCCAACTAAAAGTAATAAAATAAACCAATCTGCCTTATTCTTTTTTTGTTTTAAATAAACTGCAACACAGAGGGGACAGTGGGCACAGTGGATGGAGCAAAGGATGGAGATGGACCTAAGATGAAAAACAACAACAAAAGCTAGTCAAATTAGATGTCATATTACACTTGAAAATTATGCCGCTTATTCTCTAAATAAAATAGTACAGCTATAGCTTGTAATAAGAAAACAATCTGCCAGTGGAACAACAACTGACAATTGCTTGAGAAGTTTTGAAATAATATGCATTTTTCTAAAAACATGTCCCTTTTTCATATGATTATATTTTATAAAAAATTATTCATCTCAGAATGTTCTGCAGTACACTGAGCAATTACAAAGGCTGTTTTGTTGTTAACTTACCAGGTAGAGCTGAGGTTGTAGTAGACACAGAGGGGACAGTGGATGGAAGAGAGGATAGAGATGGACCTAAGATGATAAACATGTCCCTTGTCACATGATTATATCTTATATTAATATATCTTAATGAAATAGTTTTACTAGAAATTAAATATATATGGTGACAGTTTTTCCCTCACCGGATTAGCTTTGGCTGAGCCTAGAAGGTGGACTGCCCCTGGGCTGAGTCAGTACCTCCTCCTAAATACTTTAACAGTGCTCGTGGGGAAGTTTCATATAACTTATGAGCATAATAGGGAGTTGATGTAAAAGGATTATGTTTATTTACTCTCATAAATTACTATGCTCTGCAGCAAACAATTGCAAACAACATATGTCAAACTATAAGTTAAAACGTCACCATGTTTGTAATTAATGTTAGTTGTTATTAAACACTTGCTATCAAACGTTGTTATCAAAAACGTTGTTTTGACGCCAAAAAGCGACCCAGAATATATACACCGAGAATCAACTTATTCAATGTAGGCTATTACACAAACACAAAAACGTTAGCTTGAATAGTACGCTATCTAACCTACCATAATAATGTCTTTTTGTACAACAGCGTACATTTGATAATATATGAATCATCATCACTCACAAATGGAATCTTTTTTTTTCTCCTTATTTTAAGTTAACTGTTCTTGGGTACGGTGCCCGACAAGGACAAACGCGATACATTGCAAATAGAGAAATGCGCTGCATATAAGAAAACAAATGCAAAGGGAAAATGCTGCAAATACAGAAAGGTGCTGCATTTACTTGGCAAGTTTGGACTTGGCAAGTCTGTGCGAGAGTCCGGACTTCCCAAGAACGGGAGGACAGGAGGACAGTAGTACAGTCATTTCTGCTTTTGTAACAGCAGCGAACCTGATGATGTCACCACCTTCGCTCACCTTGGCTGTTGTGCTGTGTTGTATACATGCATTTAGAATAAAACAATATAAACACAGCCCAGCCCTGCGTCTTTTCATAGACATTGTAAGAAATTAAAGTCCGTGTAAAGCAGCAAAAAATATCTGTTATAAGTTTGTCACATCACAGAAATATGTGTCATTAATCACTGAGCCAAACGCTGGGGGCGTGTCTGGAGGGGATGTCTGCAGCCACTTGTGTCATGACTCCAGGCTGCAGCCATTCAGTCCACGCCCACTCGCGGGAGGGAAGCCGCCTCCATGTACTGTACAAGGACATAACCCCGCACCAGCAGCCGGCGGAACAGGAGGATGTAATCCAGGGAGGGAGAGGGTCGGCTCGGCTCCAGTGACTGAAAATATTTTTTTCCAGCGGATGTCTGAGTTACAACATGATTGAGCTGTCTGGAGTAGTTTCATGTCGTATCCAACAACAGGAGGCTTTTAACAGATGACGTCCTGATGTTAGCTTTGCTGCTAACGTTAGCTGTCTCTCTTAGCTGCAGCCACTGATGCTTTCTAGACATCACGATTTCCCAAAACTGAATAAATACCACACATAGCAACACAAAACTGCTTTGCTAGCTCAGTCATGTTGTAACTAAGATATCCGCTGGAAAAAGTATTTTTTTCACAAACCGTTTATTGAGTTATTACAGACACGGCTAACGGCTAATGGCTAACAGCTAACGGTTAGCCCAGCTAATCTATAATAACCATGTTAATTACAAAACGTGCACACAGAAATAGTAATGTTTGTTCAATCATTGTGTTTATAGACTTTACAAACATCAGATTAGTGTAAACGGTGATATAGTGACGTGAAAAATATGATATACATATAGTAAAGTATTTCTAAACAACAAGGTGATTTCCTTTATTTATACTACTGCTGCTGCTGCTGCTGCTGCTGCTGCTTCTTCTTCTTCTTCTGCTTCTCTCAATTTATTGGCAGATCGCAAACAACTTCTAGGTGCATACCGCCACCTACTGTGCAAGAGTGTGTATTTATACTGCTACAGCCTCAGGGGGCGTGTTTGTAGCAGGGATATCTCCTTTACATAACGCAGCTATGATTTAAGGCCCGCCCACTAAAGCCAGAGCACAGAAACTGAGAAACACAGTTTGTGGAGCCTAGCTCCACAATTTAACTGTAAATGGTTGAAAGGCTTTTTTTACACATTTTGAGGAGTACTTTTATGACCTATTTAATGTGTTTAGAAGAAAGCCTGGGCCGCTGTGGCAACAGCCTTGTATATGGGGCACCTGCTCTACCACTAAGCCACCAACGCCCCAGCCCCATATGTTTTTAACGTTTCAACATATATAACTGACACACGAAAACATATAAATAGCCAAAATAGTTTCATAAAATGTCTTATAAAACCTTTTCCCCGCAGCTTGATTATATTTAATCTATAGCCTATCCAATTCCGCGCCTGGCCTCTGATAATAATCAAAAGTCAGGTGCAGGGGAAAAGTTTGTGGAGAGCTGGAGGTGATCGTGATCATTGGCGAGACGGAAATCAAAAATCTATAATGGACATGGATCGGAGAAGGCGTCTTGGTGCATGTTATTGCAGCAGGATTGCTGTACCTGCAGGCTGAGGAGGAGGTTGCCCAGCTGAGGAGGCAGATCCGAGAAAGACAGCAGAGAATGAGGCGGAGGATAAGGATGAGACGAATGAAATGAATAAATTAAAAGTTAAAAATATGCATTAGTGACCCAATTTCAAGTATTGTTATCATCACATACATTCTTAGTTACTGTCCATCACTGCATTTGTCTCATCATTATGCTTTCTGTCTACATTTTTATGGAGACTTGACAGTTTTCTTGGTACACCTAGAAAAAACAAAATCAGTTTAATATTGTATTAAGTCTAACATTTTATTGAAGTGTTGAGTTGTAGATTGCAAGGTCTGGTGTAGAGTTCTTTCTTAGATTTAGGGAAATAAAAGGGAGAGAAAGACATTAACACATTAAGTCTAAGAAGGAACAGAAAACTGTTATATATGTGTTATATGTTATTGATTTCCATTTTCTTCTCTTTCTATAGATGGAAATATTTCCGAATCAGATCCTCTTCTGTGGGGCTGTCCGATGCTGACCCTGACAAACAAAGGGAGAAAAAAATAAAGAGACAACATTTTTCAGCAAGACCAGGCTGCAGCACATTATCCAGTCTGCAGAGAAGACCTTCAGCTGCAATCTGCCATCTCTTGTGGACCTGTACACATTGGGCCTCATTTTGCAAACAAATTTAGAATTTCTCAGACCATGTGATGCACAAATTATGACAGCCTGAAACTTGCCTTTTAACTAAATGTAAAGCATATCAAAACCACATTCATTAAAAAAAACTTTAATAGAAGTCTTGGAAGTGTTTTTATGGTGGATTTATTTGATTTGATTTTCCTTGTTTTTAGGATTTTAATATAAATGTCATGATAATCTGTTTCCTATGTTAGGCTCTTTTGTTTTATTTTTATGAATGTATTGTGTTAGATTATTTATCATTATCATTGCTATTATTTATTATTATCATCATAATCATCGTTGGGTGAAAGTCCTTGCTGGATGTAATCACTTTCTCCTTCATTTTTTTATCCCACTCGTGCATATTTCCTATAATTGCAGTGAGCCTCTGATCTTGGATTATTGCAGCCCATGGAGTTTTTAATACGAGTAGCAAAAGTGTCCTCCTCGGACTTGGGCAGTGCAGCGTTGTGTCTGCGGTACAGACTGAATGGGAGGAGGCGGCACTCCGCTCTGATAGACAGCAGGCAAATCAGAGAAAACATTATTTCATGATTGTTTCACAGCAGTTCAGCTCTACACACTAATAAATAATATTTAATTTTATAACCAAAAAACTAATATCAGATTATTTATGATATGAGCTGTTGAAAGTCTATAATGAATAAGTCTATAACATAATCATGACCTCTGTTTTATACATTAAAAAATATTCGGAAAAGTAGGCCTCCGAACTGAAACCTGGGGTGTCCCGGAAAGTAACGTTAGTTACAGTAACAGTAGCTAACATTACTACTACGGATACACTACTCGTGTAGAACTCAAAGTCTCTAGCACGCTAACGTCAGCTGTGTAAATCAACTTCACTTTCATTACACAGTAAAAGATAAGGGCCACGTGTGAAAAACAAGATAGAAAGAAAAATAAAAAAACGAATACATACCTTTCTGTGTTGCCTGTTCCGGCTCCAACTTTCCTCCAAACATAACTTTCTTCTTCTCGCTCACTCGTCTGCTCCATATGTTGATACGTCGGTTGTCTGTCTCTTGGGTGGAAGCTCAGCACTGCCCCTAGAGGCCTGGAGCACTTCTGTTGTATGAGTGGATGTGCAGTGTTTTCTTTTTGCATTTGCTTCCTCATATGCAGCGCGTTTCTCTATTTGCAGTGCGTTTCTGTATATGCAGCATTTTCCCTTTGCATTTGTTTTCTTATATGCAGTGTGTTTCTGTATTTGCATGGCATTTGTTGGGAGCTCCACAGTGGTTACGGGGCCCTAAGCAGGTGCTTACTTCGGTTATGCCTTGGGCCGGTTGTCAGGTTGAGTTACAAAATTTTAATTTTTCCTGAAACATTTGGCCGAATAAATTATTTCATGTTCAAAGACATTGTGATCATATTCTGGGTTATTAAATAATGAACTCACAGTCAGAATATCAATAAATACAGATGCACAAAATTAATAAATCATAAAAACACTTGGTGTGACTCTGAGTAGGACACAGGACAGATTATAAATACAGAATGCAGGTTGTTGTTCGTGTGCAGGTGATTGTTAGAGAGAAAACACTGGTGCTCTACTACTGATAACTGTATCTTTATCTTTATATATGGAGGCTATATAACAACAGCCACCAGGGGCGCTGCTGTAGCGCTGCCGCCATCTTGGACTGTTGAGCGTAGACTGTTGCGCCCAGACAACATGCAAGATGTCAAGGAGAGAGGAGGAAAAAAAATTAAAAGAAAACAGTGTAGTGCAATTAACTGTACATATATATATATATATATATACACACACACACACACACACATATATATGGCCTCTTGGACCATTTTTTATCAGAACTGATTACTGCCGTAGCATTAAAATATATCATATTAAAATAGCCTATATATTATTATTATTATTATTACTGTCCCCTTACTGTACAAACTGTAAATAATTCTTTATTCCTGACTATGTGACGTCGCCATTAATGTGTTTCTAGTTAAAATATTGATTTATTATTATTATTATTATTATTATTATTATCATTATTTAATTTTTTGGTAGATTGGCTTATGGGTTGATTTTGAAGGAGTAATTAAGTTAATCTTCTCATAAGTGGATGTAATATTGAGATGCCATCTAGGCCGTTTTTCTTCGTTTTGTTTTTTTGTTTTTTTTTTAAAAGTCTATATTTTGCTTGACAAAAACGTGAAAAAGCAGCTGTGACCAAGCTATCACGAGGTGAGTAGCATTGTAAACATAATTAATAGCGATATACTTCAGTTTGTCTGTGTGTTTTTGTATGCAAGCGGGTCTGCCACAGTTTGCTGACAGTCCAAAATGGCGGCGGTAGGACAAAACCATGGGCGAGTCTGTTGCTATGGGGCGCTCTATCGAGCTTCGCCTCTTGGTATCCATGCTCTTTGGTTTCCCGACATTTTCCAGCAGCCTTCAGTCCGTACAGGAAGTCACAGACACACTAACATCCTGTCTGGAATGATGTCAGTTCATTAAAAAAGTGATCAGACCCATATATCAGTTTGTTTTCAGTCTCCAGTTGCTTTAATTATGATAAATTAATTTATTAAAATGCTTTACAAGTGATTTGTAGTTTATGTTCATGGTGTATCCTCCATTTCACGTGAATTCTCCTGTAAATCAGCATCATATCAGTTTGACCCTCAACTACACAGGCTGAATACACTGTGTCTGACTATAAGGTTCATATTTTATACAAGACAGCAGCTTTCATTAAGGCTCAGTCAGATACAGTCAGGGCTTCACATCTGATGTTATTTTAAGAATCCTCACATCCCACTGACCACAAGTCTCTGTGTTGCTAAATACTTCAATAATTAAAACAGTCCAGTGTTAATGTACAGTAGACTCTGTATCTAAAACGTCATCCTGTTGAGTTGACATCTAAACCAATCAGCTGTTAGATCAGGTGAGAGCCAGGCGGTGCAGTCGAGAGAGGTCTGTCTGCAGCCTGCAAGAGAGGGGCGGAACCTGTAGAGTGGGCGGGCCGTCTAGGGGGCGTGTCGTGTAGTTGTGTAAATCCAATCACATTGAACCACGGGAGATGTAAAATGAGACCCGCCAAAAGCAACAACAAAACAAGGAAATAAACGAGAGAGGTCTCAAAAAAGAATGATGGCGGATCGTATCCAGACTGTAAGTGTCCTTATATTTTATTTAGTAAATGTAACACACTTATACAATTTATGCACATAGTTATATTTTTACCCAGGGCTATGAACTAAGCAAGTAAGTTATATATTTTAACCACAATATTAAATGTTATTGGGCAGACAGAAGGAGGCTAGCCTGTTGCTGTGTAAACTGAGCAAAACGAGGTAGCAAGATAGTTTCAGAGGGGGTTATTTGTCCGTTTGGTAAATTACATGCAACGTGTATATATATGTATTTCTGTTCTAAACGATCCTAAAATGTTGACCCAAGTAGATAAATCTAAGCTAGAAATTGTGGCTGTTGTAATGTAGCCAGAAATAACTTGGAAATTGTGACTCCGCTGTCATAATCAGGATAGGAATTATACCACGGCCAAACGGCCAGTGCCGTGGATGCCCCAAAGTGTGGTCGTAATGCCCCTTGTACCCATACGGCCAGTGTAGCATGCCCTGTTTTGAACTGGCCGTTGTGCCCATAAAGTTTTCTCATTCAAAACTACATGCACCCCAGTGTCTCTGTCTCTTTATTAAATGCACATTAGTTTCACAGAAAATATTAAGAAATTCCACTAAGCATCAGCACACAGCTAAACTGTAGCCTCAGTTTGTGCCTCATACAGATCTGCTGGTAAAGTTAACTTAGCGTTAGTCAGCGTGATAAAAGATGGCAGAGGTGACGTCGTGCAAATAAACCAAAGATTTATTTATTCTCTGTAGCAGTAAAGACATGGGCCGATAACAAATGTGTTAACTAACTATGCTATGGAAAGAGTTTTCCAGCTGATGAAAGAAGACTGTTTTCAAGGGTAGTCCTGTACATGACCTGGTTCATTCGGCCTTCACACAATTGCATTTGCCCTGTTCCACTCAGACTGAAACAACCCCAGATCATGACTGATCCACCCCCATGTTTTACTGTAGGGGCAAGACAGTCTGGGTTGTAAGCTTCTCCAGGCTTCCTCCTAACCAGTAAGTTGGCTGGAGTGGGCATCAATTCAAAATTGGATTCATCACTGAAGAGAACCTTAGCCCAATCATCAACAGTCCAATCCTTGTGGTCTCGAGCAAAGAGTAACCGGGCCTTCCTCTGCCTTTCATTGATGAAGGGCTTCTTGCGTGCTCTGTGTGACTTCAAACCAGCTTCAACAAGTCGGTTTCGAACTGTCCTTGCCGAACAAGTCACATTTCTCGACAGTGCCCACTCATTTTTAAGGTCCCTGGAGGTCTGACGACGATTCCTGACACAGGAACGGATGAGTGCACGGTCATCTCGTGGGGTAGAAAGACGCTTCCTGCCACGGCCAGGTAGCAATTTGGTAGTGCCATGTTCAGCTTGTTTTTTTGTTGTTGTAATGAACGGCTGTCTTTTCGCTACCTGTCTCTCACTCATGCCAATTTCCAGCAGTGCCAAGATGGCTGCCTTTGTGGCTTCACATAATTCTTTTGTTTTAGGCATTATGTGAGAGCTGACAACTTCTGAGTTGTGCTACGGCTTGAATGTAAGCAGGAAACCACTCTAGGCCTTTGCATGTGCAGTGCTGCTTGTGACATGAAATGGCCTCTTATATACCCTGGGAATCAATTAAGCTTAAGAATGTCAAATGGGCCATAAAGTATTATGTGACCAGCTGCATTTTTTGTTGTGTTCATTGTATTATACGTTTAGTGGTACCAGATATTAGAATGAACAAGAAATTGAAGACAACAAGGGTGGTCTAATAATTTTTTCCATGACTGTATATATATATATATATATATATATATATATATATATATATATATATATATATATATATATATATATACACACATATATTAAAGCAACACTTAAGAACTTTCAGTTTTGGTTGATTTTGGCAGCGCCAGTGGACCAAAGCGGTAGTGTTTTGCCTGAAGGAAGACCACATTTCCCATGAGGACCAGCGCATAGCGTCGTAAAATCCTGATCTCCCGGTCGCCTGCAGTTGGATTGAACTACATTTCTGTTTCCAGTGGCTGTGTGAAGGATGAATAGCGATGAGGTAATGAATCTAATTGTGGCTAAACAATATCATATAACGATATTGAAAATAAGAAACGTTTAACTTTGGTTTAGTACCGTATTCCCCCACCGCCCCCCCTCACCCGACTCGTCAGCGGCGGCTGACGAGTTAAGAGCCTTGAAACAGATACATAAAACGTTATGTTGGATCATTTCACAGTAAACACACGTACAGATACCGGCAGGAAGGTGCTGCGTTGCCTGAATATCAACCCTGCACAATTCGCACGAATATACAGTTCAGTCTCTCAGGGAAAGTACTACTGTTCATTCTAAACACTTTCTTCACACTGTATTGTTTCCTCTACTGTTACTGTTACTCTTCTTCCTTCACAACACTCAGAGAATGCATGCTACAGATAGAGTAGATTGTAAGATTTTGCCCCAGCGCCTTCTTCCAGCATTTGGACACCCTCTATCGGTTCTCCCCTGAGTCAAAACAGAAAATAGGACATGTTGAAAAATACTAAACATTGCCCAAAACAAACAAATGCAGGCCCTGGGAAACACAAAGTACCTAACATGGTCCGACTCTTCTGTAAAGCTGGAAACTATAGGCTGTAGCGGTTGGAGGTGTTGCTTGTGGGGAGTAGACGTTACTTGCTTCTTTTGATAGCTGTAGAGAAATAACATGTAAGAAATGTATATGGATAAAGAGTAATGCAAGACAAACAAAAGTATACACACTGGAAATAAAGGCACTATATAAACATCACACAATGTAATAAAATGCATCATCTATGTTATACTAGAGAATTATAAGATACGAATAACAATAATTAGCAATACAACATCAAATATAAAAAGACAATGACATGAAAAAAATAAATATGGAACAACACCGTACACCTTACACAACATAATGTCCAATAGACACATAATAACAAAAATATCTTGTTATCAGACTGACTTGAAGATGTCAAGTTTACTGGCTAACTGAGATTGTAACCTTCAAAGTTAGGTGCTTGGTGCTACTGAAGTGAGCTACACACAGACCCTTCAGGACTGACTAAATAAACGTGACATGTAGAATTTTAAACATGCAACAATCCCTGTAGTTTTAGCTACACTCAGCGCAAGGTGCTATTGATAAGCAGGACTATGAAAAGTCATAACTCAATGCACATTGCACACGGGTTTTGTTTTACTGATTATTTAGAGCAAGCAACACAGGTTGACTTATTTTGCAATCATTGCAGTCAACTCAACAAAAACACAACAAGAATCCCGTTTTTCTCTGAAACTATTACATAACAATCATCAGAAACTACTGTCACGTACACACAAACTGACACGATAACACCACAATGATTCAGTATGACTGATCTTTCCACAATAGGAACCTACATATTTTACTCAAACTTTATATTTGCGGTTTGCAGTCATCGCTTTGTTTTTTCTTTATACAGTACTTTTGAGCTTGTTGCGTGGCTGGTCGCGTCAGTGTGGAGCTGCAAACTATCACGCTGGTGGCTATTCATTGCTACCACGCATATTTCCGATAGCTCACATCAGCATTATCATTTTGATTTGAGCATTGAAAGCTACTTACTAGTCCAGCAGGAACAGAGCCAAGGCAGCATCGGTCGGAAATCCCTCCTCGTCTTTGAGCTCACGCCAGCGAGGGAAAGCCGGGCCAATGCTGATCCTTGACTGTCCTTTTATCCGGTTAGCCTCCCTTTTTCTTTTTTTTGTCTCCTCAGACAAAACTTTTCGTTTCTTTGGTTGTTTTGCAGCTTCTGCCATGATAGCAGTAATTGCGCGCAGGCGTTCGCATCGACTTCCGTCTTTGCAACGAATAGAGTGCCTAAGTCACGTGACGCTCATGGGACCTTAGATCGGAAAAAATATGAATGGCAGTGAATGAGGAGAGCAATGTTATCTTTTGGTCCCGTTTGAGTTGTGACATGGAATCCAAATATGTTGTTAATGAATTTAAAACATACATTTTAAGGTCAAGAAAGTCATACTTTGTGGTAAAACTGTTGAGATATAAGCTTTTGAAATAGGGTTAATTAGAAAGACTCAAGAGTACACGGGAGGAGGTCGCATATGTGACGTCATAGCTTTCGCTCGCTTCCTGCAGCTTGGCCTCCCCGCTGAAATTCCACTGTTTTATGATTAATCGATTTATGATTGAAGATGTCTGTGTGTTTTGTGCCAGGTTGCTGTCACTCCAAGCTGCTGGAAGCGAGCGAAAGCTATGACGTCACATACGCGACCGCCTCCTGTGTAGTTTTTCTAATTACGTTTTTTCAAAAGCTTATATCTCAACAGTTTTACCACAAAGTATGACTTTCTTGAACATAAAATTTATGTTTTAAATTCATTAACAACATATTTGGATTTCATGTCACAACTCAAACGGGACCAAAAGATAACATTGCTCTCCTCATTCACTGCCATTCATATTTTTTATTTTATTTTTATTTTTATTTACATATTAAGATACAAACAAAAACTGATTGTGCCAGGGGATTAGGAAACAGAAACATCCAAGTTCGGACAAAACAGAATACAAATCCAACACCTCCCAAAAAACCCCCAAAAAACAACAACAACAAAACTAACAATGAAAAATATACAATGCCGTCGTCAGTCTTTACAATACTTTTTGAGAGTAGTTCCAGTTTTAAGTGCCTTCTTGCTCCTAAGACCTTCAATAGTTGTGCTATACAGATTCAGTTCATGCAGAAAATGATCAAAGCTGGGTTTGGAGTCGGCCCATTTCTTCTTATGAATGTGAAATTTCCCTAAATAAAGAAGAAGCTGTACAAAAAAAAAAAAAGTCTTTCTCTTTCTCCTTGTCTTAAAAAAAAAATAAGAATGTCCTTGTCTTTTAAGTGGATTGTTTGTCCTGTTTTTCTGTTGATGTAACTTTGAACATCCATCCAGAACATTTTAGTGTATCCACAATAAGAAAACAGATGGGATATTGTTTCTTCCTCATTTCCACAAAAGACACAAGAATATTCAATATCAATCCCAAATCTGTCTAAAGTTTTTTTTTTTTTGCGGGATATATTTTGTGCAATATTTTAAAAGAGACCTCTTTAACTTTATTATTCAGGCAGAATTTATCACCAACTAACCACACTTTTTTCCAGTCAATTTCATCATAAAGTGAAGTCCAAAAAAATGTTGCTGAGGGCACAGAAACCGTATGCATGAGACTCCTGATGAATTTATTTGAGCATTTATTCTTAGTAACATCATTAACTCCAAGAAACAAACCACTACTGAGTGGAACATTCATAGAGATCTCACTGGTAGAACCTCTAAGCAGTTGCAGTACACTCGTCGGTATGGCATCGAAGACCACTGCATATTCCTTTGGTGTAGTTGGCAGCCCAAACTTGGAAAGGAATTCATCATACAATAGTAGCTGTCCCTCAGCATTCAAAAGTTGTTTGACTAATACAATACCATTTTCAACCCACCTTTTATAATAGAGTGATTTATTTTTATATTGAATATTCTTGTTATTCCAAATGTAGTATCTTGTTGGCGAGAAATTATGTATATACACCATTTTCCAGGACAGCAGAGCTTGTTTATGAAAGTTTGCTAATTTTGTAGGTAATTTTTCAACCTTATAATCACATTTTAACAGAAATTTAAGACCACCAACTGAGGTAAATATATGTTTGGGGAAGGCATTCCAAATATTGTCTTTTTCTTTGATCAATTTAGTTAGCCATTTTACTTTAACAGTATTGTTTAATGTTTCAAAGCTTAGGACCTCAAGCCCTCCATCTCTTCTTGTATTACATATAATATCTTTCCTTAAATAATGACATTTGTTCCTCCAAATAAAATTGAATAAAGCTTTATCTAATTTTTTTGTATATTACAGCCGGCATTTCAAGTGCCAAAGACACATAGACAGCTCGACTGCCATTCATATTTTTTCCGATCTAAGGTCCCATGAGCGTCACGTGACTTAGGCACTCTATAGGGAAAGGGGGAAGTGACGTATGCCGTAAAGCAGTCAACACATTTGTAGTTTTTTGTGTGGCAGGGTTACTGCCACCCTCCTCGAAGTTGCTTAGTGCCAGTTAAAACAATACAGACCCCCTCAGGCCATGACAGAGGTGTCATTCAACTAGTTGTAAGTCGATGTATCATCACAAAAGTTATGAAAATATTTTATGAAGGTTGAAAAGTTACTTAGTGCTTGTTTAATATATGATAGAATATATATGTGACAATAATAATAATCAGATGTGTATAATGATAATGGAAGTATGACTAATAATAACAGCAGCAGTAGGAGGCATCAGGCAGGACCACAGCAGCAGCGCAACCATGACCCACGATCCAGGCACAGCTGTCATTTGTGGGAACCTGCTAGACAGCAGTGATAGGACATGAACGTTAGCAGATGACAGAAAACCAATGTTGCAGAATTTGAGAGTAAGAGGAGAGAAAGAGAGAGTGAGAAGGAGAAAAGGAAAGAGGAAGAGAAGGAGCTCAGTGTATCATAGGAGGTCCCCCGGCACACAAGGCCTATATCAGCCCAACAAGGGGCTGGTCCAAAACCAGCCTAAGCCAGCTTTAACTGTAAGAGCCAGTCCTAACTATATGCTTTATTATTTATAGTAAAGTCTGAGGTCAATATTTCTGACAATATAATACACTCTGCTGTTTCATCTTGCCCACAGTAATCACATCTCCCTGTATTATGTTTGCCTATTTTGAACAGTGAACTGTTAAGCCAAATATGTCCAAATTGAAGTCCTATTGTTTCCTCTCTCCTGCTCCTTCTTGTGCATCCAATTTTTCCATTGCATCCATTTTCCTTAAAATTCTTTAAAACCACAGTCCTTTCCTCTCCTCCAAATGATGTCACAAATATGACAAATATGACTATAAGACCCATCATTTGAATTGTGTACGGCATTTGATGTGTCTCTATGAAATGTCTGCAGAGATTACATGTAATACCCATAGACTGTATAAAGGTAATACCAAAAAGGCACAGTGCTAAACAAATACATAATAAAGCTTCATCTTAGCTGAAAAGCGGGGCTTAAAGCACAGAAAATTACTGTGCCCGAAATGTGTTTGGGGGTTAGGAGAGAGAATGGGGAAAGGGGAGTTCATGAAAAGACATTTCCATGTACACACAAGAATCCCCCCAACTAGAGATCGCCTACTTTGTGGTGGTACAAAATGGTAGACAGTAAAAATATTTGACATACCTATTGTGACATCACCCACTGGTTTGTGGATCTTCCGTTTTGAAGCCTCGAGTTCAGAATTTAGGCCCTTGGTCACTAACAGGAGGACCGTGGTCCGAGCCCGGACCCGGACCTACTGTATAACCAGTTAATTATTAAGGGAGTTTAAATTTTGATGGGACGCTTCTATTTTAACCAGCGCAGCTTTTCTAGTCTTTACAGCATCGATTTAGCTGATCAGGAAACGCACAGACCGATTGCATGAGTTAAGCCATTCCACATGACGCCACCCAGCCAAACAAATCTCTGCATTCCAGGTGAGGTGATTAACATTGCAACTCTGTATACAGTCAGATGGGAGAGGTGAGAGATACGCGGAAAGATGATAGAAAAACAGTAAGATAGTAATATAGAAAAAGAAAAAAAGCGATACAGGGAGAGAAGACGGAGAGGAAGAGGCGAGTGAGCGAGGGACAGAGAGGAACACAGAGGAACACAGAGGAAGCTTTCACAGATCTGATGAAAGTAGCCATGTACATCTTGACCATGTTTGGCTCCACATACAGCTGCAAGGCTGCTTTCTCCACAATGAACATAATAAAACCTAAATATTGTTCCAGGCTCACCAATGAGCACCTGTACATGTGTATGAGAATGGCCCTGACACCATTCCAGTCCAGATTTAAAATCCAGGGAGGACAAGCTCAAACAAACTCAGTTCTCTCACTGAACAACAAAAAGTAGGGAGTGGGAAAAGAGGGAAATAAAGAGAAACTGTAAAAGTGTTCAATTGTTATTTATTTATTGTAAAATTGGTTGAGACTGTTCAGTCAAGATGTGAAACACTTTACAAACAAAAAAGGAAAATTCAAGCTGTTTATTTTATTTTTTCTAAAATTAGGCACTTTATTTCAAGATGCACAATTTTTCAAAAAATATTTAATTTTCTCCATTTTATTTTTAAATGCATATTTGAATAGTTCAATGTTAAGTGACAATAATATTGTCGAATTTTTTTTGAATCTTACTTTATTTGATTTGACAGTCAGATGTTGATTACATGCAGACGCTGATACAACTACTACACTACGTCAGTATTTATCACACTAAATCATATCACAAGTTAGACATTATGATGTTCTGTACATTTGCATAAGGAAATTTTCTCTAAATGGACCTCTGTGAATTTTAGTTGAATACCCCTGGTCTATAATATGGCCTATAATCCCACACTGGAGTGTCGCGATGCTGCAGTAACTTGGTTCTTTGTAAAAATGCAAAGGCAGCAAAAAGACAGGACTTTGTAGCGGGCCGTAGTTCCACCTCTGTGTAAACAGAGTTGCTGACACCAACTCCAATCATTCCTACATGCAAGTCTTCATGTTAACTTAAAAGGTACAAACCTTTCAATGCCTGTTTCTTTGTTCTGGATTGCATAATACTGTTGTCAAAAGAATGTCAAATCAGTCCAAAAGATCACAACGGTGATATGAAAACAAATTTAATATTATTTTTTGATTGCAGCGCATTTGTGCATTGCTGAGCTGAATTTTGCTAAGCAACATTGTGTAAAATGTTTTTATTTTTGGACTACTTTATTGGTAGATTGGAATTCACCGTAATAATTACATCTATAGAAAATTTAAGAAAAAATGAACACTTTCAGTCAAGTGCATCTTAATATTTGTTTATTGTGCATTTTGTCTCATTTTCTATCAAATGAATTACAGTCAGAATACAAATGCAGGTAGGTAAGGAGTGAGTCTGTTACCATAACTGAAAAAAAGAACTCTAAGAGCAATTACACTTTATGGATAGTGAAAAGGCAACCAGATGGTGTTGTGGGAGGGAGACAGCCAGAATGGGAAAGGAACAGAAATAATTTAGGAGATGCTGGATTATTTACACAATATTATTATGTGTCTTAATTACATGACATAAATGATTAATTTAAAAAAACAAAAACGGTTATCATCAATACTGAAATTTCACGGCACCCCTAAATCTACAGATAATCATTTATCTATATGATCTATTTTTTAATCTAAAAGGCCCTACGCCGGAATTTTAAAACACTGCCAGAGAACTTTGGGCTCCATTAAGTCTGTATTAAGGTCCTGACGCACCAAGCTGACGGTCAGCTGTCGACCAAAGTCGGGCCGTCAGTGAGCATCTGTCGGCCTAGTTTTTGCAGTGTGTCTCGCACCGTCGGCACTTTGGTGTCGGCAGCTTTTCAGCCGATTGAGTATGTTGAATCGGCGGTGGAGCTAGTTGTTGAGAGAGATCACTCTGATTGGCTGTTCAGGTTTTATTTTCTCGCCCCTGTAGAGAGTGAATCTGCCTGTTGTGAAACCGGGCTGACCGGTGCTTCCTCCTCAGGCTCCACTTCACTCAGCTGCCCATAGACCTGCTGCTTCTTCCCTCTTTAACCTGAATGACAAACTGGAGCTAGCTGGGAGTGACTAGCATGACCGGAGGGAAGCACAGCCAGTTAGCCTCCGTTAGCTTCCCAGCTAGCCCCGGCTTTCTGTCAGAATCCAAACGGAGAGCCGGGGCTGGCTGGGAGAGGCTAGCGGAGCATTGGCCGCAGCATGACCAGAGGGAAGCACAGCCAGTTAGCCTCCACTAGTCTCTGAGCTGTCCTGGCTTTTCGATTGGATCCAACCAGAGAACCGAGCCCTGGTTAGTTATTCTTGTTAAAGTGGGAAGAAGCAGTGGGTTTAGCAGGCAGCTGAGTGAAGTGGAGTCCCTCCACCGGAACTGTCTGGATGTAGTAGTCCATGGAGGTGCTGCGGTGCTCGGCTGCACAGATAGGAAACCCCTCAGCTGTCAGGATGTATATCTTGATGGAAAGGCGCATCCATCGAATCTCGGATTCTGTCTCTCTCGCCCTGGCTCCGGTTTCTTACCAAAACGGCCACTAAATAGTCCCAGACTAAGAGAGATATATAAGGACGAGACATGAAGGCATCTAATTGGTTCTTTCCACTCGCACCGAGAGGCAGGATTGGTCAGAATTTTTACAGGCCAGCAGCTGCCAACAGAGGTCAGATTTTTTTCGTTCCTTTTTCTGAACACATTATGTATTGACTACTCTCAGGATGGAAGGACCATTTCACCCAGTATAACAAAAAGTGTTTCTGAACAGGATTACCAACTATAGATTTACGCCAGGGCCACACCACCCACGGAAGTGCTACGCAGCGCAGCGCACCGAAATTCTCGCGCGTGCCGGAGCATTTCTGTTCACACCAGACGCGCATTTCTCCACGCCGGTCGACAAGCGCTTCTGCTCCCAGCTGTTGTTTCCGTCACATTTGGGGCTGTTTTTCCATCATGGGTAAGTAAATAACCTCATAAAATTATAACGCCATGTTTTCCTAACAACTGAACATGTATGTGCACTTCTTAGTAATGAGTATTATCCATGAATGAATGTCCACAGTAGGACACACAGGCTAGGCTACATACACACACAGAGGCTACACAGACACACACACACACACTCACACACAGACAAGGAGTGTATGTTACCAGCGTTGTGTAGTTTGGTCTGTATATACAGTTGAAATACCAGTTTGTAAATCTACTCTATTTTACTAAATCTGGTGTTTTCTCTTCCTGTTTTTTTATTCTGAAAATTGACCGGATTCTGTTGTTGTTACTTTGTTTGACTTCCTGCCTGGCTTGACACATTCACTCGCGGCTCGCGCAGAAAATAGACCAGACGCCGAACTGATCGCTGCAAATCGCGAGCCTGCCGCGGAGCTTCCTGGCGCAGCGTGGCCAGTGTGGATGACACAGTCGGTTAACATGGGCGCCGAAAGGAAACTGCCTTCACTTCTCGGCGCTTCGAGGCTATTCGCGGGGCTTCCTCGGGCGGTGTGGCCCTGGCGTTAAGCTTCAATTCTAACTAAATGTGGCTGATCAGTATTGAACGAAGTCTTGTCCTCAGTACTTCATTCCTGCTGACAAAAAAGCCTTAACAAGCATCTCTGCAACTTCACTTATTACTGCTGCTCTCGCCAACACACTTGTGGTTTCTCAGGTAACAGGGCCGAGTGAATTTTTTGTCGCAAACACTGCAACTAAATGGTTTCTCCCCCGTGTGGACAGTCAAGTGTCGTCTCAGAGTTACCTTTTGATTGAATCTTTTCCCACACACTGAACAGCTAAATGGTTTCTCCCCTGTGTGAACAGTCAAGTGTCGTCTCAAATCTCCCTTGTGTGCAAATCTTTTAACACAAATTGAACAACTAAATGGTCTCTCCCCTGTGTGGACTATGAAATGTCTTCTCAAATCTCCCCTATGTGCAAATGTTTTCCCACACACTGAACAGCTAAACGGTTTCTCCCCTGAGTGGATTCTCATGTGTCGTCTACGATTTCCATAGTCTGTGAATCTTAGGCTACAAACTGAACAACTATATGGTTTCTCCCCTGAGTGAATAGTCAAGTGTCGACTAAGATCTGCCTTCTGTGCAAATCTTGTACCACAAATTGAGCAACTAAATGGTTTTTCCCCTGTGTGGACTCTTGAGTGTCGTCTTAGGTTACGATGGTGTGTGAATCTTTCACCACAAACCGAGCAAATAAATGGTTTCTCAGGTACGTGAGCTTCATTGCTTTGCACAGAGTTTAAACCTGACTGAGGTCTCTGAGTGTCTTCCCAGTCCCTACTGTCATCAGTCTCAGTTTCAGAGTGTGAAGTCTTGTCATCAGTATCTGGTTGTAAAGGACTATCTGGATCTGAGTTCCTGGCTGGTTCTGGTCCTCCACAGTCCTCTCCATCAGCTCCTGTTTCCATCTGTTCAGTTTGTCTTTGATGAAGCTGTGAGGACTGAGCTTTCTCTTCGTCATCTTCTTCGCTCTTCACAGGGACAGGAGTGACTGTGAACTCTATTTCAGCCTCCTCCAGCCCTTGAAGCTGCTCTCCCTCTCGACTGCTCCAGAGTTCCTCCTGTTCCTCTTTAATGTGTGGGGGCTCTGGTTCATCCTGGTCCAGACTGGAGCGCCACTGCTGCTCAGGAGGAACCTCTTCTTTAACCAACAATGGCTGCTGGACCTCTGTGGAGAATATTGTGATACATACACCCTCCTTAGAAAACTGCTATTTCATGTTAACACTGAAAACATGGACACCACTTCTTTCTTAATGTCCAGAAAAATGCTTCACATTTTGTATAACATATTTGGATACTACAAACTGTGACAAACGGCTATGTGACAAAGTTTAATTTTGGGGACAATTAAGGAAAAGTTAAAAGAACTAAGATTAATCATACTGAATGTGCATTTACAAACTGATCCTCCATGTAATGAAGGCCATCTCTTTACACACTTTTCACACTTAAGAAAAAATATCGACATATATTCAAATGTATTTATGTCAAAAGTGAGAAATCGTGCCACTTTTATTTTCAACACAACAAACTATGCCTTTGAATCATTCTAGGGCCACAACTATTTTTATTATCTTTTTATGTGCCGATTATTTTTTTTCCAAACAATCGAGTAATTGTAATTTGTAAAGCTAACAAAAACAATCTCACATAGCCCTGGGCCTTGCTTCAAATTGTTTTGTTTCTTTTGGTCCAGTCAGTGATCCAAAACCCAAAGATATTCTGTTAGCCATAAAGGAAAGCCACAAATCCTCACATTTGAGAAGCTGCAACCAGATAATATATGGGATTTTTCCTGTATATAAAAATCTACATATATAATATATGGGATATTTCCCATCAAGCTGCCAAATATTTCCCATCAGTTGACTATATTATTAAACGGCTAATTGATTCAGTGCTAAACTAGAAAGCAGTAGAGGGCAGATCTCTGTCAGGTGTCCGTGTTCTTGCTTCAACTCTGGGCAGTAAACAGGGTGCAGCTAGGACTGTTGGAATTTTCCCTCCCAGCTCTGTTACAGTCAAAATGCCAGCAAAGACATAAAAACCAGGCTTTGCTTTTGTATCGTGCCCTACCTAATTTTAGTGAATCAAAACAGACAGTGACATTTCTTGTTTTTAGCCTAGAAAAATGCCTTGTACTCTATGCTTTCGCTATGTCGTTTTCTGAGAACTTGTGGCCCTCAGTGGCTAGTAAAGAAAATGGTATAAAATTGTCTATAAAACAGGTGTTACGCCAACTGTGAATCACCAAAACCACAAGAAGTTCTTGACTATTCAGTACTAGATGTCTTCACAAAATATTAGGCTGACTGGTCCAGTACTATGCAAGATTAGCTGTGGACAGACAGGTACAAATGCACATACATATGTTCCCTTCCAGGTTTAGGTCTGACAGAGAAAATTACTCTAAAATTTGTTTTGCATTTATTCACACTGGAATAATAAGGTTCCATTATATAGGCACTCATGGCCATTGTGTTACAAACCAGATACTCTACATCATTAATATACATCACTGATCACTTGAGCTTCCCTATCATCAAACAATTACAACATAAGGCAATATTAGTCAGTAATTAATGGCAGCAGATGGTATGTCTGTTTGTTTGAACTGAAAATAAATGTCAGTCACTTTGAACGGCCCCTATGAACCATTTAAAGGGCCGTCCACACCAAGAACTATAACTATAAATATAACTATAAATATACAGTTTTAAAAATCATTCTAAACTCAAGTGTTCGGCAGCGTCCACACTACAACTATAACGACAACGATAGTGGTGGACGATATCGTTTGGATCACTTTCAGAGCGATTTGATGAACGATAGAAACACTGACAGCCAATCAAAATCCATCCGAAATGACAGGTTGAGACGTTCATCACATCATGTATACCCACTACGAAAGCTCCAGGATTTCCATACACCCACTTAAACATGTGCAAAGATCCGTAGCAATATAGTTTTGTGACAGAACCTTAACTTCAGTGATTTTGTTTTGCAAATACCAGGTAAATAACTGCAATAAAACATTTTGCAGGGGAATGCGTCTCCTCTTATCCCCTCCAGTCATAAAATTCAGGCGCCAGGATGAAGTTACTGAGGGGGGCAAATCTTTATTATGCAACATAGGTTCACACAGTGAGTTATAAAGAGCGTGCAGCCGTGCGCAATTGTCGCGCGTAATGACAGCTCGTCGCCGGTGAAACACAATAAACTGCATGTCTTCATTCATGTTTGTCTCATGACAGATGGAGCTGACAGACAGACAGACAGGTGGAGCAAGCAGCAAATTGGTTTTCTTTTTCTGTCTCGCAACATACAGCAATAACAGGTCATCAATATCACCTGCCGACCGCACCGAGCAGTGTGTGTTTGGCGTAACCTAGCAACACGACGATATCGTTCATTGGTGTGGAGGCTGCCATTGTTATCGTTATAGTTAACGTTATAGCTATCTTTCTTGGTGTGGACGGCCCTTAAGCCTTAAACATAAAGCTCAGAATATGAGCATACAGTGTGATCGCTCATTTATGCTCAATGTTAGATACTAATATAAACACAGAGGGAGCCTTCTGTGCGTACTCTGTACTCATGTTGTTCATCTCTTGTGCATGTGTCTTATGAATTCAGCTTATGAATATAGCTGAACTGGAGCAGTACCACCGGAAATTTTGGGGGCACTGTAGCATAGTTCAAACAAGACAGGACAGTAGTAGGACACCAGTTTTAGGACATTTTAAAGGGGCACTATGTGAAATTCAGAGTATACAAGTTGTCTGAACATGGTTCTCTTTGTGGAAGGGGCTGAGTCAACAGCTAGCCGCTACCTGTACCTCCACCTTAAACAGCACTACACAACATCAACAGTGCTGACAGAATTAATGGTGTTAACCTGGGGGGGAACCAGATGGTGGGTGCTACACTTTCGTGACGACACCATCCCTATATCAGCGGTAGCTTCATATGAGCTAGCCAGTGGGATTTACACATGCACAACCAGCTTGCCACGACAATCCATAGAGAAGCCTGAATGTTAACACAAACAGAGGTAGCATGACCTCATTCTCTGCTCAGGATGCTATTGCTTCTAGGGCTGTCCCGAATGCCATTTTTTAACATTCGGACCTTCGTCAGAATTTATAACGAATATTCGTTCACGGCGCAGGTGCGCATGCTGTGGCCGTGCTGCTCTCTCCGGTTTTATGCCAGGCTCGGCTCCTTTCAAAGACTCCTTGCGAAGCACTCCTCTGGGGTTTTTTCGGACCTAATTGTATTGCGGAGTTTTGCACAGCGGCGACTGGATCTTTGCTCTCAAACCACAAAAAAATGTGGTGGCACAACAGTCTCCTTCAGTACATTATTCTATGCTTTCTTTTGATTTTCACATTGGCTAGTCATCCTGTTTAATTTGTCTTCTGATTAAATCGGAACCGCTGAAACAAGTTCTGCAAGTAACTGGATGCTGGCAGACACTCTGTGCTGCAATAAAATGTCTACTGTTGTGTACAGCCTTTACAGACTGAGCTGAGTAGTGATGTGCGGGTCGACCCGTAACCCACGGGAACCGCAAATGGACCTGTGGGTCGGGCAGCAAGCTCCGTTGGTAGGCGATACTATATTTTCACATTTTTAACAATGCAATTTAAAAGTTTTGATTTTTATTGATAACCTACATTTACCAACAACAGAAAGACTACATTTAGCACCAAAAAATATGTAAAAATAAAAAATAAAATAAATGATAATAATAAAAAAAAAAAGTAAATAAAAAAAAACGAATATCGAATACCAAATTTTCATAACAAATACCTACCCATAGAAACAAATATTTGAATATCCGAATATTTGGGTACAGCCCTAATTGCTTCACTGTATCTTTACATAGCAATCTTTACATGGTGCTAATTTTCTGAATGTTGCATACAGGGACTTAAATTTTGTGCAAATCTTAACTCCTTTATATTGAGTACACTCCCCAGAATAAATGTTACAAAACATAGCCACACAGCCACATGTCCACTATACAATAAAATACAGATGTTAAATATATTTTCTTCTACAGCAATGCATAATATTATTTAAGATCATCATATGTTTGTAGTGTTGAGGTGTTGAGAGGGGCTGTGGCTGTGGCAGTGTCCAAAGCAAAAACCCAGGTGTGGGAGCAGTTCAGGGGGGCTATGGAGAAGGACTTTCAGTTGGCCTCAATGAACTTCTGGGGAACCATTAGACGCAAAAAGAAGGGAAAGCAGGGCTTGCCTCAGGCTGTGTTTAGTGGGGGTGGAGAACTGCTGGGGGTTCAAGCTGTTTCACATGTGTGCCAATGCTGTGTAATAGAGGTTGAATTATTGTTGCTTACAAATTATGATTTGGTTCTAGAGGCAAGTCAGTGCATTCAGTGGGTTGTTTGAGTCATTAGGTTCTGTAAGTGTATTGTGACAATACACAACAATACACTGTGATTAAAAAAAAGGTACTTTAATTGTCTTTTAAAAAGGAAAATACTTCAGTACTTCAACTAAAGTAATGATTTGACTCAGCAACCTGCACTCGTCTTGGAGTAATATGTAACCAGGAGTATCTATACTTTGACTCAACCAATAGAGTTGTATACTTACTTACTGTAGTCTTTGTGGTGTGTTCATGCGACCTTTTGACCAAGACACCGACAATGTGAGGCGATGCAACAGTCAGTTTTCTCTACCGCTAGTTCTTGGAAATCAATTTGGTTTGTCTGGGACTTTAAGACTACAGGTTTGGTTCAGGTTTAGGTGGAGGGGAAACACATACCGAAGGGGAACCAATCTTCGACTCAACACAGGCCTTAACTTAAGCCATGTAAAGTTTGGCCATGCCAGCATAGGCCTATTGGTTTCATTGGGGTTTTAAAAGTTGAGTGTAGTAAAAATAAACTACAATGTCAGGCAGGACACCATAAATGCTAGAAAGTAGAGAGTGTGTGTACTGCAATAGGCAAGGTCAGAATTTCCAAAAAAAGAAAAAAAAAAGGAAATAAAAAGGCTGTACAAGTTCTGATAGGGTTGTCAAAAGTATTTATACTCTGAAAAGTATCGATACTTAAACACTGTATCCAGATACAATACTAATTTACAAAAGTATCGATACTAACAGTGCACGCTATCTCAGTGCCTGTCAGGTACGCGCGACGGGTCCGATGGACACGCGGTGTGCAGGCAGCGTCTGGCAGGCACAGAGCCCTCGCTGCAACCCGGCTTGTTGTCGTCACTGTGCATGCATGCACACATTTCTGTTGCTGTATTATGGCCAGCGCGGCTGCAGGAGGATCAAAGCAGCTAGTTTTGGTCAAAAAGGATAAAGGAAAAAGCGCTCTTTGTAAATATTAAGTGAAGTGAACACAGCACGCTGCAGACGACAGGTACAGCCCCTCCCCTCACTAGCAGCTCAGCAGCTGGTGTTGTCAGCATTAAACTAAAATATAACTTCTAGGGAGCTAAGCAGAATACTTTATCAGTCATGCCGTCTGTAACATTAATAGACAATGTTATTTTAACAGGACAACACAACTATGTGTGTCTGAAAAGTTATGTTAACTGTAAAGTCACAGATTGAAGCTGAAAAAACGTTTGGTTTCTCCTGTAACCACTGGTTCTCTGATCACATAGTGAGGTAGAAACAGGAGCATCCTGAGCCTGAACTACCAACTCTATTTGATCAGCAACGAAAATATGGTGCCAATTCACCAGAAGCACAGAAAATGAACAGGGCTGTAGATAAATACATTTGTATAGACAGATCTTGTTTCTGGTTGTTATTTATTTTGGGGGGATTTTTTATTGTTATCACTGATGTTGCTGTTCAGGGGCCTCATTTATAAAGCTTGCTTACGCACAAAACGGGGCTTGAAAGTGGCGTGCGCCACTTACCACTCAAAGGTTATGATATATAAAAATAAACTTTGGCGGGAGAGTGTGCACACCTGTAAGCAAACTCTGAGTCATGCGTGCGCACATTTTGGAGACACTGGGAAGTGGCGATGCAGACGGAGAGGTGGAGAAGTGGAGTCAGATTTTTATTGATGTCTCCCACAAGTTTAATGCCATGCTATATCCACCTTAGATCCACGTTATCATTGAAATCAGGGAGGGAGGTTAAGAACAACCGTTACACTCATTTCATAGCACTACTTAGACATGTGCTGTTCATGACAAAACCGACATGAAGAAACGTGTTCGCCTATTACACTTCCATCTTTGAATTGTATTTCAAATTACCAGTTGTATTGTGGGACAGGGATACCACTGGTTCATGCTGTAATTCATGAATCCTAAGCACTCTTTTATAAATGAGGCCCCTGATCTTTATTTAAAAAATGACATGCCTCTTAATTTTTTGCTGCTTTATTGAGTATTGAATATTTTCCTGGGTATCGATATCGAGTTTGAAATTTTAGTATCGTGACAACCCTAATTTCTGATTCTTAGCAATTTGATTAAAATGACCTGATGAACAAAACTTTAGTCAAAACATATGGCAGCATTGAGTTTCATTGTATTTCAAAGACCTTTTAAACACACTCTGTTCAAATTTAGCTATTTTCAAGGTATTCCTGTAATTGATGTTTCTTCCTCAAAATTTAAGCACTCAGCTTAAGGACCTTGTACAAACAACGCAAACATTCAAATTCAAAATCGCCACATCTGGGGATGCATGGAGTAATTAAGGCTGTCGGAACAAAATATTTTCAGAGTGGTATTAGCGTCTTTACTTAAGTTAACTGGTTTCCCAGCCGTTTGAAGTGATAATAAAAACAACGAAATTGTACAAACCTGCTCTGTGTAACCGGACAGGGTTGTAAACAGCGTCCAGTAGCTTCCGTTGTCGGTGATTCTCTTTTGAACTGAACTCAAGTTTCTCCTCGTACTCTGCTATCGTTGTTTCAAACAGCTCAAATATCTCTTCAGCAGCCGCAGTTAGTCGCTGGTTGACAAAGGCTCTCAGCATTTGAACTTTAGACATTTTTAGTAAATCGCAGCAACTTTTCCTCCAGACACACTGCTTTAAAGACGGTTTGTTCACTCTGATGTGCGCCCGTTAATGGATACCGCCGCCTCCGTCTACTTCCAGAGAGCAAGCTAACTTCATTAGCTTCGTACGACACTGAAGGATGATCTTGGCGTTTTAAATTAGAAAGGACCGTACAGACTCCATTCAGACAGGTTTATCTAGACATCGTGGGTCCACAAAAAATACAATTTGGTCTCTATTGAATATTCACTGTGACTAGAGCTGTGTGACCGAGTTCTATCTCCGTCTATTTCCAGCTAGCACGCTAGGCTAGCTTCAGTTAGCATATTTAGCTAAGGGAGTCTGCCGTGAACCGTCCTGAAAACTTAAACAAAGTCCACTTAGACAAGTTTATCCGAACATACGGGCACTGGTGTTTCACTCCAGCGGTATCAGATAAACTAGTTGCGGAAACAGCAGGAATAACGGGGGACAAAAGGGTCTACAACAAGGCACCAGGATAGACCTCTTTCACCTCTTCTTTTTGTTTCACGGCGGTTGGCATCCAGCGTTTGGTGCTTTACCGCCACCTTCTGCTCTGGAGTGTGGATCAGACAATAGATTATTATTCTTGTGACTGACTGAAGGACTTTATATAACACGCCTTGAAGGCTGTTAGAATGAAATGATCTCAAGCTTGCTAGAACTGAGAAAGAATCTGAGCAAATCAGTACCTTGTCTTGTCTGGATTTTTCCTCTCATCTTAAAGCAATCAACACAACCAACATTTCCACCGTGTAGACCCCTAACACATTACATGTTCTTCTATTAATACCAACTCCTTTTGCTGGTACTGCCACCCCAAATCCTGTCACTCCGGTTCTTTAGCTCCATCTATACATACCCATATACAATCACTATACTTTCCCATTACATGACATTTAAAAGCATTAACCAAATCTATTTTACCCTTTTCTTTTTTCTTTTAAGCTCTAACAAATACCACTCTACATCTGACCATATAAGCAACCATAGCAGTATCATCAGATACACTACTGTGGGGCTTATCCTCACTCCTAAGTCTCCCAGTTGATTTGCCACATCATTCCCTACCTGCCCCAAATTTTCCCTCTGATTGTTCCCATTCTCCCAGCACTCCTGCAGAACTTCTTTTGTCGGGTGAGAATCATTGTGTCCCTGCATATTTGCCCAGTAACTCACCATCAGTTGCTTCCTTCTCAATCCCAGTGGCATCTCTCCCATCTCTACCTGTAAAGCAGGTACTGGTGATGTTTTAAAAAATGTTGTAAGTTATGGGTTCTTTTAAGTTGTCTAAATGCTCTGTTTCTATTTCTAACAGCCTGACAACATTCCTCTGTCCACCATGGTACTGGTTTCCTATTCATCTTATTTTTACTCCTGGGAATAACTCCATATATGTATGTATGTATGTATGTGTGTGTGTGTATGTCTAAAACTTTTTCTATACACACAAAAGACCTATTTCTCTCAAATATTGTTCACAAATCTGTCTAAATCTGTGTTAGTGAGCACTTCTCCTTTGCTGAGATAATCCATCCCACCTCACAGGTGTGGCATATCAAGATGCTGATTAGACAGCATGAATATTGCACAGATGTGCCTTAGGCTGGCCACAATAAAAGGCCACTCTAAATGTGCAGTTTTATCACACAGCACAATGCCACAGATGTCACAAGTTTTGAGGGAGCGTGCAATTGGCATGCTGACTGCAGGAATGTCCACCAGATCTGTTGCCTGTGAATTGAATGTTCATTTCTCTACCAGAAGCCGTCTCCAAAGGCATTTCAGACAATTTGGCAGTACATCCAACTGGCTTCACAACCGCAGACCATGTGTAACACACCAGCCCAGGACCTTCACATCCAGCATGTTCACCTCCAGGATCGTCTGAGACCAGCCACCAGGACAGCTGCTGCAACAATCGGTTTGCATAACCAAAGAATTGCTGCACAAACTGTCAGAAACCATCTCAGGGAAGCTGGCAGTTGGTCTTCCAGCCCTAAGACCAACTGGCTACAGCTAAAAGGCAATTACCACTGTGGCAGGTGTAAACACTGTTCAAACACACATGACACAAAGACTTTGAAACACCCTCACACAGGACAAAGTTATGAAATTATTGAGTTTATGAACTGCATGTCAACCCATGTGATCTACAAACTGATTTGACCCTGTGGAAAAATTTATGTCGGACAAACTAAACATAAACTCAAGCTACGTATTGCAGAACATAAGGCAGCGATCGGGAATGGTAACATGGACTATGCCATAGCAACGCATTACAAAGAGAGGGCTCATGGCTCAGCGGCATCCCTCAAATTTGTGGGCCTTGAGAAAATCTCTCCGAAAATCAAACACCGAATACAGCCAATGTGAGATCCTACGAAGGGCATTAAGAACTCATCTGGGAAACACTCTTATCTTAGCGACCCTACTTAGCTAAGATGTTCTTAAATGTGCTCTTAAGTCTTAAGATTGATCGCGGCCAATGTCTGACAAACAACTGGCACCTTTTTTGGTTTAGGTCCTCTCAGAAAATATTGAAAAAAAAAAAAAGCTCTTCCTATAACTAAAACTCAAGGTTTCATCACTTTGATCCCGATACCAAACAAAGACAGGGACTACCTAGAAAACTAGCTTCCTATCACACTTTAAAATGATGATCATAAAATTTTGGCACGTTTTTGCGAGCAGAACAGTTTGTTTGCAAATGTGACCATTATGATGCGCAAAATTCCGACGGAAGGCAGGAAAAGATCAATCTATGTCCTGCATGAATTGGATTCAGAGGAAAGTGACTACATGAAATGGTTGGATGAACCTGCAGGCAGCAGGTATCATCAGAAAATAGAAACTCATGCTCGATGTGAGCCATACAAAACCAAGAAAAATGCTTTTCTCAACAACTTGACCGCTTTGCCCGGTGTGGACACAGTTGACATTTTCAAATTACCTCATCCTCCAGACCTTTCAACATTATTAATATTATACAGTGAGTGGCTTAAAGCCTACAAGTGTCTATAGTAAGGCTAAGCAGTATGTTGAAAATGTAACTTCACTGCAATATCAACATGTGCGATACAGGTATCACAAAAGACTGCTTGAACTGCAATAATTAAAATATTTAAATGTGTCATGCATTCACATGATGCATGTCGTATTGAAACAGCGGTGTTGGGTTACTATACTTATTTTGAGTATTTCTCATGTCACAGAAACCACTGAGAGTGAAACCTTGTTTTGGATGTTATTATCAATCTGTCTGTGATGCATCAGGGTTTTTGTTCTGGTATTCTTCAAAGATGTCACACCTGTCCGCTCACCCACCAGCTCTGAAGCTCGGGGCACTGCTGTTTCCTGGTAGAGCTGGCAGGGCAGCACGGAGGTCCCCAGGGACCTCTGGTGGACAATAACCTCTTATTACCTTGTAGATTCATAAAATACACCTAAATTCTGGAATATGTAAATATTACAACAGACATTCCTGTTATCTTACATCATCAGCTTTATCTAAAAGACTTGCGATTCAGATGAAATGACACTGAATACAGTACTAGCAGTTTAATAATCAACTGTTGTTGATGTTTTACACACGGTGAGAGATCAATTCAAGAACCGGAGAGTCCATTAAATTATAAATACATTGTGTTATTGGGAGCTAAGTCAAGTCATTTCATTTATTAATCACAAATGTTGAAACATTAACTTTTTTTTTAAGACAACTTAAAACAAGTCAAATCAAAGATCATCTATTAAAGATTAGACTTAATTTGGAGTCTGTATCAGTCTTAATTCTGACTGTTTCCAAATCAGTGTTTAACAAAGTCTTGCTGTCAGTACTTAAATTCCTGCTGGACAAAAAATGTTTCAACAAGCATCTCCACAGCTTGAATTATTACTGCTGCTCTCACCAACACACTTGTGTCTTTTGACAAAACAGGGCCGAGTGTATCTTTTATTGCAAACGCTGCAACTAAATGGTTTCTCCCCTGTGTGGACAGTCAGATGTCGTCTCAAATCTCCCTTTAGTGCAAATCCTTTACTACAGATTGAACAACTAAATGGTTTCTCCCCTGTGTGGACAACCAAGTGTCGTTTCATATTTTGTTTTAGCGTAAATTTTTTACTGCAAACTGAACAACTAAATGGTTTCACCCCTGAGTGGAAAGTCAAGTGTCGTCTCAGGTGTTGCCTCTGTGCGAATCTTTTACTACAAACTGTACAACAAAATGGTTTCTCCTCTGTGTGGATTCTCATGTGTTTAACCAAACTGTTACTGAGACTGAAATTTGCTTTACAAATTGAGCAGGTGAAACAATTTTTTCCCGCATAATCTCTTAATAATGTTTTTCCAGTATTACAGTCCATATCACTGACAGGTACTTCATTGTTTTGCAACAAGTTTGAATCTGACTGAGATTCCCGTGTCTCCTCCCAATCTCTACTGTCATCAGTCTCAGGTTCAGAGTGTAAAGTCCTCTCAATGGTGTCTGGTTGTAGATGGGTGTCTGAATCTGAGTTCCTGGCTGGCTCTGGTCCTCCACAGTCCTCTCCATCAGCTTCTGTTTCCATCTGTTCAGTTTGTCTCTTATGAATCCGTGAGGACTGGGGTATCTCCTCATCTTCTTCTTCTTCGCTCTTCACAGGGACAGAAGTGAGTGTGAACCTGACATCAGCCTCCTCCAGCCCTTGAAGCTGCTCTCCCTCCTGACTGCTCCAGAGCTCCTCCTGTTCCTCTTTAATGTGTGGGGGCTCTGGGTCCTCCTGGTCCAGACTGGAGCTCCACTCCTGCTGCTCAGGGGAAGCCTCTTCTTTAACCACAAACTGCTGCTGGACATCTGTGGAGAATAATGAAAAACATACATGTGATCAGAGGTAACACTGGCTGGCATTTGCCAGCTTTTGGCTGGTATCACGCGTGGTTTGTAGCGAAGCTCCTGGACCAACTGGTAGTATTCCCCGTGATCCACCCTTTTTTTAGAGTCTCATGTACCCACACAGATCTCCGTTTTCCTGTACCCAACAGCCTTTCGCCCTCAACCTGAGCTACAGCAAGTATCCTCTGCCTGTCCATTTAAAGAACAAGCTTTCTTTCTCTACTTATGAACAAATATGCATGTACCGTCAAAAAGCGAGACGATGAGCCAATTTGAGATCAAAAGCTGTCAAAGATATTAAAACAATAAAACCAGTACAAACCTGCTCTGTGTGACCGAACTTCAGGGTTGTAAACAGCGTCCAGTAGCTTCCGTTGTCGGTGATTCTCTTTTGAACTGAACGCAAGTTTCTCCTCGTACTCTGCTATCGTTGTTTCAAACAGCTCAAATATCTCTTCAGCAGCCGCAGTTAGTCGCTGGTTGACAAAGGCTCTCAGCATTTGAACTTTAGACATGTTTTTAATAAATTACAGAAACTTTTCCTCAAATACACTCAAGTTAAAATGGTTTGTTCGATCTTATGTGCGCTGCGGTGAAAGATTACATTCGCGTCCGCATACTTCCAGCTAGCGAGCTAACCTCATTAGCTTTGCAGAACACCGGGGCTAATTCAGACGTTTAAAATTGGAGGGAGCAGCACACCATCCATTCAGACGGGATTACCTGGACATTGTGGGTCCATGAAAATTTGTTATCCTTCGAACAGTTACTCCGACTCCGCTGTGTGGTCGCATTCCGTTTCCGTATATGTCCAGCTAGCACACTATGCTAACTTCATTTAGCATTCTTAGCTAACAGAGATGAGTCTACGGTGAAACGTCCTGAAAACTTAGAAAAAGTCCACTTAAACACGTTTATCTTAACGTACGGTATCCAGTGGTTCACTCCGGTTGTATCTGATAAAGTAGGTGATGGAAAGAGCAGGACTCACGGCGGAGAAAAGGGTTTCCAGAAAAGACCTGTCAACACACTCCTTCTAGCAGACTGCAAACAGGAAGTAAACCTGCTGCCAGTACCGCTTCTTCAAAATAAAAGTGATCACACTATTTTACTCACTGTGTTAGTTGTGTTAATGCTATTTCATACAGTTTATTATATTATTGGATCAGTATTATTGATATCATGATTTAAGCAGCATTTTGAGTAAAAAAAAAAGTAAAGGATCCCCCCCCCCCCTCTCTCTCTCTTCCACACACACATACACACAATGATATTCCCTGCATTTATATCAGTCTGGCAAATAACAGGTTAGGACGAACTGTGTGACTGTATTTTCCATAATGGTATCATTAAAAAAATATTGCAAGTGCTACAGTATGGAATTTGCAACATTATTAATGCACCAACTCTACTTCAACGCACATAAAGGTTACTTGTTTGAGACCTTAATGGTGTTGTATTCTTTGACAAAGAACTCTGTCATTCTGTTTACATATTTGTATTCGTTTTTCCATTAAACTTTTCTCCCTTTTTGTGAAATATTAGATCATTTTACCTCTTTGGGCCTCAAACGTTCACTTACTTACAAAGAAACCATGTCACATTTTCCCAAGTTTAGAGGGGAAATGTCTCTGGTGAAAATGCTAACAACTCAGAGACACCTGAAACACATCTGGTTACTTGTTAGTGGTTACAAGACTTTGTATCACACTGTATGTCCATCCATTTTCTAAGGTCTCCAGACTATCGCAGGGAAATATCACCATTCACACTCACATTCATACCTAAGGACAATTTAGAGTCACCAATTAACCTATCCCCAATTTGCATGTCTTTGGACTGTGGGAGTAAGCTGGAGTACCTGGAGAAAACCCACGCTGACATGGGGAAGAACATGCAAACTCTGCAGAGAAAGGCTCCCACACCCAGGATCGAACCAGGAACCCTCTTGCTGTGAGGCGACAGTATGGTTGCACAATATTTCCCTCTGAAATATAGAGGACGAGAAACGTAAAGAAGCATAAAGTGAAAATAATCCAGCACACTTATTTGACAGCTTTAGTTACTAGTTACTTCTCAAATTAGGATTCTGTGCACAAAATATACAAAAAGCTCCTAAATGATGATTCATTTTTGTGGATTAAATGACCCAACAGAATGTTAAATTAAAACTGAAATGATTGATTGATCAAACAACAGAAATTAATCAACAGAAGATTCATTTTTAATACCTCTTCTAACCACGTCTATTCTAAGATTTCCCTTTGGTGGAGGATAGATGATATTAATAGTATGGAATGGTACACTGACTAAGCTATATGCCGTCATGGAGTACATCAATTGTACATTCACATTACTGTCTTTCACTTCAGAGCTTGATCTTGATAAAAGAAATTTCTTGGATCTCACCATATGACCAGCAATTATACATTATGCTCAAAGATTGAAAACCCTTTTGTGAAAATACTCTTCTAACAGATCGTAATTATATGCAGCCAATCTGCTAAAAATGGGTGATAGACCTCTTTCTCATTGCCAGGAGGCCAGAGCTGTGTACATGGCTCTGCAGTAGATGAGTATGTCTTTCTGTTTTTGTTTTTTTACTTCTGGTGTGTCACATTCAACCTCACGAATGCACTAAAAAACATGTTAGTAAAAAGTAGAGAGCTGTGTTTATATCAGTAATTGTGTCAATGGAACCTAAGTCGATAATTTATAAATCACAAATGTTGACCATAGTGCGGTGTAAGTGCACAAAATATACTATGAGATGTTTTGAAACTATTTCAATCAATGAATACATGAATGAAGAATATTTAGTAGGATGAATACTGATTTTCTGCCTAAGGATAGTCTGATTCCAGGCCTATATACAACTCAATGGTTTGTCGGTTAGGACAAAGGAGCAAAGCTGAGGTTCCAGTCCAATCTTTTCATTTGAAGATAATTTGGTTTATCTGATAACAGAAGAAAAGGAATAAAATCTAGACACCATAGTTCCTAATTTCAATAGATAACCCAACAAAGGCAGTTTAGCATCACAATTTTAACAGTGTTAACTTAGGAATGAAGACAAAAGTTTCCCACTAATGAAACTTATCTATACAGCAAATTAATCATAAACTACTAAAGCTGATTTAATGCATTTAAACAAAAGAAAACCTACATTTCACACAAACAGTTCAAACAATGGGAAGGATAAGTCATCCACATGTGGCAAGCCAGCTCTTGGTTCTCTAGGGGTTTGCCACAGGTGAGCTGACTGCCTATAAAGGCTCTGAGGTTCCGCCCATCTAGGGAGCAGAGAGACAGATCGATGAACATTAAAGGGGAGGGGATTTTCAATAATACATGTTATACCAAAAACATAGTGTCCAGAAAACAAAATAATGTTGAGAACAAATAACAGAATCAAGAGATGTCAACAGTTGAACAAGAATACATTTTTGACTGGTTAGACACGTTGGCCAAAAGATTGATTTTACTACCCTACATTTATTGTACTGTGTGCCACCCAGAGGGGTATTCCAAAAAGCGGGTTTAGTGAAAACTCTGAGTATGTTAACCCTGAAATGAGGGAAACTCTGAGTTTTCAGTTCCAGAAAGAGAGGTAAATCAAACTCTGAGTCAATCACCATGGCAACTGAGTCTGTGAACCTAACCTGCTCAACAGCAGGTTTTCTTTAAGAAACCCTGAGTTTTTCTCTGTCTCCTCCCTCTTACACGCTGTTTCATTTCCTCATTCATTCAGTCCGTGTCAAAGCTTGTATCGAAGCGCTTTCATTAGCGGAGATTTACCGTCTGTCACAGTCTAAATCCTGCTGGATATTAGTTTGTTACTCAGGACTGTCTTAGGTTACTGAATTTATGCACATCAATCATTTCCTTGGACATCGGTTTTTGTCTTTACATTCAAATATTACACAGCGGGAATTCATCCTCAGCTCAGAATCAAACCTCTGTCCTTTTTATATTTATTGTTTTTTATAACACTGTGCACAAGGATCAGTCTGTCAGTCTGTTAGAGCAGCTCCGACATATTTATTGCACATAATGTGTAGGTCTAATTATTTAAATTTTAAAACTCGGTATGAAGCTTTAGACACGTAGTATCAATGACTAATGATCTCCATCACTGATGTCATTGGTCGCACTGATGGAACATAATTCCTATAGTCTAATATTGGGGATTACATGTTAATATTTCTGAGTGAGCAATGGTGCAGCATTTCAGTGTCTTTTAATTTACTACATTTGTAGCTGAAATAAAGTCACTGAATGCTGTTGAGTCAAGATTCAAATAGATGTCCAACATTTTAAAATCTACTGTATTTTAACCTCAACGTCTTTTCAAGTGCAGATCACCAAACATATTATTACTGGGCCAGACTGTGAGTTTACAGTCATGTCTTTATGTCTTTGATCTATAGCCTAGCCTACATGTTTTAAATCTTCCTATTTTTCAGTTGCTGCCTCCTGTGTTTTCCCCATCAGATTAAATCTGAACAAATATATTATTATATATTATTAATATAATGTAATGTATCTACAGCCTGATACACAGTCAGATTCCACCACTTTATCTTCGTTAAGTACATATAAGTCTGATAAATGATGAATAAACGGACAACACTGAATAAAACTTTTTTTATCAACTTATTTACACTTTCCTCGCTCTGACTCAGGCTCTTCTTTTAAAGATAAACGTGCACCTTCTGCTACACATGCATTAATATCTCTACATCCACTGGATTAAAATGGAGGCGCTGTCTTTTATTTACCTGTTGCCATGGTGAATCGTGGAGTCGGAGCTCCATTGATGATGGCTTTTTATTGTCGGTTTAACTCAGAGTGAACATACTCCGAGTTAACCGAACTAACTCAAATCAGCTGTTCTGGAACCGGTAACTCAGAGTTTCCCATCTCAGGGTAAATCAACTCAGAGTTCAGGGTTAGACTCAGAGCTTGTTGAACCTCCTACCTGGAATACCCCTCTGGTCTGGTGGAAGTGAGCTAACATTCGTGCTTCTTTGGTGATTACAGCAAGTAATGCCGCCTGACCCGTGTTGCTGTGGAGACATCATGTTGACCCTCTGGCCTCCCCCCAGGTTGCCCCAGTGAGTAGGTGGTTCAATTTTGAGTCACAAACTCCCTTTACGTGTTGTGAACAACATTATCAATGTATAGACCTGTTTACTGTTAGTAAACAGTATAATGTTTTTTTGGTGGACGGGGCTTAGCTGGAGGCAAAAATTGTCTCTTCAGACATTAGCTAGTGCTAGCTAGCAAGTTCTGTTGACTTGTTTTCGACAGTGGAGGAAGATGATGCAAGTGGTGCATTCAGAAATACTCATTCCAAGTGCTGGAGTGCACTCTGGCACAAACTGGACTGTTCATAAATTCGGAGCGGAGCGCTGTCTGAGTGTACCGTTTGATTATCCAGAGCACCGCATTCTCCAGGGGGTAGAGTGCACTCTGTCTGGGGAAACGAAGCACCACAGTGCCAAGCCAGGTGAATGTATGATTAACTTAACCTGTTCTTTCATTCATGTAGAAATATAACGCTTCCTTTCTTCAACCAACAGGGCTCTCATTTTAGTGTCGAGCGTCAGACTGAATTTATAAATGCATCGTGTCAGGTCACTAGCTGTCCGGGACTGCGAGTGTTACTTGAGTAAGTAATCACTGACCAACAGGACCACACTGGCCGACCTACATGCCCTCACTCAGTGAATGGATGTTGTCACAGGAAGCTTGTAGTTGATTACTATGCCAATCTTACAAAGGAGGACAACACTTGAATGGTTTCCTCCAGTTGTTTTGTTATCGAAGCTAACATTAGCTAAAGCGCAAAAAAATTTGCGTTACGGCGAGACCAAATATTCCTGTTAATACCTCCCTCTAATGCACATAACGTTATTCATCCCAACAAAGGCAAATACTTTTTCCCTAACCTGACGTGAAGTGTGTGCTGCACATGTGAGCATTTCTGACAATGGCTTCCGTCCATTCCTTTTGTCTTATCACATTTAACCATAGTTGTCTTTGTTTTCGTTGATGGGCAGTGGCAGCTGATGATACGTGATATAATTTAAATTTTGAGCCATGACTCCTTCTATTCTGGCTTCCAATAACACAAGACAACATTTTAAGAGTCCTGTGTAGCCTACAGCCCTGTGGTCATGAGTCCTGTTTTGTCTCCAGCTAATGAAATTACAACATAGTGAGGTCGACCCTCAAAGGGTCTACTATTTCTTACATCTCACATGATGTAGTGGTTTTTTTTATAATTATCCAGTTAAGTTACTGGTTAACAGGGGGGGAGGCTATCAAAAGAAAAATCTACAAAAATTGACATTTCTAACAGAATTACAACACTTGTGCAGCTTCATTTTGGCTGAGAAGACTTTGTATCATCCTGAAATCTACAGTGTTAAACCAAGTCTTGCCCTCAGTGCTTAAATGATGCTGGAAAAAATGTCTCAACAAGCATCTCCACAGATTAACTTACTGCTGCTATTCTCACCAACACACTTGTGTCTTTTGACATAGTTGAGTCGAGTGAATCTTTTATTGCAAACACTGCAACTGAATGGTTTCTCCCCTGTGTGGATAATCAAGTGTTCTTTCAGAGTTCCTTTTAGTGCAAAACTTTTACGACAAACTGAACAACTAAATGGTTTCTCCCCTGTGTGGACAGTCAAATGTTTCTGCAGATGTCCTTTTCGCGCAAATCTTGCATCACAAACTGAACAACTAAATGGTTTTTCCCCTGTGTGGACGATCAAGTGTAGTTTCAGGTGTTCCTTTTGTGCAAATCTTTTACCACAAATTGAACAACTAAATGGTTTCTCCCCTGTGTGGACATTCATGTGTCTTCTGAGATGATGCTTTAGTATGAATCTTTTACCACAAATTGAACAGCGAAATGGTTTCACCCTATTGTTTTGCGATGGGTTTAAACCTGACTGAAGTTCCTGAGTGTCCTCCCAATGTCTACTGTCATCAGTCTCAAGTTCTGAGTGTGAAGTCTTGTCATCAGTAGCTGGTTGTTGCAAAGGACTATCAGGATCTGAGTTCCTGGCTGGTTTTGGTCCTCCACAGTCCTCTCCTTCAGCTCCTGTTTTCATCTGTTCAATTTGTCTCTTATGAAGCTGTGAGGACTGAGCATTCTCCTCATCTTCTTCTTCGCTCTTCACAGGGACTGAAGTGAATGTGAAGTTGACATCAGCCTCCTCCAGCCCTTGAAGCTGCTCTCCCTCCTGACTGCTCCAGAGTTCCTCCTGTTCCTCTTTAAGGTGTGGGGGCTCTGGGTCCTCCTGGTCCAGACTGGATCTCCACTCCTGCTGCTCAGGATGAACCTCTTCTTTAACCACCAACAGCTGCTGGACCTCTGTGGAGAATGATAAAATACATACAATCTTCTGAGAAACTTTCATGTTAACAGTGTCAATCGGTTCATTTTGTCTACTAAAAATAGATTAATTGTAGAAAGTTTCTTTTTTTCAGACAATGAGTTTTTAAGGAGATGTAGTTTACCTTGACATGTTTCGACTGTCACTGCAGTCTTCTTCAGAAGTGTCATCTGACGTGTGTCATGACGTGTCTTTATCAGCTGGTAGTATCCCGGAGGCGTGACGGTGGTCACGCCCCCTGCCACCCGGTGTTCTTTGGAGGAGAGAGTTCCAGGTGTGTGACAGCATGAAAGTCCCCTCATCCCGGCTGATGGTGTTCCTGGCCCGTCTCCTGATCTCTATGGCCTCCCTGATCCAAGAACACTGGGCGGCAGGGGCGTGACCAACCTGGCAATCCGATTTGCCAGGCTTGTCACGCCTCCGGGATACTACCAGCTGATAAAGACACGTCAGATGACGCTTCTGAAGAAGACTGCAGTGACAGTCGAAACATGTCAAGGTAAACTACATCTCCTTAAAAACTCAATTTCTGAAAAAAAGAAACTTTCTACACTGAGTCGATTTCATGTTAACACTTACACCACTAATAGCACTACTTTCTTAAACATCTGCACCTGGCTGTGTCAGGTAGAAGTTTTCCTTAGGGGGCAATACAGTAAAAGTAGAATAACTTCGGTATTTTTTTAACCTGGGCCCTGTTTCCCCATGCTTCTTCCAAGCAACAAGCAAAGCTCTCGCGAGATGACATCACACAGCCGGGAGGAGGTGAAGGGTCAGGGAAACGCTTAGTATACAATTTACAGAGATAGTACTGGCGATCTGAACTGGTCAGTGGTGAAAAAAGCACTTTTAATGCGCAAACTTATACGGGACGCATTGACCCCATATCTACCTCGTGGCTGCCGGCTGCATCCGCCTCCCTCAATACTGAACCAATTTTAAAACAAGTTGTACCTATGAATCATACGCACACATACACATGGGGAAATAGGGCCCAGGTTGAAAAATACCGAAGTTATCCTTTAAAAGAACAAAGGTTAATCATACTAAATGTTCATAAACAAACTGATCCTCCATGTAAGTAAGACTAGATTGAAAAATACTTATGAACAAATATGCATTCATATTCAAAAAGTGAGAAAATGAGCCACATAGTGATAATGAACAGCTCAGTGTGGTATCTACTTTTATTGGCCTTATTTTGTGTTTGAAAAACAAAATAACTTCAGATGATGCTGAGAAATTGATTCGTGCCTTTATTTCAAGCTGACTCAACTACTTTAATGCACTATTTTTCCAGGCCTTCCAAAAAAACAAAAAAAAAACAACACCACTGAGAGACTTCAGCTCATTCAAAACTCTGCAGCTCAGCTACAGGACAGAGGAGAGAGCACATCAGGCCAGTCTGAGCTGCTCTGCACTGACTTCCTGTTACTTTTACAATTGATTTTAAGCTGCTCTTCCTTGTATACAAAGCCCTAAATGGGCTGGGAACTAGCTACACTGCTAAATCCCTTGTTAACTATTTGCCTCCAAGAGCACTGTGATCATCTACCGGTGATTTATTGGAGGTCCCCAGAAACAGCCTTTGGGGTGCAGCCTTTCTCAATTACGCCACAAAGCTATGGAACACACTATCTATTGATATCAGGGACGCCAGCTTGCTACATATTTTTAAAAGAATGCTAAAAACATATCTGTTCACTTTAGTCTTTAACTAGCTCTTACTTTCCTCATATAGGTCCGAAACTCTTTCTTTGCATGCTTTTACTCTCTATTTATGCTTCACGCTGCTACAACTTTCAAGTCTTATCTGTTTTTATGAATTTTAGTTTTCTGTTCTGATTTTATGCTGTTTTATGTTCATTCTATTTTCATGTGAAGCACTCAGTGCGTATAGTACCCTTAATGTAAAGCACTCTGCATTTCTTGTATGAAAGGTACTAAATAAATAAAGTTCATTATTACTACTATTGTTATTCTCATTATCATTTAGGTAGAGGATCTGAGTACTTCCTCCATCACAGGTTGTGATAATAAAACAATAACCAGTACAAACCTGCTCTGTGTAACCGGACAGGGTTGTAAACAGCGTCCAGTAGCTTCCGTTGTCGGTGATTCTCTTGTGAACTGAACTCAAGTTTCTCCTCGTACTCTGCTATCGTTGTTTCAAACAGCTCAAATATCTCTTCAGCAGCCGCAGTTAGTCGCTGGTTGACAAAGGCTCTCAGCATTTGAACTTTAGACATGTTTAATTACTGAATCACTGCAACATTTCCTCCAGACACTCTTTTAAAGATGGTTTGCTCTACTTCCAGCGAGCAACACAACTTCATTAGCTTCGTACGACACCGGACAATCCGCGCTTTTTAAATTAGAAAGGACAGTGTAGGCTCCATTCAGACAGGTTTATCTGGACATTGTGGGTTCAGGAAAAATAGTTTGCTCTCTATCGAGTAGTCACCCAGACTCCGCTGTGGGGCCGAGTTCTGTTTCTATTTCCAGGTTACACACTATGCTAACTTCATTTAGCATTCTAAGCTAACAGAGGTGAGCCTACGGTGAAAGGTCCCGCAAACTTAGAAAAAGTTCACTTAAGTTTTACCAAACATACGGCCTCTGGTGGTTCTCTTCGGTTTTATCTTATAGCTACTCTCAAGATAGGCAAACTCTTCTATGTGACGGAAACAGCGGAACTCAGTTTTTGACGAACCTCCTCAACCAGACTCCGCACAGGAAACGCCACTGCTTCCGGCACCACTTCTTCAAAATAAAAGGTCCATGTCAGTCAAGTTACTCTGAGATCGTTGAACAGCAGAGTGGCCATTGTCAATGTTATTTCATATAGTTTATTATGATATTGGATCATTATTACTGATACATCATGATTTAAGCAGCATCTTGATATTAGTAAGTTAGTTCATATCCACAAATCCCGCTGTAATAACTCTAAACCCTCCTTGAAAATGACAGCAAGTCATCTTCATCTTCTGGAGTTAGTTAACTCCTACAATGTCCATTTAAAGTCTTCCTGTTGTTACGAGGAAGCTTACCGAGCAGCTCCTGCCTTGTTAAATTTCTCCAGTCACCTTGAGGCGTCGTGTTCTACATATCTACCAAGTTTAGTAAAAATCAATATGGCAGTTAGGCCTGGATAAGAAATTAGCTCCCTAGCGCCCCCATTTTGTTTGATGGGGTCAATAATGGAGGGGTCCCCTCAGATGATGTGTGGTCATATGCCTACAAAGTTGCGTGGTGATCGGTGAAACCCTTGAGATGTTATACACCTTTATGTGATGAGCCACGCCCTCCGCAATATTCATTGCCTCATAGAAGCTCAGTTTTAGTAAGTTTTCCAACTTTTGCCAAGAGGGAACTTCAGATATTGGTCCCTAGATTATGTTCACTGAGTTTCATGCAGATCGGTCAAACTTCCTAGGAAGAGATCGATTTGAAGTGTTTTTCAAAAAATTCAAAATGGCGGAAAATCTACATAACCAGAAGTATGGGTTCTAGGGGCAAATTTGTCTCTGCAACATACGGGGCATCAGATATACCCATTCAAAGTTTGCAATTTCAATCAGTTGCTATAGCGCCCCCTCTGGCCAATTGATGTAATATTGCTTCATTTGCATCCTCCTATGACCCTCTACCACTGTGCCAAATTTCACATGGATTGACCAAGTCAGTGAGGAGACAAACGTGGAACAGACACACACACATACCCACCCACAGACACCACCATAGACAGAGTTTTCGTCATTATATAGTAAGATATAAAGCGTACTGCTGAGACGACTATGATCTCATCCTGGTGATGACCGTCTCTTCTTTCATATTTCCCTCTCTATTTCTCAATAAACGGACTTCATCTTGAATAGAGTGTAAGTGTCTTCCTCTGACTTCCTGATCCTAGTGCAGCTGCTCTGCATTAGTGATCTCTGTCCATAGTATGCCTTTACCCTCTGCTTTTGATAGTTTAATATTTGTTTCTATGAAGTACCCGAAGTACCCGTAGGAATCTTAATAAATATGACTGCAGTGCCCTGTTTTCTCATTCTATCATGGATTGTTGTAATTTCATACATTAAATTGTTGTTTATGAGATCGCGATGATGTGAAGGTGATGAAGGAAACTCCGCTGACACCATCTTGCTTGTATATAGAAAGGTTAATTACAAGAAGTACAGCATCAAATCAAGCACCTAGGATTGCCTGAGAGAGGGTTCAAAGCCAATATGAACTGCTCTGAATCACAGTCCCAAATATTCCGCTTATATTGTTTTGATGAACTTTGAGACAAAACGAAACAGGAGACAGAGAGACAACCTAGATGGAATCCAACCTTTCAACCTGTCTTATCAATCCTTGACCTGGGCCCCTAACTGAACATAACAGACCCTAAGCATGGCACATCAGATACCTAAAAAAAAATCTTGACAGTTATTGTTAATGCCTGACATGAGACTGCACGGGGTAGAGTCAAGTCAAATTTTCCTTAGTTTGTTTCTTTCACGTGACCTCCAGCATGCACTGGGGCTGTTTGCAGCTAAATGTGGGGGAGCGTGTTGGGATGAGAGTCAGCACCTCCAAATCTGAGGCATGGTTCTCAACTGGAAAATGGTGGAGTGCTCCCTCTGGGTTGGGAGGGAGTTACAGCCTCAAGCAAGGGAGTTCAAATATCTTTGGGTCTTGTTCACAAATGAGGGTAGAATGAAGCATGATATGGATCAGCAGTTTGGCGTGGCTTCTGCAGTGATGTGGGTGCTACGCCAGACCGTTGTGTTGAAGAGAGAGCTGAGTCAAAAAGCGAAGCTTTAGATTCACTGGTCCATCTACGTCCCAACCCTCATCTATGGTCATGAGCTCCGGGTAGTGACCAAAAGAATGAGGTTGAAATTGCTTGTAATGAGCTCGACATCCAGAGGGAGCTCGGAGTAGAGCTGCTGCTCCTTTGCGTTGAAAGGGTCAGTTGAGGTGGTTTGGGCACCTGATTAGGATCCTCCTTGGCGCCTTCCGTTACTCCGGGCATGTCCCACTGGTAGGAGGACCCAGGGCAGACCCAGAACACGCTGGAGGCATGACCCATCTGTAAAAACCAGTGCATACTGTAGTCTTTATACTTACATCTCTGATATTCCTTTGTGGTTGTTTTGCTCATTTTTGTATTTATTTTTGTGTCTCCTTGTATTAATTTTGCTTGTTTTTTTTGGTAGTTTTCTGTCTGTTTGTAGCCATTTTGTTTCTCTTTGTGGTTGTTATGTGTCTTTCTTGGTCATTTTGTGTTTCTTTGTCATCATTTTGCAGATGTTTTGTGTCTCTTTGTGGTTGTTTTCTGACTCCTTGTGGTCATATTTGTGTCTTTGAGATCATGTTGTATCTCTTTTTGGTCCTTTTTTAGTCTCTTTGTCATCATTTCACCAATGTTTTGTGTCTCTATGTGGTTGTTTTGTGTCTCCTTGATTTATTTTGCATCTTTTTTGGTTTTGTGCCTTTTTTGGTAATTATGTGTGTCTTTGTGGTTGTGTTTTGTGTCTTTGAGATAATTTTGTGTCTCTTTGTGGTCGTGTTGTGTCTTTTTTTTGGTCATTTTGTGTATCTTTGTGTTGGGAATCAACGTATAATTACCTCACACAGGGCACCAAATATGTTGGGAATCAACATATATTTACCTCACACGATGGCACCAAATATATTGGGGTCAACACACTAGACTTCACATGGAGGTACCAAATATGTTGGGGTTTAATTAGCTATCGGAAATAATTAATAATTATTATTAATAATTAATAATTATGTTAAATAATGTGACTTAATTAACATTAAATCACCTCGTGGGTGAGGTGGATAGCCAGTTAAAGATTTCAGTCTCATAAAGTAGGCTAAACTATTAATTTGGAGTTTGATTGTGTGTGTGTGTGTGTGTGTGTGTGTATGTGTGTGTGTGTGTGTGTGTGTGTGTGTGTGTGTGTGAGAGAGAGAGAGAGAGAGAGAAGAGAAAGAAGAGAAAGGTGGGTGTGGTGATCAAGTAGCCGCTTGGCCTACAAATCAAAGTGGCTGACAACAGAGAACTACCAAAATGGCCGAATCAAGGCTAGCTTCAGGGCAAGGTGCCTGTCTGACCGTGTGGTCAGGCCAAAGACAAAAGGAAAAGAAGCGGGAACTCTGAAATGCCTGTTTGGGTGTAGCTCTGTTGTCTTTGTTAATGAGTCTATATGTGATTTGTGTTGCAAACAGTCTGGATTAGTGCAGAGATTGTTTAGTTGTGTGCAAGAATCTGTTTGTGAACGGTATTGGCAAACTAAACACTTAGCTTTGGCGAAGCCAACTAATCAATGACCTAACTGCCAACAATCACAACAGTAAACAGCATTAAATCACATACAAGTTAAACAGTCTTGCTTAGCCTGTAAAGCTGTGATAAGCTATGCCCAGTTGTTACATTACTGATCCTTGAATGGATGGAAGAAAGAGTCACTTGGTAGTGCTGCTTTGTTAGCCGGCAGAAGAAGGCTGGGAAGGTGTGGTTTCAGCTGCAGTCTTTGTGGTGTCCTTTGTTCCAAAGTTCTGATTCAAGGAAGCTGGTCGCTTGGGGTCCTTAAAGAGTTAGATGCTGAGTGCTAACTCACTTAGTGTGAGTTAGTTAAACCTTGTGTTTGCAAGAGAGTCTGTGATCAGTTACCCTCCCTTTAGTGGTTTGGGCTATGGAGCCAGGGTCTAGGCCTCTGGACTGTTCCAGGCCCAACAGCTGTTCAACAGCTGGAGCAAGAGAGAGAAAAAGAGTTCTGTGGAAGGGAGCACAACAGATGCGCGTGACATCAGAGTCACATGTCAGTGTAAAGGTCCAATCAAGTTTTGGGACTTGAGTCTCACTGAGGTGTGAGGTGAAGCCTCCTGTGGAGATGGGTGTCACTTAGCTCTCTTTGTTTGAAGACAAAGAGCATGCAGAGGAAAAAGCCTTTAAATTGTCCAGTGAGGATTTTACCAAATGATAAATCATCTGTGGTCCTGTGAATCCCAACATTTGTCATCATTTTGTGTCTCATTGTGGATTTTTTGTGTCTCTTTGCGGTTGTTTTGTGTCTTCTTGAGTTACTTTTGCATCTTTTTTGTGTCATTGTAGTTGTTTTTGTGTCTTTGAGATCATTTTGTGTCTCTGTGGTCATTTTGTGTCCCTTTGTCATCATTTCGTGGTTGTTTTATGTCTCTTTGTGGTTGTGTTGTGTCTATTTTGGTCATTTTATGTCTCTGTGGTTGTTTTTGTTGTATGGCTGTTTTGCAGTGAATTTTGTGTCTCTTTGCTGTTCCTTTGCATCCCTTTGTAGTGTTTTTGTGTCTCTTTGGGGTCATCTTGAGTCTCCTCCTGGTCAGTATGTCTTAATTTAAGTGATGTTTTGGTGGAGGCAAGGGTGGGCCCTGACATCTTGGGCCTCCGGCCTTAGCCCGGCAGGGCAATTAAATAATCCAGCCAAGTATATGTGTCATGTTCATGAAGGCAGTGTGCTGGTATTACCAAACAATAAGCATGGTAATTTATCATCTAGACTGTCATAATTGTTTGAGCTCTGAAAACTTCCTGAAGTGACGAGATGCACTGTAAAAAGAAACTGATTGTTAACTTAAAAAAGCTAGTAATTTCCGCTTCCTTAAAATTTGAAGTTGACTGAATTTGAGAAGAGAAGTTGAAGTAATTTTGTAATGATTTGAAGATTTCAGGCAGCCAATAACTTTTTGGAATTAAAACAAATACTTTCTTTTTACAATGTGTGTGTGCAGGGCCCAGCAAACTGGTGTTTTGTGTGTTTTGAGTTTGTCACAATTACTGGATTAAATCTGACGATTTTATTTGAAAACATGTTGAATTGGTTTTCATGTGAATAATTTAGTTATGCTGTTTAACATTAATAGCTGAATTAAAACACACAAAAAAATGAGACTGAGATTTTTTTTAAATTTTCACCTTGTTTTTTTTGTTAATTTTCAGTGCATTTGTTTAAAAATGTCAGTAAAACCAACACAGACTGTTTTTCACTCTTTTCACTTTCTGCAAATGTTGCAATGCTTAACATGTCCAGTAGATGGCGATAGAGATTTTAAAAGAATTCTTGCAAATTTGGTTTCACTGATCTGGAGTCAGGGAGTGTGAATGATCCTGTGTGACATTTTTTAATTTTTCTTTTTTTTATTTCTTTTAATAATGGGGCTTAAACCTGGCATCTTATCCCACTTTGCAGAAAAATTGGGATGTGGAAAGTTTCAAGTGTTCACTTAAAATATTAAATGACAAAATGTAGGAAAATTGGATTCAGAAGAGTTCAGGTCCTGCTGCTGAGAGATAATGATCTGTCCAAGGTGCTGAAACAACCTCAGCTGACTTCTGCAACAGTTTTCTCTGCTAAATGTCTGTGGCTAGATTAAGATTCCTGTCGGCTGTTAGTCATTACACCTCAAAGGGATACTTTGTAGCATCACTCAATGGGTATTTTCCCTTAGAGCTTTTAGGATTTCTTTGCAGTGTAACAATGGAAAAATAATCAGGAAGAGTGCTGTTCAGACAGTCTGGCGTTAGGCTGACACATGACGCACAGGCTATCTGTTACATAATGTGTTGAGATATGGATATCAGTTTTTCTCCATGCAAAGTAGAATTAAACAAGCACACTTAGCTTATCATTGGTTACACACTGAATAAAGTCACTTCTGAACCATCTGATAATTTTCTTCACTGGAAAATTCTACATGTACATTCAGTATTTTTGAAGGACATTTCCTGATTTGTTTCTGTCTCTATCCAGTGGTGTATGCACACGCTGTAAAGGGAGAAAAGGGCATCTCTTCAGCAGGAAGTGTCAGGTTTGGACTTCAAGAGTGAAAATAACACCACACAAAAAAGGCATACCAGATACCAAAATAACTGACATGGATTTATAATACGAAATAGGAATTTTTTTTCTTTTTTTTTCTCTAAACCTCACCCCAAAATCCAACCAAAAACCTGTTTCCATGGTATATGGCAGTCTAAAGTATCCTTCCATTTTTGATAAGTACTGTAAGGAATACTTCCTAAGGACCGGTATGTTAAGTAAGAATTATAAATGGTTTTATTTATCTTCCTGTTTTGCAGCCATTTGGGATTTTTTATAGGTGACTGACAGACTGACAGTTTATAATTTCCATCACATTTTTTTTTATTTTCAAGAGCATTCTAAGAGCAGAAACCAGTTGATTAAAGGATTGGAAGGAACAAATACTACCATACGTATCAGTGAATTGGTTGTAACTGATAAGATATCCTTCTTCATTAACAAGATCATTTATGAACAAAACACCCTGTCCAAAAAACTGGTTTCCCTTCAATCACAATATTGGAGTTAAGCCATATAATCTGCTGCAAAACACTGTCTCTGCCCTCTGGAGGATTAAACTGAAAGCATAACTAACTCTGTATAACCTCCTTAATCGAGAGTCATTTGAGTGAATGGAGGGCATGGTAGGCTGGAGGGCTTGGCCTGAGGACACATGGTTTTTAACTCCTGAAATTTGAAGCGAGAGAGAGCATCAGCTACAAAATGAAGTTGTTCAGAACGCATATGAGGGCCCTGAATATTTCTTTTCTTTTTCTTTTTTTATTTATTTATATATAGCGCAATACAGACCATCAAACAATACAACACAGGTGAACAACACAAAAAACAAACAAAAAACGTAAACCTACAGCACGAGACAAGAGGGGAAGCTAGAGTCCAATATGTCAACAGACAGAAGAAGTATCTACAACCATATAACTCTAACCAGAGAAACAAAGAAGAAAAAGAAACAAACAAAGCAACACAAAAACAAAATCATTTCAGACTGATATTTTTTCCTGTTTGTGTGTAGTCTGCGTGAGGCAAAAAATAAATAAATAAATAAAAATTTAAAAAATATATATAAAAAAAGTAAATAACCAATTAATAAACAAATTAAGGGGTAGTCAGTATTAACCAAGGAAGGAATGAAAGAAATATAGATGAGAGAGATCAACGCGGCTCTTCGATTTTTGTTGCGCTACGCTCCCCTACCCAACCCTCCAGCAGATAAAAACCACATGAAATAGTGTGCTAAACGAGCACAATATGTTTTAAATGAATAAACCATTATCAAAGGTGATATGTGATTTTTTTTTTTCATGCATTTACCCATGTTTATCCGTGACATTGTGTAAATGTCTGTGGTGGACATTTGAAAGTGAGTAGATGATTCTCTATGTGTCACTTCTGTACGCAGTCAGTGGCGCCCATATGAATACGCCATGACGCTACGTTTGCAGCCGGTGGAACCCGGCCGCAACTCTGTAGATGGAGAAGGGGGATTCTGACAATGGACCTATCATGTAGCCCTTTTTAACCTCTTTTGACAGGAGCTCATCTACTACCGCTGGTTCCTAGAGGGCAGACTGCACGTTTTTATAGACATGGGTATGTGACAGCCCCTGGCCTCTCTTATGTTTTGCTTCTGTTTATGTTTCCCTCTCTGTCAGTTGCAGGTACGTGGGCGGGGTCATCACGATAGTTGGAATCACCTGGGCCCGGTGCATCCCTGGCAGCTTGTCTTTTGCCATCATCCTTCCACACCCCATTGCTTTATCTAATGTTAAATTATTTCATTTGTGTTACAATAAACGAATTATTGTTGGCATTTATCCTGCGTTCCCCCACCTTTTGTCCCGGGTTAAGAGCCAGGTCGTGACAGGGTAACTCTGGGGAACCAGCATAGGCCTGCTAAGAATCCTTCAACTAATCCAGTGGTCAGGTAATTAACAAAGCATCTGTAAGGGTGGTTTAAAAGAGCCTTGGAGAGAGCTGGGAAATTCACTGGAGTCGATGGATGCTTCATGTTTATTTCCCCAATTTTGCAGGACGCAGCCTCTGAGGACACACAGAGCGTGGGTGGCTGTCTCCACACCAACTACACACATGCATAAATTTACAGTTAGGAAATGTACAAACATTCTCGCTGAAATTAATGCAAATGGGAGACTTATATCCTGAGGGGAAAGGTACCTGTCGCTTGGGAGGATAGCTTACAGAATTTAGCACAGGATTTTTTGGCTGGGGCTGAGATTTTGAAGTGGACAGTTATTGCAGAGCAGTTCTTGGGCAGAGGGAGATTGTATGGGAAAAGGAACCACAGATTGACCGGGGAAGGGTTTTGTGAAAAATGTCTACTGATTAGTGCCAGATCGACTACAGACCAATCCAGCCTCTGATTACATTTTTGGATGTACATAGCAGCTTTGGCGGAGAAGGATTTGTGGTACTCATAGAAGAGAGAGCTACCATAAGAGAGAGCAAGGTCTGATACTCAAATAGGTGTCAAGCTCTTCTCTACGTTGTGGATACATTTCACAAATGGTGTCTTTAAAGATGCAAAAAGCAATGTTAAATTCTGCCGGTGTTAAAGTTTTTGACAGCCTGGGATCACTATCTTTCAAGTTTACAGAAAAATCTCCACAATCCACAAATCTTTTGTTGGCATTCAGGGCAAAGCTTGCCCTGAATGCCTCCTTTTCCCACAGCTCTTACCAAGAGATCTTCCTCTTCTCCACTCCTTCCCACATCATCCACTGCCCTTGCTTTGCCTGTACCATGACCTTTGCGCGCCTTCGTGCTTCCTCTTACCAACGCAACCACAAGCTTGCGTCTCTGGGATGGAATGGCCTTGTTCCAGGCTGGTGTGCTGTCCCCAAGACCAAGACCACTCCTCCCATTCTGCACTCGGCGAACGATGTCCTTGTGTTTTAGTCCTCCCTTTGCCTGCAGCCAGTGGAGTCCACTTCCTCCACGGTAGCCAGGATTGGGGCAGCTTGGGCTACAAATGGATCACTCGAATCCTGTAGTATCATCTCCAGTCTTACTTTGGTGCACTTGTACCCCTCTGATAGACTGGAAATGGGCAGGTCTAACACTCCCTTGCCATAGAGCCCAATACTGCTGAGGCACCTGGGAAGCCCAAGCCACTTCCTTACATATGAGCTGACCAGTCTCTCGAACTTTTCCACCTTTGAAATCAGAACTTCATAAGGGTTAGTGGCCACATGAAGCATGGAAGTAGTCCGAACTGCATGCACCAGAGCTTCAGCTCGCCAGGAAGTGTGGTTCTGTCAATGTTCTCCAGGCCGCTGGCTATGTCCTTCCTGACCGGATCTACTTGCTCATCGTACCATCGACCTAGGCTCTTCACAGGCTTCTCAGAAACAGTTGGAATAGTCTCATCCCCAATGTGAAAGCCTTGGTCTGACAGTTTCCCCTTGATGATGGAGATGCTTCCGGATTTGCTCGGCTTGATCTTCATCCGAGCCAGCTCAATGTTTTCTTGAAGCTTTCTCAGCAGCCGTACTGTGCAAGCCTTGGTCGTGGTGAGTGTTGTGAGATCATCCATGCATGCTCTGACAGGTGGCAGCCTCAGGCCAGGTCTTATTTGCTGTCCTCCAACCACCCATTGTGATGCCCGAATGATCACCTCCATGGCCATGGTAAAGGACAGTGGGGAGATGGTGCAGCCGGCCATGACCCCCACTTCCAGATGTTGCCATGCTGTGGTGTATTCTGCCATTGACAAGCAGAACTGCACGTCTTGGAAGTAGTCCTTGACAAGGCTTGTGAGAGCTGCTGGGACCCTGAAGAAGTCGAATGCTGTCCACAGGAGGTTGTGAGGGACTGAGCCAAAGGCGTTACCGAGGTCCAGGAAAACCATGTAAAGGTCTGTCCCCTCCTTCTTGGTGACCTGGATTTGCTGCTAGATGATACTAGCATGTTCCACACACTCAGAGAAGCCTGAGATGCCTGCTTTCTGGATTGATGTGTCAATCAGATGGTTTCTTTGCAGGTATCCTGCCAGCCTATGAGCAACCACACTGAAGAAGATTTTTCCCTCAACATTTAGATGGCTGATCTGGCAGGATTGGACGATTTCTGTGGAGTCCTTTTCCTTCGAGATAAGGATTCCTCCAGCTCTCCGCCAGGATGTCGGTATCTCCTTCTTTTGCCAAACAACTCTCATCAGCTTCCAGAGGAATCGCAGGACATCTGGTGCATTTTTGTAGAGCCTGTATGGGACTCCGTTGGGACCTGGAGCTGATGCGGCCCTTGCTCTACACACAGTGTTCTTTACTTCACTCCATCTGGGTGGGCTGATGTCAAGTTGGTGCTCTGGTGGATTGACTGGTGGCATGTCAGGTGGGAGTGTAACCTGTTCATGGTGTCGGTTGTCTGTGCAGGACTTTTTCCAGATGTTCCTCCAGGTCTGCCTTTGACACTGAGAGACTTCCACTCTTCTCCTTTGTGAAGAACACTTCACAAATTTGAAGGGATCTTTGCAGAAGCTTGTTCTTGTTTGCTTCTTCCTTCTGCGCAAGTCTACTCTGAATCTCTTCCTGCAGCAGGTTTATGCCCTCCTTCTCTTCCTCTGTGGCCTTCCTCCATTGCTTCTTGAGCTGCCTCCTCTCCTTGACCAGACGATCTATTTCCTTCTGCCTCCCGGACTTAGTGGAGATTGACGGAGTAGATCGCTTGCCTTCGATAACTCTGAACCGCTCCACTGCGTAGGCAGAGATTAGATCCCCCATTTTCTCCAACTTCTTCATGGTGGTGCCTCTGATGCTTTCTAGAATGTTGCAGAGCTCAGTGTTGACCTCCTTCCACAGTGTCTTATTGCAGGATTTTGGCCACTTGATAAACGGCCTTCGCGCCTGGATCTTCTTTTCTGCTGCAGGTCGTAATGGGTTGGGTTCAGGTTGCTCTCCTGTGCCTGGTTCTTCCTCCTCTGGGGCAGGAGTATTGATGTCCTGCAGATTGTGGTTCTTGTCCTGCTGCTGAACTTCAGTCGACTGACTCGACCTGCTTCTCAGAAAGTAGCTGTCGATGCGAGTTCCCTTCTTTAGGCACCCTTTCTTGCCTTGGTGTATTTATAGGCCTTGGGTGGAAGTAACCTTTGCCCAACCACATTTGCAGCTCTGGAGCTTGTGTCCTGCTATAGCTGTTGGAGCCTCAGGTATGCTGATCATCAGTCTCATAGTCTGTTCCATTCCTATGTTCGTTACCGGGTTGTCTGCCGACTAGCCATCTGCCGCCCCCGCTCTTGCTGACTCAGGAGGTATTTTCTTCTTAGAAGTTTTCGTAGCCATGTGTGGGTGGGATCCATACACCGAGAAAAAAATATCTGCTAGAATTTGGTTCCTGAGGGAATCAGGAATTGCTGCTGCTGGAGGCAGGAAGTGAGTAGCCACTGTCTCCACATGAACCCTCCAGTCCAACTTATTGTCCAGCTGCACCCCAAGGTATCTGTGGCTGAGGACAACTTCCACCTCGGTGCCATGGATGGTGATTGGCGCAGGTGCGGGATGGATCCTCCTCCTAAAATCCACCACCATCTCTTTGGTTTTTGCGGCGTTAATATGGGGATGATTGTTGTCACTCCAGTCCATAAAGTCCCTCACTACACTCTTATACTCGTCATCCTCCCCTACCAACGATAACTGTATTGTCAGAAAATTTCTGCAGGAAGCATCCACTGGTATTATGTTTGAAGTCTGCTGTATAGACAGTGTACAGGAAAGGGGGCCAGGACAGTTTCTTGTGGTACCCCTGTGCTGCTATGGATTGTGTCAGAGTGTGTTGCTGACCGTGTCCATCCCTTTATGACCACAGTGTACCCATCTTTTACCCATCTTTTTCCCCCCGGGCCAGTAGTTCAGAGTTTTACTGGCCGCTTGTATATTCTTACTGGCCCATGTAAAGGAGAGAGAGAGAGAGAGAGCGAGAGAGCGAGAGAGAGAGAGAGAGAGAGAGAGAGAGAGAGAGAGAGAGAGAGAGAGAATGTCTATAAAGTCGCCAAGGACAATAACTAAGGAGTCCGCTCCACACAAACAGTAGCCTATCTGGTCAGCGAGCGTGCACTGTAGCCTACCTCCTGCACGTTGGCCTGCGGTGGGATGTAAACGGTTTGCAGTTGATGAAAAAAAGATTCCAGATCAGGAGAGCAGTGCTGCTGGATCACTGTCACGTCATTACACCAGCCACTGTTAGTGTAAAAATAGCGTTACAGCGTCACTGGCCCGAGCGGGCCTGTGACCTGTCAGTCAACTTAGCCAACATACTGTTTGATTGGCCCCAGGCCATTGGTCCATGGCTTATGTCGAACCCTGCTCTTACTGACTCTGTGAATTAAGTGGAAACTGGTCCCACAACTATCTCTGAGGTCAATTCGGGTGAATTTCACTTTTCATGGGAAGTGAATATGAACAGTCACCAAGGGATAACAACCTTTGGTCATCTGGGACAGTTTCTTCCCTGAAAAATGCAGGAAGTCATCAGATATTTCAGAGCCAATGAAAATGGTTGCTGTTGATGTCGTGAATGACAGAAAGTGAAATTCATCTGGAATGTATTTAGTCAAATCCTGTCCTTTAGCTTCCTCTGAGGTCATATGTCAGAATTTGTCTTTGCCTGTAATGTGAACATGAACTGATGTAGCAGACAATGTTAGAATCATACACACACACATATAGGAAGTGAATGTGTATGCATTATACTGTCAGTTGGTTAGAAAATGACTAAAATAGACTAAGTAAACCTAATTTAAATAAATAAAAAAAAACCACACACTTGGGGGTGAGTGGTTACGATACCTTAAAGCGGCACCGTATGTATGGCAAGAACTGATTTCAAATCTAAATAAATTTCCTACAATATTCATGCAAAATATCCAAAAACCTTTAGGTTTAAATTCATGCTATTTGAAAGGGCGAAACAATAAATAACTATTTTCACGAGTTTGTTTGTCTAAATGTCACCCTCAGAAAACACTGCATCACTGTGGAACAGCCCATATGCGTTAAAGAGTGTATCAAACTTTATATAAACAATTTATCAAATTAAGCTGTCATAACCCTTTCAAAACAAGACCGTGAGTTATCGATCATATCAAAATTATCTCCCCACCCAGTAGTTATATTATAACTATGAGAATTATCCCCATCTGGGGTAATTAATGTGGAAAATTAATAATCTTTAAGATTATTAACCTAATACTTCAGTGTGAAACCATCTGAGGCTTCTCACTTTGCACATAGCTCAACTAGTTAAACATCAGTTTTTCACTTATGAAGCAAATCATTCATTCATTCATTCATTCATTCATTCATCTTCTAACCGCTTCATCCTTTTGAGGGTCGCGGGGGGGCTGGAGCCTATCCCAGCTGACATTGGGCGAGAGGCAGGGTACACCCTGGACAGGTCGCCAGACTATCGCCGGGCTGACACATAGAGACAGACAACCATTCACACTCACATTCACACCTATGGACAATTTAGAGTTATCAATTAACCTAGTCCCCAAACTGCATGTCTTTGGACTGTGGGAGGAAGCCGGAGTGCCCGGAGAGAACCCACGCTAACACAGGGAGAACATGCAAACTCTGCACAGAAGGGCTCCCACACCCAGGATCAAACCCTCTTGCTGTGAGGCGACAGTGCTAAATTACCAACATCTCCATGCTATCTAGATGCAATATGTGTATTTTCAGATTTGGTTTCAATAACTGAATTTTTACAGTGGTTTGAAACCTGCTTTTCCATGCATGGACGGCTGCTAAACCTGCACGTCTGGCTTAGTCAATTTGTGTAGCTACACACAAGTTGTCACTGACTAATTAGCTCAGTGAGATAGAAATTGATTCTTAGTCTCAGAGGTTGTGAGTTCAAGCCTCAGCTGATGCAAAAGGCAAATTGTGTTGCTAAATTCCTAAATGTCTTCCAATTCTTCTGCTTGTTGCTCAGAATTGCCTAAAAATACCCGGACCCGACCCATCGCTGCGCAGCAGCTATAGTTTTAGTTGAATTTCAGAGACTTAGATTTTATTTGTCTGATTTGAAGGTTTATTCTGTTAACAGAAATTGTGTTACTAATGGTGATGTCTAGTAGTCAGACACGCTAAATACATTTATCATAAACTATATAGAGTCTGTTGTATATTAACAGTGGACTGTTTTTTTTTGTATAAGAATGTAACAGCAGACTCGTGGTCAGTGGAATGTGAGGGTTGTTAAAATAACATCTGTACAGATGTGAAGCTCTGACTATATCTGACTCATCTGGATTAGCTGTTGTCTTGCATTTCTTTTGTCTGTGTTTGACTGTTAAGCTGATGTTTTCAATTTATTATATGTAGTGGAGGGGACAGGTCTGCTCTGCAGCAGCAAACTGATATAATGCTGATGTACATGACAGTTCATGTAAAATAGAGGTTGAACAATGAACAGATTTTACAGATTGCCTGTAAAGCTTTTTATCAGGCTACTCTGTCATAATTAAAACAATTGGAGGCTGTGAACAGACTGATATTTTTAATAACTGTCTCCAGATCTAACAGGATTTGAGTGTTTCTTTGACTTCCTGTACAGACTGAAGGCTGCTGGAAACTGTCAGGAATCTCTCCGACTTAACAGGCTTTTCTCACTGCCTCCCCTTGCAGCTGCCCTCCACTTTCCAGGCAAGACACAGTTCATCTTGAACGAGCCGAATGCTATTGGTTTACTTAGAGCCCTGGCTGTTTTTATGGATGTACTGTGAGTGTAAATGGCCAAAAATGATTAGGTTACCTCGAGGCAACACGGTACCATAGAGGGTTATAGGCTGACATATCACAAATCATACAGTGACACAGACAATCCTAAAATAATGTTATGGTGAACACTGATAAGAGGCTGGGCTGGAATGTCCATCGTCTTACTGCTCTCTGTGACATATCAGAAGTATTGCATTTAGACAGACATATGAAGGCTTGATAATAAATCATAAACAATAAACAATCATTTTCAGTGTGTACAAAAGTATGACATAAGCCTTGATATACACTCACTGGAACATTTTTGAAGTTCTTCTCAACCAAAACCATTTTTCAGTAAAAGTAATAACAATGTAATCTCTCATCTGAGTCAGTGAAGTTATAACAGCCAGTCATTGTTATTATTCACAGTTTTGTCTTCACTGGAGTGCAGCTGCACCACCTGTTTTTGATAAGGAGAACTTTCTCATGACCTCATTTCCTATTATCAGAGTGATACCAAAACAAGCCAGGAGGAAGCTGGACAGACACCACTGTGCTACTGAGGTGATGACAGAGGGTGATTTAGTCTGGACAGGTCTGGCTTGTCATGAATGAGCAGAGCATGCACACACTTTGGGAAAACAGAATGTGGCGAGTTGGGGGTGGGTGTTTAAGTATAAGTACCAGGATTAAAGTGTCCGACAACGCCACCTGGGGAATTGCACCCCAGGAAATACTAGACTAAGGTTTTAACTAGATCAGGTCACACAGATTCATATAAACCACTGGGGCGAGACGGTTTGTAATTTAAAAGCAAACAAATTTTATTAAACTAAATTATACAAAAATAGAAACAAAATGTCACACACCACACATAATATAAAATAGGCACTTGGGCAGGGGAGGGGAATAAGGTCAGGGCTGGGGCTTACCGTGCGGCAGAAACTAAAAAGGGAGAAGAGGTCCTCAAAGCAAACCACCCGTGAAACTGCACACACGCACGCACAACAAAAAAAGGGAGGGGACTGTGAAGAACGCACCACCACCAAGGATCAAGCTGCCGCCGTCAGCCACCAGCACCTGCACACAAAAGAAAATAAGGATTAATAAAACAGGCCCAAGAACTAAACAAAAAGTGGTGTGGACTAACTAATTATAACACAAAATCACAAAAGAAACAATAAATAAACTAATTTATCCCAACTGAAATCAATACAAAAACAATTAGGAATAATTAAATTAATTTATCACAATTAATTATCCAAAATATAAGGCAAATTACTAAACTAACTGAAAGAACAGTCAAAGAAACAATTGACACAAACAAATACAAGATTTAAAATTAATTGGTCATGTCAGTAGGCGGGGGCGAGCATGTAGGCCCCAGAACAGCCCGTGAATCAGCGAGGCCACACAGACCAGACGCCCAGGCAGTGGCAAGCCGCGCCGGGCCAAAATGCAGCCTGCTCTACGGCAAACAAATACGAACCAAAACAGAATTAAAACAGAAGAACCAAAACAGCAACGCAGCTCCAGGAGTGATGTCAGTAGCGGGCCACAGTTACAGGCCGCTAAAAAGAAGAAACAGAAACAAAACCTAATGTTTAATTAATTAATTAAATGAATTGAAACTAACTAGAAAAAACCCCAAATTAATACATACCATGGACACCAGGCACATGCAGCAAACAGACAACCAGAGGATGCGAACCTCGCAGGACGCAGCTTTAATGCACATGGCCTGAGAATTATGCACAGAGGAGTGGTCAACAGGGAGCTAAGCAACAGGTGGACAAACATACCAGAGCGGACTAGTAGCCGGACACAGCGAGGCTCCAGCGAGCCGTGTTTGTGACCACCGCACCAAACAAAGGCTGCACGCCAAACAACGCTGACATGACACGCCACGCCACAGCCACCATAGGGGCAAGCGAGGAGCAGAAAGAGGACGGGGCGCGGCCACACACCGGAATATAGCGGTGCGCCTGGCACCGCCCAGCAATCACGGTGGGTGGAAAGCTGACACAGTGCCGAATAGTGGCAAGGAGGGAGACAACCTCCGGCTACAAAAAGTTAAAAAGGACACTTAACTGGCTCTGGAAAAGGTGGTGAGCAGCAACAGCACTCTATTTCCACTCCAGGTGTCTAAAATCAAACCTTGTTAAAGTGACTAACATGAGACGGCCTTTTCAGCAGAAGCCTAATTTTGATGACTCAAGCAGTACAGAAGCAAAACTCCACTGAGTCATTATGACAACATATGAATATGAAAATATATATATATTTTTTATGACACATAACAAACATGGTCAGGATGAAAGACCAAAGTGACCAGCTGGAAAAACCCAGGTGTTTATTACATGCTGATTAAACACAGTCTCTATTTGTGTAGCTGAATGCAGCTGTGGATTCAGGGTTACCTTGGGTAAAACTGCTCCCTGGAATTATTCATTGGTGCAGTATCTTCCAAATCTGCTCTGGGCAGATGACAAATAACCTGAAAGCATCTTTGTGCTGCACATGCACATATGTTTATGAAGTGATATGGTTTGTGGTCTACCACATCTGTTAATCTGTTCAAATCCAAACTCAAAACACATCTGTTCAGACTTGGCCATTCCACCTGATCATATGCACTACACTGTTGTACTGTCTTCCCCTCTATTTTAATGTATTGTATGATGTTTTGTTGAAAATGTTTTGTATGTTGTGTTTTATCTTTGCTGTAAGGTGACCTTGAGTGGCTTGAAAGGCGCCCTAACAAATAAAATGTATTATTTAATTATTATTATTATTATTATTACCTTCCGCATATTTGGGGGCGTAACACCAAATTCTGGGCCCTGTGCGTAAGCAGTCTCGTTTAGCCCCCCACCCTTCTTCTCTTGATCCATGTCTCTCTCAGGTACCTTTTGAAATGTTATGTTTAAAGTCAGTTTGTTTTCTTTTGCTTTCCTTTCTGTCATTTCTGGGCGGATTAAACCATTTTGTGCCTTTATGGGGTGAAAGGAGCCTCAGAGAGCTTCCTTTTTTTTCCATTTTGAAATAGTGATGGCACTAATTACTTAGAAATAAAAAATTGCAAATAAAACCAAACTTCTTAGTCTGGGCTTTTTTCAGTACTTTTGCTGCTCCTAATTGAATCTCTGTGGTTTAGAGTTTAGTTTCTCTCCTGCCTCCTGTTTTTATTTTAGATACCTGCTTTATTTTACTGTTTCATGTTTATGGGGTGCCGTTTGTAAAGTGGCTCACGCTGAAAATAACATCAACATTTTGCCACATTTAGCTTTAAACAATGTTTAAAAAAGTGTCGTGAATTTTTTAACATCACCTTTTACCACATTTACAGCAATATTTGTTAACTTAGAAATATATTAAATATTTAAATCTAAATATTAAATGTGGCACCTAAATGTTAAATGTTAAATCTAAATCTAAATGCTAAATCTAAATCCAAATATTAAATCTAAATTTAAACGTTAAATCTAAATCTAAATGTTAAATCTAAATCTAAATCTAAATATTAAATCTAAATCTAAATGCTAAATCTATGTAAATCTAAATCTAAATATTAAATCTAAATCTAAATGTTAAATCTAAATGTTCTGGGTGAAACTAAATGTTTAGCTAATATGCAAATTCACACTGCCAGTCACCGGAAGTACCAAAATAAAAGCTTGAGATGGTCAGACTGTGTTTATAGAATCAAATAACTAATTAAAACCAACTTATCGGGGGAAATGAACACTTGAACATACATTAGCGTGATAATAACTACCTAAAATAACAAAAAACATGTTTGGAGAAAGTTTATTTGACGTGTACTTTGAGTTGTTAGTGTCCCCTCAGGAATTGCGTGTTGTTTACAAATACGTCCAGGTAGAAAACCCATTAGAAAACTGTAAGCTGTTAGCCCCGTTAGCGGTGTCTGTAATGACTCATTAACTCAGTGAACGGTCTGTGAATTTTTTTTTTTTTCCTAGCGGATGTCTTAGTTATAACATGATTGAGCTAACTAGTTTAATGTTGTATCCGACAACGGGAGGCTGTTAACAGATGACGTCCTGATGTTAGCTGTCTCTGTTAGCTGCAGCCCCTGATGCTTTCTAGACATTGTGATTTCCCGAAACTGAATAAATACCACACGTAGCAACACAAAACTGCTTTGCCAGCTCAATCATGTTGTAACTACGACATCCGCTGGAAAAAACATTTTTTTCACGGACCGTTAATTGAGTTATTAACGTTACAGACACCACTAACGGGGCTAACAGCTAAAGGCTAGCCCAGCTAATCTACGATAACCATGTTATTAATTCCAAAGCGTGCACGCAGAAATAGTAATGTGCAGTCAATCATTGTGTTTATGGACTTTACAAACATCAGATTAGTCTAAATGGTGCTATAGTGACGTGGAAAATGTGAGATATACACACACATATATCTAGCTAAACTCTGCTGGGGGGTATTCCATCAAGCAGGCTAAAGGCAAATCCAGGCTTAAATGGCCAAGTCTGTCTAATGTGAGCCAGAGTTCTGTTCCATCAAAGTGGCTAAGATTAGCCTCACATCGGTAACCATGGAAACCATGGTTCTGGCTAAGCCTGATACATCGAGCTAAACTCCGGTTTCCGCTCCATCAAACTGAGCCACAACTCCGTTCCATCAAGGTGGTTAACCTGAATCCCAGCCTAGTAACCATGGTAACTTATGCTGCCGGGCAATCCTGGTCTGTAGCAGGATTAAGGTGAGGATTAGCTCCATCTATGATCAAAAAATGTTCAATAGACAAGAACAGACACCTAAAAGACAGTTCCGCCAGTGCTTTTACACACTCACAACTGTCATGTAATGATAAAATAATATGTAGATCATAAAATATATAACATAATTAATCAAAAAACATTACAGTTTTTTACAGGTGTTTACACACTAAAATTTAAATTTTCACACAATTAACAGACTTTACACTCAAGAAGCAAAACACCTGTCCAGAGTTGCACAACAATAAGCACAGACTCAGCTTCACAGCATTCAGGTGGTGCTATAAAAGGCAGCAGGTGAGTTCACCTGTCTTCAACAAAAATGTAAGGATTGAGAAGAAGAGGAGTGAGAATGAGAGGGGGAGCTCGAAGAGGAGAAGAAGGAGGTAGAGGAGGACGAGAAGAAGGAAGTAGAGGAAGAGGCCTAGTTAGAGGAAGAGGCCTAGTCAGAGGAAGAGGCCTAGTCAGAGGAAGAGGCCTAGTCAGAGGAAGAGGTGGAGGGGGACCCGAAGAAGTGATAGAACCAAAACAAAGAAGACGAGGACCAAATTTAACTCAAGAAATCCGTGCAACACTTATTGACCACGTTATCAACCATGGACTGACACTGAGGGAAGCTGGACTCAGAGTTCTGATTTTCATTGTTGACTGATATGTTACTGTAACTGAGTACTGTAAGAAATAAATATTTTCAGTCTGCAGCATCAGTGTTGTGCAGTGCTTGGTAAGTTTATACTGTATACCTCAAAGTAATCATGAAGAATGTTGTGGGTTTGTCAATATCTTTTTGTCATCTAAATTATCCCTTACATAAAAATATCTGGCAAAAAAAGTCCAGCACATGCTATTTCCTAAAATAGGGTTTTTACAAATGTGTTTTGTATTGATCATAGTAGTGTGTAACTGACTGCAATAGTGTCTGATCATTTGGAGACTGTGTTAGTGAGATGAAAACAAAACAGGGTTTTCATAAATATGTGTGTATGCTTTGACTGAAGTGTGTATGCTTTGACTGAAGTGTGTCATTTTGCAAACAATCTAGGAGTTGTGCAAATTGAGTGTGGTGTTGGGAGCCCTGTTTTCAAAATTGCGTGTAAGCAATTGAAAAAAACTGTAACTATTAAAAAACTAATTAAAATGTAATAAAAATAAGATAATTTAAAAAAAACACTTACAACAGTAAAGCCATAATCAATTTAATAAAAACAAAACTATAATAAAATGAAACTGAGGCATTAAAAGAAAAAGATTATACATAAATATGTGATTGTCCTCCCATCCCCAACCCACTCTGTTTCCAATTGGCTAGCAAATTCACAGCTGACAACTGCCAGATAAGGAAAGGGACACACCCAGAGAGAGACAGACCTTTCACTGTGCAAACAGACCTGAGTTTGTTTTATCTTAAATATATTTAATATCATAAATTACTTTGGTACTTAAGTACAGTAAATAACAGATACTTTAAGACTTTTACTCAAGTCATATTCTTGACTTCAACTTCTACCAAAGTCATTTTCTAATAAGAAATCTGCACTTTAACTTAAGTGTGGCTTTCAGGTACTTCATCCACCACTGATCCTGCCAATTCAAATAATATGACTAGATAATAACTTTCAAAACATTCTCATGTCCAATTCACGAGCATCTGTAAACACTAAAGCCAGACATGGGCAAACAGAAAAATGAGAAGGAGCTCTTTCAAAGAAGAGGCACTCATCATCCTGACATTAGTGACTCCAGGGTTAATGTTTGATGCAGCATATCTCACCACTGCCGCTAACCAGCAAAGAAATGTAAGCAAATGCAACTATATTTAGCATGATCTGTCTGTTGCTGGCATGGGCATAAAAAACTGCAGCAGTGTGTTATAATAAAAATACTTCACTGGGCTGACACAGATACAGTGAAATGATGATGATAATTAGTGCATGAATTCTGGGTTATGGCCAAAAACATGTTTTGTGAGGACACATTGACCTTGACCTTTGACCTTCAACCACAAAATTCTAATCTGTTTATTCTGCAAACCAAGTGAACGTTTGTGCCAAATTCAAATAAATTCCCTCAAAGTGTTGTTGATATATTGCGTTCACAAGAATGAGTCAGATGCAAGGTCATATCGACCATGACCTTTGACCTGTGACCACCAAAATCTAAACAGTTCATTGTTGAGTCCAAGTGAATGTTTGTGCCAAATTTCGATAAATTTCTTCACTCTAAATTCTTCAAATATCATGTTCGCAAGAATGGGACGCGCGGACAACCTGAAAATATAATGCCTCCAGCTACAGCTATCGCCAGCGTGGAGGAATAAAAAAGTAAAAGCAAAATCAACATATGCAAGATGCAAGAGAGGGAACAAGTTGTCTGGAATTGGAAAGCTTTAGAGCCAGTTTTTCTAGTGGCATCACATAATGCCCTGTGGTCCAAAAACATTTTTTCTCAGTCACTTACATGGCGAAAGTGATGTCTGTAAATCTGGGGATACATTTCTTTGAGTGTCAAAACCCCCATGAAACGATTCATTTCACTATCAGGATTTGATCCATTCGGTCCAGTAACATTTGGAAAGTCTGAAAGAGTCACATTTTTGAATAACTTTATCCCTACTCAAGTTAGCTGATCGCTAAACTAATAGGGGAGTAGATGGCTTGGCTGACAGTGTCTAGTGTGCCTGCTCTGTGCTACACAGTGTGGAAGCAGCACCGATCATCCTACTATTAAATGGAGAAACCTCTGTCCCTCCGTCTGTCATCAACCATTTTCCTCCTCACTACTTTGACCTATTTCTCTGAACTTGCACAAAGGCTTTCATCTTGGTCATGTGCCACGATGCCGTTTTTGCATTTTTCCCACGTTAATATTCACGTTTTTTTCCACTACCTATTCATACTGTGAGTACCATTAGTGCGGAGAACACCTGCACTCGGACCACAGTTTATGGCTGGGACATGCAATTGCAAGCACCAACACTTGCACGTCTGTGTCTATGTGCATGCATTAGCCTACAAACATTACAAACTAAACATCGCGCTGTGCACTTTGCACTGTTTCTTTCATTCTTTCTCCGTGTTGTGTGTGTATATGTGTACCTGTGTGTCCGCGCACGGTGTGGTGTCAAAAAAGGATGGAGAGCCTGGAGGGCCAGACGGCTCTCAGCTTCTTTGTCCCTCTTCCTCTCCTGCACTTGTACACTTGATAAAGTTTTAGATTCAGTTGACTGGAACTCAAGGATGCTCAATGATACACTGGAGACACGGAGAATCAGGTGCAACTTGAATTTAATGTGTTATACAGGCAACCAACACATCAATTCATGAGCCAAACCCTGGGGTTAGACTGAAGATTTGCTATTGAACATTCTCTTTTAAACCTGTGGAGATGTGACAGAATCTCCACCTCTTTTCCTTAATCCTTCCCATCACAGTCGATTTCTATTGGTAGAAAACATTTTATTTTTGTCCAAATCTGCCCTTGGTGTGACATAACAGTAATGACCAATCTGTCCCCTATTCAAGGCTGACCTCAAGGCCCTGGAAAGTACCCAGCTCTTCTTCGGGTAGTTTCAGCCAGGTGCACCCTCTACTCCCTAAGATAGAAAATACCAACTTTTTGCTACCAATAGTTTCGATCTGCTGTACACTCTATTTTTTAAAAGATATGTGAGCTCCGGGGATCTTTTCTTTTAATATGATCCCCTGAACTCACACATAATCACTTACAGACCTTTGAGTGTGTGTGTGTCTATTGTTACATTTTCAGGTGATGCATAATGTCTTATGTGTGTGTGCTTTATATGATGTGTTTTCTAGGTGTATGTATGTGTGTGTGTGTGTGTGTGTGTGGTTACAACAATGATTCACTTTTCTTGGTTACACAGGATACAAGATATCACACAACTTAATCATTAAGCTTAATCAACTTATGCAGGATAACACATTTATCTGATCAGCATATGATTATATTCAAACTTAATCAATTTATGCAGAGTAGGGCCTTTACCTGATTAGTCATAAAACATTACACTACAACGGCCCTGCGCACGCGCGTGCCTCCGTGCTGTCAGCCAGAACTATGCTCCAAGTATTTTGCCATTAAGCATGTTTCTAAATACATGTGCAAACATGTGCATTGTTTGTCTTACATTAATATTTATTACACAGTGCATTTACAGTGTTCTGATTTTGCGTCTCCTCTGATATACTGTTTTTGATTTCTTATTCCTCTGTACATAACACATCTCCAGGTATGGACTAGTCTAGGTAATTTTATAATAATAATAATAATAATAATAATAATACATTTTATTTAAGGGCGCCTTTCATGGCACTCAAGGTCACCTTACAAAAGAACAAAAGTGCATAAAAACAGGAATAACAACAGACAATAAAATACAATGGACAGTGCAAAGATCAGACGGAGTATGAGAGTTTATTACTTTTTTACTATTCAAAAAGGGGAAAGAACTTATTGATTATTGTAATAAATGTTAATTTTTCCTGTTTACAAAATCAATACAGTAACAAATCTTTTCAAACTTACCTGTTGTCCCTACTTTTGCTACGTAATGCTTATTACTGAATACTACTCCCCTCTGCAACACATCCAGAGCCTGATAAACTGGTCTGTGTAATAACTGAAGTGTCAAGATATAGGGATACAGGTCTCTGTACCACCCAGTGTCTACCATAGTGAGCTAGTGCTGAGATTGGTTACAAAATCAAATGTAAAGGATTTGATTTAAATTCCTCTTGTAGCTGTAGGCCAGTCAAATATTGTGTTTCAGTGGGAAATACATCACAGTACAGAAGCTAAGGACGCTTTAACTTCCACTATGACTTGAACAGGAAAATGAACTTGAGTGAACCTGACAAACCAGGTTGAGGCAGTTGGACTTGTTGTTGATCGTTATGTTGTAAAAGGTTGTGCAAAAGGCAGGGAGTCCCACTTGTTCCCCAAACATTGACTTTATGAGTCATTCAGGTCATAAGCCTGTCATGACAGAGCTATGTGATTTGGGAATGAGGTGTCAACTGTTGTGAAAATACCAGGGAAGGAATTTCAAAATGAAACCATAATTGTTATTGCTGCAGAGCAGAGCTTTGATGTGAAGATAATCAGTAACTACCAACTATAATGACTTTCATTTTCATTTTTATTTACAACATTTTCATGATGTTGGAATGTTTGCAGCAGGGGAATTGGACTACCTGGAATAAGCTAGTATAACCTATTTTAACTTTGAAGATGCTAACTAATTTACATTGTATTTTAACTAACTTTTTCAGCTTCCCTTGGAGTATGTCACTGTTTGCGTCAAGCGTTTTGTTACTTGCTCGCGTCTCCAATTGCCCTGAAAAGGCACATTCTGTATGACCAAAAGTAGTCAGCCAGCATTTTACAGCACTCCCCGATTTTGTTTTTATACTGCCAATGCTGAAGGAAGACTTACTGGGCTTTCCTGCAAATTTGCACAATTCCTGTCTAAAAAGGGCTTATGTGTCACAACACAGATTCCTTCAAGGTTGCCCAGTGTCCCATAATATGTTGTCATCCTAAGTCGTCACATATCGCCGCTTTGTCAGTGGACCTTATATTATGTATTATGTATATATTATGTTTACACATCCTCCTGCATCTGCTGTGAACATTTTGGGATACTGCAACCAATGCCAGGATGTCAACAAAAGCACATGATTGGCTTTAGAAAAAAATATCATGTTTTGGCTCCACGTTCTGACAGGAAGTGAGCCCCAGCCTCCCAGGTGAAAGTCTGGTGTTTGTTGGACCCATCCACCACCCCTCCCACGCACCCTATAGTGAATTTCCAGCCTCTTATATTGCGCCGTTAAAGGCAGTGTTTCAAACTGACGGCATCCTGTGGCCTATCATACCACTGCAACCGGCACCATCCAGATGCATTATGAACTGACACCACCTGTCAGGTGTAACAATGTGAAAGGTTCTGTCTGTAACGGCCGCGTTACAAATTGACACTGCCTTTCAATGTTTTTGACGACTTCGGAACGACAACAAGCTGGTGATACATATGAAATATACGAGTGTAATGTATCTGTGGTTTACAGAAACTTATAATGCCAACATTTTCTTCTGGCAGCTGGGCTGGGGAAGCAACAGCATCCCTTAAAATAGACCCAACTGTGAAAAAAGCAGATGCGGATAGACAATCCATCATGATCAAAACAAGTTGAGAGTAAAAATGAAACCTGTCTGTAGTCTTTGTTCCACATCCCTCTAGTCTCTGTATCAGTCACAGGTCTGCTCTTTGTTAGTCCTGAACACTCACAGTCTGTGGACCAGATGTAGCCAAAGTACTTTTGTACTGTGGCCCTGACAGCTAAACGCACTGCAATTTACACACTATCACACTATCAACATTGGATCCCCCCAAGGCTGTGTTCTTTCTCCTCTGCTCTTCTCCCTGTACACTGTAGTGTATTGAGATCCACTTTGAAGCTGTGGAACAGATGACCAGCTAGGGGCCCAAGGTCCTGAAACATATATGGTCAGGGTCAAGAAGGTATTTATGGTCAAGGCCAGGATTTGGTGAAGTCAACTAGGATGTCTATTTGTATCCTGTTCATCTTTGTCACACATTCCACAAAAGTAAAACCCTATTTAAGCAGGGTTTGTGTGGCTGTGATTTAGAGTAGTTCATATTGGCTTGGAACTCTCTCTCAGGCAGTCCTAGGTGCCTGATATGATGCTGTACTACTTGTAATAAACCTTTTCTTCATGCAAGCAAGACGGTGTGAGCAACAATTTTGGCGTCACGAACAGGATGAGAAGGAGAAAGAACAATTTTGGTGACATAAACTCAGGACGTGTTGTGGCCTGCAGAGTTGCCTTCAGCTTTGGTGCAGCTGCTCTTGCACTGAGTCGACAAGGACGGTGAGCATGTCTCAGATGATTGAGTGCTGGTTCGCTCATTCAGCTGTGGAGGCTGTTGTGAGTGTCTGCTGTTTGGTCACACCGGAAAGAACCATGAGTGTGTGTAAGTGCCATGATGTGTTGGTGATGGGGGCATTTCTCCTTCTAAATTGGGGGTTTAGAGTGCTGTGTCCAGCGGGAAAAAGGAGTCTGTCTTAGGAAAGATAGTGAATAAAACATTAACGTAAAATAAGTGAAGAATAAATGGTGAAGTAAAATAAGTCAAGAAGAAATAACAGTTGAAGTAATGATGAAATGTAGAATAGCCTGATTAGTAACGATAAGGTGAGCTAAATAACACCATGCGCAGTTAATGAAGAGGTGGGCCCTGTACCTTCATAATGGTAAGACGTGTATATTAGTCACTGCGTGAAACTAGGCTTTGAGATATAGTCGGAATTTGGTTAAAAATAAAAGAGGATAGTACTAACCTTGGGCCCAAGGGAAATATGTTGTAAGGTCAAAACATAAGATAATGAGATAAGGGAAAGAGATAATGTAGAGTAAATAGAGTAAATAAAGAAGATAAAAGGAATAGTAAAGAGAAATAGGAATATAGTTAAAGTGAAATAAGCCGCAGATTTGGACAAAGCCCTCAAGGAGGCGATTTCAGATGGGCCATAAACCCTGGGATATCACTAGGTGAATTTCAGGTCAGTTCTAGGAACTGGAGGTGTAAAATGAAAAATTCAATTGCAGGTTCCCACTCATAATGTTTGTTGACGAACAAATGTTTGACGCAGCCATGCATTGAATATTTACATCTCTTAAGGTAGCATAAATTTACAGAGAAGAAATAGAATAAGGAAAAAGGGAATAAGGAGCGGCAAAGAGAAAGCATGCTATAGGCTAGTATGAATGAGTCGACTTGAGAATGACTGACTTTGAGAATCAAGGATTGGATGCTGTCTGTGTTTTTGGAGAATGTGGAATTTATTGTGAGAATTAGACCAATGTGTCTCTGTTTGCTGGATGAGTGATGAAGGGGACTTGTGATGAGCCTCTTTGAGGGGACATTTTTGTATTTGTTAAAAAGAGTATGAGCCCCCAAGAAGGACATTTATGGTTTGAAGAGAAGTGTATAGGTCAGTGAGAATATTTTTAGTGAGCGTGTGAGTGAGTGAGTGCTCCGGCTGGTAGGTGTGTGTTTCTTGGTTATGATGAGGCATCTTGCTATGTGGAGCCTATGTGGTCTTTAGTAAATAGGGCTAGATGCTCAGTCTCTGAGAATTATAATATTGAAAGATCTTGCTAAATCTAGGAGTGCAGCAAGGGGGGATGCCCTATATAGAATGTAATTAGGATTGATCTTGCTGAAAGGGGAAAGTGCTAGGGCGCTTCCTTTCCTTTTCTCCTTGTAAGGTAGTGCAATAGGGAGAAGCTGTTAGATCATTGTGATTTGATTCTAATAGGGTGATAGTCTTGAGGATATTTGAATCAAAGTGAAGTAAAAGAGAGTATTGGGAATTACAGCTTGTGGATAGCATATTACTGAAAGATTGAAGATGTTATCAGAGTGGAAGAAGCTATACTGTCTAAATTGATGATGTCTTGTAATTATAATGGGGTAGGTGTTAATAGCTGTAAGTTAAAAGGAGAAAAGTGTGAGAAGGACAATACAGTGACAATGATATAGTAAAAAAAAATAAGAAAAAAGATGTAACAGTAGTAACAACAGTATGGATCAGTGAAAATAGGAGGAGAGAAGACAACAGGAGCGTAGATGCACTAGAGAACCTCAAATTACCAGCAGGCTTGTAGGGGAGTAGAGCTCTGTGATGTAGAAAGAAGCTAGGTCATGGAGAACTTTAGAAGTGAACAATAAGATGTTAGAATTGATGCTAAAGTTGACTGGCAGCCAGTGAAGTGCAGCTTCAAGAGGAGTTATGTGCTCAAATCTCCTTGAACAGGTGAAGTCTGGCAGCAGTGTTGGGCGCCAACTGCAGACAGTGGAGATATTTCTGGCTAAGACAGGTGTAGAGGGTGTTGCAGTAGTCCAAGCAGGAGGACACAAGGGCAGTTACAATTTTGTTGAGGTCATGGAAAGATGAAAACAATCTAATTTTAGAAATGTTTCTTAGGTGCATACAACAAACCAACAGGGAATTTAGTTTTGGGGGTCCATAGATGAAAACAGAGAGCTCCCACTTGAGGTCCTGGGGACCACGGTGGTCCCCAGGACCTCAAGTGGGAGCTGAACATCAGCTCACCAGAAAGAAAGCACACCAGAGGATGTACTTCCTGCGGCAGCTGAAGAAGTTCAACCTGCCAAAGACAATGATGGTGCACTTCTACACTTACATCATTGAGTCCATCCTCCCTTCCTCCATCACCATCTGGTACGCTGCTGCTACTGCCAAGGACAAAAGCAGACTGCAGCTTATCATTCGCTCCGCTGAGAAGGTGATGGGCTGCAATCTGCCCTCCCTACAGGACGTGTAGGCCTCGAGGACTCTGAGGCGTGCAGGAAAGATTGTGGCTGATCCCTCCCAACCTGGACACAAACTCTTTGGGGCTCTCCCCTCTGGCAGGAGGCTGCGGTCCATCAGGACCAAAACCTCACGCCACAAAATTCTGATGCTGTTCAGTGTCCTCTGTCGTCGTCTATGCCGAGTCGAGTTTAGGCAGGCATTGAGGCTGAAAACCAAAAGAACTCGACACTTAATATGGGGCAACACTAAGGTTTTCCTTTTAATATACATACATATATGTATACATATATATATATATATATACATATATATATATATTAGGGTTGGGAACAATTAACCGATACGACTGGATATCTGGTGTGACAAGCGAGGGATACAGCTGCGTCGGTAGCAGCCTCCTCAATCGATACGAATCAGCCATGAATCCTCAGATGAATCGATTGTAGAGTCATGGATCGGGTATCGCGAGACTATCGGTTGACTGGCTCTAACAGTTTGCATCTCTAAAACAATGCGAGAGCCGACGGCAGGCTCCGTAGCAGGCATTACTGACAACAATAATGGATGTGATAATCAGCGCCAGCTTGACCGGTGGAGATGAGGAACAGATGCTAATGCTGGTTGGATAAACCAACCAAACGTAAGCATCACGTCAGCGTAGCGTCGTGGCGTATTCATCTGGGCTCCACTGACTGCGTACGGAAGCGACACATAGAGAACCCAGCAGGGTTGTTTACCATTTGCCGAGCTGAGAGGCTGCATGTAGGCTGCATGAAATGTTAAAGCATTTCCCACCTAAGTTATTACATATATTTGAGTTATCTACAAGTTTACTGTGCTGTTTGTTACTCACTTTCAAATTTTGTCGTCCGCAATGGACATTTACACAATGTCACGGATAAACATGGGTAAATGCATGAAAAAAAAAATCATCACATGTCACCTCTGATAATGGTTTATTCATTTAAAAACACATTGGGCTTGTTTAGCACACTATTTCATGGAGTGTTTTATCTGCTGGAGGGTCTCGTAGGGGAGCATAGCGCGACAAAAATAGAGGAGCCTCCTAAAATAGAGAGTTGTCGCGCGACAGACGGGGGTTGTCGCGCCGCTCCCATTGCCGGTGCAGCCGCTGTAATTGATTAGGGCGAACTGCTACGGGACTCGCGCTGCAGATGAGTCGTGCCACTGACGTGCCCGGTGGATCTCGGCCGAGAAGCCCGGCTCCAAGTCTTTGCTGGTGTCATGATGACTGCCCAGAAATACCTGAACAGCCGAGCTGTGGCAGCACACAGGTATGTGGCGTGTCAGAGGAGAAACGAGCCGTTCACATTTCCACAAACCTCACCGCACTTTAGGGACTGTTCTTTACTTATGAAGGGACTGTTCTTTACTTGTCAGGGGAGGAGGGTGGCTGGTTGATTTTTATTTTATTTATTTATTTTATTTTGATCCCCCCTATGTTAATCACTTATTGATGCTGTTTTTGAAGTATGAGTAAGTCAATAAGTAATTTATTCCTTTGAAATATCAGTGATGTATTATAAAAAAAGTGATTTATCTTTTTACAAACACAGAGTGTAGCAAACACAGAGAAATAGTCTGACATGCTGTCAGTGGTAAGCTGCTAGTCATCACAGTCCATGATATCAGCTAATAACAGGAGATGTCAGATTCTGCCCCTACATTGCATGTTATTATTTTATTCTGCTTTATTTTTATATTGTACTGCATTATGATAAACTTTATTCCAGACTCAAGTCCATATAAGGTACATACAAAAACACAGGCAATACAATAAAAACAACACAACAAGTAGGTTTAAAACACTTAAATTTTACTTAAAGTTCAGTTCACTTAAAGTTTAAAACTTCTTCTCATTTTTATATTGATCCCATCCAACAAAATGATGTTCATTCAGCAAGTCATTTTTTGGTCCATGTCTAAAAATAAATACATTTGACATGTGATTTTGTTGTTTGTCTTCTTATTTTATTTTTGCCAGTGCCATACAGCAACAATGCTTGGGGATGTGGTCTTTTACAAATTTGAAAATCCAAATATATATATATATATATATATATATATATATATATATATATATATTAGGGCATTAACAGAAGTATTTACATACTGCTAATCATAGACTTCACCTGAATCTAAACCTGTGGTTTGATGTCACACAGTTGGTTCCATTCAGCCTGGGTGACTAAGGTTCGGGCTCTTGACGTGCCCATTACCTCCTTTTTTTACTAAGCAAATATTTTTGTTTCCATTATATCTATATTTAGCTGTATTTGCATGCCTGCACCTGTCAAAGGATGCCATTTACTGACTGGTGTATTTACTCAGTCATAAGGTTTATGCTCCTGTTGGATGGTCAAAAGTCTTTATGTGTGGTTTGTCCAGGGTCTGTTGGTTTCAACCCCTGTGTGTGTGTGTGTGTGTGTGTGAGCAAGCATGTATGAATGCGCAAATATGTGCTGCATTTACCCTCTGCAACATATTTTATGCAATATCTGTATGTAAATGTCTTTAATATTATTAATATTAATATTAATAAAGTGTTACTACAGTCAAAACAAAACTGTAGTGATTGTTGATGCATTGCCCATGGTGCTTTAATGCGGGTCTGCTGATGGCTGTAGTGCGCGATCTGACACAGAAAATCAGCACAGTAGAAAACAGAAGAAGCCTGGAGAGGGTGTGCAGGCGAAGACAGGTTGAACTAACGGGACCTCCCATTGGTTCGACTTCCTATTGGTCCGACTGGTCCCGTTAGTTCGACCTACGGCCCAGTCGAATCAATGGGAGGTCGAACCAATGGGAGGTCAAACCAATGGGCAGTTCCCGGTATATCGCACCCCCCAACAAGACAGACAATGTGTTTATCGCGGCATTCACCACAGCCTACGGCCGTCTAAAGTTATACGACTATTTGCATCAATTGCAAAATCGGGTACTTTACCTCGACACCAACTCTCTAATTTATGTCGCAAGAGAGGGAGAGACTTGACGGACGAGTTGGGCGGCGATACCATACAGGAGTTTGCGGCCGTGGGTCCTAAAAGTTACGCCTACTTGACCAAAAAAAAAAAAAAAGAGCCGTGCTGCGGGTGAAGGGCATTACTCAGATGCAGGAATGCTGAAATGAAAAAATCAATTTTGACAGCGTCAAAGACCTGGTAGAGGGTTACCTGCAAAACCACCGTATGGGGGAGAGGGAGGAGGAGGAGGAGGAGGGGTTTATTGAGACTCTTCAACACGGTATAAAGAGGGATAAAAACGGGTTTCTGCTTAAAAACTCGTCATTTTTAAGAAGGTTTCGTGTGGTATTTGACAAGAGACAGCTGCTTTCCACAGGTGAAACATTGCTGTTTGGCTATTGAAATGTTTTCGGCCGACCACCGGCCGGTTGACATAGATCCTAGACTGCGAGTGCCTTTCTCATGTCAGGTTGTGGGACCCAGCTGTTGTGGAAAAACTTTTTTTGTAAAAAATGTATTGGAAAACTGTCAAGATGTTTTGTCTCAGGTGCCTGAAAATATTATATGGATATATACTTCGTTCCAGCCTATGTACGGTGAACTGCAAAAGATGAAAAAAAGATTACATTTGTTGAAGGCCTGCCTAATTCTTTTGATAATGAGAACCTGTTTCCGTCCGATCAAACTCACTTGATTATCCTGGACGACGTCATTTTTCAGGCCTCTGACCATCCCGAAGTAGTCAAGATTTTTACACAATACAGACACCATAGGAACATGAGCGTCATGATGTTGGACCATCAGCTTACACAGTAATTACCTGGTCTTGTTTAAAAACCCCGGAGATAGGTTACAGATAAGTATATTGGCTCAGCACATTTTTCCTTTGCAAAAAACTTTTTTTTCAGAAAGTTTTGAAGATGCCACCAGAGACGCTCACAGTTATTCAATCGTAGATCTCACCCCAAATTGCCCAGAACAATACAGACTGAGATCGGGGTTGTTACTGGAGCAGTTGAAGGGTGACATGTCACTTTTTCCCGTAAAGGCTTCGTGGTTCACCATAGCCACCACTATATATTTCGGCATGGTGCCCAAAAATAGATTTTCTTTTTCTTTTCACCTGTTGGAGCGGGCCCAACAGGTGAAGCTCGCGAGAATTAGCGGTGAACTGAGCTCTCTGTACTATACCTTCGTTCGGTCTGTTATTTGTCACCACAGAATCCATAGAGCCAGCCGTGTCTTTGTAAAATAATCCGGTGGTAAACTGACTTTTTCGCAAATCTTCTGAAAAGTTGGGGAGGGTTTTGATCATGGCTCTGTACGGGTGAGTGCCACTGGATTGCGATATCAATCTATTGCCAAGAATAACGTCGCACTGACTGAAAATGGTATTCAGAGGATAATTCACGAGGCCTATGGGCGTGTAGCAAGGTGTTGTTCAAATCCAAATATTTTTCGCCGTCTCTGGGAATGAAAAACTCTATAGACCCCGAGTCGGTAATGGCCCATAAAGGCAAAATCTCTGTGTAGAGCTCTTCTTCAATAGACAGCTGCATCATGGGGGCTGAAAATAAATCCAGCTCCGCCATGCTGCACTCGGCCGATTTGTGATGTAAAAGAGCCATGTTTTGTTTTTGTTTTTTGTTTTTGTTTTTTTCCTAAAAGATATCGCCGGACCTTATCGCTGCTGCTGCGGGGCTTCGGGTAGACTTGTTTCTCTTAGCACCTCTCATACCGACTGACTTGCCCTTGGTGGAGTGTCGACGTTTCAAGATCCTCGTGAAACACGCTCCCCCGGAGGTCTCTTTCTCACTCTTCTAGCCAAAACCATAATACCCCTGGATCCTTCTTGAGACGTCTGATCAGAGTTTTGACCCACTATTGTACCTACGGCGTGGCTTATGACCTCCGAGGCTATGTTTTTAGCGGCCGACTTGAGATGAGGCTTAGCGCTGGCAAAACCTTTTTCCAAGATAGGGGACACGAAACGGAATAATCTTGAAAATATAGACCCTATCCCTCGTCCGTACATGACGGGGGAGCCGTAAAAACTGGGGAGGGCTTCATAGTAGCTCACAAAACAATGAGGATCGTGGTAAGGGGTCATTGTTTCAACGAGATCTTTGCGGGTCTGAGTTTCACGATAGTCTTGCCAAAGGTAAAGTTTACCAGCTTATTTTGATCGGTCTTAATCTCAATGTGGATTCTTTCAATGTGTTTCTTGATGACCGGTAGATACGAGGCGGGATTAAAACACTGCGTGATGACATTGCTGTACGTTCCTTGTTTAGGGACGGTCCTCAAGAGCGTCACCTACGAGCTAATGACTTACCACGTCACTGTAGCAGTAAAGGTGGTAATTCACAACTTTTATATCTTTTTTGTTTGTTGTTAAACGCTAAAAAAATGTCACTGTTGATGACTCTAAGATGTGTGTTTAGCTCGGACTTGAGCAGTTCAAAGTTGACGTAATATCCCCCTCTGAACCTTTAACGGTTGACTACGGTCTCTTCTTTGGGTATTGTGGGTTTCTTTCTCCACTCAAAGTAGGCCACGTCTTAAGGAATGTTATGCCACGTGTGTGCGTTGCCGCCGGAGATCTGAGACATGATGAAATGAATACAAATCTAATGTACGGTGCGTTCTTACAGATTTTTTCAGCTTGCCAACCTTGACCCAGCTGTTTGAATTTCTCGGGCCAGTTTTTCCAGTGTACAAATGCTTGTTTGTTTCCGCCACCGACGCATCGGTCCATAATTTCTTCCACCGCGTAGCTTTTGTCTTGCGGTATCTTTACTTTTTGCAGCTCCGCTTCGTAAAATGTACCCCGGATAGGTTCTCTGTCATAATCTTTCAGTTTGTACACGGGGGGTACTCGACTATGCACTCGGCCACCGTAAACACCTCGTCGGTATAACTTTGCTCATATTTCTTATCAAACATGCCTCTAACTTTAGATATTCTCACGAGATCTCCCTGTTTAAAATTCATCTTTAACTTTTCTTGGAAGCTCAGGGGGATCGAGCCATACAGGTTTTGAAAAACTTGCAGGGTGTTCTCGGATGTCACTTGCATAGGCGCCATTTTATACTCGTGTGATAGCCGTTATTATAGCTTTTAACCAAGTCCGGCAGGATGTCTACGTACCTGCGGGTGTTTTCGGCAGTAAAATATCTCCACATTCTAGTTTTCAACATACGGTTAAATCTCTCAATCAACGAGGCCTTCAGATCACTGGCCGTGGCGAAATGTTTAATACCGCGTTTATCCATCAGCGCCTTAAAAGTCCTGTTAAAGAATTCTTTACCCACGTCCGTTTGTAACTTTTCAGGGGTCTGACTGTCGTCTAAAACAGAGTCAAACGCCCTAGTGACTTCGGACGCCGTTTTGTCCATGTCATTGGTCCGACAGCCCATTGGTCCGACGGTCCACGGTGCTGAACGGCTCCCGGTGGGCGTATTTCTACCTTGATGGTGCGTCGCGACCGGCTCTGGGTCAGCTGGGAAAGGCTTGAGGCAATGCAGGCTCACGGCTTATGTGTTTGTCACTTTCTTTTTCATTTTAACCCACACCATGATCTTTTCCTGACCCTAACCAAGTGGTTTTTGTGCCTAAACCTAACCAGACCTTAACCACAGGGCATCATGATGATTTCGGAACAATGGGATGTCAGACCAATGGGCAGTTCTTCGTTGTGCTTGGTCAAGGCTTGCATGTCACAGAGGTCTGCTTTAAATTGGTTCAGAGGTCGCGGTACAAAAACCCTATTTCTGGGAAAATGTATTCTGGCAGGTTTATGCAGAGTGTATGCGTCTTGCATCTAATATTAATGAGTCAACCAAGCTGGACAACACCACTCTGGGAGTTTCACCCAAGGAGATAGTTAGATCTACAAAACCCCAGATAAGGCACTCAGAAATGACCATAAACAAAAACAACCAAATCAACAAACAAAACAAACCATAAAGCAGCTGTGCGAAACTTTTTGTTTTCATTGATTATAGCGCCCCTTTGGAAGCGGTATGACGCCCACAGCCTGGTGTCGTAAAATTCCGACTGCAGCCGGCAATTACAGCATGCATTTGTTTTGGAGAGCGAGAGGATTAACGTCAGGTCAGTCTCAGTAATTAGTGGAAACAGCAAAATCTGGGGTCCGTTTCACAAAGCAGGTTTAGTGAAACCTCAGAGTCTGTTAACCCTAAAATGAGGGAAACTCTGAGTTTTCCGTTTCAAAAAGGGAGGTGACTCAAACCAGAGAAAGAGGGGTAACTCTAGCCTGTTTCAGAGAGAGAGGTAACTTAAGCTCTCGGTCAGTTACCGCAGTAACAGACTCTATGAACCTAACCTGGTCGGGACCAGGTTTTTCTCAATGAACCTCGAGTTTCTCTCTGTCTCCGCCCTCTTTCAGAGCCACACACTCCATTTGATTTCCTCATTCATTCAGTCATCAGGCGAGTTTTGGCGTAGCGTAGTTCTGCCATCTGTCATTTAAAAAAATCATTTAAAAAATCAGTCAGTCAGTATATTAGAAGTCCATTAGGCACAGTAGGTGGAGACTTTTTTCACTAACATGGCATGTCCTTTTGATAACGATCCAGTGGATGAAGGTGCAGCATTACTGCGCAGAGAATTAAATGTTCGTCGGGAGATGGTTATCAGACCGCATATAGATGTTCTAGCATTTCCACACAATTATCTTTTTGAGCTGTACCGTTTCACGTCACAGTCCATCATCTACATACACAACCTAATCCGTCCTTACATTTGCAACATTACCAATCGTAGTCATGCTCTCACATCCCAGCAGATAGTGTGTGTTGCGCTGCATTTCTTTGCAAATGGAAGTTTTTTGTACAATGTTGGAGATGCTGAGCACTTGAGTAAGGCAACTGTAGGCAGGGCGGTAAGAAAAGTGTGCTCGTTTTACAGGCATCTGCCTTCTTTCTGTTGGCTGAGTAGAAGTCTGTGTTAGTTTAAACAGGCTTAATTATTTAACAGAACATGATATAGATGAGAAGACATTTATGTGTGTGAAAACAGCATTATGTTGGGGATAAAACAACTGCACAGTCAAACAGCCACCTTAAATGAGGTACCCCCATGAGATTATGCCGAGGTCTTACCTGTTTGAACAATGTTTTTATATTTCATCCTAAACTGCTGCCAAGTGTGCTTCTCCCCCACGGGAGTGCACCTAAATGAAATAAATGAATAGGCTACCATTCAAGCAGTTTTCCCCTGAAATATTATTGTGATTGTAAAGGACTACATTCCAATTCCTGTCTTAACCCTCAATCTTAACCCTCAATCTCAAAAATGCGCACTCCCGCGAAGTGCTAGTGCTGTCCCGATTCTCAGAGTGTTGAGTTGAGGGTCAAGAATAAGGGCTGTATGTCCCTCACTTTTAAGATTTTCCAGGACCACCCTTGGTAGTGAGTGCTATCCCAAAATCCTTTGCGCATCATCCGAGTACAGACGATTCAGTCAATGCAAGATGGCGGCGACAAGCGTAAGGAAGCGGAGTTATCAATGTGAGTATTTTCCTTGTTAATAGTTGTTTTAAAATTATGATAACCATTGCATTATCTTAGTTTAACGTCATTTTATGGACTATAGACCTCTATGTAGTGTAACACACATATCTGTTGGCTAATTAGCTAACGAAACCGGCGCGGGCGCTTGCCGCTGCACGTAACCCCGGTTCTCTGATAACCGAGTATGCTGTCATTCAGTTACAAAAAGTCATTTTTCTCAGTGATAATGTAGTTGTTAAGTTGTTTTAATATACGTGAAATGTTTGCATTGACATTTTTGTAAGATGACCGGACGGTGTCATCTCCTGTAGCCGTAGAGTCTGCAGCTGGTAACGTTACAGCTGCAGGTTAACGATAGTGATCGTATTATCTGGTGACTTTCTGCTGAATAAGTTCAGTCGGTTGTTGTGGTACAGATTATTTGGTTGAATATCAATTTACAACCCAAAGAGTGAAACGTTAATGTGGATGAAAGTCACCAGATAACACTTGTGTGATCGTGTAAACAGCCTCACTAGTTCTGCTGGATGTTGACTACAGTATTCATTGTGATAATACTTGCAATACTGCATGAAACTAAACTAATAACTTAACGAATATCTGACAGGTAGCCAAAAAAATAAAAGAAAGTAATGTTGTTATCTCTGTTCCATTTCAGGGCCACCAGACATAACACAAGCCCTGATTCATTTCAGGGCCACCAATGAAGACAAGTTTACAAAAAGCAAGCAGGCTCCAAAAAAACTATGGGAGTGAGTAATTTGTAACTTGTGAACAGTTCATATTCATAACATAATTCTCAGTCACAACGACAACTGTTCCCCTAGTGATCAAGCATTCTGTTTCAATATGAAATCAACACAGCTGCAGAAGGCAGCAGATTATTGTTTGGTAACTGCACATTTGTTTTGCTGCCCCTATACTGTCACTTTTTGGATAGATTTTGTCGAGTATATTAATTGTAACATTATGTTTTATTTTCACTACTGTACAAAGATGTGCTGTTTGGATTTTATGTTGTCAGCATTTCTAAACAAAAACAATTCTATTTCATTAATCTATTTATTATCTATCTAAATTCTATATTCATAAGAGTAGATTTTATAATAGAAAATCCTTGTTCAAAATTTTTATGAATGAAATGCAGCAATACTTAGAAACCATTCAGCACTCCACAAACTCCAAAGCTATAAAGACTCTGAAAATATGTAAACAATTTAATGGTTTGAGCTGCTGAACTTTTTATTTATTTATTTGTTTATCTTATTTCTCTTTCTTTTCTCTTAACCCTGGCATATTTGTTCTGTTCATGTCTGTCACTGCTTGTTTTGTACAAGAATTGAAATAAAGTGTTGGGAAAAAAAAATCATTGCATCTCTTTATTGATGACTACTGATGATGTATATTTCTTATTCTTTGAACTGACAGACTGGACAGAGTTTTGGCCCCCCACAGTCTTAAGACGTATTTGCCTTTGAGGGGTGTCCCATTTCTAAGTCACAAAATAGCCCTTAACACTTGGTTTTGAGGGCTACTAAGATTGAGGGTTGAGCTTGAGGGTTAAGATTGAGGGTTAAGATAGGAATTGGAATTGGCCCTTAAACTTATGCATTGACCCGAGCAGCAATGTTCTCCCATGCCGTCTCCCTCTGTTTTGCAGCTGCAGCAGTGTTGCACCTCTTTTTGAAAACGTGTTCAAAATCGCTGTATGAGCGCATTAAGATTTCTAATTCTAGTGGGGTGAAAAACGCAGCCCTCCTCTTCCCCGTTGCCATGGTGACTCGTCGAATCGGGGCTCCATTGATGCTGGCTTTTTATAGTTGTGGTGCACGCGCTTAACTCCAGGTGAAACTACTCCGAGTTGATTAAACTGATTCAAATCAGCTGTTCTGGAACCGGAAACTCAGAGTTTCCTATCTCAGAGTAGATCAACTCAGAGTTCAGGATTAGACTCAGAGTTTGTTGAACCTGCTTTGTGAAACGGACCCCTGATCTAATCTAATCTGTTGTGTATTTTGAGCTATTTTGAGCCGTGTACGTTAGGTGTAAGGAGGAATAAACAGTTAACAAGTCATCTGCTGAGTCCGCATTATTATGTGAAAGGAATACTCAGACGATTTGGGAGTTATGCCCTTTCTCTATCATTTTCATATTGAGACAACATGATGGATATCTTGGTGCTTGTAGGGGGTCAGTACATCTTGCGCGGAGGGATACACCGGTGAGCAACAGCTGCAGCTGGCTCTGGGACAGATACGCCAGGTCACTCGGTAAAAGCAAACAAAGAGACGACACGGACGATATTACTCACCCGACTGAAAGCTGTCCATCAGCTCCTGCAGGCCTGGGGCGTTTTTTCCAGTTCATCTTAGGAACATGAAAAAAAGTTTCAATCACGCCAGGATTAGTGATTGCTGCAAAGTTTTCACTCCTTGTGATGCACTCTCTGCGGCGCTTTTCCTCCTGATGAGGTATCTCCCCAACGATGGCAGCACCGAATCCCATTCTGTGCAGCAAAATATAGGCTGACCAAACGTCCTCTTTTGCCCGGACATGTCCACTTTTCACGTCCCGTCCGGGGCGTCCGGGTTTTTTTTATAAACTGATGATAATGTCCAGTTTTCCGTGTGTTTGTTTGTGTGTGTGTGTGTGTGTGTGTGTGTGTGAGTGCGGCACGGGCCGCATATTTCTGTCCGAACCCGAACCGAGCCCGACATAATTTAATGACCAAAGCACTGAGTTTGTGTTACACAGTTGTTACGGTTACAGGGTATTGAACAGGACGGGCGTGAGCCGTGGGTGCTCAGCCTGTGTTTGAGACGGGAGCGGGAGGCAGGAGGTCCGACGCTTCCAGCGAGAGGAGAGGGAGACTTAAAACAAAATAAGATAAAATAGGAAAAACCTGTCTCCCTCTTTTATTTTATTTTCAGCTTTTAATCAAGGCAGAGGTGGGTGGTGGAAGGTCCGAGACTTCAAGCGAGGGGGGAGGTAGAAACAAACAGCCAATGTGTGTCTGTGTGTGTTATGTTCAGGTGTTGTCACGTAAATAACAGTGCCCAAGCAATAAACAGGACAGACAATAGGATTTTATTTATTTTTACACTACATTTTCACTGAAAGCTGACCGAATCTGACCCCAGCCCGAATACAATTTATAGCTACATTTTTGACCTAACCCGGCCCGACCTGTCGGATACCGTCGGGCTCGGATCGCCACACTCTAGTGTGTGTATGTGTCCCTATTGGGGCATATCTGAATTTCTGTCTTTGAGAGATATTATCTTGCCCAGTGTGAGCTGAGATAAGATCCTGTCTCCCTCAACAATGAAAAAGTGAGTATAGGTAATTGATTGATGGATCATAATAATATTAGGAGGCAGGTCTCAACGGAAGCAGAAGCATATCGCACCATCAGGCAGACGCAACAGCAAGAGAGGTTGGCCACAAACAACTGGGAGCCCGGTGCATGGTGCAGTTGTCAGCCATTGTTTTAGTATTGTTTTATTTGGTTTTGATTCTATGTTTTATTTGTCTGTAAATCTGGGCCAAAGCACCTTTTAGCTTGTAGCAGTGGTTTGATTACGGGGAGAGGAGGCTGGGCATTGTGACATAGATTTTTATTTGCATGGTTTTATTTTTTTATGGACAAGGTGCTTTACTTGCATGGAGTGTCTTGTGTTTTACATTTGTATTTATTTTATATAGCACCTTACATCCCAGTGTTTTTATTGTCATACTGCCTAGCTAAGTCTATTGATCCATTTTCTGTAAATCATCTAATGCTACCTCTTTTTTAAATTAAAACAAGTATTTACTCTCTGACAGTTATCCTCATTATTACGGGCCTTACAGGGGGGGTTGTATTAGTTAGCCACAGTAAACAGCTACTACAACAGTCTGCAACAAGTGAGCCACAGAATATATAAGTCAAGTACGACTCCTCCCCTGAGCCGCATTCAAAATGGAAATGGCTGTAGGGATAAAGGAGTACTTATGTCTGTTATTTTTAACAGGAAAGTTAGTTTGCATCCAGGATTTTGTGTCAGTGAGGCAATTTTCAAGTGTGGAGCAGACTGCTGTAGTGATGGATTTGGTGGTGATGTAGATCTGGACGTTGTCGGCATAGCAGTGGAAATGGAGGACATATCGGTGGATGATGTTAAGCGGGAGGATGTAAAGAATGAAAAGGAGAGGACCAAGCACAGAACCCTGGGGGACGCCTTGGGAGAGGAGTGGTGGGTGGTGGAGGGGGTGCACTTATTGATATGGATGAATTGCTGTCTGTTGGAGAGATATGATCTTAACCAGAAGATAACCGTGCCAGTGATGTTGTAACAGGTTTTAAGACGGCAGACGAGGGTGGAGTGGTTAATCATGTCAAACGCAGCAGTGAGGTCGAGCATGATGAGGATGTTGAGGTGTCCAGAGTCAGCGGAGAGGAGGAGGTCGTTGGTGACTTTGAGAAGAGCTGTTTCAGTGCTGTGTTGTGACCGGAATCTGGATTGACATGTCTCAAATAGGTTGTTGGAGGTGAGGTGGGTTTTGAGGTGAGTGGCAACAACGCGCTCCAGGATTTTTGACAGGAAGGGGAGGTTGGAGATGGCCAGAAGTTGGTCATGATGTCAGGATTGAGTCCGGGTTTTTTGAGGATGGGGGTGACAGCAGCAAGTTTCAGAGGATCTGGGACTAAGCCGGAGCTGAGGGAGGCATTGATGATTCTGGAGATGAGTAGCTAGATGGAAGGGAGACAGGACTTAACAGGTGAGGAAGGGATTGGGTCGTGAACTGATGTAGAGTAACTCATACCTGTAGTGGCTTTTGTGAGGTCCAGAGGAGTCAGTGGGGGGAAGTTTGACAGTGGCGGGACGGAGGTGGGGGGAAGAGCAGGTGGAGGGGTGGTGGTCAGGTTGCTGTAGATGGTGTTAATTTTTGTTTGGAAGAATGACAAGAATGAGTTGCACTTGTCGACTGTGAAGGATGTGGACGTGTTGTCGATGGGTTTGAGAAGTTTGTTTATTGTGGAGAAAAGAGTTTTGGGGTTGCCAGAGTGTATGAGATAAGAGTAGTAGTTGGACCGGGCTGTGTTGAGGGCGTTCTTGTAGTGTAGCAGGTGGTCTGTGTAGGCTTGAAGGTGAACTATTAGGCTAGTTTTCTTGTAAAGTCATTCCAGCTGACGCTTTCGGGATTTCATGGTGTGGAGCTCAGGGGTGTACCAGGGGGCAGAGTGAGTGAACGAGATGGTTTTAGTTTTGATGGGGACGAACTGATTTAGGCAGGAGGAGAGGGTGGTGTTATAATAGTGGACAAGGTCAGTGGGGTCGTCGGAGAATGGGAAAGGGGAGGTAGATATTATGCTGGTGAGTGAGGCTGAGAGAGCTGTGGGCGTGATGGGTTTGAGATTTCTTAAGGATATTGTGTGTTTTGCTTTAGGAGTGGGGATGGGGTTATTAATGTCCATAGTGATTGCCAGGTGGTCACAGATATGGAGGTTGATGCTGGAGAGGTGGTGTAATGTTAGACCAGCTGAGCAGACCAGATCCAGGATGTGTCCATGTGAGTGAGTTGGGAAGTAATATGTAATATATGTAGCACAGGTAGGTAGACCTGCCTGCTTGGCATCACAGCCTGACACACCTCCGACGGTGCCTTTGCGCCAGCTGCAGGGTCATCAGCCGGGAGCCACCCTTCACTGATGTTTCACTCCATTAATCCCGGAACATCTCTGGGTAGTGGAGCAGCAATAGGGACGTCTCCCTACCACTCCCTGCAGCTGACCCTAAGATCCGTGTTTCCCCCACAATTTGTCCTTCCTGCGAAGCCAGAGCCAGAAGCTCCCCTGCTCTGCCTCCTCGGCAATGTCCCTGATGGCCCTCTTCAGCTTGGCACCTCTAATGCCCAAGGACTTAAAGGACTTGATGCTCCTGTGCAGCCTCTACTCCCAACCTCCACTGGAATGTGAATACCCTCCACCCAGCAGCATGCAGCTGCCAGCTCTGCATACTTGTCCTTCTTCCTCTTGAAGCCAGCCTCCGTTCCATCCTCCCACAGGATGGTCAACTCGATCATGAAAACCGTCTTGGTGAGGGAAGACCAGATGACAATGTCAGGTCGCAAGGAGGTTGAGGTGATCTCCTGAGGGTCAGCCATTAGGTTCCACTCCGCTCCAGGAGTCATGAGGGACCAAGCCCTACCGGTGTTGGACAGGCCCTGGTCTCCCTGTCTAACAAAATGGATGCGTCTCTGTGAAGGTACTGTGCTGTCCTTATTCACCTCAAGCCTGCATGCTTCAGATCTCAACGATCTTTGGCAGGACCCGGTCGTGGCACCATCTATACCGGCCCGGCGTTAACGCTGACTTGCAGCTGGAGAGGATGTGCTGCAGACTTGGCTTCTGGGAGCCGCACAGCTGGCAGCTCTCCTCAGTACCGTACCAGAGGTTGATTTTCTGGGGGCTTGGAAGGGTGTCATAAGTTGCCCTGATCATAAAGCTGAGGCGTGCTTGTGGTATCCTCCACTGTCAGCCCAGGTGACAGATCGCTTTATCACCGCCTCCCAGGTTGTCCACCTCCCTTGCTGACACTAGCCAACTGCCTTGATCTTGTCGGACTCCTCCTCCATCCTCACCACCTCAGAAATTACCAGGTCCTGTCTCTTCTTCAAATTGGCTTTGGACCACATCTTGGCCGTGGGACCCCAGCCAAGACCAGTCCTGCCTTATTGCAAGACTCCCATAATCTCTGGCTAATGGCTTGATCCACTGTTTGCACTTTCTCCCACTTACATCCTGTTCGAACCTGAGCCCTGGCGTTTCTATCGGTTGGATCGGGTGAGTCTCTGAGTTGGAACACGAGTCTCACCTTATCCTGTTTGTGGCCCAGGCTGATGGATTTCAGTGGTAGCGTGAGCATGTCTTGCCAAACAGTGCCACGTTGGACAGGCACCGTGGAAGGCCGAGCCATTTTCAGATGAAGTTGTTTGCTTTGGCATCTATCCGCATTGCCGCTGAAGCTGTGATGTCACTCAGCTTTAAAGGCCACATCACCCATTGGTAGAGGGTGTGCTGGTAACACCAGACCTTGAATTTCCCTGGAAGTTCGCTCTGGTTGATCTTCCTCAGGCCGTCCATCAACTGGGATGTCACCGTGGCAACCATGTGCCTGTTGGATAGATCAGCCGTGTAGAGCCTGCCAAGGCTTTGGACTGGATGTTCTGCCACTAGAGGGATCTTCTCTCCATTTACCAGGAAGGAGATGTTGTCATTCCTGACCCCCTTCTGGTTTGAGAGACTGCAGGACTTGGCTGGTTTGATTTTTAACCGGGCCCAGGTAAACATTTTCTCAAGCCTTTTCAGGAGCCTGGAAGTGCATGCAGCTGTCTGGAGAAGCGTGGTGATGTCATCCATATAACTGCGCAGGGCTGGGAGTCGCTGCCCTGACTGTGCTTTGACTCCACGAGCTACCTGCCTGCTGCCTCTCAGGATGACTTTGAACGCTGCTGTGAAAAGGATAGGGGAGATGGAACAGCCCATGGCTATCCCTTTCTCCAGCCAGTGCCAAGTGGTGGAGAGTTCCTGGGTTGTGTAGCAGGCATAGAAGTTCCTGAAATAGTCTCCGATCAAGCCTTGGATGTGGGATGGAATATGGAAAAATTAAAGGGTGAAGGTTATCAGCTGGTGGAGAACAGACCCATAAGCATTGGCTATGACTATGTGGAGATCTGATTACTTCTCTTGGCTGACTGAATCTGTTCCCAAATCATGGCCGAATGCTCCACACAACCAGGGAATCTTGGGACTCCTGCCTTCTGGCAACTGGTGTCGATATAGTTGTTTGCCAGAAGATAGCCAGTTATGAATTTGGCCATGACCAAAAAGAAGATCTTCCCCTCCACGTTCAGTAGGGTAATGCCTCTGAACTGGTTGATGTTCTGGGAATCCTTCTCTTTCGGGATGAAGATGGTGACAGCTCTGTTCCATTCTGATGGAATGGCTTGAGTCTTCCAGACAGCACCGATCACTCTCCACAGTAGCTTCAGCAGCCCAGGGCAGCTCTTATATACCTTATAAAGGATGCCATTGGGTCCAGGTGCTGACGCGGCTCTTGCCTGGTCGATCATCTGCTTGACTTCGGACTTCGGGGGCGATGTGTCAAACGGAGAGGATAGTTCTGGGGGTTGGGGTAGGTACCCTGGTGACCCAAGAGGGACATCCCTCTGAGCTATCACTCAGCTGACTCTTGATAGAGTCTTCATGCTCTTGTACGGTAGCCGTCAATACTCCAGATTTGTTCTCCTCCAGGAGGCTGCGGGCATATCTGAAGGAATCCTTGAGAAAGCTTGCCCTGGCTTTCTCTTTCCGGCCTCTACGTTTTCTGATCCTTTCAGCACGTCTGAGGTGAGCAAGTCTTGACTTGATCTGCTCCCAGAGGTTCCTCAGTCCCTCCTTCTCCTGTTCCTCAGCTTTTGGCCAGGACTTGCGAAGGAGGCAACGCTCCTTAACCAGTTGGAGGATTTCCCGCTCCCGTCTCCCACTCTGTTTTGGACTGATCCTCCTCTTGTGCTGGTCTCTGCTAGATGATAGCAGAGACCAGGGGAGTCGGACCAGAGAGTTTGAAGACAAGATATTCAAATGAGTTAACTGCTGGGATGGATATGGTGGTTATTTTGATGTCCTTCCAATGAATAGCAGCAACACCAACTCCGCAGCCTTCAGGGTAAGGTTTGTATATGTGAATCCGGTGGGTGTGGTCTGATTGAGTGAAAAATAGTCCAGGGGTTTGTGCCATGTTTCAGTGAAGAAAATCCAGATTGTTGTCAGTGATGAATTCATTCAGGATGAGGCTTTTGTTGTGTGTTGAATAGAACCAGTTTCAGATGACGTTGCTTTTGGATGGTTTGAGAGGACTGAGAAATAGTAATGGGTAGTAAATTCTGGGCATGTCTGTGAGCAAAGTGAGGCTTAATTGAGTAGGGTCTTTCAGTGATGATTACAGGAATGTTTGTGGGAGGGAGGACATAATCGGTGGAAACATATTGTGAAGGGCTGGGAACTGTAGGATGTTTGGGATTTGACCTGGAGCTGGCTGTAGTGGTTAGTGGCAGTTGCAGTTGGAGCCTGTAGTGGGTGTGGCATGTAAACAGTCATGGACGTGTGTCTTCCGTGGTGTGTACAGTGTGCGCTATGTTGGCTGCTAGCATGCGGCTACCTAGTTTGCAGTCCGTCATGCCTGTAGAAGGAGGGATGATTCCATAATGAGTTAAAATTATCGATAAAGTGTGCAAACTGCAGGCGGCACAGAGCCAGGATTGGAGAGAGGAGTCTTGAGAATCGCCCTGTGCCATGGCCAAGTGTGGGAAGGGGGCCGTTGATGAAAATTTACTTCCCACAGTCTTTTAATGTGGAGAACAGACTATTAAAGTCATTCTTCAGGAGTTCAGTGTGACCTCTGACAACATTGTTGGTACCGACGTGCACAATGACGCGTTTTATGGAGTCCAGAAAAGAGCGCAGTAAATCCGGGAGCTTGTCATTGATTTTTGTGATAGTTGCTCCTGAAAAAGAGTGAGTGTTGACATTAAAAAAACGAATATTCCTCGTAATGGAGTCACCCACGATCGCAGTGGTTGGAGGGAACAAGGGACGAGGACAAAGAGGCGAGCACCTCTGCTCTGAGGGACGTGTCGATGGGATGTGTGGCGAGGGCACAGACGATCTTCCAGCGGGAGGAGGAGGTCGAGGACCTGACCAATGGTCCCCGAACAGGTCCACAGACCCCCTGGGCCCCTGGTAGCGAAGCATCTTGGAGTACATCATTGCACTTGGTTGACTATTTTTCTATTATTTTAAATGTAAATATTGCATGTTTCTTTCAGATACAACACATTTTTGACTTGTGAATTGTGGTGTCTCACTCTGCAGAGCCTTTAGGGCCAATTGGCTCTCAGCTGCTCGTCCCACTGCTTCACTTATATTTGTACTCAGATTGAGTGTAAGATTTTAGGTTCAGCAGACAAGAACTTAAAAATACTCAAAGATACTCTGGAGTCAAGAGGAATCAGGTGCAACGTGAGTTTAATGTGTCACAGCAACAATAACACATCAACTCGTGAGTCAACCCCAGGATTGGACTGAAGACTCACGATTTGAACACTTTCTTTTATGCTTGTGGAGATTCAGCAGAATCTCCACCTCTTTTTCTTAAACCATCCCATCGCGGTCGGATTCTATTGGAAGATAACTTTTCCTTTTTTGTCCAAATCTGCCTTCGCCATGATCTAATCGCGGCAACCAATCTGGCCTTTGTTCAAAGCTGACCTCAGGGCCTCTGGAAAGTACCAAACTTTCTTCCATTAGATTCCCATCGCTGTATCTCCTATTTTTAAAAATCATGTGAGCTCCGGGGATTTTTCTTTAATTTGATCCCCTGAGCTCACACATTACACAAACCTTACAGACCTTAGAGTGTGTGTGTGTCTATTGTTACATTTTCAGGTGATGCGTAATGTTTTATGTGTGTGTGCTTTAACTCATATAATTGTGCTGTGTTTCAATCAGGTGTGTGGTTACAACAATGATTCATCTTTCATAGTTACTCAAATATCACACACTTAATCATTAGACATAATCAACTTATGCAGGATATAATATTTATCTGATCCTTAAATGATTTTACTTCAACCTTGATCACTTTGGCCTTTTGCCTGATTAGTCATAAAACATTACACTACAGAATGAGGCAATGGAATTTCTTGCAATAATGAAAAACTACTGGCAATCGTGCCACAAACCACATGTTTTGGACATCTGTGAAGTGACAGAATGTCCCACCATCATGGTTCTTATATTGCCAGATTCCAGAGAGTCTCCCCTCTTCAGATATGGCAGAATATGTCAACTTCCAACTTGCTATGGTGAGATACATGTAAAAATGTAAGAATTTAGTCACACAGATTTGTTTATTCCACTGATATAAAAATTAATATAAAATACAGGCACATAGAAGGACATGGAATGATGGTAAATCTGGTCTCCTATGTCCAAATTTCATGTTCATTGGTCAGTCTGAACTGGTAATAATGGCCGAGCCCTCCGCCTCAAACATTTGATCGAGTGTCCCTTTTTTTCACAAATCCAAGGTGGCAACCCTATAATCTCCATACTTCTCATCCATAGTGATCCAAGTGTGCTGCAGCCCCGACATAAAAAGTTGTTTCGAAAAACGTCATATGAACTCTGTTTTTAGCTTCGCTGTAGCCTGTAGCTCTGACTGCTTCACCCATGTTTACATCACGTGAAACATAAGGTAAAGGTAAAGTTCCACACTTGGGAATCATGTGGTGATCTAACCCCCCAATTCCAACCCCTGATGCTGAGTGCCAAACAGGGAGGCAATGGGTCCCATTTTTATAGTCTTTGGTATGACCTGACCCGGTCTCAGGGCGGACACTCTACCACTAGGCCACATGCACCGCAGGGAGAGACAATGGTAACCACAGTAGCTAAAAGATAATTTGCACTACGGTCTTTTAGCAAATGACAGCCCAACATGTCTGAAGACTTTGAAATTTAGGAGGAACAGCATTTCTTTGTTGAGCCGTATTTGTTTGAGCCCGAGTATATGGACGCAGAACTCAGGCTACTGGACAAAGCAGCCGCCGCAGCTCATGAGCCTCATCCTCAGCCAGCTGCAGAATACTGGAGTCGAGCACTGGAAACCTGGTGGTGTAGTTTCAAATGCAAAGCAATGCCAACAGATGAGGAAAGTCTTTGCTGCTCAGACTGGGAATTGGCGATGCCTGCACTTGAGAATCTGGACATCAGTACTGACGAGACTGCTGCTCTTCAGAGACCGTGCATCACCAATCACCCTGAGTGCGCACACGTGAGCGCAGAGCCCAGAGAAGCAGTCAGAGCTACAGGCTACAGTGAGGCTAAAAACAGAGTTCATATGAACTCCAAACAACAAACAACTTTTTATGACGCGGCTGCAGCACACTTGGATCACTACGGATGAGCAGTATGGAGATACTTTGTGGATTCAATTTTGTGTTCTTGGACGTTAGTCTGGGGCGCCGTCAGCCATTAGGTGTGCTAGCCGCTCACCCCGCCGATTTCTGCAAGGGATGTGAGGACTATAAAACTTCACCAGGGCCTCCGTCCGCATATGGGTGAGTAGATAATGGCTGAATTTTCATTTTTGGGTGCACTATCCCTTTAAGCGTAAAGGTGGGTTGTTGCCTAAGTTGTTCTGGCTGTATTGACAAACAATGCAGAGGCTTAGGGCAAACACTATCATTACCTGGCTGTCCATAAAAAAGAGACATGGATGTTGCTCTGCACGGATCTAAATTTGCATGCGTAAATGGTGGTGGCCATGAGAACAAGGGAAGTTGAAAAGGGAGAGCAAGTGGCTCGACTCAAATGCAGTGGTCAGGCATACAGCACGCTTTTAAATGAGAAATTATGCCATGGGCCACATTTGAAAACTGATATGCAAATTTATTTAAAAAAAAGAGAAAAAAATGTCTTGCCAAAAGTCAGTCAAGGCCAAGAGAGCAGGTGCATGAGCACCACCTGAGGTTTTCTGTTCACGTGCCTGCCGTGCCAACATACCTGTTTTACAAGGCTGTTAAGTGTGGAGTGGAGTGAAGTACAAAAAACTGTGATGTCGGGCAATATTGAGAAGACATGGATTTAGAAGAGCCTTGTTTATGTGCTCACCATTGTTGTAATTACTCCTCATTTGTTCTGGCACACTGCTTGACAACAGCTTGACAATGGCCTTAGTCCCATCTGTGTTGTTGATTGGCTAATTGAGTCCCACTGCAGCAATCATTGTTTTGTTTTTTATTCTAACCGAGAAACCACTGTTTCATGTCACAATGCAAGCTGTTCTCAAAATGTTTTCCTACGAAAAGAAATACATCCAAATTTGTACATATCCCACTTACTTTGAAAGGCTGCGATCACGTGACCAATGTGCTGACAGCACTAAAGAAGGACACAGTCCTAAGTGCTTGTAAGGAGGCAGGTTGAGGTGGTGGATGGGTCACAAAAAATGGACTTTCGTGCAGAACTTTCCCCTGAAGTTGCATGTTCAGATCTGTGTGAACTTTGAGTCATTTTAAGGTACACCCTCACAATGTTTCTTCTCCTAAACCTAACCACAGTAACTTAACTTGCCTTGACCTAACCTGCGTAAATTTACGATAATTAAGTAACTGTATGTAAAGGACGTATTCATATATCATACAAACTGTTGTGCAGGCATTTTTGTAGGATATTATACGAAACGTTTTATGAGAATATGTTGCACAACACCAGACAAATCAGTCAACCCTGTGGAGTGGGTGGATTCAAAGGTCTGAGCTCAGGCAAATATGTTATTATAAGAACAAAAGTTTCTTTTAAAAAAAGAAAAAAATGTCATTAGTAAAAATAAGAAAATATATCACACTAACATAAAACATATCTTGTTATCATGAATTGACATGTAAGTAACAAAGCAGATCTTTTACTGTTAAAGGTGTGCTTTCCAGTATGTTGTATTATCTGCTGCTCAGCTGATGATTTTTGGCAAATCAGTACAGTGACAGGTCTGGGCAGAAGCCATTGTGATCTGATGAAGGTGGAGTACCACATGCTTTTTGTGTGTATTTTTAGCCTGGTGGATGTGGATGTGCAGGTACAACAGGTTCAGCTCAATCACATTATTGAAATTCGAGTGGTTCCTGTAACTGTCAGCACACTTAAAGACTCAAAGCAAAACACTTTGAGTCATCAAATGTCAGCTTGAGTAACCCAAGCACATGCTTAAGTGGAGTTTCCGTTATTAATGTGCAGTTTTACCAGGTGATTCCGTGTCAATGTAATACAGGGTGTTACTGGAAAACCTTTGTTTGCTTTGTAAGCATTTCCACTTTACGTAAAAGTAAGTCATGTTCTACTGATGAATATAACCTTTCACCTAAAAAATATGCAACAGGAAAACAATTCATCAGTTTGAAATCCTGCAACATAAAGCAGCCAAAGACATGACAGATGGTGACGTGTTTTAAAGACAAACTTTAAAGTTGTGAAACTGGGGGTTTATTTCGAATTTTGGCTCCATTATGGCCTCACTGTCTATGTGCCTCTTTTTGTGTAAATCCCTTGAGGATATGGTTTAAAGATGTCTCAGTGCATGATTTTATAAAAGAATGATTAAAAGGGATTTTTAATATGAAGGTTTGAGGCTATAATCGTCTTTAATTGTGTGTGGTCACATTATGAAGAGTCAAGTTTAAGTTATCATGTCTGCGGTCTTTTTAACACCCAAATTATGACAGCAAGTTGAAACTTGAAATGAGGTGTTAAAAAGCCGCCCGTTTGGAAACACTCACTGGTTTGATTGGAGACTACCTTTATATAAGTCATAAAAAAACCCTATTTTAAGAATCATAAAGAAGTTAGTTTATATATATTTCCATTTCAAGATAATTTTAATGTAATACTTATTGATTTTACAGAGGATGCAGCAATTCTGAAGTTTTGAATCAGGCTAAAAGTAACTGGAAAGTATTTTTCTTGCAGGAATTGCAGATTTTATGGTTATTTGGAATTTTCTTTCCTTGACATGAGGGTATTGCTTATTTTTTCATTTTATTTAATAAGGACAGATTCAGTATCTATAGACAAGCTGAAAACAGCTCTCCAATGGTAGTATCATAGTATCGTAGTATCATAGTATCATAGTGTTTATAGCGATAAAGCATTCGCTATAAACACTATGATACTACCATTGGAGAGCACTATGCTAACATTTTCTTCAGGAGACTCACCTGAAGAAAATGTTGGCATAGGTGACGTAGTATATGAGCTGACTTTTTCATCAGGAGGTGGAGGGGACTGAGTAGAGCATGTCTTCACCTACTTCTATTGTGTACATTTGCCGTACTAACTTATAGCTCTAATAACATAACTACAAGCAAAATATCTCTGCTACTTAATCCATGCTCTACTTTATAACTGTGGTGGTAATGTCAAATCAAGCAGTTATTACGCTGATTTGGAAATGTATTCATCCTCTAAGTGTATCTCACCGGTATTTTTAACTGTGAGCTGGGACTCACTGACAGATTTAGTGATCTGGGGGCCCCAGGCAAATGCTGTGTTGCTTTAATTTATACGCTTACTATCACTGGAAATTTTGATGTTGGCAGTGTTAAAGGAAACAGGCCCACTCTAAACTTTTTTTTTTAAGTTAATCTAACTCCTCAAAGTAAAACTCTTAATACTGCACAGTAAAAATCCTGCATTCCAATATTTACTTAAACTGAAGAGTGAGAAACAGGCATCATCAGCACAATATACTTGCATTTACCTGACATCTTTTTTTCAGTCAGGAGAGACTCATTATTTATGGTAAAAAGAATATGTGCACATAGGAATGAGAAATGTGGAAGGTCTTTCGCGATTAGACTCCATAAACATGGTATGATTTAAGGAGGGTGAATCCATAGCTGAATAGGGAGCTCCCTGGGGTCTAAATGCTGGTGGTGAGGTGGTGGTGAAGATGAGATCAGAGAGAGATGGAGAAGTGTCAATGATTTGGATGAATAGAAGAATGAGTCTTTGTTGAGCTTGGCCTGGACTCTGGATATGATGGCTGGAGGTGAACGGGGTGGAGGATTGTGGCGAAGTTTGATAGGATAACTAGAAGAGTGAACACCCATAATCAGCTGATTAGAGGAAGCAGTGGGAGTGGGATGGAGAGAATTGTGAATGGGTGAGCACAAAGAAAGTAGCCTGATGTGTTCACACCAGGTGTGAATAAAACAAAATATGTGAGTGAATCAAATGTCAATGTAAAGATGCGATGAGATGCAAATTCCACCCAGGTGATGCGCCGGATGCAATACAAATAGCAAATTAAGCGGCACAAATTAAGCGAGTCATACGCTTTTTTTGGGAATGTTGAAAAGTTTGAATTTCAGTGACCAATTCGTGCTGTGATAGCCAGTCAGCATTGAGATCCTCCGGGGATGTATGACGCTGAGGATGTGGTGATGGAAGTTCATCCATCGATTCAGCGATTTTATGAGCGTATTCATTCATTTTCTGTAACCGCTTATTCTGTTAGGGGTTACGGGGGGCTGAAGTCTATCCCAGCTGACATTGGGTGAGAGGCAGGGTACACCCTGGACAAGTCACCAGACTATCGCAGGGCTGACACAGAAACAGACAACCATTCACACTCACATTCACACCTACAGACAATTTAGAGTCAACAATTAACCCAACCTGCATGTATTTGGACTGTGGGAGGAAGCTGAAAACCCATGCTGACACAGAGAGCACATGCAAACTCCACATAGAAGGACTCCCCCACCCTGATGTTCGAACCCCCCATCCTGGATTCTATTCTATTTTGTTTGTTTTCCATTCGTATTTTACTCAGAGGTTTTGGTTTATACTCCGCCATATAAAGTTACCCTGCATGGTCCACAATGGTATTTCCCACTTGCGCACACGTCACTTTCAGTGCACACGTCACTGACCGGAAAACCCAATAGAGTAGCAGAAGAAGACGACCGCGGAACACAAACAATTCAAGCATAATGGCTGCTGTGAGGAAATCAGTGTATCGAAAGGAAAGTTTCCTTCATGCTAATTTGAGAGTGTCTTTGCAGACCTTAAAAGCGGATGAGACACTGGACAAATTTAATTTTATTACAGAGTCGACAAAGAATAAGAACTTGCGCGACAAACTTCTAGCTCTGAGTCGGCTGCTGAGTGAGCTGCGGTTTAAGGAAAAAATAAAATCATAATCACGTCCCAACTATACCCCGGTCCTATTTAAATAACGATCAGCCCCTAACATTCTTGCTAATATTTTGTCTTGGTATAAGAGAATAATTCCAACATCAAGTTGATTTTTTTTTTTTATTTAAACTGGTGAGGCTTTTTTAAATTTAATTCTAGTCTATTTTAATATTCTTACTTGTTGTTAATGTGTTACGTCTGTAACAAAACTGACCCAAGTCACTTCAATTACTAAAAAGCCTTTCCTATCAGTCTCTGTTCCAGTAATGATGCTTTAACCTGGAAGTCGTGAGACATTTCCTTAAGTCTGAATTTCCTTGAAGCTGGAAGGATAGAAATGATGAAAAGCAAAAAGTGCTTAGTCATTGTGTAACCACCCTGAATCATTTTACCGCCTTATTTAAGCTAGCAGCTTCCCAATTCAGTAGTGGAGCTGTCATCACTGGCATGAAGAAACATTCAAAAGAAATGACCACACACTACCCGGTCTGTGTAGAGCTGCTGTTTGCACAATGCTGTCTGTGAAGTGGGTTGGTGGTGGTGAAGGAATGTGGATTCCCCCTTAGCTACAAACATTTCCTTGTACAATAAAAGTGACATTTTCTCTCAGGCTGTTGGTGGAATACAGCCACCAACCTTCCTTTCTGATAAATAGAACTCTCCCATCAGGGGAGTTGGCCCCCACCTGCATTTTTCCTCCACCTTTGTGTTTTATTGTTTGTCATTGTTGATGTTACTTTTGACATTGTTATCCTTAACAGTTTCTGAGTTGCAAAAATGTTTTCTTTTCCCCTCTGTTTGCGGATTCTAACCTGCACACTCAGGAATCCCAAAATATTTCAAAACTTAGACTTTATTGTCCCTGATGAGAGATTCTTTCTTCCACAGCACTGTACATTATCAGACAACAACACACAGTAGCAACATGGAAAACACCACAGTAGCAAGCACACGTCAATGAGGTCTTTTAAGCCCTGTTTCCTTCAAGCAGTACAGTATGGTACGGTACGGTACAGTTCAGTTTGGTACGTGTTGTGTGAACTGCATGTATTCTAATCCTCACTTGGAGAGCTTGCCTGAAAAGGACTTAATACATAAACCGGCTATTTTTCAATATCCCACCTGGAGAGACTCTCACTGCAGCTGCTGAAAATGTTGGCATGCAACCCCATTCTGTGGATGATAATGAGGTGCAGACGTTCATCCGTGTCATCAGTGATGAGGAAATACAGCAAGTGCTGGATGGGGCAGTGAAGAACAACAACCCTGTCAACATTTAAGGGTACTGTTTTTGGTGGAAACGCTAACCAGACCTAGGGTCTAGGTACTGTGTCTGAGGGGTTACTGAAAGTGTGGAAACAGGGCTTTGTTTAATTATTTATCAGGCTCTTCCCATGGTGGGGCCTTCTGCACCTCAGTGATCTGTACCTGCTCCTGGAGGGTAGTGGGGTGATGTGGTGATTGAACATATTAAAGAAGCATGTGGAATGGTATAGTAGGATGGGTTGAATAATGCTCTAGCACAATGAAGTGGCAACCTTCAGGGCTGTAAAATGAAGTGCCCAAAACCACAGTTCCTCTAATGTCCTCTTGAGGCTGGCCCCAGAAGCCAGTCCCCATAGACCTCCATGTAAAGATGCCCAACTTTACAGCAGAAATAAACATGTTTACAACCTAGTGCAAAAACCAGTTTTGGTCTCTAAAGCTAATTTCAACAGTAATGGCAACTGTAATAGGGGTGAATTTTTTTAATAACTCACCTGTTTACATTTTATTGAGGTTTAAAATTGCGTATATTTATCAGCAGGCCACTTTAAGTGACTATCTGTTGCTAATATTTTCTCGGCTTCTCAGTCAGTTCCACCCCTCACTCCACTACAGCGCCAGCCTCTTGTCCATATATATGGTCACTTCTGGTTCCAAACAACAACACGGCGACAGCTGTAATGCTCAAAGCTTCAAAACAGGTGTAAGAGCCACTTAAAGCAGCTGTGCGGAAATCTTTACCCAATAAAACTGTCCCTAGTTCGGACACACAGCGGAAGTCAGCAAACCAGAATACGGCACCCGAGGCGGAAGTGATTCTGCTCGCCCACAGTGGCCCGCAGCGATTAAACCACAGAAGAAGAAGGAGGAGCCGTGTTTACAGTGTACTTCGAGTAAGCAGTACGCAACTGGCATTGCTGAACACATAACACCTAACAGTTTTACCAGAGATGTATCTATGAGGACTTGGTTGTACTTTTGATGTCATGGCGGATAACGAAGGAGCATCATGTAAAATGATCTATGACTGTGACCATGAACACAAATATACAGCAGGCAGTTGTCTTCAGTTTATAAGAAATTCAGAGCTACACCAGAACATTTATGAACAGGTCTTACTTTACTACTAACTTGTGTGTAACGTTAGCATGTTAGCATGTTTCCACTAATTACTTGGACTGACCTAACGTTAGTAGCGTTAGCTTTGCAAGCGAAGGCTGCAGGTAACAGCTTTGCTGTGTTAGGATTATGTTATGTCTCCACTGTGTATCTTCACATAAAAGAATACTCTGACGATTTGGGAGTTATGCCCTTTCTCTATCATTTTCATATTGAGACAACATGATCAATATCTTTTTGTGTCTGTACGTCCAGTGGCTGGGTCTCAGCGGTTAGCATTGCTTATAGGGGGTCAGTACGTCCTGCGCTGTGATCCGTGGAGGGATACACCGGTGAGCAGGTACAGATGTAGCTTGTAAACAAAACTCAGCTGTTTATTTAGCCTAGCGATATCTCCGGATTTTAGCAGCTGCAATGGACGACTTTGAACGGGATTTTGAAGAGTTTCTTGTAGCGGACACAGATCCAGAGCCATACCTGTTTGAGCCGGAGCACACAGATGAGGAACTCCATGTGTTGAATGCTGAGCAGAGATGAGAGAGGCTGAATCCTCCGCTACTATTTTGCTGCACATAGTGGGATTCGGTGCTGCCATCGTTGGGGATATATATCATCAGGAGGAAAACCGCCGCAGAGAGTGCATCACAAGGAATGAAAACTTTGCAGCAATCACTAATCCTGGTGTGATTGAAACTTTTTTTCATGTTCTTAAGATGAACTGGAAAAAACGCTCCAGGCCTGCAGGAGCTGATGGACAGCTTTCAGCCGGTTGAGTAATATCGTCCGTGTCGTCTCTTTGTTTGCTTTTACCGAGTGACCTAGCGTACCTGTCCCAGAGCCATCTGCAGCTGTTGCTCACCGGTGTATCCCTCCACGCAAGATGTACTGACCTCCTACAAGTGCCATGCTAACCGCTGTCTCAATATGAAAATGATAGAGAAAGGACATAACTCCCAAATCGTCGGAGTATTCTTTTCACATAATAATGTGGACTCAGCAGATGACTTGTTAACTGTTTATTCCTCCTTACACCGAACGTACACAGCTGTTTCTAATTGTTTCCAATAGCATAACAACGGTTACTACATTACCCAGAATAACTTGAGGCTCACACTACTACGGTAGCCTTAGTAGCTCAAAATAGATAACAGATTACATTAGATCAGAACAGAAACACGACAGGAGAATTTACTGAGTAATTTTGCTGTTTCCACTAATTACTTGGACTGACCTGACGTTAGTTAATCCTCTCGCTCTCCAAAACAAATGCATGTGGTAATTGCCGGCTTTACGACACCAGGCTGTGGGTGTCATACCGCTTCGACCAAAGGGGCGCTATAATCAACGAAAACGAAAAGTTCCGCACAGCTGCTTTAAGCGCATATTTATGTTTGGCAAACATCCCTGTGTTAATATGACATACACACATTTGAACAGTGTATGGTAGTGGACTAAAAACTGAAGTTATGGTTATATTTATTTTATTTATGTGATAGAATACAGGCATAAGTTATTTATGCCAGGTTTCAACCTAATTCTGTTTTGGTGACTTTTTAGAAATGAGCATCTCTCTCTGAAAATAGGCCCACTGTGCTTGAATTACAGTCCAACTTTAAAAAACGCTTGAAACAAGTAACAAAAGCATTTAAAGCATCTGACTTAGCATCACTCTTTGGTGTCAAACAACCAGAGTTCCAGGCATTATTCTGCAGTGAAATGCCATTCATGATTATCTGATTTGTGTACGTTTACAGTAATGCAGGCTGTCATTTCCTGTTTTCAAGAAAACCTTTTTGTAACTCCCCCAGACAAACTGAATGACCTATGAAAGACTGACACATTGTCTGTTTATGCTTTAGAAAGTCGTCTGTGTGTCTCTTCCTTCATGATTTTTTGAACATGGGTAAAACGTATTTGCTCCATTTTGATCTTTCTTTAAAGAGAAAATTCACTGCCTTTTATGTGGATGTTTAATCAGTGTGGATTGTAACTCTAGTCCATAAAGTAATAAAATACCCAGTGCATGCTCTATTGACTGAGAAAGGGGAGTTCAGCAGCTGCAGTGTCTGTTGTTCTTCCTTCTTCCAGCGCTGTCATTTGAAGTGACAGTGACGTAGTTGGAAGGAGCAAAAACTACAGTTTGGATTTCACCTTCAGGAAGCCAGGTGGCGAGAACTCCTTGTTCTCTTCATTTGTATTTCAAACCAGCTATGCTTCCAACACCAAAAATGGCACCCCAGAATATGAGTGCAGAAGATATAATGGACGGGTTGAGGATACATTTTACAGTGTTTTGGCTGACTTTATCTCAGCCAGAGTATACAGCCGAAGAGATGCAGCGGAGAACGGCCGAGGCTGTGGCTGCCGTGCAGGGTGATCTGTCAGGTGGAGACCCTACAGAACCTGAGCTGTTGAGAGCAAACACCAACTGGTAGTGCCTAAAATTGCCCTCCAGTGCGAACAGAAACTGAATCACTCTGCTGCAACAAATTTTAAGATGGGCAGTTTTTGTCGGGTACTGTCGTTGATGACAACCCTGAAAGACTTGTATTTGTGTTACTATACATAAAGATTACTCCTCAGTTGGACAGCTGAGGACCTTCATCAAGATCCAGAGGATAAACTTAAGAAGACAACAAAGACCAGCAGGGTCGAGTGGGCAGATATTTCTGTCGCATAATGCCATTGTAAGCGATTCTGTTGAGTTGTATCTTAGTGAAATGCTGGGCTGGGCTTATATTGTGAAAAATAATAATGGAAGGAGTAGAACGGTAATGCCCTGCCATGTAAAACATGAAAAAAAAGAGTGTTATTGTCTTGGTTGTTTCTGACTACAGGGCCTCTGTGTTTTTATTTCGATACATGCATAACTATAGGTGCAACTTATTGACCTATGTTTTGGCCCACAAAGCAATAGCTACAGGCTAGCAGGCTCATAGCTATGGGCATCAGAAGCTTGTGTGCAATGCGCCCTGGTACATATAAGCACTACTGGCACAACACAGTGAGCAGGAGGAATCTGAGGGTGCCTTCAGACCTAGAGCTGTCTTGCTTTGGTCTGAATCAGGGACTAATTTTGTTTAAAGCTTGTATAATTGCTTAGTGTTGGTTTGTGTTCTCACGGCAGCATTTACCAGCAGACCAGATAAAATGCCTCGCGCAAGAAAGCTGCTCTTGATTGGTCAGAATTTTCATGTGGGAAAAATCCAGGAAGTAAATGTAACGTAGAAGAAGAGTACACTTGCAAAATAAATGTGACACTTTCTAATGTCACAATGGAGGGACAACTACGCGGGTGGATTTTAGCGCTGGTCATTGTGTACTATTTCTTGCATCGTTCATTTTAGATAAACCACACAGCGATAATGGGGCGTGGCTCCAACTAGAAAACAATGTTTTTATGCACTGGATGTGCCAAATGTGCATATTGAGGCAGTACAGGAGGAGGCGCACATTAATAATCCTCCAGGACTGTAACATGCTCATGTTTATCCCCAAGAATGTGTAATGCAACTGCAGTTGGTTTAGATCGAGGTCGGAACACGTTCTCACCACAAATGAACTGCCGTTTGTTTGTATCCCGACTGAGACCTTCTGGAAGACGTGGTCTCAGTTTCGTTGTTTTGGTGTGCACCCATATGCGATTGCTGTGTTCACACCTACCGAAACAAACTGCACTTAGGGGGCAAACAAACTTGAGTTTGATTGAATCGAACCAAACAGGGCATGTGTGAAAGCACCCTCAGTCAATAAACCGCATACTGAGGATTTAATTGCCTAAATGGCCTACATTTACCTACAACACTGATTGGATGTCCACATAAAAGGTAGTGAATTTTCCCTTTATCCAAAGAACTTCTGTTGGGACTCCGGTGCTGTACCCAGGTCTCTAAAGGATGGTAGCGCGCTACATAAATGTACCACTTCACGAACTCAAGTATTCCCAAACCAGTCGCGAGAATAAATGTTGGAATTGTACATTTCTGCAAACCACAGATGCCTTACATTTGTATGTTACTATGTAGCGGATACATTAAAACAATACATTATTTTGACAAAGCTGTGGTTAACATGGTTAGCTTTAGGCACAAAAAACACTTGGTGATGGTAAGGAAAAGATCATATTTTGGCTTCAAATACCCGATTTTGGGGACACAGTTCCTGACTGTCTATCACGGCCATGGGCGAATTATGGGACAATGATCCCCTGGGCATAGATATACAAAAAGGCCCTGCCATCTTTCCTACACTGGAGCAAGTAATACAAACTTTGTGGTGATGGTGGTTTTCGTTTTTGTTGTTGTTGTTTTGAGTCTCTTTGTGATTTTGTGTCTCTTTGTAGTCAATTTATGTCTCTTTTAGATAATTTTGTGACTTTATCGGTTGTTTTTTGTCTCTTTGTAATGATTTTGTGTCTCTTTGTGGCTGTATTGCCTCTTTTTTGTAGATATTTTGTATCTCCTTGCAGTTCCTTTGCATCTTTTGTGGTCATTTTGAGCCTCCTCCTAGTTGATGAGTGTCTCTTTCAGTTAAATTTTGCAGGTGAGGTCCAGAAGGGGAGGGAGGCCCTGAAACATTGGGCCCATGAGCCTACTCCCGTTTGGCCTGATAAGTAATCCACCCATGGTTAAGCTATCCATTTCCCCTCCACCTCCTGATGACAAAGTCAGCCAACAGACTACGTCACGTATGAAATGTGCAAATGTAACTTGCATTCATATAGAATGGACCAGCTATTGCTGTGAAGGAGCAGAGTAACATTTGAATCCATATTTTCTTTTATATATATATATATATATATATATATATATATATGGAAATGCAAATACATCAACCAAAACTACATTCATACTCACATTTGACAGTGAGATTCAGAAATGAATTGTGGTGGGATTTTTCTCAGTATGACTCAGCTGTACTGCATGTCTATATTTTATCCATTTAATTAGAACAACAGTAGAATGACCTTCAGCTCCTGGACATTATGAGGAACTTAGTAACTGAGATAAGTGTAAAAGGTCACAGCACCTTTATAGTAGAAAGATCAAATGCTCCCATGACTCTCACATGAATGTGAACTATAGAGAAGTGGAGGATAGTGGGAGGGTCTAAAAAAACAAACTGCAGCAACATATCTCCCACAAGTTCACCAAAAACATTTGATCTTTAATGTATCTTTAATTTGAAAAGTGGTGGGGCTTATAATTTAATTGTTTTGCTATTGTGTACTTTGCAGTTTCAGATTTACGGGACATGAAGTTCCTATGAATAGCACAATAACCCCAGGTTTATTATCTCATTGTACTGTGGGCTTAGATATGTTTAGTCTGTGAGATAACACCAAACACTCAGCCTCGAATAAATAATCACTTTTGTTCTCACTGTGACGCATTTTTTTTTGTAAATACCCCCAGAAATTCCCCTATAAGATTATTATTGTAAAGTCTGGAGACATTTCCTGCACAAAAACTAACATGTCACTGGGGCAGGAAAAAGAAGTGCTAAGATATTTGGATGTCAGTGTTACAAACTGGCTCAGGAAACATGACATGCAAAAGGTCTTACTGAAAATGAGTAATGTATTAACTCAGATGGACAATGGAGAGTTAGATCAGCAGTGAAAGCAGACAATGGGTGTCTGAAAGTGATGCAGGCTGGAAGTCAGAGAGTGACAGAGGGAGCACCCAAACCAGCTGTTGGTGGGCTCAGGTGAGCTAAATCAAGCTGATGAGCCTCCCAGACAGTGGGGAAATAAATCATTATATGTATTATATGTTTGTTTTTTTGTTATATGTGAACAGTTGAGACCCAAAATCCCTTCTGCCAGGGAGTCCTGGTCAAGCTGGACAGCAAAATTAGATAGTCTGAAATACAAGTAAAAAATGGGACAGATGATATCACAAAAATCATGTCAAAACTTAATAACAGACACAAAATGTACAGGAAATTAGGGGCTGAAAAAGAATCAATGCAAATATTGAGGTTTATTAAAAGCAGTAACATTGACAACATTTACATACACACTAATATTCCACTATTATTGTGAATATGACAATATCCAGTTTTGATAAAACACTGAATTAGGCCTTCTCTTGTATTTAGCATTGTCTGATTAAGACGTGGGATATGCTGATATTATTCAGGTTTTAGGAGCATTCTTTGGACATGTGTAAAGGTCATTTGGGATATGCCTTTCACCTGAGGTTTTTACTGCAGTTTGCAATGCTCTGTGTGTTATCATAGATATGTAGTACGATATGATCAATATCGATATGTGATATCCATACAAAACAACTTGCCAACACTTTGCAGGGCTGTGGGCTAGTGGTGTAAAGCAAATATTTCTGGTTACCTAATTTAAAAACAACTATTTTTAACATTATATAAGATTTGGATATCAACAGAGTTTTGAATATGTGCAAATATCACAACAACGACCTTTTCTAGAGGGTGTTTGAAGGAATGAAAGAGGCAGGCTGTGTTCACAGAGTCCACCATTGGTGAAAACTTGGCATGAGCCGTTCCACTTTTCCATATTTTAATGTAATACATGAAATGTTATGGCACCAACCCATGACAGGTCAAAGCATACACAGCAGCATGTAAATGGTAACATTAGTGGAATATTCATTTTTATTTGCCATGTAAACAGCCTAGAAGGAATACTGTCTTTTTTTTTTATACATATATAAGGCCCAAAAGCGTAAACCGTGGACTGTATAAAATAATGGACGTAGCTACTGTGATGTCACTCAGTGGTTTGTGGGCTGCTGTTTTAAAGCCTTGAGTCCAGCATTTGCCGTTGCCAGCTGTGGAGGGTCAAGGGGTGGATCTAATTCCCACAATGCTGCTACTTCTCAGACAACCTGATGCTGCTGTGTTTGTACATTGCTGTATTTCACCCAGCAGGCAGCAAAGTTTTTTTCTTTAGTCATATTTTTAAAATAGTTTTGGGTGTTTTTAATCTGTGGGAAGTGATATGTCTTTGCAGTATTAGCACAGGTGGCAGGTAGTTAAAAAGTGCAGCTCAATTTCCACCTCATGTTGTGTACAATGGGTGCACAGTGTTTCCTCTGTAGGAAGCCAGGTCCACCTGTGTTCACTGAGTGTGGACATAGTCAAAGGTTTGCTTTGTTCTGCCACTTTGTACTCTCTCCGTTTAGGGCCTAATAGCATTCCAGTTGGCTCTGGTGTTGTTGTCACTCCGTTTCACAGTAAAGGAAAGAATGTACCCATGAGTACTTCCCTATCAATGATTGAGCAGCAATGGTTCCTCATTTGGTGATGAGACCTTGTGGCTCTGTACCAAAAAGTCACTAAAGGAATGGAAACACAATGACTGTGTATTATCAAAGCACAATGTGGCATCATCATTTACAACATATCCATCTGATGTTGTGTTGGTGATTCCGACTGGGGAAATCCAACACTATAAACAATAATTCAGTTCTCACATCAAAGACCTTTACAGCAGCACCTGATAACATCCCATTACATAAAAACTCCAACCTTTAGAAATAAGACAACTTATCTCAAGAATTGTTCACAATATGTCACCCTGCTTCTTACTAGTGCAGTGATCTGCCCCAAGTCCAAAAAATATCTCTTCTAGTTTTAAGATCAGTCACATGTCTGGGATGTAAGTGTGACAACACAGTTACCAGAAAACAAAAATGTTGGCCATGTACATTTCTGCAAACCAGAGATATGTTGCATTTGCATGCAATAGCAAGCATGCTATTATGTAGTGGATACATTGGAATTTAACGCTTCACCAAAACTGTGGTTTACGTGAGGTTACTTTTAGGCGGAAAAAACATATGGTTATGGTTAGGAAAAGATCCTGTTTTGGCTTATGATACCCCCTTTATGGAGTTAAATTGTCTTAGCAAAAAAAAAAAATTAGTATTTTTTTTTTTTTGTGCCTGAAAAGCTGCTGGAAACACAGCAAAAGCTCACAAAGATGTCTCTCAGGAAAAAAAAACCAACTGCTTTAGATGGCACAATCTCAGCAGGAATGCAGTGTTGTTTCAGTTAAAATCAGCCACTTTTTGTGGCAGTGTCCCTGTGGTAAAACAGCAAAAGGTTGCTAAAAAAAACACCCATGTTTGTTGGTGAACAAAAGATAGTTGGTGAACAACTGTCTTTTGTTCACCAACAAACATGGGTGAACAACTGTCTTTTGTTCACCCATGTTTGTTGGTGAACAAAAGACAGTTGTTGTTTGTTGGTCTCGTACAGTGGTCTGCAGGTTGGGTTAGGGTTACGGCTGGAGTGTGACAACCCTGCAGTGCACTTTTCAGACTTCTTTCTTGCTAGCTATTGTAGAAAAAAGTGATACATTGAATTGAAATGAACAAGATACAAGATTACTAATAACACAAATGGTGCTACAAGATCATTCATCTTGCATCATCATTTTTTTTTGCAACTTTAAAATAGGTTCATCCCTTTTGCAGCTTATCAGTGAATCCTAAAATTTGGTTTAATAACTGTAAAACAAACAGTGAAACATCCTATCTGTTTCCAGTACTGATAAACTTATTTCAGGTTATTGAGTTTTTTGATTATTGTGCAGAACTTCCTCATTTTGCTTGTTTCAAGACTCACATTTCTAGAAAATTTTTAACAAAAGTTAAAAAAAAAAAAAAGGTTAAAGTGCACCTTCTCTGTCTCTGCCTCATTTCTTTATGGCCTTAAACCACCTCATTCAATATTAGTAGCTCTTAAAGGAAGTTGGCAAACTGCATCTCTTAAATGCTAGAGGGAACAAGAGCGTTGTGTCAGTGGAGCTTGTTTTTCTAGCTGCATTCAAAGAGGAACCTCAGTCACAGATTGATTGATGTTTACCAGTGGTTTAGTATTACACAGTGTGATCTCCACGTCAGCCTGTCATTGGGAGGTCAGTGACACACAGATGGTTAACCTAAGACAGACAAACAAAATACGTTCCACTCTCATCCCACATCTTTTTGTGGTTTTCCGCCCGTTACTTATTTCTCGTGACACCTTACAGCACATTACAGTGACTCAGATGCATTTCCAATGTTTTGCTCCATCTTTCTGTTTGTTTTTTCTTGTTTTTCAGTTTCACAGCCAAATCTGAATCTGACCACTTTAAATGATTTGTTTGATTAATTGAGCAAATAATACAATCTTCATCAACAACATCTCTGCTTTATTTACTGATTTAGAATAACTTAAGATGTAATATTCCTATTTTTTAAAACTCTTTCTGCTTGACTTTCCAAAAGGTCACTTAATTCCCAGTAGGGGTGTCGAAACATATTGGTACTGATGATAAATGTAATTTTCTGTAACCGTCTATCCTGTTAGGGGTTGTGGGGGCGCTGGAGCCTATCACAGCTGACATTAGACGAGAGGCAGGGTACACCGTGTACAGGTCACAAGACTATCACAGGGCTGACACATAGAGACAGACATTCATGCCCACATTCACACCTATGTCCAATCTTGAGTCACCAAGCCGCCTGTATGTCTTTGGAATGTGAGAGGAAGATGGAGTGCCCGGAGAAAACCAATGCTGACACGATGACATGAGCAAACCACACAGATGGGCTACCCCACCCTGGGTTTGAACAAGGAACCCTCTTGCTCTGAATTGACAATGCTAGCCACTGTACCACCATGATGCAATAACTGGGATATTTAAAAAATGAAATATTGATATTATATTAATGATACACATATAATAATATTGTGTAAATAATCTAGTGCACGCTTAAATCATTTTATTTTCTTTCCATTTTTGCTTTGTCTCCAATGTACCGCCAACCTAGTCACCCACTGTTGCATCCATCAGCCTGCAGATTTTGCCACAGCAGAGAAAGGAAGTTACAGTTAGTTTACTAGCCCTGAAACAGGAAATGTCACATTATGGTCTAAGGTGTGTGTCGTTAAAGCTATGTTATCATGACATTTGCCTTGACCTTTTCACTCTCCTGGTTATTTGTTAGGCAGCGGCAGGTCATTGGCCTTGTGGATCTTTTGTCTATTAGTTATCTGGTTGCCTTTTTACTATCCACTAAGTGTGACTGCTCTTTTTCACAGTCAGGGTTAGACAGTTGTGGTTACAGACTCTCTCTTTACCTCCCTACACTTGTATTTTGAGTGTAATTCAATTGCCAAAAAGAGACAGAAGTTGACTGATGGCATTATTACATTTTTCAATTTTTTTTTAGATATTGTAATAATATGTCAGTGGAAATCATCCCAGCCCAAATTCAAAGTATCAGATATCCATTTTATCTGAGAAAAGTGTGGTGTGAAGGCAAAGCAAAGGCAAGTTTATTTGTTTAAAGGGCCAGTGTGTAAAATGGGTTAAAAACCGTTGAAAACAGTGACATCAGTGGTCAAATTCTAGATTGCAGGGCTCACTCGCTCACCCCTCCTGTCGGGTAAATGACGGTGGCCTCGTAGGGACAAAAAGCCTTGCGCAGACACGAGTTTTTCAGGAGTAGGCCTATCTAACGATGAGGTGAATGTTTATTTAGAAATCTAAACCATGTTTTGATATTGTCATGAATCACTCAGGAGCAGGAGACCAGAGTAGCGTTCGGGAAAAAGGCCCGTTTATTTGAGCACCCCAAAAACTCAGGTAACACTCCAGGAGGTAAAAGACTCTGTCCCAAACTCTTCTAGTGTAACACACACACTTAATACACACATACTCGTTTACAGTACCTAGCGGGTACCCCCTCCCCTCTCTGCTCCACCAATCTCCAGCCCGCACACTGACTGACAGCGTAGCCTGTAAACAGAGCTCAGCTGTTTATTTAGCCTAGCAATATCTCCGGACTGTAGCAGCTGCAATGGATGACTTTGAACGCGATTTTGAAGAGTTTCTTGTAGCGGACACAGATCCAGAGCCATACCTGTTTGAGCCGGAGCACACAGATGAGGAACTCCATGTGTTGGAGGCTGAGCGGGCGAGGAGAGAGGCTGAATCCTCCGCTCCCATTTAGCTGCACAGAATGGGATTCAGAGTTACCATCGTTGGGGAGATATATCATCAGGAGGAAAAGCGCCGCAGAGAGTGCATCACAAGGAGTGAAGCTGCGTCTTGTTTTCCTCGCAGATGACGGTTCGGGTTCATTCTCTCCTGTTGCGTGGTAAGTGTGGTCCATTCACAAACTTTATAACTAAAAAAACTTTTCACTACTCTCTATCGACGAACTACTAACACTCTCTGCTGTTTCCTCCTCCTTCTTCCTTTCTTCCGCTGTCTTTGTTGGTTTATTTATACACGCGAAACACGTTCTCTGGCTGGCTGGACTGTCCGCTCGGTCTGCCGTACAAACATGGCGGCGCAAGATGGCGACCTCCCTAAAGCAAGGCCCTTGCTATATATACAGACCCTTTCCAAAAAATTAGAATATCATGGAAAAGTTGTTTCATTTCCATAATTCCATTCAAAAAGTTAAACCTTCATAGATTATAGATTCAGGGCCCACAATTTAAACGATTTCAAGTATTTATTTGTTTATTTTTACGTAATTTGGGCTTCCAGCTCATAAAACCCACGAAAACAGGAATTCAAAACATTAGAATACTGTGAAGAAATCAGCCCAAATTTTGCAGGGCATGAATGTTTTAAACTGAGTGTCACACACTAATCATCTACTAAACTCAAAGCACCTGCACAGGTTTCCCCAGGTGTCATTAAATTGCTTCAGTTTGGTTCAATATGGGGAAGACTGCAGACTTGACAACTGGCCAGAAGACCATCATTGATACCCTCCATAGGATGGGTAAGCCACAAAAGTTCATAGCTAAGGAGGCTGGCTGTTCACAGAGTGCTGTGTCCAAGCATATCAACGGAAAGTCTAGTGGAAGGGCAAAATGTGGCAGGAGAAGATGCACCAGCAAAAGAGATGACCGTGGGCTTCAGCGGATTATCAAACAGAGAAGATTCAAGAATCTGGCAGAGATCCAGAAAGAGTGGAATGAGGCGGGAGTCACAGCTTCAAAAACCACCACATTCAGACGCATCCAGGAGATGGGCTACAACTGTCCGGTTCCTCGGGTCAAGCCACTTCTGAGCCTGAGCCAACGTAGGAAGCGTCTCAACTGGGCCAAGGAGAAGAAGGACTGGACTGTTGGCCAGTGGTCCAAGGTCCTCTTTTCCGATGAAAGTAAAGTGTGCCTTTCATTCGGGAATCAAGGTCCAAGGGTTTGGAGGAAGACGGGTGAGGAACAGAACCCAGGCTGCTTGAGGTCCAGTGTGAAATATCCACAGTCAGTCATGATTTGGGGTGCAATGTCCGGTGCAGGTGTTGGTAAACTCTGCTTTCTTAAATCCAAGGTCACCGCAACAGTCTACCAGAATGTTTTAGAGGACTTCATGATTCCTTCTGCTGAGGATCTGTATGGAGATGCAGATTTCATCTTCCAGCAGGACCTGGCCCCTGCCCATACCGCCAGAAGCACCAAAACCTGGTTTGATGCCCATGCCATCACAGTGCTTAACTGGCCAGCCAACTCGCCGGACCTAAACCCCATTGAGAATCTATGGGGTATTATCAAGAGGAAAATGAGGGACACCAGACCCAAAAACAAAGAAGGGCTGACAGCAAGCATCAAGGAAATCTGGGCTTCCATAACTCCCAGGCAATGCCACAGGCTGATTGCCTCAATGCCACGGCGCATCGAGGCAGTGATTAAGGCAAAGGGATTCCCAACCAAGTATTGAAGATTGACATATCGTTTTGAAAGTACCATATTTTGATTGATTTGATGTGATCCTAATTTCTTTCTTTTTTTTCTGCAAAAACTGAGAAGTAAATGGTGATTTCTTCACAGTATTCTAATTTTTTTAATTCCTGTTTTCGTGGGTTTTATGAGCTGGAAGCCCAAATTATGTAAAAAATAAACAAATAAATACTTGAAATCATTTAAATTGTGGGCCCTGAATCTATAATCTATGAAAGTTTAACTTTTTGAATGGAATTATGGAAATGAAACAACTTTTCCATGATATTCTAATTTTTTGGAAAGGGTCTGTATATGTATATGTATATATATATATATATATATATATATATATATATATATATGTATAAAAGCATAATAATAAGGCTACGAAAACCAAACAAATTTTATTTTATAGCCATTATACACTTATATAAACATATTAATGGGTAGAATATTCAGATTCAGATTCAGTTTGATAATAATATTGATATTTTGATAATAATACAAGGGAGAATGGGGACAGTTGCAACACTTTTTGCATTTCTTTCAGTAACTCAGAAACCATTTGATTGACACCAACCAAATTTCTATATATATTAAACTTATCTAAGTATATATTTATACTTACATATCTGTCTGCTCATTACCCATACCATTTAAACATGATTACGTCATTCCAACATGTTAAAAATACATTATATTTACCTTTTGTTTTTTGTCTAAATAAGCATAGTACACTAAAATATGTATTGTTGTACAATAATGTTCTAATATTATTTATTTATACAATAATGTATGATAGTATTGTTTATTTATTTAGTGACATACAGGTGCATCTCAAAAATTAGAATATTGTGAAAAAAGTTCAGTATTGCTTGTCAGAAAAGACACAAGCAACAGGGATGACCGCAGCCTTGAGAGGATTGTCTAGCAAACCCAATTCAAGAACTTGAGAGAGCTTCACAAGGAGTGGACTGAGGCTGGAGTCAGTGCATTAAGAGCCACCACCCACAGATGTGTCCAGGAAATGGGCTACAAGTGTTACATAGTGTTGAGCCACTCCTGACCAGAGACAACGTTAGAAGTATCTTACCTGGGCTAAGGAGAAAAAGAACTGGACTGTTGCTCAGTGGTCCGAAGTCTTCTTTTCAGATGAAAGTACATTTTGCATTTCATTTGGAAATCAAGGTCCCAGAGTCTGGAGGAAGAGTTGAGAGGCACAGAAGCCATGTTGCTTGAAGTCGAGTGTGAAGTTTCCACCCTCAGTGATGGTTTGGGGTGCCATGTCATCTGTGGTGGTCCACTGTGTTTTATACAGTCCAAAGTCGATGCAGCTGTCTACCAGAAGATTTTAGAGCACTTTATGCTTCCATCTGCCAACAAGCTTTATGGAGATGCTGATTTCCTTTTCCAGCAGGACTTGGCACCTGCCCACAGTGCCAAAACCAACTGGTTTGCTGACCATGGTATTACTGTGTTTTATCGGCCAATCAACTGGCCTGACCTGAACCCCACAGAGAATCTATGGGGTATTGTCCAGAGAATGATGAGGGACACCAGACCTAACAGTACAGATGAGCCGAAGGCCGCTATCAAAGCAACCTGGGTTTTCATAACACCTCAGCAGTGCTACAGGCTGATCGCCTCGATGCCATGTCCCATTGTTGCAGTAATTTGTACAAAAGGAGCCCCAACCAAGTATTTAGTGCATAAATAAACCTACTTTCCAGAAGGTTGACATGTCTGTATTATAAATCTTTTTTTTTTGATTGGTCATTTGTAATATTCTTATATTTTAAGATTCTGGATTTTTGATTTTCATGTGCTGTACGCTTTAATCATCAAAATTAAAACAAATTTAAAAAAGGCTTGAAATATTTCTCTTTATGTGTAATGAACCTAGAATATATAAAATTTTCACCTTTTGAAATGAATTACTGAAAAAATGAACTTTTCCTTGATATTCTATTTTTTTTTAGATGCACCTGTATATCAAATAACAGTTATTAGCCCTCTGTTAGTAACCCTCTTCCTCACTCTTGGCATACTGAAAAAAGAAAAAAAAAACAGAATAAAATTTCTAGGTCTATTTTAAGGTGATTTATAAAGTGTATGATAAACAAATAAAACAAACACTATTTACAAATAGACCATTACAATAATAAGGTTACATTAATATGAAATAATGAAATGATCATGTTATTATGTAAACTCCATTAATAATGTAACTTACAATGACTTGTGCATGTATTAATGTAGTCTATACATTTAAATGTAGTCAAATCTAATTTTCATTTTTTGGAAAGTAGCTGACAGTTGGATATATTTTGGTGAACTCTCCTTTTATGTAATCACAATGATCACATGCACGCCACATTTTTCAATGAGTCAAAGGTCCATTTATTATAGTTGGTCAAGCCACAGGCCATAATACTGTCATATTCAAAACAACAACAAAAATACATACTAAAATAAAATAAAATAAAATTCCATTTCCATTTTGACATGAATTAAAATAAATACTCAAATAAAACAAAACCTTTCAACACCTTTCTTTTCTTTTCGAACTTGGAACATACCATTTTTTGACCACTGTATGTGAATGCATGAATGGATCAGACCTGTGCAGTACTGGATTTGAATTGAACAGTAATAAACTCGAGCTTCTGTGCTTTGATTAGCTGCTGTGAAACAGCATGACTCGCATCCATTTAAAATCAATATTAATTCTTCTGATGTCATTTTGGTCAAAGTAACACAAAAGTAGCGTAATAAGTAATATATAACTGTACACAACGATAAATATTATAAAGTAATTTATTACTTTGAAATGAAGGTAACTAGTTATATGTAATATATTACATTTTGAGAGCAACTTGCCAAACATTGTCAGTGACACACCAGAAACCAATGCAGAGACCTGAGCACTGATGGGATGGGCTCACTTTTCTATGTTTTTCGGTTTTGTTTGTTTTTAGCAGCAGAATTGTGAATGAGCCCAAGTTGAGTCTGAGAGTTTGCGCAGTGATCTTGTAGAGAGAGTTGGTTGTCATCTGCTTATTGTGAAAGGGGATTTAATGTTTTGTATAATTTGACCAAAGGGTTGTCACCTGTGTACCATTACCTCCTGCCCATATAAAGACTCCTGCTTCACAGACTCTCCTTGACAGACTTTCACTTTCCAGCTTGTGTTCCCGGACTGCTTTCTCGTTGCTGACCTCGTCTGCCTCTGACTGTCCTGCTTCGCCTGCTCACCGGTAAACCACTCAGCCTTCTGTCCCCGACCAAGAGCTCTGCTTTTGTCTTCCTGGTTTCTGTTTCCCTGTTCCCTGTGGCTGGTTGGAAAGATCATCACCAAGGTCTCCATTGTGAGTTTACCTGTTCATCCACTTGTGGACTTTTGCACTGTGGATTGCTTTGCCATGTGGCTGCACATTCTGCCTTTGTGTGTGCACTGCGGATTCAACTCCTAATTGGTGCTGACAAGTCCCTCCCTGTCTATGGTCAGCTTTGCACCAGTAGTGTAGCTTCCCCTGTGAGTACTCCTGGTTTTGGATTCCCTGCTCATCTGACATTGTCTCCCTCACTGCACCACTGCACATGTTGAAACTGTTTGCTGTCAGCGTGCTTTCACCTACTCTCGGCTTCAGTATGTCACACCTAGTGCTTAGGACTGAACCTGTGTCTTGGAAGGCTTCAAGTCATGACATTGACCCTTACTATTGTTTCACCTGTCTTCACACTCTGTGTTTGACAAGTGGTTTTATTAAAGACTATTACGAACTGTCCATCTGTTTGGGTTCTTACCATACCTCATCTGTTCAAATTAGCATACTCTACTTGATTGATTGATTTGATTTAGTTTTTACTTATTTATTCTTGATTCTTCTGTGTTGTTGTCTCGCCTTGTTGTTATTTATTACTTTGTTTACTATTGTACGGTGACCATGGGTGTTTTGAAAGGTATTTTTCATATAAAATTTATTATCATTATTATTATACCCGTGACAATGGAAGCATGTAGATGTTAAATAAAAGAGGCCCAATGATTGAGCCCTGAGGAACTCCATATGTAATGTTTTTCCAATTAAGATGCATGGTAGTTCTATGTAACAAAGTAGCTTCTGTCCTTAACATTTAAACCACTCTAGGACAGCATATGACAGTCTAACCCAGTGTATTCAGTAGATCTATTAGAGCTGAACTATTTCAAAGCTTATTTAGTCTCTGTAAAATTAATTATTTTACATTAAATTTACAATGTGAAGGTTTGATATGGATCCATCGTTACTAATTTGTGATGTATCTCTGTGAGGAAAGGCTTGATGAAGGCACTTTTCAAAGCATTTTGGAAAAGAACCGATGTTCTAAAGTCACTTATAAAACAGATAAAAACACGTATAGAGAAGCTTGAGGGCAGATCATTAAGACAGGCAGCTTAACTTGCTGCATAATTTCTTCCAGAGAGTCTGGTGGGACTATTGTCAGGAACATCATAATGTATTTGTTACTTGCACAAATTCCCTCTGTGTGACTGTGGACAGGAAACAGACTTGTCATGATCAATCTAATACCTTGTTTTTATTACAAAATATGCAACAAACTTCTTGCATTTGGCATGTGAAAGGACTTCAGGTGGTGGTTGCAATCAGGTTTACAATGTACCTTGCGGTGCACTTGTAATGCATTTAAAAAAATTTATTGTGATGTTTTTGTGTCCTTGTCTTAAAGAAATTTCTCATCTCAGCTGTAATTTTTAGATGGATGGTTATCCAAAATGTTTCCTACCTTTCAAAAGTAATTACTTCTGGAATAGAACCTACATGCAAGTTCTAAAAATACAGTGACGTTTCTTTTTTTTCTTCAGTGGGATTAATGAATACTGTCCAAAAGCCTAACTTCATCTGATTTGTATCTTTTTCTTATGATAAACTCCATCCATGCATCTTCATCTGCTTATCCAGGGCCAGGTTGAAGGGGAAGTGAGATGAGCAAGGTACTCCAGACGTTGCTCCACAATAACACTTCGCAGCTCCTCCTGTGGGATCCTGAGGCACTCCCAGGCCAGATGAGATGAATTATCCTTTCAGCATGTTCTGGGTCTGCCCCGGGGCCTTGTACCAGGTGGCAATCCCTGGAAAACCCAGGAGGATCCTGATCAGATGCCCAAACCATCTCAACTGGCCCCTTTTGACACAAAGCAGCAGCGGCTTTACTCTGAGCTCCTCACTGTATGTCTAAGGCTGAGCCCAGATACCCTATGGTATCTGTCACTACCCAAAGCTCATGACCATAGATGAAGGTTGGGATGTAGATGGACTGGTTAACCAAAAGCTTTGCCTTCCAGGCTCAGCTCCCTCTAGCTCCACAATAGTCCAGCTCAGTGCCCACATTACAGCTCATGGTGCGCCAAACTGCCTTTCCATCTCACAGTCTATTCTACCCCCACACGTAAGCAAGACTTTGAGACACTTTAACTCCTTCGCTTGGGGCAGAAACTCTCTCCCAACCCAGACAGGACAGTCCAGCAGAGTACCAACTCTCATCATAATAAATTACATAAAAAAATTATTACAACTGAATTAATTTGTGATCATTTTTATTATTTTTTTTTCCATTCAAAGCAGCCATACATGTTCCACTTTCACTGGCATACAATTCTTATATATATATATATATATATATATATATATATATATATATATATATATATATATATATGTATATATATATATGTATATATATATATATATATATATATATATATATATGTATATATATATATATATATATATATATATATATATATATATATATATGTATATATATATATGTATATATATATATATATATATATATGTATATATACATGCAGTACATACACATATATATCAATGTATATACATGTATATATATATAGATATATATATACTGTATATACATATGATGACTGGCTCCTCCACCCCCCTCCCCTTTTGCCTTTTTTCACCTTGTCCTTCTCCCCCCTTTGCCTTTCCATCCTGTCTTCTCCACCCTGTCACTGTCCCCCTCATCCCTCTCAGAATGCAACTTACCCCCTTTCTATAAATAGCAAATAAATTAAGATCTCAGTTCACATATTGAGCCGTTACACAAAATGAAAAATGAAGCAGGACATGCCAGGTTGGTGTTTATCTGCAGACATAGGAAGAGGTAGATCTACTGAAGGCCTACGCTTTTTAATCCTTAAAGGATAATACCTGCGAGTATTTGCTTTATTATAAAAGTTAAAATTGTGCAGGTTCTCTCTGTTTTCTCCCCCAAAAATACAATTGCAGAACTTTGTGTTTTGGAGTACAGTGCTTGTTGTGAGGACCCAGGTGCAACACACAGAGGTAGCTTTGCAGCAAATGTGTACCTTAAAGGGAACAATGTGATACCAAAAGGTGTAGATGTGATCTCATAAATGTACTTTAATCTATAAGAAATTAACTCCTAAGAGCAAAAACTACACATTTGTGAGAGTGAGCCAACTATTTCACGTTATTAGATCTCCATTATATACTACATTATTTCTGTCAATCTCTTGACTTAAAATGAAGTGTTCTCCAAAACATGTTTTGCTTTGCATAGTTTATTATCTTACTATCTTACTATATGAACGACGAAAACTGTCTGTCTGTGTGTCTGTTCCACGTTTTTCTCCTCACTGACTTGGTCAATCCATGTGAAATTTGGCACAGTGGTAGAGGGTCATGGGAGGATGTGAATGAAGCAAGGTTACATCAATTGGCCACAGGTGGGGCGCTATAGCAACCGATTGAAATTGCAAACTTTGAATGGGCATATCTCATGCCCCGTATGTCGTAGAGACATGAAACTTTGCACAGAGATGCCTCTCCTCATGAGGAGCGCCTCAATAACCCATACTTCTGGTTATATAGTTTTTCCGCCATTTTTAATTTTTTGAAAAACACTTAAAATTGATCTCTTCCTAGGAAGTGTGACCGATCTGCATGAAACTCGGTGAACATAATCTAGGGACCAATATCTAAAGTTCCCTCTTAGCAAAAGATGGAAAACTTACTAAAACTGAGCTTCTATAAGGCAGTGAATATTGTGGAGGGCGTGGCTCATCACATAAAGGTGTATAACATCTCAACTTTGTAGGCATATGAGCACACATAATCTGAGGGGACCCCTCCATTATTGACCCCATCAAACAAAATGGGGGCGCTAGAGAGCTAATTTTCTTATCTAGGCCTAACCGCCATATCAATTTTAACTAAACTTAGACGTAGAACAGGACGCCTCAAGGTGACGGGAGAAATTTAACTCTAATTGGCAACTGGGTGGCGCTATAACAACAGAAAAATGCTTAAAAATGGCTAAAATGAGAATCCCACTATTGGCAATGGTACCACTGTACTTTCAATAAAGCAATTGTACTATCAAATTCACAAAAACTCTGTCTGAATACATTGCCCATCTTAATGGGTTCAGTTGACTATTTAATCTGCAATTTCCCATGACCTGTATCCCAAACACACACTTAGGGCTCTAGTTTCGCAGACCGGGCGAGGCAGAGGTGCAGCGCACCTGCGCTTCGCCAACTGGGTGTGGCCAGGCGGATTTTGCAAGTTTGGCACACTGTGCGCCCTGGCGCAGCTACTCCTCTTTCCCACCTCCGTCCCCCTACCTGCGCAAGTCAGAATGAGGGAGGAGAGAAGGCGTGGAGTGGGTTTTACACACATCACACCAATCAAATGAGCCCCTCTCTTTGCCCTTAAATGCGCCGCACGAAGGCGTAATGAGAGTTTACTCAATTCGCCATGGCAGAAGAGAGCAGCAGCGTCAGACGGCCAAACTCCTCCCAGGAGGAAACTGATGTTTTGGTCCGGGAGGTCCAAGCTCATAGTGTCCGAATATACGGAACTGCGAGCAGACCTCCACGGGCTGATGATGCAAAGGTAGCCTGGGAGGAGGTCACCACAATTGTAAATCAATGTTGCGTTTCTTTCGTGTGCGCGCGCTCTCTCTTTCTCTCTCGCAGTCTCACTCTGTTTCTTTTCTTTTGACTTTTCTAAGATGACAGATGCTGAATATATACTCCCTATCTGATGCTGTGGCTGTTTGTGGTTGGCTGAGAGGGATGTGAACTCATTAGTTTGCAGCTGTGTTAATCAAATCAAGTTGGGTTTCCATTACGCGTGCTAAACATGCCAAACGGTAGCAATCCCCTTTGATCTGACATCAGATGTGACGGGACAGTCGATATAGAGATACATTTATGTGCTGATTGCAGATAGTTGCATTGAATAGTGATGTTTGTGGCTATTTATTGCATCGTTAATGTGCCTGACATTCTGGAAACCTGCCTGTGAGGTTTTGGTGACGTGTGCGCACTGTCCGCCAGTCAGCCAAACTTCCACTTACACTGGCTGCGTTCCACCTGGGCGTTCTACCTGGTTTCAGCTGGCGAGCTTTTAGCGCACCTTCAGCGAAGCCTTTTGGCACGAAACTGTCATTGCGCCAAGCTGGATCTGTCGACACCTCCCCCTGCTGCGCCGCCACACCCATCTTAGCGCACCTCGGTCTGCCAAACTACCAAACTGAGCGCGCCTCAGGCTGTACTGCTCGGAACTAGCTCTGCGTGGAGTTCGCCACCCTGCGCTGCGCTGGGAAACTAGAGCCCACCATGTGAAACTCTACGTGGGCAACTGTGCACTCAATGGGTATGGACTAGTTAACATTAATTTTGCAAAAAACTGGTAAGCAGGTCATTTCAAGCTTGGTGATAGCCAAGTTCATATTGTTTGGTCGATTTTAAGAACATCAAAAAGACTGAACTTTGAAAAAAGGAGGGAATATTTATCAGCTCGACGCAGATAGAAGTGAATGAACTGTTTCTCTAATTGACCGGTATTCTCCTTTAACTAAGGAAAAAAGTACTAAAGCCTGTATTGACAGTGCATCTCGAAAAGGGCAGCAATTCTTGAACTACATACAAAAAAATAAAAGTTTTTTCCCCCCAAATAAACACTGGACTAATCAAACTTCTTGGCACCTATAACTAAATATTTTCTACCTCAGCCTACCCTGAAATTACAATTACATCTACCTCGTTCCTCATATCACATAGCTCCTTCAGATTTGAGTCGATTGTCTGCAGCTTGTTCTGCAGTCTCTTACTAGCACCATTTGCTCCTGCTTTGTTCAGAATCCCCGGAAGCTGACGAACCTGATTCGCCGTGGCAGAAGCAACCCAAGTGTTGATTCGTGCATTAAGTTCTGAGAGGTTAAGTCCCGAAGTTTCTCCTTGTCTTTTGCTGTCCTCAGATGGGAGCTTGTGCACGATCTGACGCAGCCGCTTGATGTTTATTTTCTGGTGAGCAAAGAAATCTGGGAGGATTTCTTTGAGGTAGTCGCCTCCATCTGCAGGAAATAAATGAGATAATCAGAAACTGATAAGGAAACATGACTGCAGAACTGGGGCGTCGCTAGGAGTTGAAAACATCCGGGGCTTTAACCCTGAAGTGGGACCAATTTTTTACCCGGGGTACGCAGGTTTCTCCCTCGGGAAAATTTTGAATAAATCCCTGTTAAACACGTGATTTTAACGTATTTTGACAAAGAATTTTGAAGAATGAGCACTCGTCTTCTACCTGACTCCCATAAAGAAAACCTCTGAAAACTGTAGTGGAGGAGGGGGCTTGGCTTAGGCCTGCCTAATGTTACAGCTTAGTCTCGCTCATATTATGTTTAAAACTGAAAAGACCTATATGCGCTGCATCATATAGGCTAATAAAGCAGCAAATGCAAATTTCAACACTCACTGCAATGAGTCTGTTTACCAACAATGGAATGCCCAGGTCTAATGAAGTCCATGCTTCAGAACAAGTCCTTCACATAATACTGGAGTAGAGCCACTTTTCTGACCTAATTTTTGCAGATTTCCTGATTTCCTCTTGACCCTCCAATATCCGTAAACATGGCTTCCACCATATAGGCCTACTTTTGAACCTGAAGACCACACCTCAGATTTCAGTCTGCAAACTTCAGCTCATGCTGCAGATACAGTAGCCCCCAGCAAAGCACCAGGATGTTTCTTTTTTAGGAAATGAGGTGACTATAACTGATGAGTGGCTGTTTTTAAGGTTGTTGTAAAAACCATAAAGTGCTGCTTTGGATAATAGGCACTAGTGACTTAAAGTGTGTTTGTTTTGGTCAATGCGACAACCATTAAAAAGCAAAATTGGCAACATGACATACTTCTTCCCCTTTTCCCGCATGAACTTCACAGGCTGGTAATCTTACTTTTTGATTTGAGCTCTTCGCAGGTGGTGCACACGCTGTCATGCCAGGTGGAGCCCTTTAGCACCAGCTCCTGGCCTGGAGCGTTGCAGCTTTTGTGTAGAGTGCAGTTCTGGTGAGGAGAGACGGTGTTGGAGAAGGTGCCGATGGGACAGCTGTGGCACACTGTGTCCTCATCAGGTGTACCTGGAGGAGACATGCACATTAGTTTTAGATAAAGGAGGAGAACCACTTCTGTCTTCTTGCCCAGGATGAGTCATGCTTTGACTGCCAGCGCAGCAACAGATTTGAGTCTTTCTTTACATGCAACAAAAAACTGTGGAAATATATATGTGAGAAATTGACATGCATTAAACATTAAAACGGTGCTGGTGTATAAGTGGACTCCTTCAGGAGCATCATTCCACAGATTTTTGTTGCTGTGTAATAAAAAATATGTAAAACACTGGAAATGTAGTTAAAGCTATTGCCTGTGGAGGGCAGTAAATTTCAGTCTATTTACATGTTAAAACTCAGAACTCTGATTCAGTCTTTTAAATCCAGTTTAAAGCCTGCTATAATCTATGTGGTCACATCCATTTAGATTAGGGACAATTTAACAACAACAGACTTTAAGTCTTATCAAATAAAATAATTTAAAGGCAAGTATTCACATCAATAAAAAGTTATTCTATGAAAGTAGTTGCTAAAGTAATGCAAAGCAGCAGTTGCCACTATATACACTGAGCGCCCCTGGAGTCCTGCAATGCATCATGGACACTGGAGTCAAATTAAGTTTTGAATAATTTAACCAAAAGTAAGTTGCTCTAATGGGCGTCATATGGTCCACCTGTGAGGCATTAGGAGGATTTACAGTATCACTTATGGGGCATTTGGAACTGTTCTTTATTTATCAGAGGAGGGGGTGGCTGCGTTGTGCCTTCATTCATTTTTTTTTCTTTTTTCACCTTCCCCAAACTACAAAATTGTTTTCTTTGAGCCTCCCTGAGTGACTGGTGAAAAACACTTGACCCTTGTTCTGTCATAAATTAGTTATTGGACTTTGTTATTGGTTATTGTTAATATTTGTTATTGGACATTTGCTCTGTTCATCTCACTTCAACCATTGTTTTGCAGTAGTAAAATGTATCTAGTGGACTGAAAAAGTAATTTGTTATATTACTTGAATAGGCTATCTTAAGTTGAATTTGTATTTGTGATATTAATAATTTATGTAATTAAAAGGTTGATACTTTGTGCTGTGTGATAATATCATATACCCCTCATATATAACTAACAGTCCCTTAGTACTGTTCTGTTTGCCTAGGTTATTAGGAATATAATTTATGCATGGGTGTAGATTTCAGGGGGTATGCAGGGGACCCCACCCCCCTCAATATTTCAAACATGTGCATTTATCCCTCCAGTAAATACACAAAGTAGCAGGGGACTTTTATTTTAAGACATTTACACCATGATGAATGAATGATTTGATGTTAAACTTAAAAACAGCCTGAATAACCAGTAACAAGTATGAGCCTTGACACTGTGGTCGCTGTGGTTCCGTTCTCCCCTAAACGAAACCCTGCAGCAGCAGCCTACCTTTGGTCAGCACCCCTTGTCCGCACGGACACTCGCTGTGGCGGAGGCACATGTCCCACTTCTCCTTGTAGTAGTATCCCGGTTTACATTCACACTGGCAGTCACTCTGTGCTGTGCACGGCGTCTTCACCACCTGGTACTGTCCGCACACCCCGCAGCGCAGACACTTACCGATATAATTCCATACCTCTGTAAATGAGCCCGTCGGACACGGCGAGCACTCGCTCATTTGCGTGGTCGTGCAGCGTGATCGCAGATAGGTCCCGGGGGCACAGCGGTCGCACTCTACCGAGACCCCGGTGATCGGGTCCTTGTCTGTGAAGGTCAGAAGCGGTTCGACGACACCGCCAACAAGAACGGCGGGCAGTGACAGCAGCACCACCGAGAGGAGACATCTCAGCATCTGCAAGTAAAAAGGAGACAGGAAATGACTTAAAGAAATATGGTGTTATACGAGATGATACAAGGGAAATAAAGAAATCTAGGGAGATGCAGCGACAAGGAAACATGTAGAAATACCGGGAAACATCAAGTAAATACAAGAACAAGCTCGGGGGAGAACTGGTGTCACACTTGGAACAGGTTAGACAGAGCGCAATCCAAATTATCAATCTAATTTACTAAAATAATACAAATGTTGGAAATGTCTGTCTGTCATGTATTTAAAGGATTTTCCCGAATCAGATGAATGTTTCCATCATGTCTGAAAGTCTCTGAAAACAACAATAAAATAACCTATGAAATAGCCCGCACGTTAAAAAAAAATCCTCTGAGAAGTCAGCTGTATAAAAATAAACCCTGAGGAGTGAGATGTGGCCCACAGACAGTATTTTGCAGTGAGAAGTCTCGGCTTGTCAGTGCCTCCAGCTGTACTCCGGCTCTCCACCTACCATCGTAAACCTGTTGTGTTGCTGTTGCAGGCTGCAGCGATCTGCCAGGAGGAGGATGGTGCTCTCACTGCCTCCACTGCTCTATTTATTAGTCTGCATGACGCGTCTCAATTTACATTCATCAATCAAACGGTTTTTTTTTGCATGTTTTGGGAGTGCCCTGGCTTCATCATGACGATGGTATTTGAAAAGAGTCACCCCTTATTTATGGTAAGCTTTAAAGTTGCTCCACTTCCCAAAAGTATTTTAAAGGTTAGGCCGCATGGTTCATTGCGTAATTTTAGCCAGTCGAGGATTCCACATCCACAAACCTCTGATCACTGATGTCACTTTCAATTTCTCCCAGATAAGAATTATTATGAACCCAAATCTCCACGAATTAATCCTCATCCATTTTATGTATCTCAGATTTCTTGCTCAAGATTTTTTTTACAAGGTAAAATAAAATATATTCTAATCTACTACTGGAGTTGATGCTGGGTTTTTAGAGATACTCAGCCTTAAGTTAAGGATCTGAAACGATCACAGTTCATCTCTGTTGGATTGCAGAGAGAAAAGAGACCCACCCCTCTCTCCCAAATGGTAGGCAGCACTGTTGGAGTATAAACTTAGTTACTGTATTCATAGGTGTAGATTTTGAGGGGATACAGAAGACATGTGCCCCTCAGTATTTAGACCCCTGAGGACTTTTATTTGGAAAAAATGAAATACATTTACATACTAACTTGATGCCGAAAAGGCACAAATCGATGCATAAAATTCACCAGAGGCAGAAAATTAAGAACTCTTTTCAAAAAGAAAAAATGTGCATTGCCCAATAAAAAGCGACATAAAGCCTTGACATAATCCACCCAGCCAATAAAATGACCCCAAAAGGTGTGTCTGTGACAAATTCTTTACACAGTTTCTTCTTGTCCAAGTTTTCTAGTCTCTGTGAACATGACAACACATATCAGCTTTTATCTATTTATTTATTATTTATTAAGTACTTATGTGTTACAACTTTCCAGTGATGTCAAATATAATATAACACATGTTCGCAGGACTGGTCAATACTGCAAGTCCCTAGAACTAACACTGAATTGGGAAAGATTGCTTTTAGATCCTTTGCACTTTGAAGCTGTAAAAACCCTGTTTTTAACTGTTACTGTTTTTACTTTTTTTTACTGACTTACTCAGGTCTCTTGAAAATGAGATGTTGAGGTGTGTTATTGTTTGTTTGTAGAAAACTGATGACACCTTGTGGACAAATGACATCACTGCTTTTTTTTTCTACAGGCGCACATAATAACTTAAGTCCATAGAATTACTTCAGTGGATTTGCGTGAAAAGATTTCATGTTGTAAAGTTGACGCAAACCTGATTTTTATCCTTTTTATCCTTCCAAATAATCAGAACGTAGGTGATCAATATCTACCAGTGATAAAAGGTAGGCCTGGGCAGTTTGATATGGAATGATGGAATGATACAGTGATTGAGACTATATATTGTCTTAGATTTAGGACATTGTAATAATAAAAATAAGTGTTGTCTTTCCCTGGTTTCAAAGGCAGCATTACAGTAAAGTCATGTCATTTTCTAAACTTTCCGGACTGTTCTGATATTCACCTTTACCCAGTTAGTCATTATATTCACATTACTGATGAATACCGATCAAAAATCTCATTGTGTAAATATGTTGTGAAAGCATTGACAGTCAACCCTACATCATTGTTGTGGTATTGATATCAAGGTATTTGGTCAAAAATATTGTGATATTTGATTTTCTCCATATTGCCCAGTCCTGATTAATTAAATATGTGCCTCATAGGTGAAGACCTTTGGTTTTTATTGTGATTTAATGTTTTAGTATAATATAATTAAACATTTTGGACAAAAGTGCTTATATACAATTGAATTAGTCACTTTAAGGAGTAAATGACTGTAGATAAAAACTAGTTTTGTAATTCCCATCCCCTAAAATGTTGTTAAAAACACCCCAAAGAGTAAGATGTCAAACGAGGTTAGTTGATTACTGTCAGGACGAGATCTGTTAAATCTTCTGAAAATATAAAATGGCTTATTTTATTGGTTAAAAACAAACATTTATAAACCATTACATATTCTACGGTGCTATGGATTATGAAATAAACTCTGAATCTAATTTGACAAGTTTTAGTATTTTAGTATTATTTTAGTAATAGTAATAGTAGTATTTTATTTTAATGAAAATAAAGCAATGAAACCTTTTTTTATGAGCAAGGTGTTGTGGTTTGTATCTCGACACTTTTATTTTGATAAGCTTGTTCCTGTTGTGTGTGTGTGCTTGGGTAACTTGACACTTGTTCTTCCGGAGGCACCCTTCTCACCTGCTGTGTCGAGGAGTGATTGGACTCACCTGTCCCTGCTTTGCAAATCAAGCCTGCTACTTGAAGCCTGCTGAGACACTCCTCGACGCCAGAGTATACAGAGAACCTCCGTGGTATCAGCTTGGCTCTCGTTTGGTAAATTGTGAATTTCTTCTTGTGAATTTTGGTGAGTGTTTTAACCGTGTCTCTCCTCTGTCTTTTCCAGTGCCTCCCGTGCCCACACAGCCCAGCACTCTCAGGACATCTTTTGTGTTTTTTTGAAGGACTCAGACTTTTGGATTAATTGTGGACAGACTCGCTCTTGTTTAAAGAATAAATCTTTGTTCAACCTGCTCCGCCTCCGCTCCTGGGTTCCCTCATTGCATCACACGTCACAGAATACTCTGGCCAACATGGACCCAGCGGAATCGGATCCCATCAAGGCTGCCCTCGCTCGACAAGTACTTCGGCTCGGACAACATGAAAATATGTTCCGGGGAATCATGGAAACCCTCCAGAATCTCAGCGCTCAGGTCACTAACCTCACTGAACAGCTTCGAATCTCAGACCACCACGCCACCCCTGAACACCCCTCTGTGAGTACTGCACCCTCTTCCTCGCCAGCCCCAGTTTCACTGCACCCCAGCCCTCACAAAGAGCCCTATGTCCCAGCCCCCGAACCTTACGCCAGTGAGATTGGGGGGGGCCAGTGGTTTTGTGTTACGTTGTTCTCTAGTGTTTGATCAGCAGCCCTTTAGTTACCCCACAGATAGAGCTAAAATCGCCTACACTGTTAATTTACTCCGGGGTAGAGCAGCTCAGTGGGTTACCGCGTTATGGGAACAGGAATCCCCCATCCTTTCCTCTTTTGATAATTTCACCAGTGAACTGTGTAGGATTTTTGACCACCCCCGGCAGGGTCAGGAAGCAGCTAAGCGGTTGTTTTCTCTTGGTCAGGGTTCCAGATCAGTGGCTGATTTTTCCATTGATTTCCGGATCGCAGCCTCAGAGAGTGGGTGGGGTGAGCTAGAATTAAAGGGGGTTTTCCTACGTGGGCTTTCCAGTGAGCTTAAGGATGAACTAGCCTCCAGAGATGAGCCTGACTCCTTGGAGTCCTTGATTTCCCTAGCCATCAGAATTGATAACAGACTCAGGGAGAGGCGTCAGGAGAGGAGACTGTCCAGTTTCACCAGAGGTAGAGAGTTAGCGCCCCCTGCAGTTCTGTCAGCTTCCTCCAGCCCTCCCTCTCCACCTCGAGCTCATGCCACTCCCTCCAACTCCCCTGTTGAGCCCATGCAGCTGGGCAGGACCCGGCTACACCCCAGCGAACGTCAGCGGCGAGTCAACCTGTGACTGTGCATCTACTGTAGCCAGGCTGGGCACTTCCTGGCTTCCTGTCCCCAAACCCCAAAAGAGCAGGCTCACCAGTGAACGAGAGCGCACTGGTGAGTCAGTCTTCCCCTACCCCTAGCTCTCCTGCTCGTATCACTGTCCCTTCCTGTCTGCTCTGGGGTCGGGAGTCACTGCCATTAAAGGTACTGATCGACTCTGGGGCCGACGAGAGTTTCATCCAGGACGAATTGGCCACTCAGCTTAACCTGCCCCTAGAGCCCTTAACCACCCCTAGAAATGTCACCGCCCTTGATGGTAGGTTAATAGCTCAGGTTAAGCTCGGCACTGCTCCGGTCACCCTCATCATCTCTGGGAACCACCGTGAGGACATTCAGTTGCTGGTCATTCCTTCCCCCCATGTTCCCCTGGTCCTGGGTCTCCCTTGGTTGCTGCTTCACAATCCCCAAATTGATTGGAAAGCCTCCCGAATCACTAATTGGAGTCCTCATTGTCATTCCCATTGCCTCCGCTCGGCCAATCCCTTCTCCCCTCGGCCCCCGGTGACTCCCTCACCTCCTCCGGACCTCACCTCTGTGCCTCCTGAGTATCACGACCTTGCCCCCGTGTTCAGTAAGGAGTTGGCTCTCTCTCTTCCCCCTCACCGGCCCTACGACTGCTCCATCGACCTCCTCCCTGGCGCTCCCCTTCCCTCCAGTCGACTATACAACCTGTCACGCCCTGAGAGGGAGGCTATGGAGGCATTCATCACGGACTCGTTGGCCTCTGGATTCATTCGGCCCTCCTCCTCTCCTTTGGGGGCGGGGTTTTTCTTCGTCAAGAAGAAAGATTCCACTCTACGCCCCTGCATAGATTTCCGTGGCCTCAATGACATCACTGTTAAAAATAAGTACTCTCTCCCTCTCATTGACCCCTCCTTTGAGCCCCTTTGTTCCGCCACCCTCTTTACCAGGTTGGACCTGCGGAACGCCTACCACCTCATCAGGATCAAGGAGGGAGATGAGTGGAAAACCGCCTTCAACACCCCTCTCGGACACTATGAGTACCAGGTCATGCCTTTTGGTCTAACCAACGCCCCTGCTGTTTTCCAGGCCCTGGCCCACATTCTGATTTTTTCCCGCACCCTTGAGGAGCACCGACAGCATGTTCGTCGTCCTTCAGAGGCTTCTGGAGAACAAGCTCTTTGTGAAACCCGAAAAGTGTGAGTTCCACTCTGCCTCAGTGGGTTTCCTCGGCTACATCATCGCCAGGGGCCAGCTACAACCGGACCCGGCCAAGATTCAAGCGGTTACCGACTGGCCTACTCCCTCAACCCGCAAGGAGCTCCAGAGATTCCTCGGGTTTGCTAACTTCTATAGGAGGTTCATTCGGGACTACAGCAAGGTGGCCACTCCCCTGACCAGACTCACATCCCTGAGCTCCCCTTTCCGGTGGTCTCCTGAGGCCCAGCAAGCATTCACCAATCTCAAGAGGCTCTTCACATCCGCCCCTGTCCTAAAACACCCTGACCCCTCCCTACAGTTCGTGGTCGAGGTGGACGCTTCGGATTCTGGAGCTGGAGCGGTGCTTTCCCAGAGAGATCCCCTTTCCAACAAGCTGCACCCCTGCGCTTTTTTTTCTCGCCGCCTGTCCCCCGCTGAACGTAACTACGACGTGGGTAATGGAGAGTTGCTGGCTGTGGTTTGGGCTCTTCAAGAGTGGAGGCACTGGCTGGAGGGCACGACGGTTCCGTTTTTGATTTGGACTGATCACAAGAACCTCGCCTATCTACGCTCCGCCAAGAGGCTTAACCCCCGCCAGGCCCGGTGGGCTCTGTTTCTGAGTCGTTTCAACTTTTCCCTCTCCTATCGCCCTGGTTCCCGCAACATGAAACAGGACGCCCTGTCACGTCTCCACTCCCCTTCCTCGGACTCGGAGAACACGGACCCCGTCCTCCCTCCCTCCTGCTTCGTGGGACTGGCCTCCTGGGAGATCGAGTCCATCATTGCTGAGGCACAAGAGCGGCAGCCCGACCCTGGTACCGGACCCCCTGACCGGAGATTTGTGCCCGACTCGGTCCGTTCCCAGGTTCTCCAGTGGGCCCACTCGTCGAGGCTTACGTGTCACCCTGGCTTTCACCGTACTCAAGTTCCTCCGTCAAAGCTTCTGGTGGCCCAGCATGTACCGGGACACACGTGAGTTCGTTGCTGCCTGCTCTGTCTGTGCCCGAGGAAAGACCTCTCATCAACCCCCCGCTGGTCTTTTACGTCCTCTCCCCATCCCTAGTCGTCCCTGGTCCCACATCGCTCTGGACTTCATCACGGGGTTGCCCCCGTCAGAAGGTAACACTGTGATATTGACTATTGTGGATCGTTTCTCTAAGTCTGTTCACTATGTGCCACTCCCTAAACTGCCTTCTGCCCTCGAGACTGCCCGTCTACTAGTTAACCATGTCTTCAGGCTTCACAGGATTCCTCTCGACGTGGTGTCGGACCGGGGACCCCAGTTTGCCTCACAAGTTTGGAGGGAGTTCTGCGGAGCAATAGGAGCCACGGCCAGTCTGTCATCAGGCTATCACCCCCAGACCAACGGCCAGACAGAGCGGGCCAACCAAAACCTAGAGTCGGCCCTTCGCTGTGTCGCTGCCCATCACCCCGTCACTTGGAGCTCCCAGCTCCCCTGGATTGAGTACGCCCATAACTCCCTCACCAGTTCGGCCACAGGTATGTCCCCGTTCATGTGCTGCCTGGGCTACCAACCCCCCCTCTTCCCAGAACGGGAGCTTGCTGTGGCGGTCCCGTCAGTCCAGGAACATCTCCGGAGGGTGAGAGAGGTGTGGCGGGTCGCCAGGTCAGCACTCACCCGTTCCACGGAGAGGAACAAGCACCTTGCTGACGCCCACCGCTCCTCCGCTCCTGCCTATCGTCCCGGCCAGATGGTGTGGTTGTCGTCACGTGACCTCCCCCTGGATGTCGAGTCACGTAAGCTCTCCCCTCGCTTTGTTGGCCCCTTTGAGATTTTGAAAGTGATTAACCCCTCTGTTGTCAAGCTCAGACTGCCGGACTCCATGAAGGTCCATCCTTCGTTTCATGTGTCCCTGTGAAGCCTGTCAGCTCCAGTGAGCTCAGCCCTCCTACCGTCGCCCCACCTCCCCCCGGCTCATTGACGGCCATCCCGCCTTCACTGTCTCTCGGATCCTGGATGTTCGCCCGCGGGGACGGGGGTTCCAGTTTCTGGTGGACTGGGAGGGGTACGGTCCTGAGGAGCGATCGTGGATCTCACGGGGCCTTATTCTGGACGATTCACTTCTCCGGGAGTTCTACGCGGCCCATCCAGACAAGCCTGGGAGAACGCCAGGAGGCGTTCGTTGAGGGGGGGGGGTACTGTTGTGGTTTGTATCTCGACACTTTTATTTTGATAAGTTTGTTCCGGTTGTGTGTGTGTGTGCTTGGGTAACTTGACACTTGTTCTTCCAGAGGCACCCTTCTCACCTGCTGCGTCGAGGAGTGATTGGACTCACCTGTCCCTGCTTTGCCAATCAAGCCTGCTACTTAAAGCCTGCTGAGACACTCCTCGACGCCAGAGTATACAGAGAACCTCCGTGGTATCAGCTTGGCTCTCGTTTGGTAAATTGTGAATTTCTTCTTGTGAATTTTGGTGAGTGTTTTAACCGTGTCTCTCCTCTGTCTTTTCCAGTGCCTCCCGTGCCCACACAGCCCAGCACTCTCAGGACATCTTTTGTGTTTTTTTGAAGGACTCAGATTTTTGGATTAATTGTGGACAGACTTGCTCTTGTTTAAAGAATAAATCTTTGTTCAACCTGCTCCACTTCCGCTCCTGGGTTCCCTCATTGCATCACACGTCACACAAGGATAATTTTATTCGGTCTCAACTAATACTAAGTGTTTAGATAGTCTCCTCTGAGCCTTTAATTTGACTTTAAAAGTTCTGCAAACATCACAGAAAATATGATATGAGATATTTATAGGATAATGAGGTAGAGTAGTGGCCCGGAAATAGACTACTAGGGAACACCGATTTGTCTGCCCAGCACTTTTATACAAACTATTTCTCACCTAAGTTACAATTTCTTAACTGTTTATAAACTTGGTCAATGAGAACTTGTTTCTGCATTTCACTTAATACTGTGCATGTTACAAGTCAAGTTAATTTGCTGTTATTGACTGCTGTTATTACTAGGCTATTATGTAGCCTAGTATCTGTGAACTGCCTTTGGTAATCAGCCGTTCAAAAAGATATGACTTGGTCCTTTATGTATCCTCACAAGCCTAACATCCTACCAGCTCCTTTTTTCCTTTTTTAATGCTTTGAGAGTTTTGGAAACACTTGTTGAAACATTGAATTAAAAAGCCTGGAACCTGGAACACAAACTCCAATAGCCTTGGAACCATGGTTGCAACCACAGTTACTGTAATTACTAATAAATCTGCCAATTTAATAAATCAGTTTTGGTTTAATCAGACATCTCCAAAGATGGTGTGAATATACAAAGTGAGAGCCCAAGATAACATTTTCATACTTCTGATTTTAATAATTTAGAGTCCAAACCTCTAAAACCTCAATTTGCAATGATAATAAACATAACGCAGTTAATTCTCATAATTTCACAATCAACCATTTGGGAGTTTAGCTGAAAATAGGATGAAATTACTCTGAACAATCCTTTGACATAGATATTGCGACTGTGAGCTGAAGCATCATCACAGCCTTTTTCTCTCCTCTGACATCTTCAGAATGATTCAGTCTGACAGCTAGTGGGGAATTTGAACAAATTTCCATGAGCAGCCATCATGTTTTTCCATCTTCAGAGCATAAAGCCAAGACCAACAGCTGCCCTCCACAAGGTGTGGTCATCTCACATCAGTTCACGTTAATGTTAAGCCTTTCCCCAATGTCCAGTCAGGTTTCCATTGAGCCTTGCCACCCTGCAGACCACAACCATAAACCCTGCATTTGCGAAACAAGTTATTTTTAATCAGACAGATTCTTGGTCATACTATGAATAAAAGCATTGTCATATTTGTGGGAAAGGAAATATAATGGGGGTGATGCGGTGGTGTGGTGTTTAGCACTCTTGCCTCACAGCAAGAGGGTCGCCAGTTCAATCCCAGGTTCTCTCTGTTTTCCATGTTCTCCCTGTGTCAGCGTGGCTTCTCTCTAATGCTTGAAGATAATTTGGAATGAAGGGTTTGAATTATTGCATGGGATTATTATCAAATTCTAGGCTAGCAAGAGTAATGCAACAACAAATAAATAGTAGATGACACAAATATGTGAGGTCATGTACTCTTCATATAAGTTAATAAAAACCCATATACAAAAAATTTGTATATATTTGATTTAAAGGCATCAGTTTGGTGAATTAGTTAGGCAGAAGTTATGATGGCAAAATATGCCTAGATTTCAACATCTTTGTGCTTTTTATGTGTGAAAAAATATTCTATTTTCACTGATAAAAACACTAGTGGTATGTTATGGTGAAGGGTTACACTTAAGAAAAATGGCGAACATACTGATCTGCCTCTGGAGGGCCAGTGTTTCCCCTATATGCAACTATATGCAGCTGCTGTTTTTTGGGGTTCTTTTCCGTCTTAGCTCTTTAGAAACTTCCGTTATATTATTTGGCACTATGGACACTTCATATCCAGGCTCATAGAACAGGTCTATACCTTGTCCTCTTATTAAACAAACTAAATAGCCTTATGTTATTTGTCTTATTTACATGACGGCATGTCATTTCTGTCTCTACATGGGTGCGCGTTTACAACTCTCCTCTGCTCTCTGTATCGGCGGAGTTTCACCCCGATGCCCCCCCTATGGCAGGGCAAATTAGACTATGGCGGGCTGCCATAGTCTCGTCAATGTATGGGAAACAGTGTTGACTCACTTCATCTGTCAGCTAGCAGTATCGTCATCTTCCTGTCAACTGAATTAAAGTTTTCCACGTTCCGCCGATACATCAGATAATGTCCTGCGTGTTGTTTCAAAATAAAAGCTGTCATGTGTGTTAATAGGCTATGTTTACCATACTGTTTGGGGCTTCTTCTATTTTTTTCTCTCTGAAATTTTTTACCGTGGTCCGGACCTTGGTGACCTCATAGCTGGCCAAGGACCTTGCTTGGTATGGTCACAATTAAAGGGCACTTTAAAATCTGCAGTTTTATCACACAACAATGACACAGATGTAACTTTTGAGGGAGCGTGCCATTGACATGCTGACTGCAGGAATGTCCACAAGAGCTGTTGCCCCTGAACTGAATGTTCATTTCACTGCCATAGAATGTCTCCACTGTTTTTTCCTGGCCCTGTGCGCGCAAAGCTCAGATTTTACCCCCAGTGTCACACAAAAGACTGCTCGGCATGTATTTTTCACATCGCAGGGATTTTTCGTGGACATTTTTACAGGAAACTACAATGCAGAAGTGCGCTCGACTATGGATGCCGGAATGACTGCAGACATTCCTCGCAGAGTACGCCCGAGTCTGTGAGCACCTGTGTCTGCCTCTTCGCCAAGCACACAGTGAGCAGGAGAGAGAGGGGGGTGCGAGTGTGCATGCGCTGAGCCCTCTACTGTAGCCTGGAGTTTCTTTAACAGTGACGGGGAGTCGATAATGGCGGACAGTTTAGTCTCGAAGAAATCAAAGAATGTGCCAATATGGCAACACTTTGGCTTTGAGCCAGACGAAGGAGGCAACCCTTGTTTGCACTGATTCAGTAAGATAAAACTGCAAATTTATTTGTAAGGAACAAAAGTCGTTTCTTATTTTAAATGAGTCAATTCCACTCCAAGTGGCGAAAATCCAGTATTACCGACTTGATTTTTTTTTCTCATACCGACCCAACCCTAGTGGGGGGTTCAAACCACAAACCAAAGACATGCAGGTAAGATTAATTGGTGACCATAAATTGTCTGTAGGTGTGAATGTGAGTGTAAATGGCTGTCTTTCTCTATCTGTCAGCCCAGTGATAGTCTGGCGACCTGTCAAGGGTGTACCCTGCCTCTCACCCAATGTCAGCTGGGATAGGTTCCGACCCCCTGAGACACCCGACAGGATAAGCAGTTACGGAAATTGAATGAATCAAGGATGTCACCAATATTTTTCTCCCTAAAAATGGCAGTACATCCAACCAGCCTCACAACCGCATAAGTCAGCTATAATGAAGAACTGCTGTCAGGTCAACACCCTGACTAGGATGATTAGTATGCAGATGAGCTTCCCTGAGATGGTTTATTATTGCATCATCTTTTTTTAAGGGAGAATCCCTTTTACAATTTGTTTACACACAAACCCATAGCCATGACCTCAGGAGGAAGCCATGTTGCCATGGTAACAGCTGGGGGATCCAAATAAAAACCAGTCAATAAATTAGCATGAGGCTTGGGAAGAAGAAACCCTCTTGCAACACGTCTCAGCATGTTACATGTTTGTGAAAGAAGAAGCAAGACTGTGTATTTAAGTTAACTGTCTGTCGTTATGGTAACAGCATTATACTCATGATTTTTGTTTTTTAGGATAAACAGAAACAATTTTGTTTGACTCACACATATTTGTGACAGCAGTTTGTTCTCAAGAGAAGAAAAAACTGTCTGTGGATCATTTACCTTCCCATATCCTCTTTTGCACTTTCACTCTGACTCTGCATTTTCACTTTTTCTGTAAAGGCTACTCCTGTAAATCTTTCCACTCATTCACTGGACATGTTGCAACAGTGGTAGTTTTATTGAGTGTCCACACTCCAGACAGTGGGATGGGAACACTTGCTGTTTTGTGGGTGGAAAACCATGCCAGGTTCTGTATGTGGAAAAACACCAAAGGCTTCAACTGACCCTTCTTAAAGGAATACCCCAACAATATGGGAGTTATGCCCTTTCTCTATCATTTTCATAGTGAGTCATAGTATGACCAATATATTTTTTGTGTCTGTATGTCCAGTGGCTGGGTCTCAGCGGTTAGCATAGCGGCTTAGCTTAGCGAATTCAATTGAAGTCTATAGGGGGTCAGTAGCCTGCTTGGTAAAAGTGAACAAATAAACGTTACAGAAACCCTGAAGCTGGTATTTCTACATGTACATTTAAAATAAACATGTTTAAACATTAATTTGAAAAACGAGAGTCCTTTTTAGTCATTTTAGAAGAAGTTTGATACACGGAACTATAGTGACACATGACAGTTAGCTTCACTGCAGGTAGTCTGTGGGAATTTCTCTCTTGCTCTTTTTTACCATTACAAAAAAGAAAACAAAATGTTTTTTAATGACAGAAATTTAAACAAATTGTTTTTCCACATAATGATTATTATGAAATAAAAACAGCCTGCAACTGTCTGTGCTGGATGCTGGGCAGTTGGAAACATTAGGTAGCCTAACTCAGCCTGTATTAAAATTACAGACAATATTAAAATTGTCCAGTTATGCTTTCATTTAGATTGAATAATGGCTGTTAGATGACATCTATAGATACAGACTTTTTTATTCCCATTATTATTTTGAGATGATGATCTTAATTTATTTTGATTGAAAAGTTAATAAATATTTTGGGTTTTTTTAAGTCTTTAATTAATGTTAAGAGAATTTTCCATTTTGGGATTTTACAGTAAAAATTACATTTATACTGTAAAAGATGGCCTTTAGCACATTTTTTATGGCGGCTTTTAATCTTGCATCAAATAGTGAATTGCATACATACTTGCAAGACAGTTGCAAGCCTTCAGAGTCAGAGTTATGTAAAGCTGTAAAGCTTTTAATGGGTCAGTTAGATCCTAGAGATGTGGTGAGAACAGCTGCGCCGGGGATGCAGGGAGAAGGAGGTTAAAGTGGTGGAACAACCAGCTGAGACTGACATAGAGACACATGGCTTGTGTGACAAAAAATAAACTGTTCAATTTTTGTCATGAATTCTGCATTCAGAGTTAGAATCCTTTATTTCGTTAGAGCTATATATCTTTTTTCCATTGCCTTTTTATGTGTGCACCTTTTTAAGTATAGCTCTGAAGTGATGTGTGCCTTTTTTTTTGGTTTTGAGTCATTATCACTGTAGTTTATTGTAGCTGTACATATTTGTACTAAAAGGATCAGTAAAAGCAAATGTAAAGTCAAAGTCAACATCCTGGGAAACACCTGCTGTCGCCACTGAAAGGCTTGGTGTGCAATGGAAACATTCAACAAGATATTTATAGTTGACACCAATTTACTTAAACTGTTGCTGACATCATCTCCAAATAAACTCCAGGCAAGTGGAGCCCTAAATGTTTACGAATAACATAGATTCTGAGTCCGTGCAGGCAGTGCTCACATCAGATGTTTCCATCCAACTGTACGCCACTACACTATGTAATCACTGGTGGCGTGTGGATGACATCACCATGAGCCTTTAATAGATGTTGTGCAACCTGCTTGGCCAGACACAGTGCAATTAGCAAGCCTAAATTGTAGCTATCAACTCAAAGTAATGAAAGGTTTAATGAGGGAAAAATGACTGTTTCCAGGCAAAAGATGATGACTCAGTGAACAGATCAGTGAGCGCATGAGGAAGTCCTGAGAGGGTGATGCAATCCACCTCAGATTCTAAACTTAAATGTCAGAGGTGATGCTGGACATCATATTAGGAGATATAGTGGTAAACATGGAGACAAAAAGGGAAGTGAATACATGTACTTGTATCCAAACAAGGATCAATTAAAAAAACCCCAACTATAATAAAAGTAATAAATGAGTAACATGATTTTGTGTATTGTTTTTCCTTTAAATTAAAAAAAGAGACAAAAGAATAATACATTAATAGGGCTGTCAAATTATTATTATTTTTATTTTTTTGTGATGTGTCTTTTGATGATGTGATGTTTGTCTTTTTGTTGTTTTGATTTTTGAAAGGGTTATACTGTTCCACATTGAGAAAGCGTAAATGCGATAGCTAAGTCCCAGAATTCTTGCAGTACAGTAATTACAGTAACAGTAACATCCTCTGAGATATGTGTGCCCAGGAACTTGAAGGTTGACGCCCTCTCCACATCTCCACATATCTCCTGAAGTCAGTGATCATCTTTTTGTTTTTTCTTGGTGTTCAAGGTCAGGTTGTTAACTGCGCACCATCCTGTCAGCCTCTGAACCTCCTCCCTAAGCTGTCTCATCTTCTCTGAAGATCAGGCCCTCTACTGTGTTAGAGAAAGGTTTGGGCGCACATTTCAGGCAGTAAACATTATGAGTTTGTGTGAGGCATCTGGCTTGAGTCGAACATCCAGTAAAACTTTGATATCAGGTTCCTATCGTGCATGCTTGCTCTCTGTCTCTAACTGGAACACTTTGAGTAGACAGAGCCATTGTTAGTGTTGTTAGTAACTCGTGCTTACTATAACAAGTCAAAATGCCTGTTGTGATAAAGGCTAATGGTCTCCTCAAACCCCTGGGTGTTTCCCATTTGGCTCACTTTGCTTCCTCCTGTCCACTGTCTCATGTTTGTCTTTGAGAAAAAACTGATGTATCCTGTCTCTTTTATTGAATGGCACACAGCCCCTCACTAGAAACCTGTTCACTAAATGTTTGCTGCAGCTGATCTGATGGGCCTGTAAAAGCGGACGGTTGCTGTGGAAATCCCTTTATTGCAATCTATTTATATCACCTGCAGCCTTTTAGCTTTTAACAACTCGTTTTATTGCTGTGTTCTATTTCTCTCCATCCATCATCATAAAGATATCTATTATACAAATGCTAATACAAACAAACACAACTAATTTATGTAGGTTTCATAGTTTCTGTCATTTTAGGTGGGCTAGTTCTTATCAGGCCGATGGTAGTTCAAGTGGTTGTTTGTCTGCTAAGTTTTAATTGGTTATTTGATGCTATAAAAAGAGGTTGTGATGTCATGATTGACACCTCTGTGTGCCGACCAGTGTGCTTGAGGTCAGCGGCGCCGCTTGTGATCGGGTGGGGCTGTGGGAACTTGATATTGTGGCTCCACCTGATCGCTACTGCACAGATTCTAGAGATGTTTCTCAAAGTCAAGGAAGGATCCTTAAATGGCTGAATTTCAAGGAGGCTACTTCAACAAATCCCGCCTCAGGACTGTTCCAATGTCAAGGATCCTTCAAATTCTACTGAGGACTGAGTCCTCCTTTCAAAGAATTTTCAAGGATGCATGTGGACCCTCAGTGGGTATAAAGTACACACAATTCTTTGCACATGATTTAGTGGAATTGAAGGAGGGGCCCCCTCAATGAGATCTGCCCAGCAGGATTTAGATACAGTTATTCATTTGGATTAATATCTCCAGGGGTTTTTACCATACAAGCATGAAAAAATACTGACAGAAACCTCATCATTTACACTTTCCAATGTGTCCACTTCCATATAATAATGAGATTTTTAAAATAACAAGATTTAGATAAAACATAAAAGTTTTTAAATGAATCATTTACAGCAGTGATGGAGTGCTAAGTGGATAAGAACAGATTTAAAAAATCAATTAGAAATAAAATAAAATTACTCAAAAGGACATAAATTCACCATAAACAAATGAAGAACAAACGGGTTTAATGTACACCATCCAATTTTCCCATCTTTTTGCAGTCTAATAGAAAAACTAATCATTTCCATCCTGAAGATGTAATGCATAATGTCAATCCAGTCATCAATTGTTGGTATTGCTGGCCTTTGCCACTGTCTGGTAATGGCTTTCCTGCTAGCAGCACTTAGGATTCAAAATAGATTTCTCTCATGAGAGGAAACATTGTCCAATGGCAAGGTGCCCAAATATAAGGTCTCTAGTTTAAATCAAATGTCCACCTGGAAAACATTTTGCAAAACCGTTTGAACTCCTGCCAGAAAGGAATTAATGATGGGCATGACCAGAAGTGGTAATGGTTGGCACTGGAGCACCCACATTGTCACCACGCTATTCATATTATTGTAGCTGAGTGTGTGATGATACAAATAATTTGGAATTACAGTGTGATTCTGTGTGTGAGTCTGTGTATATACTGTAAATGGTGTGGTCAATTAAATCAATACCACAAAAGGACTTTTCAGCTGTTGTCTTCACTCCATTCTGGAAAAGGATTAGAGTGTGAATATATGGGTTAACGCTTCATACATTACTAACACCAAGAGAATCACCTTAAGTGACTAAGTACAATCCAGAAATAGACTCTCCCTAAAAGTCATGTGCCTTTGAAAATAATGCTTACATTTATTTAAATAGCACAATATTAGAGTGTGCCAAAATTATCACAGTACCCTAAAACCTCAGTCCCCAGAAGGTTAATGATGTACACCTGAAGGCACTCGCCAGCCTGTTCCAATCATAGACTGTATAAGGTTCCAATGCGTGTTCACCGACTGCTAGGAAGAACTGTTGCCTTGCCTCTGTCGGACCCGACTTGGAAGGATCCTTTCTACCAAGAAAGAATCATTGAGTTTGAGAAGTTCCATCTGTCTCCAAATTACATCACCAGAAAAGATGGCAGCGGCTGTATCGGAAATACTTAGGCTTCATTTTTGTGTAGTGGGAGGAAGTGGACATGTGTTACCCATCTTAAAATACAGTGACTGGTTAGAGCATACATCACAATTTGACACAGCGTCACCTTAACCTATGGTAAGCTCCACAATAAAATCTTGAAAATAGATGACAAGTATTGAACTTCTTGAGGTTAAATGAGGTGGATTGTCCAAACATTTGAGACTGAGTGAACTGATTATTAAGAATTAATATTAACAGTGTCTCCTGTCTGTTTAACAGAATATCCCCATTATCCCCTGAATGCCTCATCTTGGCTCCTTTCCCGTAGAAGTTTTTTTATCTTCCACAGACTTACACTGTTTAAAGTTAGCACCATGACCATAGTGTCTCTTTGGTACCAGCAGACCACCTACTTTGTTGTATTTACATATACACATAGGGAAGTGAATCAGCCAGTGACAAGATATTGACGCAGACCTGTATGGAGAAGTAAATGCAGAGGCCTCTGTATTGTTATTTCCAGCCCAGTCACCAGAGGAAAATGTTAAGTAGCAAACCATGACTACGTTACATTTGTATGTTTCATACGTCACAGATGTTTATTAGGTGACATAGTATATTAGTTGATTTTGTCAACAGGAGATGGAGGGAATAGTGGATGGTGTGACACCTAAGTGAGATGCCAGTCAAGCTGCAGACTACTGTTCAAGACCAACAAACAACAAAACCTGTTGTGTTATAGTGAGTCATCATTGCTGTTTTTTCCCCCCTGAAAGTGCCATTAGAAGTGTTTGTTTCCTAACCATTACCAAGTAGATTTTGTGCCTAAACCTAACCACACGTCAAAGACAGTGTTGCTGAAATGTATGGTTAAAATGTATCTGCTGTCATGAACGTTGCACAGAAAGGCAGGACTCAAATGCACGACTCAGACCGGTACAAGCAGCAAAACAAGGTTTATTCCAGACAGGAGAACGTACACAGGGAAGCAGTACAAGCCAGGTAAAGGTATCCACGACGTGAAGCAAAAAGGCAAGGTCAAAAAACAGGCAAGGTTCAAACACACAAAGGCTATGACTGAGACTGAGGAAATCTGCTGGAACGTGAGCTGTGAACATCAAGGAACTGGCAACGAGACAAGACACGAGGGGGAATATATGCAGGGCTGATGGGGAGTGATTAGACACAGGTGCGGGAGACACAATCAGGGATCAGGTGCACACAGACGGGGAGGGGGCAAGGCAGACAGGAACCTGGAACAGAGACAACGGTGAGTGATCACAAAATAAAACAGGAGGACAAGATATGAAACATGAGGGAGAAAAATAAAATACTTAACAAACAGTGGAACATGATAGTACCCCCCCCTCAAGGGCCGGCCCCTGAAGGCCCAGGCGTGCCAGGGTGGGCGGCATGGAAGTCCCGAATGAGGGAGGGGTCCATGACGAATCTCGACGGGATCCAGGAGCGCTCCTCAGGCATAGCCCCATAGCCCTCCCAGTCGACGAGGTACTGGACCCCCCGGCCCCGACGGCGAGCAGACAGGAGCTTCTGGACGGTGAACACCGGGTCACCATCAATGAACCGGGCGGGTGGGGTTGGCCTGGTAGGAGGGACGAGCGGACTGGCAGGCTTGATGTGGCTGACATGAAACGTGGGGTGGACCCGCATTGACCTTGGGAGTTTCAGCTGGATTGTGACGGGGTTGATGGCCTTGGCGATGGGGAATGGACCGACAAACCTGGGAGCGAGCTTCTTGGACTCCACGCGAAGTGGCAGGTTCTTGGTGGATAACCACACCCTCTGGCCGTTTCTGTAGCGTGGCAGACGTGAGAGTGTTGTGAGCAAACTCGACCAAAACCAGTTTCTGTGACCAGGTATCAGGGTTCTGGGACGCGGTGATATGAAGACCGGTTTCCAATTCCTGGTTGAGGTGCTCGGACTGCCCATTGGTCTGCGGATGGAAACCGGAAGAAAGGCTGACGGCGGCACCAAGCAGGCTGCAGAACTCCTTCCAGAACCGCGAGATAAACTGAGGGCCACGGTCAGAGACAATGTCCTTGGGGAAACCATGAATCCGGAAAACATTAAACATCATGACCTCAGCCGTTTCCTTGGCTGAGGGAAGTTTGGGAAGGGCAATAAAATGTACCATCTTAGAAAGCCTGTCAACCACCGTCAGAACCACAGTGTTACCGTTAGAGGGGGGTAGCCCCGTGACGAAGTCCATGGAGATGTGGGACCAGGGGTGTTGAGGAATGGGCAAGGGCCTGAGTTCTCCTGAGGGCTTCTGGTGAGAAACCTTATTACTGGCACACACAGAGCAAGCATTGACATAATCAGTAACATCTTGAATCATTTTGGGCCACCAAAAACGTTGTTGCACCACAAATAATGTCTTATTGATACCAGGGTGACAGACAGTCTTATTAGTGTGAGCCCAATGATTCACCTCCCCCCTGAGGGCCTGAACCACAAAAAGCTTGCCATCAGGACACTCCGGGGGAACGGGGACAGCTTTGGCCGCCGCCTTAACTTTACCCTCCACCTCCCAAGAAAGCACTACAACAAAACAGGTTTCAGGTAAAATGGTTCTGGGTTCAGGGTCAACATGGTCATGAGAAAACATTCGAGACAGGGAATCAGGTTTAACATTCTTGGAACCGGGTCGGTAGGAGAGCGTGAAGTTAAAGAGGCTAAAAAAGATAGCCCATCTAGCCTGCCTTGCATTGAGCCTCTTAGCAGTTTTTAAATATTCAAGGTTTTTGTGATCAGTCCAAACCTGAAATGGCTGGGAAGCTCCCTCCAGCCAGTGCCTCCATTCCTCCAGGGCCATCTTGACAGCCAGCAGCTCGCGATCCCCAATATCATAATTCCACTCTGATGAAGACAGTTTTTCGGACAAATATGCACAGGGGTGTAGCTTACCGTCCTTGGAACTGACTTGTGAGAGGACCGCTCCGACTCCGACATCAGAAGCGTCTACCTCTACCACGAGCTGCTGGCTGGGGTCCAGGAGGCGAAGGTGAAGCTCTTCTTGAGGCCCTGAAATGCAGCTTCACATTCGGGGCTCCAGACAAATGGTCTGTGAGGGGAAGTAAGGTCATGCAGAGGTGAGGCTATTGTGCTAGTTACGAATGAACTTTCTATAAAAGTTGGCAAAACCCAAAAACCTTTGAACCTCTTTGCGTGAACTGGGAGTGGCCCACTCCGCAACTGCGGAAACCTTCTCGGGGTCCATCCTGATCTCCCCCTCAGCAAGCACAAACCCAAAGAACGAGACCGAGGGTTTGTGAAACTCGCATTTCTCCGCTTTAACGAACAGCTGGTTCTGAAGCAACCGCTGAAGCACTGAGCAGACATGGTGAATGTGGATCTTTTCATCAGGGGAAAAGATCAGGATGTCGTCTAAGTAGACAAAAACAAACACATTAAGCATATCGCGGAGTACATCATTGACCAGGTTCTGAAACACTGCAGGAGCATTAGTTAGACCAAAAGGCATGACAAGATATTCATAATGGCCTGTGGGAGTGTTAAAAGGCTGTTTTCCATTCATCCCCCTCTCTAATTCAAACGAAATGGTACGCATTACGGAGGTCAAGTTTGGTGAAAACCGTGGCAGCTCGAAGGCTGTAGAGATGAGGGGGAGAGGGTACCTGTTCTTAATAGTAATGTCATTGATGCCACGATAGTCTATGCAGGGTCTGAGAGTCTTATCCTTCTTCTACACAAAAAAACCCCTGCACCAGCAGGAGATGAGGAGGGACGGATGATTCCTGCGGCGAGGGAATCTCTCACGTAGTCTTTCATGGCTTCGCGTTCTGGAGCGGAGACAGAGAACAGCCTACTCCTGGGTGGGGTGCTACCTGGTAACAGATCAATGGCACAATCATAAGTGCGATGAGGCGGCAGGGACGTGGCTTTAGCCTTACTAAAAACCTCAGCCAAGTCATGGTAACATGGCGGCACATTAACTAGGTCAGGGTTCATGGGGCCAGAGACAGCAGCCAAATTGCTGGATTTGGGAAGACAGGAATTTGCACATTTGGGTCCCCAGGAGGTAATCCTCCCACTGCCCCAGTCAAAGTCAGGGTTGTGAGTGTTAAGCCAGGGGTGCCCTAAAATAACCTGATGAGCCATGGAGTCAAAAACATTGAAACTTAGCATCTCAGTATGAGAGTCTGGGAAAATCAGCTTAACAGGCTGTGCACGGTGAGTTATCCTGCCCAAAGGGGTGCCATCTACGGCTTTAACCTCAAGGGGGCGTTGGAGAGCGAACTTTCTCAGCCCCAGTCTCCTGACGAGAGAAAAAGTTCATCAAGTTAGCATCAGCACCAGAGTCAATGAACACGGAGACCCGAAGTGAATTAGAGTCAGAGATTATTTTGACCTGAGGCTGAAATTGGGCAGGATTACCAATAACGAAGCTTCTACTCACCATGAGTCACTTCTTAGTCTGTGCACTGGCTCCCTTGACATGACAAGCGCTCACTAAATGTCCCAGCTGTCCGCAGTAGTAGCACCTTCCGTCCCGTCGGCGGCGGAGACGCTCCTCCATGGGGAGGTGGGTCTGACCCAGCTGCATAGGTTCCTCTGTAGCGTGGTTGATGGGAATCAGACTGGCTGCCGGTGGGCGGACGTGGTTCGGCTGATCGTGGGGGTTGCTTTCCCACCCGTGATGTGGCGAAGAACGGACCTCAAGTCGTCCCCGCTCCTGGTCCCGCTCAGTGAGTCTCTTGTCAATCTTGACAGCCATGGCAATGAGTGAATCCAAATCCTCGGGTAGATCTATGGAGATCAGCTGGTCTTTCACAGAATCAGAGAGTCCTTGCAAAAAAAGCATCAGTCAAAGCCGCAGGGTTCCACTCGCTTTCTGCGGCGAGGGTGCGGAAGTCAATAGCATAATCAGAAACCTTGCGTTTACCTTGCCTCAACTTAAGTAAAGACCTGGCGGCTTCCTTGCCCGGCGAGGTGTGCTGGAAGACCTGCTCGAGGGCTTGAGTGAAACTGGCGAGGGTGGAGCAGGCTGTCGACCTGCGGTTCCACTCAGCGGTGGCCCACGCCTCTGCCCGCCCCGTGAGGTGAGAGATGATGAAAGCCACCTTGGTCCGGTCTGTGGGGAAAGCCAAAGCTTGCAATTCAAAATGCAGCTCACATTGAGTCAGAAAAGGTCTAACGTCACCTGATTCCCCGGAGAATCGCTCGGGACGGGAGAGCTGCAGGCAGGGCGAAGCGGCGCTGGCTGGTGTCTGTGAATCCGTGGGTAACCCCAAAAGAGCGGCCGGGTTAGACGGCGCCACTGCAGGCGTTGCTCTAGGCAGGTGCACGAGTAAATCGTTAATCTGTGACCCCAATGATGTCATCATCGAGTCCTGGCGAACCGCCAGTTCTCTCAGATCTGCGCACAGGGATGTGAGCTGCTCTTGCTGTTAAACAGGAAGATAAAACAGGAAGACAAGACATGAAACATCAGGGAGAAAAATAAAATACTTAACAAACAGTGGAACATGACATCTGCTACATAATAATTTGCAAATGTAACGTATGCATAGTTGCAGAAATATATACACTGCCAACATTTTATCTGGCAATTGGGTTTTTTATTACTCTCGCAAGGAAGCATTTCTTTCATTTTCACCATGGATCAGTACATGAATAAAGCTGCTAAGAGGCTAAGTAGGCTCTGAACTGTGATACGCTGAAACAGATTCATGCTGAGGTATGTTGTACGGAGTTTATTAAATATAAAGACTTACAACTGGAATAACCAAAGCAACAAGACGGACAAGAGACACGACATTAAACAGAAAACATAGGAGCCAAACTTTCCCTCTCTGTCTGCATGCCATCACATCAATGAATGAACAATAGACTGTATAAAAAAAAGGACGGAGCCACCACGACATCACCCATTGGTTTGTAGACTCCCATTTTGTAGCCTTGAGTTCAGCATTTCTGTCGTGGTCATCTTGGTTTTTTTGCAGCATGGAGTGACCATATTTGGATGAGAGCGTGGCGCTGTGGAGGAGCGAGGGGCGGATCTGAATTGTAAGCCCCTCTCTCGCTGCACAAAAAATCCACTAACACCTGCTAACATCTGGCTTTTTTATTTACTGGGAAAGGTTGCAATCAGCATTCACTCCTGGGTCAACTGAATCCACAATAGTCATGGGTCCGCTTCAACTGGCAGTGATGGAATTACAACATCCGGATGGACGTGCTAATTTTTGCCCCAAGATGAAATGACGGTTCGCCATCAAACACTGTCAGTCTCTGCCCAAGCAGCACAGATATATGCAGGCCTGGAATTTCATTGTTTCAGGGGCAAGGCCACTTGGCCTTTTGTGTTGTCAATTTTTTGAGGGCCAAAAGCGAGGGCAGCAAGGTCATAAAATAAAACAATGATTTTAAGTCCACGTCCATAATGAATTTAATTTAAGGACTAAGGACGTATAACTATCTGTGAAATGAATAAATAAAACAAGCCCACGAAATAATAATGAGTATTATAAGTAATGATGTGATTTATTTAATAGTACTAATAAACCCAATGTGTTTTAAATATAGAACAACCAGGTTTATGTATTTATAAGCAAACAAAATTTTAAATATTAGGCCTAAATATTTTTGAGCGTATATGATAAACTGATTCACTGAACAAGACTGGCTTACAATTATTTTTGATGTGTTGTTAGATATGTAACAAACAAACCAATTACTATTTCAACTGGGCCACGTTTCAAAACCAGATAATGTCGATGGGCCACATTTTTAGTGTGATATTGCTTCTATACAACAGTTTAACAACAGCTTAAACACCAATGCTGAGTAAGGAAATGTTAACAAAAGGTTATGAAATAAATTATTTAAGTATGTTATGTAGCTCCACGAAAAAAAACAGTTCCCCCAGTCTGTTGCCAGGCAACGCAGCACACACGCCAGCAACTCACAAGCTACTTTGTATTTACATTGATCTGCAACTGTGTAACTTCGTCCAGTTTGGCTGATGAAACGTTTATTAATTCAAATGTAATTTTGGGGAAAATATCCATCTTCTTGGTGTAACACTATTAGTCCAGGGGCCAAGGGGCTAATTTTCACAAATTGGTATCACTTAAAGGGACCAAACAATTTTGGTATTTTTGAGTTCCTCTATGTCTCTTGTTTACATTTTGGTATGATAGACCTGCCTATCTAGTAGCTTAATAAAATTTTTTGGATGATCTTTGGGTCCTCCCCAAAACTGAAAATAGTCAAAATTGAGGCTTCTCCAAAAGGGACAGTGTCTGCCTTTTCACATGAATCTCGGGAAATAATTATCAGAATGTAACCAATTTTGGACTGAATGTTGCTGCACACAATGCAGCAACAATTTCATCAGTATCTTGCTCCTTTTACAACATGTAGACACCTAAACACACATGAATTATAGGCGGACATGGAATAAGGAATAAAAAATCCAAAAGGCATGTATATATGTGTTTGCCATTAATGTAAGTAAGCCAATCACCCCAAAATTGCATTTATATGTGCCAAAGAATGTCATTTTATCATAAAAGTAGGTTATTAGATTATTCACCTCACCATCTGATGTCACCAGCCCCTGACAGGTAACTAGTGCAGCCAGAACTTCAAACAGACAAATAGAATGGGGCCCTATTAGTCCAGGGGCTAAAGGGATCATTTTCACAACTTGGTAGGCCCCTATCACCCACGGGGACCAAACAATTTTTATCTTTCTACAGGTCTCTAGTTTATATTTTGGAATGATAGCCCTGCCTATCTAGTAGCTTAAATATAGTTATCACTCTGTAAACAAACTTACACCCGTGAAGGCAAAACACTACAAATAGGGTGAAAAATTAACTAATAGATATCCCCATGAAACCTGATAACTCATATTAAGACAAGTATTTTTTGTATTACAAATTTTCTGAAATATTTTATTTAATGAAGACAATCACAAGGAGGGGAAACTGATTACGCAGTTACTGTGCTAACACTCAGTGTTACTGTAGCCTACAGTAGGCCTACTCAGAGCTGCCCAGTTGCTATTTGACCCATAACTAGGAGGCAAAGGGAGTGCTACCGCTTGCCTTAGACGGAATCCCAGGCTAGCAGAGGGAAAGAGATGCCTTATTTCTCCATTGTAGGCCATCCTAAAACAGGGTGAGCCACCTGCTGCCCTCATCCTAACTAACACTACTATAGAGCTACTATACTGACATTGAATGTCATTTGCCTGGTTCCTGTACGTTTGTTGTTCACACATATCTGTGCAATGCAGACCACTTTGCAGGCATGGCCATTCTGGAAGTTTACATGTTCGTGAGCAGGAGCATGATAGTAGGTCCAATACAGCCTCTGGTGCAGGTGTACCTCGCATCCACTCAATGGCCAGATCCCCATCATGGATCTTCCATCCATGATCCTTTGGATTTGGTACACTTGGATTGCACTCCAGGCTCCTCCACCAGATAGCAGCCTGATAGTTTGCTCGTAAGGCATGCATGTAGAGACAATCTTCACAAGGTATGTTTTTATGTAACTTCACTTACTGTGTCTATGGTTAGAACTTGTGACGGTAAGAAGCTAAAACGTTTTCCCGTTCTTATTTTATTTTTCCTTTCACCACAAGTCTGTCATCATCTCATCTCATTAACACTGTATAGACTGTCAACAATGCTAAAGCTAACAGTTAGCTGCAAATCTGTGCTGTGCAACATTGTTAAGACCTGAGTCAATTACATTTGGTTTTCACTCGTGCACAAGAGTGACATGCTTTGCTAAGTTTATGCTATTACAGTATGAAAAGAGGTCAGAAGAACGTAGGAGATTTCTTCCAAAGTAAGACATCCAAAGTAGCAGAGCAAGAGCAGGGCCAGAGCAGCCAGCGAGAGCCAGGCTGTTATTAAAGCTGTACAGCAGGAGCCTTCAGCTTCAGTTGTACACATGGGTATGTAAAATCCTGATAGTTCCAGATTTTTCTCATGTTTGAACTTATTAGTTAAATGTAAGGATGAACCTATTTGCCCTAATATCAGTGATATTGTGGTAATTTAGAAACTTGTTTATTTTGTGTGTTAAGGTGCAATAGTCTTAAATTCATTTAGGTTATCTGGATTGGCTAACATACCATTTAGTTTACTTAGGAAATCGCTGATTTGACCTTTCTTAAAGGGCCAGTGTGTAAAATGGGTTGAAAACCGTTGAAAACAGTGACATCAGTGGTCAAATTCTAGATTGCAGGGCTCACTCGCTCACCCCTCCTGTCGGGTAAATGACGGTGGCCTCGTAGGGACAAAAAGGTTTGCGCAGACACAAGTTTTTCAGGAGTAGGTCTATCTAGCGACGAGGTGAATGTTTATTTAGAAATCTAAACCATGTTACGATATTGTAATGAATCTCTTACGAGCAGGAGACCAGAGTAGCGTTCGGGAAAAAGGCCCGTTTATTTGAGCACTCCAAAAACTCCGGTAACACTACAGGGGGCAAAAGACTCCGTCCCAAACTCTTCTAGTGTAACACACACACTTAATACACACACACTCGTTTACAGTACCTAGCGGGTACCCCCTCCCCCTCTCTGCTCCACCAATCTCCAGCCGGCACACTGACTGACAGTGTAGCCTGTAAACAGAGCTCAGCTGTTTATTTAGCCTAGCAATATCTCCAGACTGTAGCAGCTGCAATGGACGACTTTGAACGCAATTTTAAAGAGTTTCTTGTAGCGGACACAGATCCAGAGCCATCCCTGTTTGAGCCGGAGTACACAGATGAGGAACTCCATGTGTTGGAAGCTGAGCGACGAGGAGAGAGGCTGAATCCTCTGCTCCCATTTTGCTGCACAGAATGGGATTCAGAGCTACCATCGTTGGGGAGATATATCATCAGGAGGAAAAGCGCCGCAGAGAGTGAATCACAAGGAGTGAAGCTGCGTCTTCTTTTCCTCGCAGATGACGGTTCGGGTTCATTCTCTCCTGTTGCGTGGTAAGTGTGGTCCATTCGCAAACTTTATAACTAAAAAAACTTTTCACTACTCTCTATCGACGAACTACTAACACTCTGTGCTGTTTCCTCCTCCTCCTACACGCGAAATGCGTTCTCTGGCTGGCTGGATTGTCCCCTTGGTCTGCCGTACAAACATGGCGGCGCAAGATGGCGACCTCTCTAAAGCAAGGCCCTTGCTATATATATATATATATATATATATATATATATATATATATATATATATATATATATATATATATAAAAGCATAATTATAAGACTACGAAAACCAAACAAATTTTATTTTATAGCGATTATACACTTATATAAACATATTAATGGGTAGAATATTCAGATTCAGATTTGATAATAAACCATGCCAAATATTACACACTGGCCCTTTAAGACGTTATCTGCATTGATTTGGATTGGGATATTTCACTTATACTATAGTGGCATATACTGTCATTAAGAGTATAGCCCGATTTTAAATAATACTGCTATAATTACTGCTATGCATGCAAACACTTCTCCATGTCTAGCGCGTCAGAATCTGTTTTCACCTCAGAAAACGGCTTTTCACAGTGGAAAAAGGCAATGTTCAAAGACGCTGGCTTTAAGTTGCATGAGAAATCTGATTCTCACATTACTGCCATGTTAGCTTGGAGCGAACACAAGATGGCTGCACTCAGAGATGCTTCTGTATTAGACATGATCAACAAAGACTATAAGAAGAAGGTTGAAGAGAATCGCAGTTGCATTAAAACTGTTGCAGATGTACTGCTTTTAACAGCCACACAAAACATGGCACAGAGAGGGCACTGTGAGTCTGAGCAGTCTGACAACAAAGGGAATTTCTTAGAAATTCTAGAAATGATCGTTAAACACAATCCTGTGGTAGCCAAAAAAATGAAGGCAAAAGGCAATGCAAAATACACAAGCAATACCATACAAAATGAAATTCTGCAGTGCTTAGCAAGTATGGTGCAGGATTCCATTTTTAAAGAGGTGAAAGAGAGTGAGGTATTCTCCATTATTGCCAATGAAAGCAAAGATCTGCAAAAAAAGGAGCAGCTGTCATTAGTAGTTCGGTATTATTACAATGGGGCTGTGCATGAAAGCGTCCTTGAATTCCAACATGCCCAACAACATGCCTTCAGTACAAATCAAACCTTGTTGGACAAGGTTATGATTGCGCCTCAGTAATGAGTGGTAAACATTCAGGTGTGGCAGCCAGAATTAGTCTAAAAATGCGTTTTATGTCCACTGTAATGTGCATTGTCTAAACCTGGTCTTGGTTGACACTGTGAAGTCTGTTCCAGAGAAGCTATATGTGTTCATGTCAGGCTCTTACGTGCACCAGAAATGGCTTAATGTCCAGAAAGAGATGTATAGTGGCCCACCTAGAGAGTTACAAAAGTTAAGTGACACAAGATGGGCATGTAGAGCATTGGCTTGCAGGAACATGATGGACAGATTACCAGCTGTGTTATGTGTTCTTCAAAATATAAGTGCAGAAAATCACAGAGACAGATCAGTTGATGCTAGAGGTCTGCTTGCACAGATTGACCTCATATTCATCAGCCTCCTTGCAACCTTCCGAAAACTTTTCGGTGACACAAAGCTGCTTTCTGACCTGCTACAGTCACCTTCAGTTAATTTAGCTATGGCAGCACACATGGTGGAGTCACTTCTTGATACTTTTCAAGAGTGTAGGACAGAGACATTTTGTGATAACCTGTAGGATGACATTGTAGGGACCGCCAAACAGTGCAACATAGCTGTTGAGACTGGTGAGAAGAAAAGAGCACAAAAGGTCAGTACCAGACTTGGTGGGTCATATGTGACATGTACTATAGGCCTACGCAAGGGTAATGAAGACAAAGATATGTTCAGACAGGGACTACTCTACCCCATCCTTGACTCCTTAGTTGCTGAAATGGAAAGAAGATTCTCAAAAATGAACTGTTCAGTAATGAGAGGTATACAGGCCTTAAACCCTAAAAGCAGTATATTCCTTCAAGATGACCAGGTGTTTGGCTTGGGTGAAATATATGGGTGTGATAAGGAAGATCTTACTCATGAGCTTCGCCAGGCTAGAAGAATTTTGTCAAGGAAAGCTGAGAGCGGAGCAACACAGTTTGGAAGCATCCTAGATGTAGCAGTGTTTTTTGAACCATACCAAGAGGTGTTTGTTGAGCTCTTCAGGCTGTGCAAAATAGCTCTAGCCCTCCCAGTCAGCAGTGTTGCATGTGAGCGAAGTTTTTCAGCTCTAAAGCTCATTAAAATGCATTTGCGGACAACCATGCTTGGTAGTAGGCTAAGCTATTTAGGTTTGCTGAGTATCAACATGGATGACTTTATCAAAGTGTTTGCAAGCCAACACAAGAACAGGCGAATTATACTGTTTTAAATCACCCATGGCTGTTTTGCAAGAGGCAGCACTCATCTTAGCAAACAAAGCACATACCAAGACAAAAGTTACATAATACCGGAGGGAAGTATTATTTATCGAAACAATATGTGGTGATGGCAAATTGCAACTAACTGCCCAAAGCAAGGAAAAGACATCAGTTTATAGCTCATATTTGTGATTATTGTGGTACAAAGACAAAATGTGACTTATGCTCAAATGTGCACAGTTAAGAGAGAAAAACTGTCTTTCTTTCCTATTCTGCACAGATATAACTGTACATATCATGTTATAGTGTTGACACAAGATTTGCTGGTTACACCGCTACCCTCAAGCTCGAGTTGCTGGCCTTGCTGAGGAAAGCTATTGCTGATATTTTTAAAAAGGAACTCCAGGATACTCTCGGGGATGCTTTGTCTACTATCAAGCTCGACCTGCAAGCGGTGAAGACACAGCTTGCGAATGATAACGCTGCTACCGATGCTACCATGTCCTTGCTAAAAGGTACGGACGGAGAGATGGAGCACGTACTCACGAGTGCTCTGATGACATCGCTGTGATGAAAACTGCTATCACATGCCTCACAGCTAACGTAGCCAAGCTGGAAAATAAATGTGAATACTTGGAGTCCTTCTCTATATACTGATAATTGAGTGGTTCTTAACACACTCAAGATCTAGTATCAATTTAGACGGCACTTTAAATTTGTAGCTGCATCTTCCTTGGGTCCTTTCAATAACAACCATTTATTTCCTCCATCACTTTTGGACTCGACATTTTCAGTGTGGTATGACAAGGGTATTACACAATTCAAATGTTTATATGTAGATGGTGTCTTTGATAGTTTTGCCAATTTGTCATCTCGCTATGGCCTCCCTGTTACTCATCTGTTTCGCTATTTTCAAACTCACAATGTTGTTACTAAGTGTTTCCCTAATTTCCCCTCTTTACCTCCAGAACAGCGGTGGGAAACCATGCTATCATTTGATCCTCATCACAGAGGAATCATTTCAAAGTTGTATGATATTACCTTGGCTTTTAGCAACCACACAAATGCTAAACTTAAGTGTACATGGGAAGAGTAACTATTGTTACTGACGTGCTGACGTATTGCGGTAAGCGAGTTGTGCCATTTCCAGTGTTTCTGTGACAGCGTCTCTGTGCTGCTCTAGTGAATTCTAGCCTGCTTTCTGCTTTCTCACTTCAGTTGCTTTAACATCTACTTCAAGACTTAACCCACACTAGTTCTGCACTTATAGCTCTCCTCCTTTTTACGACTTCCCTGCTAATGTCTTAGCTGTTGTTTGAACGTTACTAGCCTTGTTAGCTATGTTAGCTTAACAGTTAGCGATGGCTTCTCCCTCTGCTCTTTCTTGCTCGGTGTGCCAAATGTTTAGCTATGCCTGCCTCCTTTAGCGACAGTGGTAATTGCAAAAAGTGTAGCTTATTTGCTGCGTTGGAGGCCCATAGTTTTCATAGTTTCATACAAACGGTGTCTGTACCCCTACCACTTAAATTATTTAAATCTAAAATTAAACAAAGAGGAGTTGTGCGTAACAACCTCATAAAAATTAAAATCTCTTCTGTCACAGAAAGACAAAACAGGAGAATCAAATGCAGACTGTTAAATATCAGGTCTCTATCGTCTAAAACAGTGTTAGTAAATTAATTAATTTCAGATAATCATATTGATTTACTCAGTCTCACCGAAACCTGGCTGTGTCAAGATGAATTTGTCAGTCTAAATGAATCCACTCCTCCCAGTCATAATAATACCCACATTCCTCGAGGCAGCGGCCGAGGAGGGGGAGTTGCAGCCATTTTTAACTCTAGTCTGTTAATCAGCCCTAAACCTAAACTAGACTATAATTCATTTGAAAGCCTTGTTCTTAGTCTTTTACATCCGACCTGGAAAGCCTCGCAGCCACTTTTATTTGTTATAGTGTACCGTGCTCCTGGCCCGTATTCTGAATTTGTTTCTGAATTCTCTGGGTTTTTATCCAGTTTAGTTCTTAAATCAGATAAAGTTATTATTGTAGGTGATTTTAACATTCATGTCGACGTTGATAATGACTCCCTGGCTACCGCATTTATCTCATTATTAGACTCCATTGGCTTCAGTCAGGGTGTACATGAGCCCACTCACTGTTTTAACCGTACCCTCGATCTAGTTCTGACGTATGGAATTGAAATTGATAACCTAACAGTCTTTCCACAGAATCCCTCGCTATCAGATCATTATTTGATTACTTTTGATTTCTTTTTACTCAATTACACACCACTCAGCAACAGTTACTATACTAGATGTTTATCAGATAGTGCTGTCGCAAAATTTAAGGAAATGATTACTCTGTCATTGAATTCAATACCAAGTCCTTAAGTAACAGAGGTTTCCCGTGCCGACTTTAACCTTTCTCAAATTGATCATCTTGTCGATAGCGCCGTAGGCTTGCTGCGAACAACACTCGACTCTGTAGCTCCTCTGAAAAAGAAGTTAACAAAGCAAAGAAAGTTCGCTCCTTGGTATAACTCTCAAACCCTTAAGTTAAAATTTGAAAGGAATTGGCGATTAACCAAACTGGAAGAATCTCATTTAATCTGGGTAGACAGTCTCAAAATGTATAACAGGGGCCTCCGTAATGCCAGAGCAAACTATTACTCAGCATTAATAGAAGAAAACAAGAATAACCCCAGGTTTCTTTTCAGCACTGTAGCCAGGCTGACTGAGAGTCACAGCTCTATTGAGCCTTGTATTCCTTTAGCCCTTAGCAGTAATGATTTTATGAGCTTTATTAATTACAAAATTCTAACTATTAGAGGCAGAATTCATGACCTCCTGTCCTCAGATAGTACTATCTAACCTCAAACACAGCTGTAAGACCTAATATATATTTAGATTGCTTCTCCCCAATTTCTCTTCAAGAACTGACCGCAGTGATTTCTTCATTTAAATCAACAAAGTGTCTCTTAAACCCCATTCCAACTAGGCTACTCAAGGAGGTCTTACCTTTGGTTAACACTCATTTATTAGACATGATCAATATATCTTTATTAACAGGCTATGTACCACAGTCTTTTAAGGTAGCTGTAATTAAACCTCTCCTAAAAAAAGCCCACCCTGGATCCAGAGGTGTTAGCCAACTATAGACCAATATCTAATCTTCCCTTTCTTTCAAAGATCCTTGAGAAAGTAGTCGCAGACCAGCTGTGTGATTTTCTCCATGATAATAATTTATTTGAGGAATTACAGTCAGGATTTAGAGCGCATCATAGCACTGAGACAGCTCTAGTTAAAATTACAAATGACCTTCTGATTGCTTCAGACAAAGGACTCGTCTCTGTACTTGTTTTATTAGATCTTAGTGCAGCGTTTGACACAATGGACCATCAAATTCTGCTACAGAGACTGGAACACTTAATTGGCCTAAAAGGTTCTGCACTAAGCTGGTTTAAATCTTATTTATCTGATCGTTTTCAGTTTGTTGACGTTCATAATGAATCATCCTTATGTACTAAAGTTTGTTTTGGAGTTCCGCAAGGTTCTGTGCTCGGACAAATCCTATTTACTCTATATATGCTTCCTTTAGGCAACATCATTAGAAATCACTCTGTAAATTTTCATTGTTATGCGGATGATACACAGTTGTATTTATTTTTGAAGCCAGAAGAAAGTAATCAATTAACTAAACTTCATAATCGCATTAAAGACATAAAAACCTGGATGAGCACCAACTTCCTGATGTTAAATTCAGACAAAACTGAAGTTAATTGTTCTTGGCCCCGGACAACTCAGAGACTCTTTATCTGATGACATAGTTTCTCTCGATGGCATTGCTCTGGCCTCTAGCACTACCATAAGAAACCCAGAGTAACATTTAATCAAGATCTGTCTTTCAATTCTCATTTAACGACTTCTCACGGACTGCATTTTTTCATCTGCGTAATATTGCGAAAATTAGGCCTATCCTGACCCAAAAAGATGCAGAAAAATTGGTCCACGCTTTTGTTACCTCAAGGCTGGATAACTGTAACTCTCTATTATCAGGTAGCTCTAGTAAGTCCTTAAAAACTCTCCAGCTGATTCAGAACGCAGCAGCACGTGTACTAACAGGAACTAAGAAACGAGATCATATTTCTCCTGTTTTAGCTTCTCTGCACTGGCTCCCTGTAAAATCCAGAATTGAATTTAAAACCCTACTGTTAACTTATAAAGCTCTAAATGGTCAAGCTCCGTCATATCTTAGAGAGCTCATAGAGCCATATTATCCCACCAGAACTCTGCGCTCTGAGAATGCAGGGTTACTCGTGGTCCCTAAAGTCTCCAAAAGTAGATCAGGAGCCAGAGCCTTCAGCTATCAGGCTCCTCTCCTGTGGAATCATCTTCCTGTTGCGGTCCGGGAGGCAGACACCGTCTCCACATTAAAGACTAGACTTAAGACTTTCCTCTTTGATAAAGCTTATAGTTAGGGCTGGCTCAGGCTTGCCTTGTACCAGCCCCTAGTTAGGCTGACTTAGGCCTAGTGTGCTGGAGGACCCCCTATAATACACCGGGCACCTTCTCTCTCTCTCTCTGTCTCTCTCTCTCGTACTCGGCTTCTTTTCTGGAGCTGGAACTGTCTCTCAGGTTAACTCGTATTGCAGCAGTACCTGGATAGTGTGACTTGTGTGGTTGTGCTGCTGCTGTGGTCCTGCCTGATGCCTCCTGCTGCTGCTGTTATCATTAGTCATACCTATACTGTTATTATACACATATGATTATTGTCACACATGTATACTATCAGATATTAATATATTATTATTAATTATAATATTATTACTTTCATTAATGCTGTTGTAAGCTACTGTCATTACCGTCTGTCCTACATCTCTCTCTGTCTCTGTCACTCTCTCTCTTTCTGTCTCATTGTGTCATACGGATTATTGTTAATTTATTGTGTTGATCTGTTCTGTACGACATCTATTGTACGTCTGTCCGTCCTGGAAGAGGGATCCCTCCTCAGTTGCTCTTCCTGAGGTTTCTACTGTTTTTTTTCCCCATTAAAAGGTTTTTTTGGGGAGTTTTTCCTTATCCGCTGTGAGGGTCCAAAGGACAGAGGGATGTCGATGCTGTAAAGCCCTGTGAGGCAAATTGTGATTTGTGATATTGGGCTTTATAAATAAAATTGATTGATTGAATTGAAGAGTAGTACAGCGGATTAGCAGATAAATTATGCACTTTTTGAAAAAAGCATGACATTTCTACCATAGTTTGTACATACCATAAGGTTTATTTCTTAGATGTGGAGGGAAGTCAGATCTGACCTCTGAGGCCCTGGAGAGGTCAAATTCAAGATGGCCACCATTAATATTCAAATATGCTTAACTTTGGAACCAAACACAGTAGATAAACATTTAAGGTGTCATTTCCAACTAAATTTAGGGTACCCATTCAGTTGATGATACTTTTGAAATCACCAGAATTCAAGAAAATGCATTTAGGTCAAAGTCATGGTCAAATTATGCAGACGGAGTGAGATAAAGGGTGCAAATGATGGTTTATTTCCAGCATAATAGTCTCGCCACCAGACAATCAGAGATCTCCGCCTTCTGATAGTCTGGGGACACTGTAGCATAATGCCTCTAAAAGACCGCAAGGTCAACAAAGATTTGTTCAGGTTTTGCTCCTTAAATACCTGTGTTGGCTCATCTTGTTTGGGCTTTGCATGAAACAACCCCTAAATATGCATTATAAGAAAATCAACAGGATAAAATCACCAGAATAGATTAAATAGTACACTTTTAAACTGAGAAGTAAATAAATAAACAATGCCACTGTTAGATCACAGGTACCTTTAGTCCAGTGCTGACAAAGTGATAACACAATTTAAGACTACACACAGAATAGTACAATACTTTAATAGATACTGAATATTGATGTTGGTGATTTCTTGTGAATTTCTTGAGTGATTTCACTGTTTTCTGTGAATGGCAGCTGTGGGGCGGGTCTTCATCCTCAACAGCTCTGGGACTGGTCGATCGCTGTCCTGGTAAAAATCCAATCCTGTGATCCACTCAACATCTCTGACTCGTGACTGATGGAACCACATGAGATCTTCAACCCAGTGAGATTCGGGTTGTGTACTCTGTCAAAGTAAAAAAGAAAGTGACAAAACAAATTAATGCCACAGTTCTCACCTCCTGTCTAAGGCTGTAACTCAGTAACTGCTCGGGTTGGTTCTCTTAAGCCCAGTCAGGTCAAAGATTCGTGACAGGACAAAACCATTGTAGACCATTGCAGAGAAAAGTTGCAGCGGGGTGAACTGGCCGTCTGACTGTATGTTCACACTAAAAGCTGCCAGAGCTGCAAAGGCGACAGGTCTAATGAGAGTTGAAGACTCGTTAACTTTATGCAAATTATGTACAAGCTACAAATGACCAGCAACAAATCGGAATGTAGATGTCCATCGCTTGTCCAGAACCCATCCAGCCGCAGCTCCCACACCAGCTGATGATATTCCCCGTGCTGGCCCTGGAGGATATCGTGAACCCAGACCCGACGGCGGCCTCATCCACGCAGGTACCACACGGCAGCACAAATTACAAGAGTGTTTTCTTCCATGTTGAATCGATACACAAGTGTGGACAATGGCACATACTTAAACAATTTCTTTGTGCTCTGGAATGCTTGTTATTAGCGGTAATGCAATTCATTTGCTCTCCTTACCTCCAGTTTAACTAATTGCACTGCAGGCACTCGAACCCAAACCATTGACAGTGTTTCCCCTAGGTTTACAGCTTTGGGGGGGATAACAAATCAAAAAAATTTGCTCATATTCAGTTCAGGTTTGGCCCAATTGACATAAGTGACAGCTGCTGGTCTTTCAAACAGGGGAAGCTCAGAGGTAGTAACTTATAAAAGGAGCATTTAATTGAAGCTGTTTTTGCCATAGAACCACAGCAAAACAAATATTTTTCAGATAGGTGAAAAGACCTGTTACTTTTCCCCACCCTTTGCACCAGATCAATCTGAGGTGTTGATTTGCCCTGCTCTTTAACTCTAAGTTTCTCCTCGTAAGGAAGACTATCAAATGGCTTCACCAAAATCCGGTCGACAATATTCAAATTGTCTGCCATTATGTGCAGCTTGCTAGCTCGCTCGCTAGCTGGGGCTGCTGCGCGAGGCTAGTGTGACCGCCTGTGAGTGCTTTGGGACGGTGGAGGGCTCACAGCAGCACCCGCTGCTCATTGGGGACAGTAACTGCAGAGCGACATTAGTCAGAGTCTCCAAACACGAGTACAGTCTCCAATAACACTAGAAAAAGATGCTAGATTTGTCGCTAGTCATTTTAACAAAGAAAAAGTCACTAAGAGGATTGGAAAAGTCTCCACACCAACTCGGAACAACGAAATGAAACTTGAAAATCGCTCCGGTGGTGGTTTATATTTTAAGATCGCTGATTCGCTCATTTCGCTGTTAATCAAAAAGGGATTCAGCCTCAGACAGATCATCCAATCATCATGCAGAAGCCCAGCGTCCAGGCCAGCCGAGGCCAGCCCACTGCCCCATAGACCCCCAGAGACGCTGAGCGTCCGATGGGCGGGACAAAGCCGAGCATTTATCCAATGACTGTCTGGTTTCGCTGCAGTAGAACAACCCACTCTATGCTTCCCCATTGAAGTCTTTGGACGCTGAGCTTCTACACTGTTTAATGCACTGTGACGCGACGGGAATGAATGAGAAGAAAGTCGCGTCAGTGACCTGTGATAAGTAGCTGATTCTGAACAAAAGTTGAACGCGTTCTAGTGCATATTCAGTCAATGAAATGTAAACAAAACAATACATATTTGACCACTTATTTTTTGACATTTTAGGGGAAGCTGGGCTTCCCTTGCAGTCTTAGAGCAATCGCCACTGCTTGACATGCTGCTGTGCTGTGCTACTGCCGATTGAAGTGCTGGAATTTGTTACTTACGTGACAACGCCTGAACGCAACACAGGCTGTGTGTGTTTAATGTTTAATGTCAGACCTATTTAGACTTTTTATTCTGTTTTCATTGTCCAAGCGTTAAAGTTTCTGTACTCAGGCAAATGCACAAAGTCACATATCTGTGCTCCAGCCAGTAACCTGCTTTGCGGCTCCTATAAATTGAGAAGCATAATCAAACGTTCAGAATTTGACGACATGAGCAACTTGAGCTGCTTATGCTGCCACGAATATTTTACCAGTGGCGCTTCTAGAGTGAATCCAGCTATTTTGCAGCTCTGGCAGCTTTTGGTGTGAACGTACAGTGAGCTTGACTCAAGTCAGCTGATGTTGTCACCTGCAACTTAGCTGGTTGAATCGCCAGCAGCTGGTTTTAAAAATGAAAGGCCAGCGGCTGGTTTTAGAATGTAAGGTAGGTCACCAGTTTCAGCGGGTCCATGTCATTGGTCCGACAGCCCATTGGTCCGACATCCCATTAGTCCAGCGTCTCGTTGTTCCGATATGTGATTATACTAGGCTATACTGTATTTGTGTACCACAGAGGATCAGCAAACGCAACAAAAGTAGGCTACTAGGGTTGTGTGGTGCTGAACGGCTCCCGGCAGGTGTATTTCTGCCTTGATGGTGCACCGCAACCGGCTCTGGGTCAGCTGGGAAAGGCTTGAGGCGAAGCAGGCTCACTGCTTATGTGTTTGTCACTTTTTTTTTCATTTTAACCCATAGCATGATCTTTTCCTGACCCTAACCAAGTGGTTTTTGTGCCTAAACCTAACCAGACCTTAACCACGGGGCATCATGATGATTTCGGAACAACGGGACTTCGGAACAATGGGTTTAATATGGTCGGAACAATGGGTTGTCGGAATAATGGGCTGTCGGACCAATGGGCAGACCCCATTTCAACAGACAGTCAGCTTGTAGTGAGGTCCACTGGTCAAGTCAAAATGACCGCAGATAGCGTGTTCACATGCTGCGGCAGGTGCTCCATTCCCGCTGAGCCCTCTGTTTCCGCCCTCACGGTGTTTCCCGCTTGTCTTTGTACATCCATATAAATCTACAATGGCTAATGAGCATGCTAGCTAGCTGCTAACATCCACCGCTGCAACTGACAAACCAATTCATTCAACAGCTTCACCATCCACTGTTAGATACACAAGGCTGCTTACTTACTGCTGAATAACAGCTCAGAACTGATGCTAACGGGAGCGTATCTATGTTTCCCAGGTTCTATGTTCCCCACTTAACCCTGCAAAAAAGGTTCTATGTTCCCCGCTTACACAAAAAAGGTTCTATGTTTCCTGGGTTATATGTTGCCCGCTCAACCAAGCGGGAAACATAGAAACCTTTTTGTGTAAGCGGGGGACATAGAAGCTTTTTTGCAGGGTTAAGTGGGGAACATTGAACCCTGGGAACGTAGGGATGACCCCGGTTACCAACCCATTGGTGCTCCATACTCATACAGCTTATATGGCATTAGAATATAATTTCAAGCACAGCTGTTGTTGGCTTCCTGGCCTTAAACATATTTCTAATAGGTTACATAAAATGATTTATCATTCTGATCTCCTCTCCTTTCATTTTGAATGTCCAACATGTTCTTATCCTAAGTTGTCACATACTGCTGCTTTGTCAGTGGCCTTTCCGTATTATGTGCTAGGTATCCTGCATCTACTGTTGATATTCCACAATGAGCTATCAATGCCAGGATGTCAACAAAAGCACAGGTTTAGAAAAAAAACATCTTGGTTTGGCATTCAAGAAGCAAACATCTGGCTGCTAGGTAGAAATTTGGGGTTTGTTGGACCCATCTACCACCACTCCTAGCCGCCCTACAGGAACTCTCCAGTTCCTTATATTACATCCTTACGGGCAGATTTTCAACCTTACACCATCCGGTGGTGTATCATACCGCCATGTCAGATGCCGTCCGCCTGACCAGTGGCTTATCATAACAACGCAAAAGGTTATGTCTGGCCACATTACATACTGATTCTGCCTGGCCACATATCATTCTGCCATGATAGGCTTTTGGCATCTGACGCCAAAATTATTGACAAAGCGATGGTATTTGACGACTTTGGAATGAGAGCAGGCTGGAATGTTTGATCATCCACCGCCTTTGGTCCTGTCTCGTCTTGTCCATGCAAACAAAATACACATTTTGTCATAGTTTCTATGATCAAGATCTATTTTTAGCTTTCAACGTCTCATCTTTGTCATGACAAACATGTTTCGTCATAGTTTTTGTTGATAAAAATGAAGGGTGCGTTTGGAAATACTCATTCTGAACGCACACACTGGCACAAACTGAGCTGTTCATGAGTTTGGAGCGCTGTTAGAATGTACCATTCAGTTATCCAGAGCACTGCGCTCTTGGAGTGGCACAACATCCTCTGGGCACTCCGTCCAACGAGATGGAGCAATAGAGCACCAAACACAATGAATGTGTGATTAACCTAACCATTCATTAATTCATGTTGAAACGGAATGCATCGTTTCTTCAAACAACAGGGCTCTCATTTTAGTGTAAAGCATCAGATTGGATTTATGAACACACCCAAACACTGTGTCTTATGAAGACTTTGGTAAATGGCAAAGTATCCCTTAAACTCTTAAGGGTATTCTTAGTCATGAGCATGAAAGGCAGCAAGTAGACAGAGAGTTTCACACTAAGTCACACAAAGAGTTTCATTGTATTTGTCTGGCTCAGCGTAAGGTTGTGAGAATAGGAGGACTGTGAGAAAAGAGAGTAGAGTGGGCAGTAAAGTGTAATCTTAAAAAGTGCATTGTGGTTTCTTACTTGGCAGCTTTCTGAATTGTTGGGTCTGTGAGGCAGCAGGAAGGATACAGTCTGCAGCTCGCCAACGCAGGCGGTCACTGGTAGGGTTGAGTCCCTGCAGCTGGTCAGCAAAGCAAAGTAGTGCGTGGGGATGGAAATGTTCGTGCCAGACATAAACCTAGAGTCACACAGAAAGAACACAGTCTTATTCACCGACAAAAGCAAATCCCAAGAAAACTTAACTCAATTAAAGTACCAGCCATTTTAAACATGTTTCCAAAATCACTGACAGTAATGTGCTGCTCTAACAACCTCCTCTCTCCACCAGAGAACCTGCAACAGAGATTTGCTGCGATTCAACAACAGGAGGGGTATTGAGGACCAACACTCATGGTAGGTGATCAGGTCTGACTCACTCTGTGCACAGATGAATCACATGCTGAAACAGAAGAGGACAAAACCCAAAGTGCTTGCACAAAGTTGGAAGCACACGATTGCCTAAAACATCAGTGTATGCTGTAGCAATAAGATTACCCTTCATTGGAGCTGAGGGGCCCAAACCAAAAACAACAGAAAAAGGGCCTGAGACCAAAAGTACACAAGTATTTAGTCTAAGGTGTTCACAAACTTTTGGCCCTTTAGAGTTGTTTTATAGCCTTGTTTTCCATATCTATTATGTATATATATATCACCTTCTGATAACTCTCAGGTTGTACTTATGTTAAAGGTGAGTAAGATTTAGAAATTCATCATTTCTAGATTGAAGGAATTAAAAAATCGCTATGTGAAGAACTAGAGGTGTAATTTCATCTGGAGTATAGCATGACCTCACACACCCTCTCTGTGTTGATCTCCAGCCCCTTGTTTACAAGCCGGTCCGGCTGCGCGTTCATGTATGTTCATGTGAATCGCCACCTCCTCCCTCCTCTCGGAGCCCTTGGCCCTCACATATTTTTTAAGTGAAATGGCGGAGAGCGGAACTAAACGTTCATCTGAAGACGACCAGGATCCGACAATACCTCTAAATAAACAACGGTCGTTGGCATAGCATACCACAGCCTAGTCACAGCCAGTCATGCGCCGCCGCCACCACCACCAGTGTCTGGACTCCATAGGGGATTTATCTTGCTGCTGCTCAGGTGCACTCAATTACACAGAGTTCATGCTCCAAAGACTTTCTCTTAAAAGCTTAATCTGTACACCAACAACATGAAAATATGGAGGAATGATGTTTTTTGGATGAATCCGTTATTATGTCTGGAACCTCCTGTCTTCAACAGACTATGGATGCGCTTGTGTTGAGAACTTGGCTCAGATTCTGGAGTCGCTGCTTATCCTGAAGCCTCCTTAAGGAATCTGATCCCATTTGATTGGGCGGTGGGGGCCTCTAGCGACCACATGCCTTTGCTGACGTCAACTCCAGCAGGATTCGACCTTCAACGTTCCGCATGGAAGACGAGTGCTCTAAAAACTACCTACAGTCCCCTGTACACTATCCCAGCCACTTGGTTGTGCTTCGCCATGTATGCTGATCCTGCTTGCATCTTACACCCTGCCACCATGTGCGGGACCTTCTAAGGGGCATCTTTGCACAGCCTGCACCTTGGGTCTGACCTGCTGTGGTACAGATGAAGCCACTTCAAATTTCCCAGGCCTTCCGAAAGCCTTCCAGAAGCCTGCCAATGTCCTCCCAGTTTCCACTGTCTGCATTTACACTAAGATCGTTGAAGACTTTAATAAGTGCTGTTTCTGTGCTGTGGCTCTCTCTGAAACCTGACTGGAAATTTTCACAAATACTTTTTTCTGACAGGAGTTTGTTTAATTGCTTGAACACTACTTTCTCTAAAACCTTACTTAGGAAAGGTAGACTAGAAATTGGGCAGTAATTACTGAGAGATGAGGGATCCAGGTTAGGTTTTTTGAGTAAGGGTTTTACAGTTGCAGTCTTAAAGTAATTTGGGAAAATACCAGATTGTAGAGAGGTATTTATCACGAGGAGTATACTTAATAACAGTTTGTCATAGGTGGACATGAAAAGGTCAGATGGAATGGGGTCAAGAGAGCCAGTAGACGGTTTCATGCTGAGGATAGTTTTGTGTAGTTCATTTTCTGTGATTAAATCAAAGAAGTGGAGTGGGCCGGGTCTATAGGTTCAATGTTGAAGGTGGATTAAGAAAGCTATTTGGGGTTGAGAACAATATTCTGGGATTGTTTGAGTTGGCTGTTATATGTTATGTTATAATATTAGCGAAATGGGCACGTCTCTCATCCCGCACTGCTTTATTGTAGGTAGTGAGAATTTCTTTGTATATATTGCGGTGGACAGACAATTTATGTTTTCTCAATTTGTGCTCCGCTCTGCGACATTCACATTTTAATTTGCAAATAGCACTAGTACGCCAGGGCATGGGTCTCACCACAGGTTTTTATCTTCATCTTCATGGGCGCAAAAAAGTGTCGAGCGCATTAAGAAGTTGGGTGTTGAAGTGAGCTCCAAGGTCGTGTATGGAGCTGGAAGAGGGGAGAGATAGTGTAGTTTGACTAATAATATCTGAGAACTTAGCAACCGTACAGGTATCTATATATAACGTTTCTAAACAAGCTGATTTGTCATTTGCTTTGTGGTGGACAAGGGAGGTTCAAACAGAACATGAGAAGGATCAGAAATTGCATGGTCAGTGATAGTAATAACATGGATATCGATACCTTTGATATAATTAAGTCCAGGTGTGGCCATGTCGATGTGTTTGTTCCTTTAACATGTTGAATTAAATCAAAAGAATCAATGAGATTTAAAAAATCAAGGGCCTTTGAATCATCACTCTGATCTACATAAAATTAAAATCACCTGTAAGAACTTAAACATCATAACTGGTACAAACATGGGACAGAAACAATTCTGATAGGAATTTTGTGTTTAGGGGGGCGATAGATGGACATAAGAAATGCTGGAGTTACATTTGGTCTTTGCAGTGATAGAGCTATATATTCAAAGGATGTGAAAAAACCTAGGTCAGCTCTACAACAGAGGAAGTAATTTGAATAGATAACAGCAACACCTCCCCCCTTCTTATTTGGCCTTGGGAAGTGAATGAAGCTAAAATCAGGAGGGGAAGCTTCAATAAGCCTGGCAGCGTTAGCAGGGGAAACCAGGTTGTGATGTGGCTGCATCTGTAGGTACTGTATATATATACTGTACATATATATCCAATCCAATCCATTTATTTATAAAGCACAATTTAAATAAACACAAAGGTTTCCAAAGTGCTGTACAGTAAAATAAACACAATAAAACATAATAAAAAGACAAAATACTACATAAAATCAACAACCTACGTGGTGTTAAAAGCCAAAGAAAAGAGGCGCATTTAGAGATTTAAAAGCAAATAAAAGAATTTTAAAATAAATTCTAAAATGGACGGGTAGCCAGTGGAGTGAAGCTAAAATTGGTGAAATGTGCTCAAACTTTCTTGTGCCAGTTAAAAGACATGCAGCTGCATTCTGTGCCAGTTGAAGACGTGCGATGGAGGACCCACTGACCCCCATATAAAGTGCATTGCAGTAATCTAGCCGAGTGGTCACAAAGGCATGAATTACTGTTTCAAAGTGCTGTCTCTGGAGAAAAGGTTTTACTTTTGCCAGCTGCCTTAACTGGAAGAAGCTTGTTTTCATTTTAATGAAAAGAAGACTGAAGTGATGGTCTTTGGTGCCACCAGTCCATTCAGTCTTCTTTTCATTAAAATTTAAAAAGTTTAGAGCCATCCAGGCCTTGACCTCATCTAAACAATTTAACAGTGGCTTAAGGGAGAATAAATCAGCCTTTTTAAGGGGGACATAGATCTGGCTGTCATCAGCATAACAGTGGAATAAAATGTTGTGCTTCCTGAGAATGGAACCAAGTGGAAGAAGATACAAAGAAAGTAAAAGGGCCCAGCACTGAACCCTGTGGGACCCCACATGAGAGAGGAGCAGTGGAGGACACAGAGTCACCAAGGCTGACACAGAATGTCCGATGAGACAGGTAGGACCTGAACCATTCCAGTGCCGAGCCCCTGATGCCCACCCACTGCTCCAAACGAGCAATCAGGATGTCATGGTCCACTGTGTCAAATGCAGCAGTCAAGTCTAGGAGCACGAGGATTACACAGTGACCAGAGTCAGTAGCTAAAAAGATGTCGTTAAAAACTCTTAAAAGCGCTGATTCTGTGCTGTGCAATGTTTTAAAACCATATTGGAAAATTTCAAGAACATTTTGTTCATTTAAAAAGTCCATCAGCTGGGAGTAGACAATCTTCTCTAAGATTTTAGAAAGGAAGGACAATTTAGAAATGGGCCTAAAATTAGCCATAACAGTAGGATCCAGTCCAGGTTTTTAAATCAGTGGCTGAACAACTGCATGTTTAAAATGTACAGGAACCACTCCTGAGGACACACTGCTGTTAATGATGCTGTGTAAATATGGCCCAACAGTAGGGAAAACCTCCTTAACAAGTTGAGGAGGAACAGGGTCATTGGGCGAGCCTGATGGCTTTAAATGCCCCACAGTCTCCTGCACAAAAGGCAGAGTCACAGGCTCAAATGAGTCAAAAACAGCAGAACAGGGGACAAACACTGAGGGGTCATAAGCAGGAAGTGAAATAAGTACTCTGATAGAAATGACTTTAGCAGTGAAGAATTGCAGAAAGTTTTCACACACAGAAGGGGAAGGCTCAATTCCCACAGTCTGAGGTGCATTCAGAGCAGAGTTGATCACTTTAAACAACACACGAGGTTTGTGGCAGTTTAAGACAATAATATCAGAGAAATATTTTCTTTTAGCCTCTTTCACAGAGGACTGGTAACGACGCCAACAATTCCTCAACATTTGAAAAGACACCTCCAGTTTATCCTTTTTCCATTTGCACTCAGCTCTACGACACTCCTGTCTGGCATTGCGGGTTGTTTCGTTCAACCAAGGTTCTGATTTAACTTTATGCTGCCTGCTCTTTAATGGGGCAGCAGAGTCAATGGCAGTTTGACAGGTGTCAATAAACTGAGAGCTAAGAGCCTCTGTATCATCGCACACAGGAACAGGAGTGATGCAGTTCTGACTGAAGGCGGCTGAGAAGCGAGCAGCAGTGAAAGGGTTAATAGCATCTCCGAGCAGCAGCGCGAGGTTTAACTGAGTTACAGCACACCGCAGCTTCAAAAAGTACAGGCATATGATCAGCAAAAAACGCTTCACAAACCTCCAAATTAAAAACAGGCAAACCATATGATAAAACAAGATCAAGTGTGTGTCCCTGTACATGTGTCGGGTCCAGTACAGACTGCACAAGATTAAAAGAGTCGATTATATTTGAAAAATCCCTCGCCAGGGGGTTTTCTGGACAACACACATGAATATTACAATCACTGACAATCAGGACCCGGTCATATTTCGGCATGATATCAGCCAAGAGCACAAAGTCAGTTAAAAAGTCTCTGTTGTATAAGCCAATAAACCACAGCACACAACACTGGGTGAGAACTTCCCAGCTCAGACAAACTTAATTCAAAGCTGGCAAGAGCCGATGACAGTGATATCTGTTAACATTTAAAATCGCTTTTAAAAACAGTCGCAATTCCTCCTCGACCAGATGTCCGTGGAGAATTAAAATGGCGGTGGCGTTTTCGCCGAGGGAGTGGCGCTGGCGCGCGGCAGAGGTACACCGGGATGACAAAAAAGGAGGCAGCGTTTGCTGTCCATAATGATCTAAGTTGACCAGATCTTTAGCAGGGATTCTCAGATACGTTTGGCGATATATATATATATATATATATATATATATATATATGTATACACATACATATATTATATACATATACAGGCATTTACATGTATGTATACGTACATGTCAAGGCTGTTTTTCAGTTGTTAAAGGGGTAATTGTTATATTCACATCATTCATCATGACTGGAACTCACTCTTGGATCTGCTCTGGAGTGTCGAATCGGCCATCATAGTTGAAATCGAAGGCGGGGCCCGTCACCACGTTAATGCCGTTGTAAACAGAGGCATATTTCTTCAATAGGGTGCTGTGAAAGTAGTCCCAGATCTCTGCAAGAGGACAGAAGATTTAGTTGAAGGACAAAAGGGAATTTATGCAGTGTAGTTTTTGCTGTGATAATTAATCAGTGACTTACTCTTAAATTCAGGGTACATTGGCACCACATTACTCATCAGTAGAGCATCGTACTGCTGCTCTGCTGTTGCATTCAGATCTGTAAAAAAACCACAACAACAAACAATGATTGTTGGGTGTGGTTACACATGGGGAGACGAAGAACGTCACTGAACTTGTACTATAATTACCTATCCTGTGTAAAGGTAGGTTTTCTGTTTCCAACTGCATTTGCACGACAATGTTTAACAATTAAACCTTAACCTCAGTTCTAAGAAACAAAGCACTCGGATGCATCATCTCACAGGGCTTGAAAATGGTCTGATGTGTCTAATACATCAGACGAGCGATACTTCATCCAGAGTCATCTCCACCACACATCCTAATAAACCAGCGCCCTGCATAGACGGCAATAACATAGCGTATAACATAACGGAAACTGAAATATGTCTCCAAATTTCTACTTCAAACAAACTGGTTTAAATGAATACTGTTATGCTGAAGAGTTGCTGTGAAGGCAATCACACCAAAAATAAATCCCATAACGCTGATCTCCAATTTGTTCCCTTGCCATGTCCTATAAAAGAAGGACATAGAAGGGCTTTGGCTCCAAGCAACAGACCAGACCCAGCGTCACGTCATTGCCAATCCTGTGTCCCCTATTAGGGGAAAAAGCACTGTCACATCAGGAGAGAAATGGGAAATCCTGAAAAGCTGTTGTGTACAAGTAAACCAAGGTTTTTCTCTTTGAGATTTGAGACACATGAATTGTGAATATTCACCACAGTGTGGTAGACTGCTTCGAATGGGAGCAGGCGGTCAAAAAATAAACCGTGGCTCCCGCGATACGTTGGAATACAATAAGATTAGAAGTACTACTCCTGATCTCCAGACCCTTGCGCCGGGGAGAGGAGGGTGTCCAGTTTGGGCACCACAGAATTACTTCCTTGATTTTTGCAGATAATGTGGTTCTGATGGTTTAATCACACTGTGACCTCCAGCATGACCTGGGGAGGTTTGCTACCAATTGTGAAATAGATGAGAGTCAGCACCTCCAAATTTGAGGCCATGGTTCTCTGCTGGCAAAGGGTGGGTTGCCCCCTCTGGGTTGGGAAACAATTACTGCCTAAAGCAAAGCAGTTGAAGTATCTTGGGGGTGTGTTTACGAGTGAGGGTAAAATGGAGTGTGAGATGGATTGGCAGTTTTGCGCAGCTTCAGTTGTGATGTATGAGATGGAAGTCAAAAGTTTTGATTCACTGGTCCATCTAAGCCCAACCCTCACCTTTGGTCATAAGCTTTGAGTAGTGACCAGAAGAATAGAATTGTGGATAAAAGCAGCCAAAATGAGTTTTCTTTGTGGGGTCAGCCTTAGAGACAGGTTGAAGAGCTCAGACATCAGGAGAGAGCTCAGGGTAGAGCTGCTGGTCCTTCACGTCAAACGGGGCCAGCTGAGGTGGCTCGGGCATCTGATCAGGATGCCTTCTGGGCGCCTCCCATTAGAGGTGTTCCAGGCACATCCAACTTGTAGGATGCCTTGGGGTAGACCCAGAATATGCTGAAGGGATTATACAGTATATCTCATCTGGCCTGGGAACGTCTCAGGAACTCCCTGGAGGAGCTGGAAAGTGTTGGTGGTGAGAGGGACATCTAGAATACTTTGCTCAGCCTCCTGCCTCCACAACCTGGCCTGGAATAAGCCATAAAAATGGATGGATTGATGGATGGATGGATGGATGGATGGATACTCCTGATCAGTGGGTTCAAGGTCTGTCTCTTTACCAGCCCTTTCTGTATGCCTGTTAATTGGTAGGTACAGGTAAACTTAGGTAACACAGGTAAAGTTGTTCACTACTGTTTCACTCCTTTAATTATACACATTTGAGCAATTTGATCAGATAACATTTGGAAAGTATTGAAAAGACACACGATTGAGTTACTTTAGTCCCATTTAAGTTAGCATAGAGATACATTTCTTACCCGCATGATCATTTTATGAAAGATGATAATAAAAGAAGTAGAACAATAACCATTTCTGGAGGGTAATTTACCTCAAAACACTACACAGAATGTGATAAACATTTGCATTTTTTGTGTAGGTTATGGTTACAACCTTAACATACTGCTACACATATGTAATCAGATGTCCCTGACCTCACTGAGCTCTAACCCGCCTCCTCTGCGGCTCTCAAACTGCAGGATGGGGCAAGAACACACACACTGTGGTGAAGGAGCAGGCGGTAATGATCAATAGTCCAGCAGGAGTGGAATTAAGAAAACAGTCCCATGCAGGGCTCTATGTAAGTGAAGAGGAAATCTCCGCTCATCGCTAGGCTAATTTATACAATGTAAAATGCCTTAGGCTTGTGCTAATAACGTTAGCATGTTGTATTTGTGGGGAAAATGTGTCATGATTAACACACGTTTGTCTGTGAATGCTGCGAGTTATAATGTAGCCGTGTGTACTTGTGCTTGACATCGTCTCTATTAAGCCATGTTTAATGTATGTTTTGGAGGTGTAACTGCAGAGTGACACAGACACACAACTGCACAAATAAAAATGCTCACAACGGTGTAGGTGACGTGAGTAGACTACAAGCGAAATGGGAAAATTGAAGAAACATGACGGCAATCAACCTCAATTTATTAAGGTATTGCTTTATGGTCAGGCAAGGTTTTAAAAATATTTTTTTAAAAATGTCAATGAAATAAACATTTATTTTAAGGGATACTTCTCTGATTTTCAACCAGCTTTGTATCATACTGTAACTGTCATGACCTGTCAAGCTACCTGAGTTCATGTTTATTTGTCATCAGTGTGTTTCTTGTTTCATTTCACCACTGTCTTGTCTTGTTTCAGATCGCACATCCTGTCAAGTTCCCCTCCTTTATGATTACTTGCCCTACCCTAATGTGTTTCACCTGCGTCTCATTGTATCCCTTGTCTGAGTTTCAGTGCCGGCTGAAGCCTGTAGGGGGCCCTAGGCAGGCCCTCTATCCAGGGGCCCTTGGAGTGGCGTTCGGTGCCAAATTTTGGACGTTTTAAGGTAGAAACCGTAGAATTAGAGGAATATTGGGGTGTCTGGTGGCTTGTAGGGGTGTGGTGTTAATGTTAAGTAAAGTAAGAGTCATCAACTAAAGAAAACAGCTTCTCTTAAGCAAATGCAAATCCTAGTCATAGTACTGCATCACTGCATGTAAACCAAGACTCTTGACAGTGCATCAATCCTCTATCCTTTAAAACAATTTGCTCAATAAGTAGACATATAGACCAGGCCAGACATGATTGCCATATTTTTTCATCATAGCAAGAAATTCCATTGTCTCATTCACATTCAAATAAACACGAGAAGTTTGTGCTCTAGAAAAGGATCAACACTCAGTGAATAACCTCGTAAGCCCTATGATACGCTATTATGGCAAGGCTTAACTATACAGAGCAGTGAGCAGTGATAACTAACATGTCTTTGGGGTCATCGGGTGGGAACCTCCTTTCACCAGTGTTTCGTCTAGTTGGTCCCACGACACCTCCAGGAGGCTAGACAGTGATCTCTGGCGTCCCAGAGACACTCCCCTAATGCCAGGTCTCTCCACACCAACACAACAACCTCCTTAACCTTACTTACACATGGCTTTCTCAGCCCAAACAGCACTGCCACCTTCAACCAAACCCAGGCTCCGTACAAGCAAGCTCCAGGTAGAGGCTGTGCTGATACTACCTTTCCTAGCACATTCACCATACTCTAATTCACACACTACATAACATAACTACAGTGTAAGCTAAAGTTAAAAGAGATAACTGAACTCACAGGATCAGCAAACACATGGCCTGCTGCATGGCCTCAAAATGGCCACCAAATGGATTCAACTAGGTCACACCCACACTTAAATAACCTTCCTCTTCCTCCTTACTAACACATGGCTACAATATAAACTACAGCTAAAGGAGATAAATGAACTCACAGGATCAGCAAACACTCACCTTGCAGCATGGTCTCAAACAAAAGGGATTCAAATAGGCCACTCCCACACTTAAATACCCTTCCTCTTCCTGGATTTCCTCCTAAGAGGAAGTGGATCTCTCCACCAGATCTCCAGGAGTTATGTGCCCTGCTTAGTAGTTCCCCCTGCTGGCCCCCAACTAACATTATTTCTTCTGTAGTAAATGAACTTGCTGGTTCTCATGGCTTCATCTGACATTTCCTTCACTGTCTTCTTCAAACTCTGTCCCCGCACTCCGAGTTCCCCCAGGAGCGAGACAGCTGATCTTGCTATGAATCCCCTACACCCCACTTCCACTGGACAAATCCTAGTCTTCCATCCTCGCAGCTCAGCTTCTGCTCCTAAATCTGCATATCTAAGCTTTTTTCTTTCATAGGCTTCTTCCACTGAGTCTTCCCAAGGAACTGTCAGTTCAATGAAATAAACTATCCGTTGACTCAATGACCACAACACTATGTCAGGCCTCTGCTTAGTACAAACTATTTCCTGGGGAACAACAAGCTTGACAAAATATGCTTTAAGGTTGCTGTACCTGAACACAATGGACACGATGGGTCCTCATTTACCCACAGTTTTAGGTTCTGGGGGGTTGGTAGCACATCATATGTAGCCCCTACCAGGAATCTAATACTATTCTCCTCCATACTCCACAGGTCCCTCCAACTAAGCTTCCTCTTCTCTACACTTTCCCAATTCAACCACTGTCCCTGTTTAGCCTGGGCCACTACCTTTGCACCCCTTACTATCTCCTCCTGTCTACGTATCTGTTCCACAACTAGCTTTCTTTTATCTTTGGGACCTGCTGTATTCCAAACCGGTTTGCCTGAGCCAAGCCCCAGGCCTCCCCGGCCAAACTGAACATTACCTACAATCTCTGCATGCCTTAGAGCTGCCTCTGCCTCCTGAACTGCCGTTCTTGGGTTCCACTTCCTCCCCTTGGTTGGGTTTGGAACCACACTCCTAACTACCACGTCCTTACTCCCAGATAACAAGAGCTCTGTCCTGACCTTGGTACATTTAAATTCCTCTGTCAAACTAGATACTGGCAGCTGAAGTATCCCTTTTCCATACAATGCAACACTACTTAGGCACCTAGGAGCGCCCAACCACTTCCTAATATAGGAGCTAACCGACCTTTCAATTCTCTCCACAACAGATACTGGGATTTCATAAACTGATAATGGCCACATTAACCTAGGATATAGTCCAAATTGTAAACACCACAACTTCAATTTTCCTGGAAGCTCTGACTTATCTATTCTATCCAATCCTTCAGCCACATCTTTTCTAAATTTCACCACCTGTTCCTTATCATTCAACTCTACATTGTACCACCTACCTAAACTCTTCACTGACTTTTCCCTAATTGTTGGGATGTCCTCATCATCTATGACAAACTTCCTATCACTTACCTTCCCTCTACATATCGAGATGCTTCTAGATTTACTAGGCTTGATCTTCATGCTGGCCCACTTCAGGTTCTTATTTACCTTCTCTAGTAGCCTCTTTGTACATGGCACTGTTGTGGTCACCAGTGTCATATCATCCATGTAGGCCCTAACTGGTGGAAGATGCAACCCGTTCTGCCGTCTCTCTCCACCTACCACCCACTTAGAAGCCCTGATGATTACTTCCATCGCCATAGTAAATGCTAATGGAGAAATTGTACACCCTGCCATGATACCTATTTCTAGCCTCTGCCAACCTGTTGTGAAATCTGCCGTACTTAGACACAACCTAATATCCTGAAAGTATGCTTTCAGTAAGTTAACAACTACCTGTGGCACTCTGAAGTAATCAAACGCACTCCAAATTAGGCTGTGGGGTACTGAACCAAACGCATTTGCTAGATCTAAGAATACTACATGTAGGTCCCTTTTGTTAATCTTCGCTGCCTGAATCTGGTGCCAGATCATGCTAGTATGCTCTAAACACCCTGAAAAACCTGGTATTCCTGCCTTCTGCACCATGGTATCAATTAATCTATTCCTTTCTAAGTAGCTAGCTAATCTCTGCGCAACTACACTGAAGAAAATCTTCCCCTCCACATTCAAGAGAGAAATCATCCGGAACTGGCTAATGTCCACAGACTCCTTCTCCTTAGGAATAAGGACACCTCCTGCCCTACGCCATGCTCTTGGTATAACTTGTTCTTCCCAAACTATTCTTAGCTGTTTCCACAAAAATTTAAGTGTATCAGGCGCACTTTTGTAAACCCGGTAGGGGACTCCATTGGGCCCTGGGGCAGAGGAAGCCTTTGCACGCCTGACCACCTCCTGAACTTCCTTCCACCTAGGTGGCCTAACGTTCATGTCATGCTCTATTGCTCCTAATGGAGGGATATCGGGTGGGAAACCGACTATCCTGTTCTTCTCTAAATCTGAGTATGTGTTTCTCAAATATTCTTCAACCTCTAACCTTTCTGCTTTAAGCTGCCCTCCCTTTTCCTGGCTGAACAATCCTTTAACAAACTTAAAAGGGTCCTTGAAAAAACCTGTCCTAGCATATTCCTTCTTCCTCCTCTTTTTCCTAAGATGCTCTGCCCTTCTAAGAACCGCTAGCCTGCTTCTCAGCTCCTCTTGCAACACCTTAATTCCCTCCCTTTCTTCTTCTGTAGCCTTTTTCCACTGCTTTCTTAACTGTCTCCTTTCCTTGACTAACCTCTCTATTTCTCTTTGCCGCCTAGACTTACCTGCCTGTACCCTCCAACTCCTCTTTTTCTCATGCACCCCAAACCTCTCTACACACAAGTCAAAAATGTGTTTTATCTGAAAGTAACATGCAATATTTACATCTAAGATAACAGATAAATAGTCAACCAAGTGCAATGATGTCCTCTGAGATAATATTTGCCACTTTGATTGCAGTAAAAAAAAAAATTGGGCATGGGGGGGGGGGCACGTGTCCCCGTCAATGTATATGGTGACTACGGCCCTGTCAGCATGCATAATTAGGCTACAGCTGTCTGGGTGCGCAAAGGTGAAGTGGCTGGTCTTGTCATACAAAGTTTGAGGAGTGTCAACTGGACAATATGGAGATATTTGCATCTTGAAAGTTGGACTACAAATGTGGATAGACAGGGAGAAACACAGGCAAGCCTAAGATGTGGTAAGATACCATATTCCTCACTATATGAAGTGACTGATAACAAGAGCTGTATAATGGGTTGTAAAGAAATTCGTCAGGATTTAATTTGGTAGACAATTGATCTGTATTTATAGCATGATGGGATGACAGCACAATGATGTGTGGTATCACTGGAAAGTTCTGCTCCTGCGCTTTCATGTGATATGCGTGGCATTTCTCTGCGACCCTGCATTCACGAGTAATTCATCCAAGAGTAACGTGTGTGCAGAACTGTATGAAAGCTCTGTTATACATCATTTTAGTGTAACTTTATCATTTTTTTTCGCTGTGAAAACATTCGGAAAGCTACGATTCCGCTGTTTCACGTGATATGCGTGGTTTCTCGCTATGACGCACGGTCGCGGAGAAAAAACATAGAGAAGAACAGGTGTGAATTTGGACGCACTATGCGTCGTTCTGGATGGACTCCTTGGCCTGCTGCTGCTGCATTTTCCCCAAAAAATGGGACAAATTGTGTCCCGGGAGAGATTTTTTTTTCCCCCGGGACAGCTGATGAAAAAAGAGAACAATTCTGGGAAAAAACGGGACGGGTGGCAACCCTACTTGAGATTTGTCTTGGCACTTTCAGCAGAGCTGCTCGCTGCTGCAGGACGTGACGCTCACAGCTGGCTGGGACTGATATTCTCTTACTTGTAAGCAACGTTGGGGGGCCTTTTCGCTCGGTGGGGGCCCTAGGCAACGTGCGTTGTGTGCGTTAGCCAAAATCCGTCTCTGCTTAGTTTATTGAAGTCCCTGTCTTCCCCTCCTTTGTTGCCAGACTGTCTTTACCTTTGAGTGAGAGTTCCAACATTTTCTTAGTGTTTCTTGTAAGTGTGTTTTTGACTGTTTTTGCCTTTTGACCATCCTTTATGCCTGTCGAATTGGATACCTTTGCCTGTGTTACTGATCATCTGTGTACCAACCTGAGCCCGATTAAAGACTCTGAACTTTTATCTGTGAGTCTGCTTTGTGAGTCCTTCTCCAGTTTGTGCTTGACATTAAAAATGTGGGTAGTATGTGTAAATGAACTATGGTTAACTTCCCTCCATTAACTAAATACAAAAATTGTTGGATGACACCTTTTGCATCATCCGGTGGAGTTATGCTGGCCCTCAGACTGTTGCTGAAACTACAGGCTGTACTTACTTACATATTTGCGTATTGCCCAACACCCATGTCGCCACCATAATAATAATAATAATAATAATACATTTAATTTCTGGGCGCCATTGACATAAAGAGTATAGAGTAGATCAAGAGACAGACCCACTGCTTGCTATCTCTGTCTCAAGGTCAGACTAAACTTTGACCAAACTCTAAAACTAGGAAAGGCTGATCAGACTGTATAAATCAAAATAATGTTATTGCATTGCCTATATCTTGCCTAAAATGTTTGCAGAAACATACTTAAGTTCCGTGTTTTGCTGTAATATTGAGAGTTTATGAGCAGGATGTGGGTGCCATACTTTATCTTGCACAGTAAAAAACATAGGCTCAAACGGTTAAACTAAGCACTGCCTGGATCATAATTATATTAACCTTAGTAGTCTCTAATCCACATAGCATGATACCTGAACATAGGACTTTCACATTAGAATGTCCGTTCTGCCTTAGCTGAGGCTTGAACTCACAACTTCTGAGACTGAGGTCTGTTTTCTATCTCACTGAGCTAATTGGCAAGTGACGGTTCATGTGTGGCTTCACAAATTGACTAAGCCAAGCATCAGGGTGCCAGACAGTAGCCACCATCAGGACTATTGTCTTGTGTTTCCAGTTGAGGACATCTGGCATGGGACTGGACCTTTATGAAAAGTTTGGCTAGATTTCTCATATGGAAATGTTGCACGAGCTGAGGCTTGAACTCACAATCTTCCATGAACCATCCTCTATCTCACTGAGCTAACTGGCAAACAGAAATGTCACATGTAGCTTCACAAATTGACTAAGCCAGTCACCTGTGTGCAAGACAGCAGCTGTTAGTGTGTAAAGGCAGATTTCAAACGGCTGTCAAAAATTCAGTTATTAAGACAAAAATCCTAAAATACACAAATTGCATCTGGACACCATGGAGATGTTGGTGATTTGTTTTTAACAATGATTTATTGGCTCCATAAGTGAAAAACTGATGTTTAAAAATGCCATTTTTACATTGACTCCAATAGTTTGCATGAGAGCGAAATTCAAAATACTGTAAAAATTCAGTTTTTGAGATAAAATTCTGATATTTTCCAAACATCATCCACCATGACTCCAAAATTCTGTCATTTTTTAATGAACATTAAAAAATGTATTTAGCAAGAATTTGCAAGTATATGTTTACAGTACCGTTTACAGTCAAACATTTTGATGCACTGTAGGCTCAGTTATTGATAAATCAAAAATCTGTGTGGATCGTTTGTGTAGGACAGTCTGAAGATGCTCTGTAGCAAGTTTGGTGTCAATTGAGCAAAAATTGTGGGAGGAGATAGGTTTAATAAGTTTTACAGTTTTTGAAAAAAACAAAGTAATGGACTTCATAATTTGCAATAGGTTTAAATGTACAAACGTTTCTTCAGTACTGGGGCTACATTTTGGTGAAAGTTGCAAATGAACATGCAGGATAACAATAGGGTCCTGGCAGCTTAGGCTGCCCAGCCCCTAACTATGCCCTTGGGACTCAGAGATCTGAAATGAAAGAAGAGTGAGTGTGTGTCAGAGAAAATCAAGCGAGTATGAATGACTCAAAGTTGGCTGGAGTTGTGACCCTTTATTTAAACGAAAACACCTCTCTAGAAATGTGTAGGATATCTCTTCTCCATATCTTGCAGTTTGACCTCAATCTGCACATGGGAAACATTGCAAGGGAGTAGTCAATGAAGTGGCTTGACTGAAGAAAACAACTCCCTTGAGCTCTGCAGGAAAACTGTCTTACTCCCTCATTTTCACTTATCACACTTGTTGCAGTAACTATGTTGCTGGGAGGGAAGTGTTGGTTTCTGCAGAACTGAGGCAGTTTTAGTATTTTCTCTCTCTTGCTCTCACAATGCAGCAGGCCAGACTGACTGAACATACCAATTAGCTTTTTTTTCTTTCTTTTTTTTTTTTTTTTTTACATAAATTATACATTTAAAAAACATATAAAACATTGTCTCATAGAAGCCTTTAGCCTGTATTTTTAAAAGAGAATGAACTATGATACTTAAAGACCTAAACAATGGTATACAGTTACTTTGCAAAATGTCAAGGCTGAAACACTTTTTGGGGATAGAAAGCTGAAGACTATATAGATGTTAATGCAATTTAGATAGTCTTTTCATAGAACTGGGATGTCTATGCAGTAGAAAGATGCAAATACTTTTGATATTGGTGCTACAGAATCAGAAAAAAACAGAGAAGAAGAACTGTGTAATTCATTTTTCCTAAAACCTACAACTAGAACGCACTGTGCTGCACTGGACCAATAAACACCCCTGCCAGTGGGAGATGTAGTATAAACTCTTCCGTTTGACACAAAGGCGGCCAGCTGTAACTAAATGATTTTGTATTACTGTAAAACAGTAAGCTTAAACTTGTTCCTGAAAGCATTTGAGGCAAGATCGACGCAACGCAGTAACAGAGTACTCTTTATCAACATTTTTCCCTGTTATCCCTTGTCTCTTTTCCCTGTTTATTTGGCTTAGCTATCAGTCAATATGCAGAGTCTATCCAATAGCTACTTTTACATTTTATGTTTTCATCTTTGTCACCATGGATAATGTTTAGCTTTAAGCTAGATCAGGCCAGTTTGTTCATAATTGCTAGCAGTTAATGTTATTCTTACTTTCTTGTTCATGAGTTTTTTCTTTCCTTTGTATATTATGAGTCTGATCACTTCAGCCACTCATCCACAATTTGAAGGGCATGCCATAATTAAATGATGTAACTTCTATGTTGTGATATGCTTTGTTTTAGTGTGTGTGTTGCTCAGAATTGCCTAATTTTGCATAAAATTGCCCGGCCCCGACCACTGCTGCGCTGCAGCTATAATTTCATTTGAAAATTGGTAGGAACACACATTGGGTCTCATTCATGAAACGTGAGCAGAACAAATTTGTGTGTAACTGTTCACAGAGGAAAATTTACATGTATTTTGGCATTCATCAATATGTTACGCTTTTCGTAGGTACTAACAAAATCTACACAAGCACCTTTTACCTCCTTCCAGGCCTTTGGTTCACCTGTCCCTGTCACACCACAACTAATAGAAGAAAATAAAATGTTTTTCTCAACCCCACTTCACCTAAAATAACTTCAGTCTCTGAGTCAGAAAAGTTTTTCTCTCTCTCTCTTACTTTACTTGCTCCATGTTCGCAGGTCCACAGGGTGCACCGCTCCATAGTAATGATATACTCCTTATATAATACATTTTTTTGTATTTTTTATATGGTGATCTCTGGCTATTAATGAGTGGGATGTGCGCTGTCAATATACAGTTGATTGGCATTCATGAACATACAAACGTGCCACGATCATATCCGAATTTTCCACTGCATTCATGAATCCAGAGTAGGTTTTTAGTACCAAGGTTTTTTATGTACAGATCTACTCACAGATTTACTAACATTTCATGAATGAGACCCATTAACTGGAGGGTCTGAAGGTCATCCCCCAGAAAATGTTGAGCATTAAACACTTCATTTCCTGCATTCGTGAAGATTTATGCACCCATTTATGGGGGAAATGTCTTTATTTATGTAAACACAAAATTTAGGCACCATGGTAAGGGTAAAGTAAAATTTGAGATTTACATCTAAACATATTATACATGTTAGAAAACACTTGCTGAAAACACCTGAAAGTCTGGGAACTACATAGTACTAACATGTGGTGTAACGCCACATGTGAGTAGTAGCTCAGACCAGGGTCGGACAACAACACAGCTGTGCTCCATTGGCTCTAATGCAATCGTTTCAGACCTGCTTCATTTTCAGGCTGGTTTTGTGGATTTGGAAATAAATGTACACATTTCCTCCCTGTTCCAAAACCAAAATCGAACCCGTCAGCTGGCCAGCTACTGAAGATACACATGCTGCTTTTGCTTTTTAATGATCATACCAAAAAAAAAAGACCTACCCTGCTGTACAGGAACCAGTGAAGGGAAGCAGGGAAACTTTGCTGAAATTCAACCAGCTGTGTGTCATCACATTGTATACAGATGAAAATTATCCAGGTGCTGGCAGCAGCACAAGCTGAAGCCAAACACCGTTCATCTGCACACACTGTGATGACACACAGCTGGTTCAATATCCATGAAGTTTCCCTTTATATTCATTGTCTTCTGTGGCGATCAGCAGTGATGTGGTGGTTCACTTTTACACTGTGATCTGTAGCCTATAGTTCGGCTTAAGCTTCTAACTATCTTTGTCTTTTTAACCTGTTGTTGCTGCTGAGTTTGACATCTTTGATATATCCTTCAAGCACATTTTGTAGACCCCTCTGTCTGCTTCTCTCTAGGATCACTATTTCATTTTTCCAAAAATATGCTAATATTTCTTCAGGGAGTGCAGTTAGTAACAGTGTGGGCTCCATGGTTACTCCACAGCTTGTCGGACCATCACAAAGGGGCGGGGCTTAGCAAAATGTCAACACTATTTTTTTTTTTTAAATGTAATTTTATGCACTTGGCAATTTTTTGATGAATCAAATTTGGCTGGGTGCTTGATAACACATTTGTCTGTGGTGTGACAAACTAATTTAACATATTTATTTTTGCTTTACCCAGACTTTAAAAATTGAATATAATGCAGTCAAAAATGAATGAATCAACCAGCCAAGCATGTTGTCCCAGCAGGAGATTAAGTCAGTGTGACACACTTTCATTTTCCTGTTCTGTGACTCAAATTGTACTTCCTGAGAACCTTCTGCCTAAACCTTAAAGGGACATTGTGTAATATTTTTAGTTGTTTCTTGGCAAAAATTGATATCTGCATTCATAAATATGTCATCACTGGTGCATTACCTCCACCAATAATCTGACTTTTTCTTGTAAAGGGAGAATTTAGGATTTGTTTGTACACTGTGCAGGTAGGTCATCTGGAGGGTTCCATTACGTTTCGCCATCTTGAGAATACACTTGCTAGCAAGGGACATACAGCCCCCCCTTCGGTGTTTTCGTTGAGAGTCAGGCCAGTGCTGCATGACTGAGAAGCCGAAGGAGAGGAGCAAGAGGCGCTTCGCTACTACCCTGGCAAATCTGAAACAAAGTTCCACTCTTTGAGCATAATGCAGGATCATGCATATGCAGCATCACGTCGCCAAGAAAGCGCAAAAGGGAATCAAAAAGGCAATGTGACCGGTGAATTCAAAAAACGAGGGTCAACAATGGGGTAGCCTTTCCCAGGTGGAAAGAGCTGCTGAGGGAGAAAGTCAGCAGACTTTAATGGTTCTTTAGGCTTTTTTGTAGAGCTGAAACTGAATTTTTGGTCCTTGATTTCAGCACCATCAGCTTGATCTGCATTATATTTATTGAGCAGCATTTGCACACAACTTCCAGTCACTGGTGAAAATTTCACGTCAGTGATGTATCGTCTCACAGGAATTCACAAAAACATTTCTGAAGAAGAATAATTAATCAGGCCTTTTTTGACATGATCAGCCTGAAGGGGAAACATCTGGTTATGAATCATTTTTATTACATAATTTTGCTGTTTGGTGATGAGAGGGTTTTGCTAGTCCGTCTACTTGAAACACCGGCAGGCTCCTATAACAGCAGATTTCCAAGACATGATGGCAAATTCCCATATCATCTCACACATGTGTGATAATAAGATAGGGGGTGGATGGGCTGAAAATCTGTGGAAGTGTGTGTGAAGGAGTGATAAAGAGACAGAGGAACTGTGTATCAATAAGTGTGTGTGCCTGTGTGATTGTGTGCATGAAGCATGAGGGTGCGACTGACTCTGGGCTGTGTGAAGCTCTCTGTTAGTTTGGTGTCAGGTGGGTGCTGATGCTTACTGGGTGAGTACAGGAAGGCATGGGTCAGGTTCCTTGCAGTGTTGTACTGGTCACATCTGGGACTCTGAGATGCTGGGAGTCTGATATCAGCCCTTAAACAGTTTGGCGTCGCTGGTGGCAATGGGTCCAAGTTCATCTAGAAGAATGGAAAAACCTAAGCTTTAGTTTAAATACAGTGATCAGCTTCAGATGTTATTAGACACCCTTAAACTCAATACCATTAAAACAACATATTTTCCAATAAATAATATTTTAAATTTAAATTTAATACATTTTGTTTGTATATGCTTCAGTTTTGAGATAAAGTAACTCTAACTAAACTGTGGGGCAGCTGTGGTCTTTGGATTGCAAACTGTTTCACTGGAAATTGCTTGTATTGGAGAAGTCATCAGTGAAAACTGTATGAAACAAAATCTATCTCCGTAACATTAATCCACTACAGATTAGAATTTACTACAAACTACATATTTAAACAGCTCTCAAGTAGAGCTTAGATCGGTCCTAAAAAATCCGGCCCGACGCTACACCCGAGCCCATGCACGTCTTGTCCGAGCCCGGCCCTACCCGACATATTAACTGTAATTATGAGCCTGAGCCCTATTAACACCCGACCTTTTTTTTTAAATCCGTGCTGTGGTGGGCTGTTTAAATTCAGCGGCGGAGCTGTTCAGGGTCCTGACTCTCCCGCATCTCTGCAGCAACCTCTATGCTGTTGTCATTGTACTCTAAGCATTGAACAACACACAGGAATTGCCCATGCTTAGAGTTAATAAATAATAGAACAAGTACGAGGCATGAACCTGCCATCTGGCGTGTTCGTTTATTCAGAAAAGATCACAAAAACAACACAAACAAGAACAAAGCAACATTAATGACAACGCCTATGTAGTAGGGCTTTTTGGCCTGGCCCGGCCCGGCCCGCGGATATTGGTGTGAAATGTTGGCCCGAACCCGGCCCGCAATCGGGTCGGGTTCGGGCCGGGCTCGGGTACGGGCCGAGAATCTAAACTCTACTCTCAAGTACAAAAAAATTACCCAGGGATCTATGTAAATAAATCAGCAGGCGATTGCCTTCTCTTCCAGCAAAATACAAAATAATTGACTTTTTTTCCCCCACCTGGACCTTTATGCTCTGCCATTTCTTCTCTCATCATTATGCTGTAACCTGTGACAGGTTGTTATGCTACCATAACTGTCTCACATTCACATATATGTAGTTTTTTTGTGAAGCCGCCATACCAAAAGTACATTACCAAATGTTTATGACAAATCACTTGACAACACCGACTCCTGTGTGAGCGTGGTGAGATATGAGAGGAAGAAATGCACTGAACTCATGGTAAGTTGCTTAAGAGTCTAAGAAGTCTGGCGCTGTTCAAAAAACATTGAGGACACCCAGGCCTAACGACACCACAATTTATTCCACTCTACTGAAGCTGCTCCTGTTTTTGGAACCACCACAGAGTCACTAATAATTTTGCTTTCAGCCATGCTTGTTGCTGTTGGTATGACATCATATGTCAACAAATCGAAATATTGCGAGTATCAAGATATGAATTTTTCATATGATATTAAAAATTATACCGGTATTATCATGAACGAGATGATATGGCAGACTCCTTGCCAGAACTCCAGAACTGCTATGAATCAGTGATCAGAAATTGGAACTTGAAATTGTGCACAAGTCATCCTTGAAAAAAAACCCAATTATATATTACCGTGTGTCTTTTTGGTTTTATTATTAAAATCATGCATAATTATTATTTGTTTTTTCACCATTGACACACTTACAGGCTTATCAATAGTGAAGGAGCTCCACAGAGGCATCAGGGCATCGTGGCTGTAGGCGCTGATGAAGCCCTCCTGATGTAGGATACAGTAACTCCGGTCAGGCTGCAGCATTCGTGGGCGGCCAAACAGCATGTGCTTCTTGTCTGCAGCGGACACTGAAAGACCAAAAGTTCAGTCGGTGGAATTTTGACAATGCCAGGGATCAGCAGGGATACTGTGTAATCTGGACAGACAGTCTCAAAACTTATAAGAGGTGCCTCCGCAATGCCAGAGCAAACTATTACTCAGCTTTAATAGAAGAAAACAAGAATAACCCCAGGTTTCTTTTCAGCACTGTAGCCAGGCTGACTGAGAGTCAAAGCTCTATTGAGTTTTGTATTCCTTTAGCCCTTAGCAGTAATGATTTTATGAGCTTTTTTAATGACAAAATTCTAACTATTAGAGACAAAATTCATGACCTCCTGTCCTCAGATAGTACCTATCTAACCTCAAACACAGCTGTAACACCTAATATTTATTTAGATTGCTTCTCCCCAATTTCTCTTCAAGAATTGACCGCAGTGATTTCTTCAACTAGGCTACTCAAGGAGGTCTTACCTTCAGTTAACACCCATATATTAGACATGATCAATATATCCTTATTAACAGGCTATGTACCACAGTCTTTTAAAGTAGCTGTAATTAAACCTCTACTAAAAAAGCCCACCCTGGATCCAGAGGTGTTAGCCAACTATAGACCAATATTTAATCTTCCCTTCATGTCAAAGATCCTTGAGAAAGTAGTCGCAGACCAGTTGTGTGATTTTCTCCATGATAATAATTTATTTGAGGAATTTCAGTCAGGATTTAGAGCGCATCATAGCACTGAGACAGCACTAGTTAAAATTACAAATGATCTTCTGATTGCTTCAGACAAAGGACTCGTCTCTGTACTTGTTTTATTAGATCTTAGTGCAGCGTTTGACACTATTGACCATCAAATTCTGCTACAGAGACTGGAACACTTAATTGGCCTAAAAGGTTCTGCACTAAGCTGGTTTAAATCTTATTTATCTGATCGTTTTCAGTTTGTTGACATTCATAATGAATCATCCTTACGTACTAAAGTTTGTTTTGGAGTTCCGCAAGGTTCTGTGCTTGGACAAATCCTATTTATTCTATATATGCTTCCTTTAGGCAACATCATTCGAAATCACTCTATAAATTTCCATTGTTATGCGGATGATACACAGTTGTATTTATCGATGAAGCCAGAAGAAAGTAATCAATTAACTAAACTCCATAACTGCCTTAAAGACATTAAAAACCTGGATGAGCACCAATTTCCTGATGTTAAATTCAGACAAAACTGAAGTAATTGTTCTTGGCCCAAGACAACTCAGAGACTCTTTATCTGATGACATAGTTTCTCTCGATAGCATTGCTCTGGCCTCTAGCACTACCGTAAGAAACCTCAGAGTAACATTTGATCAAGATTTGTCTTTCAATTCTCATTTAAAACAAACCTCACGGACTGCATTATTTCATCTGCCTAATATTGCGAAAATTAGGCCTATCCTGACCCGAAAAGATGCAGAAAAATTGGTCCACGCTTTACGTTACCTCAAGGCTGGATTACTGGAACTCTCTATTATCAGGTAGCTCTAGTAAATCCTTAAAAACTCTCCAGCTAATTCAGAATGCAGCAGCACATGTACTAACAGGAACTAAGAAACAAAATCATATTGTAAAATCCAGAATTGAATTTAAAATCCTACTGTTAACTTATAAAGCTCTAAATGGTCAAGCTCCGTCATATCTTAGAGAGCTCATAGAGCCATATTATCCCACCAGAACTCTGCGCTCTGAGAATGCAGGGTTACACGTGGTCCCTAAAGTCTCCAAAAGTAGATCAGGAGCCAGAGCCTTCAGCTATCAGGCTCCTCTCCTGTGGAATCATCTTCCTGTTGCGGTCCGGGAGGCAGACACCGTCTCCACATTTAAGACTAGACTTAAGACTTTCCTCTTTGATAAAGCTTATAGTTAGGGCTGGCTCAGGCTTGCCCTGTACCAGCCCCTAGTTAGGCTGACTTAGGCCTAGTCTGCCGGAGGACCCCCTATAATGCACCGGGCACCTTCTCTCCCTCTCTCTCTCTCTCTCTCTCTCTCTGTCTCTCTCTGTCTCTCTGTCTCACTCTCTCTTTCTCGTATCCTATTACTGCATCTTGCTAACTCAGCCATTCTGGATGTCACTAACTCGGCTTCTTCTCCGGAGCCTTTGTGCTCCACTATCTCTCAGGTTAACTCATATCGTAGCTGTGCCTGGATAGTGTGACGTGTGTGGTTGTGCTGCTGCCGTGGTCCTGCCAGATGCCTCCTGCTGCTCGTGCTGCCATCATTAGTCTACTGTTATTATACACGGTTATTATGTACGGTCATACCCAGGTGGCTTGAGAGATTACTCATCAGATTATGTCCAAATGTGCCAAAAGATTACACCATTATGTTCTGGCTCATGTGGAAAGGATTAAGGAAAAAAGGTGGAGATTCAGTAGAACCTCTGCCTGTGTAAAAGGGAGAGCGCAGAGAGTGAACCTTCAGTCTTGTTCCGGAGCTTGACTCGTGAGTTGTAAGTGTTGCTGCTTGTGAACACATTAAACTCGGTTGCACCTGATTCTAAGTGTCTCCAGTGATTTTCTGCGTACTATCCTTTTGATTCTAAGATCTTTTTTGAGTAAAGGCGAGTCCAATCAAAGGTATTGAAGGCAAGGTCTGGAGCCAGCTCACCCAGCTTCAGACATCGATTTTTGCTTCATCAATACGAATGCAAATGTAAAGAAGTCAATTCAGCAATGTGGAGAAATTTGTAAAAGGACACACATATGAGACAGAATAGTGCAAGCAGTTTCTTTAAAGTGCATTCAGTTTTGATATTAAATGTAAAAATTAAAAAAAATAATGGCAAGATTTAAAGGAACTGACCTAGAGTCCAAAAATCTAGAAGAAAATAACTCAAATTCGAGAGACAGAGACATTTAAGGTACAGACTTTGTTTAAAGGCCTGTGAGCCTGCTCACCTTCTGCTGCTGTCAGATTCAGACGGCTGTTGACAGTATCATCACTCTAAAAACAGAGAACAAGAAAACAAACCAAAACATAAAATGTTAAATAAGTGGAAGTTAATGTTTTTTTTTGTTTTTTTCTAGCATAGTACACATTTACATATTTAAATGTGGTAAAATACATTTCAGTATAGGTGTAGATTTTTGGGGGACACAGGTGACATGTCCCCCTCAATACTTTGAGCATGTGATAAAAACATGTAAGTCAAAGGAAAGTTTTATTTTGACAGAATAAAAGACCATCAATTGATGCAGAAAAAGCACAAAAACAGTCACCATAATACAGAAAATTAAATGTTTGGAAGCTATGTCTCTGGGACAGGGCCGTCATGACCGGACAGGCAAAATTGGCAATTGCCTAGGGCCCCAAGCTGGAAGGGGGCCCCCAGAGGTGGCTGACATTGGTCCATATCAATGACAATATGATGAAACCCCTATAGACACTGCAACAACAACACCACCACCACGTTGGAATACCCCCTAATGGGGCTCCCTACTAGCTGCTGCTTGCGAGTGGATAAGTAGGGTGACCAGAAGTCCCACACTGTGCGAGACTGCACAGCATTTCTGTCTCTTTTCACTCATGTCCCACATGATTGGTTACCACTCGCGCTAGCATTGTTGGAGTACTGTAGTACTATGGTACCTCACAGTACCACTACTGTGGGATAAAGTGCCTCTTGCCTGGGGCCCCCAGAGTGTCTTGAAACAGCCCTGCATACAGGGGAAGGACATTGAGGTGGTGCACACCTACAAATATCAGGGGTCCTCTTGGATGAGAAGCTGGACTGGTCCTCTAATACTGACACCCTCTACAGGAGGGGGCAGAGCTGCCTGTTCTTCCTGTGGACACTGAGGTCTTTTGATGTGTGTGTGGAGATGTTGACCATGTTCTATTACACAGCGATGGCCAGTGCACGTTTTTATGTTGCTGTGTGTTCAGTAAAGCAGCTTGACAGACAAAAACACCAAGTGTTTGAACAGGCTGGCTAAAAAAGCTGGCTCAGTGCTCAGCAGGAGATTGGACCCATTAAGAACTGTGGTGGAGAGGGGCACATTTAACAAACTGAAAGCTATAATGGACAATAGCAGACACCCTCTCCACAGCCTCCTGGAGCGACAGAAGAGCAGCTGCAGCAGTCGGCTCATCTCACTGCGTTGCAGAACGGAGCGTTTCAGGAGATCCTTCATCCACACGGCAATAAGACTGTAAAACACCTCCTGAATCCAGTCACACACACACACACACACACACACACACACACACACACACACACACACACACACACACACACACACACACACTTACACATACCATTAGTCACAACTGACTGGACTGTGTAATGTACAATTTCATTTTATCTTAATTTAATTTTTATTTGTGCACTTATTTTAATGTATTTTATTTTGTTTTTTTGTCTTTTGTCTTTTTTGAGTCCTTTCTATTCTATTCTATTGTAAAATTAGCACATTCACCCAGGTGTTATCTTACCATCAATGCTGAACAGAGCCAGAGCTGATAAATACCAATGACTACCTAACTATGGTAAAGTGATTGTTGAAGATGAACTGCTCAACTTTCTTGCTATGAAAATTAGATGAGTATAATTAGATGATGATTAGATGAGAATAATGAGTCAAGATGAGATCATGATGCTGGCAGCAAACGCCTTTGACTCTGAATGGATTGAAGCATCTAAGAAAGTTTTGTTTGAGCTGTGCCCCACTATGCAGAGCAGTGTGTCACACATGGAGTGTGACTTCCATGGAGCTGGGGTGTCTACAACCGACCTCAGCACAGGAACAGTCAGGAGCAGGATACCCGGGGGTGTAGCTATTCTCTGGTGGAAACCGCTAGATCCGCTCATAAATGTGATCAGAGTTGGTGTCAATTGGTGCATTGCAATACGGTACACACAGAATAATAGAGAATTTGTGATTATGAATGTATACACACCCTATGAGTGTTATCAGAATGAGGATGATTATTTGAATAAGCTGGCTTTTATTCATTCTTTTATCCAAGATAACTCCAACACCAGTGTGTATGTCATAGGGGACATGAATGCAGATATCACAGATAGGAGATCAATATTTGCTAATCACTTGAGAAAGTTTTGTGAGAACAGTAATTTAAACAATCTACTCCTGCCTGCTGATAGTTATACTTTCATAAGTGAGGCCTGGCATTCTACGTCATGGCTGGACCATTGTATAAGTACAGATGACGCACATGCCTCGCTTGGCAGTATGAGTATTCTATAAGGGTTGGCAGTGTCGGACCACATACCTCTTTCAATGTCAGTTAATATTTATGTTTTACCAGTTCTAACTAGAAACTTAAATAGTGACAAAGCAAGAAAACTTGATTGGACCTCCTTCACTAAGTAGGAAATCATGGAGTACTATGCATGTACAGCCCGTGAGCGCGTGCTATGTTAAATAATAGGGCACTCAGACAGCGTCAAACAACATCAAAATACGTCCACTAAAAGTGCATTTTTTTCACACAGATAGGCTCAGATTGTTAGTATAATTATCCGACAACATAACGGAAAGGAGAAATGAACATCTGTGTTTACCTTTGATCCCCTTTAAGCATAACGATGGTACAGACCTGTGCATATATGCACTAAAAGAAATTGTAAATAAGTATAAAAGTTAGAACTCGTCAGTCCTCATGTGTTTTATTGATGCCTATGATCGAGTGAATCATAGGAAGCTATTCACTAAAATGACTGATGGAGGAGTGCCTGCTTACATTCTGAGAATATTGGCTTATTGGTATGCTCATCAAACCATGCAGGTAAAGCAGGGTCACAGTGTGTCAGGTCCATTCGGTGTTTCTAATGGCGTCAGACAAGGGAGCATTCTGTCCCCGGCTCTTTTTAACCTTTATATGGATGATTTATCAAAACAGTTGAATGCCTGTAATACTGGGTATATGATTGGTGACAGAAAAGTGAACCATTTAATGTACGCAGATGATCTTGTTGTCTTTTGTCCGAGCAGTGCTGGTCTTCAGCAGCTGCTGAATGTTTGCTCTGTTTACGATACTGAACATGCTATCAAATACAATGCCAGCAGGAGTAATATCCTGATCTGTCATACTACAGAGGATTGCAAATTGAATTTTACTGTTTTTAAACTATCAACCAATAATCTTATTAGTTGTAATAGGGTCAAATACCATGGTCATTTCTTTGCGGAAAAAATGACAGATGATGAAGATATCTATAGGCAGTGCTGCAGGTTGTATGTGCAGCCAAATACTCTTGCTCGCAAGTTTCAATCATGTTCAGATGCTGTGAAGGCGGCTCTATTCAAAGCATACTGTACAAGCTTTTACACAGCTCATTTGTGGACAAATTATAAGAAAGCAAGTATGCAGAAACTACAAGTAGCATGATGCTCTGCGAATTCTGTTGAGGAGACCTAGATGGCTCAGTGCAAGCGAATTGTTGTGTCAATACTCTTCAAGCTGTCTTGAGAACCTTGATGTATAGATTTATGTGTCGATTTGGTGCCTCTAACAATGAAATTATTTTAAGTATGACGAATATCAAATACAGCTCTGTCAGATACCAGTCACGCTGCTGGAGACAGTATAAATGCCTCTTTTTAGAACTGTAAAGTTTGTCATGGATATTAATTTATGCACTTTTAGCACATGTATTGTTTGGTGTTTTTTAAATAGGTGTTATGTGTTATCTGTCTTTGTATTGTGTGTCTTGAATATGGACCTGAGTCTGTAATAAAGTTTAACATAACATAAAATATGATTTAGAGATTTGTAAGCCTGTGCATTATGTGCCTTTACCAATTAGATTAAAGATATTACAAAAAAACAACTGCTGACCTGCAGAAAGTAGTGTGTCCTTTATGTAGCAAAGTGCAAAGTAAGAGTATGGTATGTTAATCTGATGTTTTGCTGAATTGTAAAATATTACTTTATTTGAAGAGCACCTTTTTTAAGCCCAAAAGCACTAAGTGCTTGTCAATATGAAGAAAATACAGCTACAAAAGAGCAGAACATCCGTCTGGCAACTGAGCAGGACACAGATGCATAAATAACATAAATCAAGCAACTCAGTCTCAGATGATCCAAGAGCTCAACAGTAGCTGTTTCATTTTATACAAATATGTCAGCAACATGGCATTTAGTAATTCATTAACAAATTCATTCATTCATCTTCTAACCGCTTCATCCTCTTGAGGGTCGCGGGGGGGCTGGAGTCTATCCCAGCTGACATCGGGCAAGAGGCAGGGTACACCCTGGACAGGTCGCCCGACTATCACAGGGCTGACACACAGAGACAAACAATCATTCACGCTCACATTCACACCTACAGACAATTTAGAGTTATCAATTAACCTAGTCCCCAAACTGCATGTCTTTGGACTGTGGGAGGAAGCCTGAGTGCCCGGAGAGAACCCACGCTGACACGGGGAGAACATGCAAACTCCACACAGAAGGGCTCCCACACCCGGGATCAAACCGGCAACCCTCTTGCTGTGAGGCGACAGTGCTAACCACCACACCACCGTGCCGCCTCATTGACAAATTGTTAAATTAAAAATTGCTTTTTTTGTGACACAACAGATGTCAAGAAAAAATGTGTAATGTGTGATACAGTGACAGAAGCATCCTGAAAAGACTGGGTTCTTTTGGCAGATTAACCAGAACAGACCTCTGTAGTGTCTGGCTGGCTGCTGATAAAGGCATGTCTGCTTTTTTCTGCTGCAGATTCCAGATTCCAGAGGCTGGTTTCACAAGGACTCACAAAGACTTTGGCTTGCATTAACTCATTTGCTGTCATTTCTGTTATATTTTAAGATGGGAGTTGGCTGACCTTGACGTACCATCTGACTTTATGATGAGGTCAGAGTCTGTGATGCTAATCAAACTTGTTCTAAAATGTCATTGTCAGAAAGCCTGGACTAGAACAAACCTTATGCCTCTATTGTAGGGAATGAAAAACATTACCTTACATTTGTCCATATTGAGTTGCTGTTACAAAGCATCCATTAATTATTAACATGGTTAGTTTAGGATATTAATGGTGGTGTAATTTGCAATGAAGGCCAAAGAAACCCATAATTCTGTAGTAAGCTTCATGTTTATCATACTGTGGATGAACCACATCTAAAAATAGCTAAGCTCACTTTCACTTTTTAGACCTTACTGTTTAAAGAGGCAACAGATAGGATTAGTTTCTTTTTTATTTTGGCGTCACCTAGCATCAGTGGTGTTGCGTTGCACTGTCGCAATGACCAAATTGATGGGGATCAGAGACAATCAGACTCTCTATATTAAATAAAATGTAGGCTGTACAGCCACCGGTATAGCTCTATGTATATGTAGAATGAGAAGGTGTGTGGACACTACTAAATAAATGAGTAAAGAGACCGAGCAATAATTATCAGATTTATCTGAAGAAATAACAAATAGTAATGCAAATAATTATAACAGAATGCACAGTACCAGTACACACAGCTCACAGTAAATGATACCAATATGCACAGTATCAGTACAAACTACAGTAGACACAGTGGAATTATACCAATATGCTCATGTAAACAGTCACGATTCTAGAATAAACGGTACTGTATGGAAACGATGCAGCACCGGTTGGACCTCAAACTGAATGGGACACAAAGTTCAGTGTTCACTTAGCTGGCACTTTATGGATGACTTACCTGAAAAATTCTGCAATCTTCTCCACTGCTTGATAGAGTACAACCCACAGTCTATAGTACAACCGTAGTACTGTCCATCTTTCTGAAGCTAACGTTAGCAAATTGGCGCCCTCTAACGTTAGCAACCACATGTGCCCTCGTCTTCTTCTGGTGTTGTAATGCGGTACAGGTAAACAGACCTACAACTTCCGGGTCACAGAGAGAATTTTGGAGCCGTGTCACATTATCACAGTGCAGAAACCGTTTTCCCTCGTGATTTTAATTCCCAATTTCGATTTATAAACACATCAAATTAAATCGGATAATGGATAATGGATAATGTATAACGATCCGTTTCCCGTTTTTTGTTTTTCATTATAAAACACAAAAACGGGAAACGGGTTATTTTTCTATTTTTATCTTCATCAGAAAACGGATGGCCGCGATATACACGGACCGTACTGGTTGCCATCTGCTTTTTCAAAGACGGCGATGCTGGAAAAATAAGACAATAGCGTAAAGTGGGGCACGTTGAGACACCACCGGTGTGGTTTGTAAATAGAAAATAATGGGGGCAGCTGTTTTGACGTGCGTCGTACGGCGCCGGTATGTTTTGGCCTTTAGGGGTGCCATCGAGTCCAGACTGATACAACAAGCCAAACAGAATTTTGAGTTCATGTCATCAGGATGGATCGTGATTGGCTTTCAAACACAAACAAGCGTCAACAACTTTTCCACCCTACAGAATGGTAATGTGGTGATCCCAGAACCGTCTCAAGCGCTGATACAGCACTGTGGAGATAAGTCTGGCTACATGAGACCAAGGCCCTATTTCGTTCAGTTCAATCAAATTCAAGTTTGTTTGCCAATTCAGTTTATTTGGGCAGGTGTGAACACAGCAATCGCACTCAGGTGTGCACTAAAACAACCGGACCAAGATTTTCTTGAAGAGGTGGTCTTCGTCCAGTTACTAATGAGCTCTGGTGCGGTTCATTTGTGGTGAGAATGTGTTCCGACCGCTATCTGAACCAACTGCAGTCACATAACCCATTGTTTGGGTTAAACATGAGCATGTTACAGTCCTGGAGGATTATTAATGTGCGCCTCCTCCTGTAGTGCCTCAATATGCACATTCAGTGCATCCAATGCATCAAAACATTGTTTTCAAACTGTATGGTTTGCCTAAAATGAACAATGAAAGCAATATAGTACAGTACCAGCGGTGAAATCAACCCGCGTAGTTGTCCGTCCATTGTGACATTAGAAAGTGTTGCATTTATCTTCCAAGTGTACTCTTCTTCAACGTTTTGTATACTTACTGGATTTTTCCCACATGGATATTCTGACCAATCAAAAGCAGCTTGCTCACACAAGGCATTTTATCTGGTCCGCTTGTAAATGCTGATATGAGATTACAAACCAACTCCAGGCAGTTATGCAACTTTGTTACAAAATCAGTCCCTGATTCGGACCAAAGCAAGACGACTTTAGGTCTGAAAGCAGTTCCTCTTATATGATACATGATAATGGTTTGTGTAATTGTTCGCTAGTTCATGATAAATATGCTTTGTTCTTTCAATATCAGGTTCTGTTGTTAATGTGCTAACTGGCTGAGTAGCATTTGGAATTCATCCTGTTGGTTTTCCGGTTTCCTGTATGAGTGACATATACAGAGTACCGCTGTCTCTCACGCAGATGCAGCTGTTGGCTGTAGTGTTCACAGTCGGCTTTTGTTGCCATTAGTTTGATGTCAGTTTGGTGTGTTTGGGCCTCTCGGAGTTGTTCATGTTCAGGTTTTTCAATAAGAACATTTTGTTGTTGTGACACATGAAGTTACAGGGGATACATTGATTATTTTATACAGTCTATATGTTGGATTCATGATCATTTTCTTATTAACAAAATCTTAACTCTGCTCTGCAATACATAAGCGTGACAATACTCACCAGGGCAGGACAGGAGCATCCCAGGGCGTCTGCAGGTTTGAGGCTGATCGGCGGACACTGAACTGGCCTGCTCTGTTCTGCAGGGGGCGCTGGTGTGTAGTAGGGCTGCCTCAGGATGTGGTTCATACTGCCATGGGTCCCGTTGTTTTCAGCAGGAGAGATCTGCATCACGTCTGCATGAAACACATGAAGCTGTTTAATTTTGTGGAGCATACCACTGTGTGTTTGGTCACGACATTGAATCTAGTTTAGATTTAAGCTTCTTTTCAAAGCATTTCATTTGAGCTTTGAAAATGAATGAATCTATAGGCTGAAATCTTGCATTACATGAGTCATCTATCTCAGTAAACATTTAGTGTGTTGTTTCTTTTGCTAGCTGTGGTGGTGTTTTGCGGTAAAGCAGGAGCAAACAGGGGCTGTTTTAGTAACGGTACATTTTTTTAGTTTTTTATTCTTTCCACAATGTCCATATTCTGACATCTGAGCTTCGTAAATTCTCAGCAGCTCAGTGTCAAGCACCATCTGTTCCCAAGCGACTCACAACAAAAGGTTTATGTTTGATAATAGAAACTAAGGGAGACTAAATAGTCACTGTGATTCATTATTTATCACCAGCAAATGTCTCTGCACATTCATCTGACTGCTACAGGTAGTATCAGTTCTTTTTTTTTTTTTTTTTGACAGTCTTTTGGTTTTTATAGCTCTGATCAGACTCCAAGTCAAATCACCACACATCACAGCCTGCAGTTTATTTGGATGCTTACTATAAGTGGTGATTTGCCAAGACACACATATGAACTCACCACACATAAGATTGTACAGCTCAATATTGGAAAAGGGTTCCATTTCTGTTTTGTTCAGGAACTTGGGTCCATAACTGACAAACATTGCCTGAAAGACAAGCGTTAAGAAGAACAGTTTGAGGCATTTATTTCAGTGCTGCAATAGCAATGGTGACCATGTTGGGGAAAAAGGGTCAAGATGGTCAAAACAGAATTACTACTAATAATAATAATGATAATAATTATAAAACATAACTGCAATAAAACTATATGGAAGAAATCTGCAGATAATTGCAGTGATAGAGAAATGTTTTCTCAATTTCAGATGGACAGCTCAGTCACTAGAAGAAAAAGTTGGAATTATACGTTTCTGCCAGCCATGGATACATTTTATTTGTGTTTACATATCATATCAACGTTTCAAAAGTATGTAGTACATGAGCTGACTTTGTCATCTTGATGTGGAGGGGATAGTGGATGGTGTGAGACACCTGCCAAGCTGCAGACCACTGTTTGAGACCAACAAACAACAAACCCGTCCCGTCACCAGCACTACCGCTAAGAGCGAGCAGAGCATGCACTGTGCATTGGGCACCAGTGCCACAATTGGCACCAAAACAGCTCGATATGATCATCATCAATCATAACTGTACATACTGCATAAGCTCTCCCAGTTAAGGCCCTTTGAGATGCACCATGGTTTGAGCTGTGCTGCTGATAGTTTCAGTGAACGCAGCTCAGCTGTAACACAAGCTCGCCAGGCACTGTGCTTGCTCTTACAGGTTAATAATAGAGTCATTTATACAATCAGTTGCATCTGCTCAGTGAAGATTTTTGGAACTTAAGCTCATTAAACCGTTAAAACATACCGGCATTCAACAATGGGACAGAAAAACATTTGGTAGTCTTTCTGTGATCAGCATAAATGCAGAGTTCACTCAGAAGCTGTCATATAATGACCTTATTAATGACCTTGCAGCCATGTAATGCAGACGTGTGCCTCTGCAAAGCCTCCCACAACTGATGCAAAATGCTTGTTCTGTCTCTGGAGAATTGTAAAGTTTTGTGACTGTTATTCTGTTTGGGAATAATGGGACAGGTCTTTTTGTCTTGTTATTTATTTACACTTATTCTGAAAATAATAGTATTGATATCCTATCCTATTTGATCCCACTCCATTCTATCATTCTTCCATTTATTTTGTTGAAGGAGATTGCACACACTGCCCGTGACAGTGTTTCCAGTGACTTCCACGTACAAAATGTGAGATTTTTTTTGGTACCTGTTGCTGTTAATCCTGCAGGGGTAATGCCATGAAAAGCCATTGTTTTTTTACCAAGACATCTCTGCTTTTCCAGATGGGACTGTGCCCCCAAAACCTGGTATTTTAAGCCAAAACATTATCTATTCCTTACCACAAGTAACAGTGTAATGAAACTTTATTTTGCTTAAACCTAACTACACATTACCCACAGCGCTGTTGAGACAAAATCTCAATGTACCCACTACATATAACATACAAATGTATATCTGTGGTCCACAAATATCTACAATACCAACATTTCTTTCTGACAACTGAGCTGAAAGGTAGCAGAAGTTTTTTGTTGAAATTACTGTTGATTGATGGCTAACAGATCAGAATAGTCAAGGAATTGTCAGGGCTCACATGCATGGTCTCAACGTCGTTGTCATAGCCGTGGGCCCCACCAGAGCAGAATGTGAGAGATCCTGGATATCTGTGAGGAACAGATTTTTAACTTAAACATAAAAAAATCTGCTCAGTCTTTGATAAATACTTAAATGGTCAGTGTGCAGAGTTGGAGTGTGTGAAGTAATAAAACTCCGTTGGTTGGGGCATTTAGAGAAAAGCACAGGATGTCTTCAATAAAAGTCACTGGTTTCAATTAGCTCTGTTGAGCCCTGCAGAGACTTCATCATCAGTCTCTTAGAAAAGTAGACTAATGACCTGTACAGGCCTATGATTTATCTCTTAATACCTGTATCTGTTTTTTCCATGTCTTACCCAACTGTGTAATTTTAAACGTAATACTGTGTTTTTTCCACCTCCCAGGCAGTTTACCACAAAACTAAAATCAGCTTGAATTCTCTCCTCTCACAGCCCACAGTCTTTTCTTGTGATGTCAAGCAGTGCCTCTTGTTACAGCTCAGATTTTAATCTGTGGCATTATTTGTGTATGATCAGTACTTTCCCTGACAGTGTATTTTGTAAACATTGGTGTCTGCTATCAAAAAGGGACTAAAAAACAAAACAAAACAAAACAATAATGAAAAAATAAAAAACTGATGGAGAGCGGACATGGATACCTCTCAAACAGCCATTTTGGATCAACCAGGACGTTAACATCTTCAATGCGACGGCTGTTTGCAAAGTGGAGGCGCTTTGGCAGGTTGGCCTTCAGGTATGGCTTGATCTTTTGGTCTGGCTTCTTACACTGAAATAACCACAAACACGATTTCATAATAGTACATTTCTTATATTTGGATTTTTTTAGCATTTCAAGGGAAAAACACCCAATAAAGTCCTTTTAAATGTAAGTTTAACTGCATGCAGGTCATCATTTCATTAGAAACTCAACTGTAAATTAAATATGTGGGTGTTTGTGAGAGCATGGAACACTTACAGTCATGTTAGCAATGAGTCCGGCTGAATCCACTTTTGAAAAGGAAAAAATAATGACGTTAACATTTTAATTTATACAATTTAATGTTACACCAAACCAAACCAGGCAATCATGGTATAACTTGAAGTGATATCTTAAGCATGTTATTACATTTGTAAGATTGAGAATCAGCTGTCCAAGTTGAATGAACAGAGTTGGGTATAACGTATTACAAAGTAAAGAAAAGTTAAAAAGTAACGCGTTAGAGTACTTTGATTACTTTTTGCAGTAACAAGTAACCTAACGTGTTAGTTTGCTGTTTGAGTAATCAAATACTTAAGTACATTTTCAAACAAGACATCAGTTACTTCCGTTACTTTTAGAACGCTGGTCCTTCAGCTCCGAAACAGCAATGGCTGTCGTTTGGTTCTAATAACGGAGATAACGTTAAACCTATCAGTCCGAAAGAAGCCACAGAGCTTGTGGCTCGCTATGTGGTCGGAGAAATGCTGCCGTTGTCTACGAGGAGTCTAAATAGGTGGAGTAGGACTTGCTGACAGACATATTTCAGACTCAGGACTTGCATTATGCCTGGTACACGCTACACGCTGGTACTCGCCAATTATCCCCAGTCGTTGTGCACGGCGTGTGTGATGTCATCAGGTTATTCTTATCCTATTTTTATTACTTTCACTATTATTTGAGTCACTGCCAGAACTGTGTGTGTTCATGTGCCAGCCGACATGTTGTTGTAGTCACCTAAAAGCGTCAGCAGATGGCAGGAGCTACATTTGAAGCGCCATAGGTAAAGTATCAAGCTACTGTATCTTCCACAGGAAGTTCTGACAAATGCTTCAGAATAAAAGCCTAGCTGAGATTAGAAGGGGCTTTTAATTTGAAACAAGTGTTGAGTTTGAAATGACGGTGCGATATGTTAACTTTACAAAGACAACGGAGCGGATAAGAAGTAAATATATAAACACACAGAGGGATTAATAAATAACGGACCGTCTATAATGTAGTCTGTTTCAAATGAAGCTGGGAGCCTCTGCAGTTTCGGTGAGTAAAAGCCCCGCCGCTATTTGTTAATGTTATTACTTTATGTCCGACCGTGAGGATGTACCATTGTTTGCTAGCTTGATGCTAATGACAATAACGTTAACTCAGTGGGTTGACAAAGTGCCTCTGCTGTTTCACACCATCATTTCCCCCTTTTACTCTGTGTGCTAACATCCCTAGAGGAAACATTGTTGTCATACAGTTGTCTACGGCAGCAGATCGCTCTGTATTTCTACTGGTCAAAGTGACGGCTGTGATGGGAGAACTGGATCTCAGTGAAGGGCAAGTGGTCCATAACTTTAATTTTGGAGACAAAAAAATGTAGGCTTAGCGCCCTGTGGTCCATTGCCCAATAGGAAATGTAGAATACTCAAAGGTACTTTAAAAGTGCTTGAGTTACTTTTTTTCAGGGAGTAACGTCGGAAGTACTTTTAAAGTAACTGAGTTACTTTACTCAGGGAGTAACGCAGTAAAGTAACTGGTTACGTACTTTGATTACTTTTAAAGTAACCCTTACCCAACAGGTGAATTCCACCAGAAATAAAAACTCATAATTATACCATTCTCATATCGTTATAAGAAAACTCAGACCAATCATTGCATTCAGTCTGAATGCAATGATTGGTCTGAGTTTTCTTATAACGACATGACGTATGTCACATAACCTTCAATTACGTAACAATAACAACCGTACTTATATTAAGCCAAGCCATGATGTTTTTTTTCTAAACCTAACTATGTGCTTTAATTGCCAATACCCAAGGAAATAAACCTAAAAATAAAGTGTATTACCAAAATTGTAAGTTTACTTTTAAGACTGTGTTTAGAAACTGTACATTTCCTGTAAAAATGGATTTTGAAAGACACAAAGCATGCAACATGTGTAAACTGACATGCTGTCCTAGAATGTCTAAAACTGACATTTTTAATGGTAACTAGTGCGTCATAGTGTGACGTTTAGATCCACTAACAGAGTGGCGAACTTTTGATGAACTGGGATGAGAATGCATTGGTACAGTTTTCATAAATGCTGAAATTAGCTATAAAGACCAAAACAGTTTTTTGTACCAGGGTGTAAACATGTTTATTTCTACTGTGAGGTTGGACATGTTAACATGGGGGCCTATAGAGATTAACTTGCTCTTGGAGCCAGTCTCAAGTGGACTGCAGTTTTGCAGTTTTTAACACTTCCCTGTTGGCATCATTTTTCAGCCCTGGTGGGTGCTCCTTGTTTTCTATCCATGCACTCCGTCACTGTGATGGCTTTAGACTGTCCTCCTTCAAAAAATAGTCCATATAGGTCATCTGAACAAGCAGTTTACTACAACCCATATTTATATTTATTGTTAGGTGGCAACCTCTAGTTGCCATAGTGATCATGCAGGAGCAAAGGGGGTATTCAGGTGGCGTAGTATAAAGAGCAGCAAAGTCTGCTTTGGGACGAGGTTGAGGTGGATGGATGTGTCGAAAAAACAGGACTTTCATCTAGGAGACCACTGTTTGTGTCCCATGTGACACCAAAAGTCAGCGCTGATTTATTTTCATTTACATAATGCACTTAACTTGTGTCACCACAACACATGTAACAAAAGTTGCATAAAAAACACACTCATTTGAACCCGAATTAAGATTTTTTCTTAATTCTAACAAAGTAGAAACCTAAACCCTACCTTAAACTAACCAAACTGTGACAGTTTTACAATATTGTATGCATTAATTTGGGCATTTTCTGCATTAATATATGGAGTAAATGTTTTCATTTTTGTCAAAATAAAAGTCCTCTGGAACTTTAATGTTTTCAGTGAGAGGAATGCATTTGCTCTAAATTTCGGGTGGATGTGTCCAGTGTTGGGTAGCTCCATTGGTATCACTGAAAAGCATTTTATGTTATCTCAGATCTCCATACTCGACTGCTTTTATTTGACTGTGGTGGTAGCAGCTTAGTGCCGTCCACTGATACGGTGGTTGAGCATCAAGAACGGAACAGAACAGATTTGGTTATAATACTGTTTGATTGCGAAAGTGAAAAAATTAAAAATGTAAACAGAAGCCAGTGCCAGTCATGATTTCTCATCAGTACAACAGAAGGTAAAAGTAGCCTTGATGATGAGGTGGGGTTTTCATATTTTTGCTTGTTGTAAAAAAAGACATGATTCTCAGTTTGCTGAGTGTTAAGGCAGGTTATGAAACTCCTTCACAGGCCTTTTTGTAATGTCAGTGTTTCTTGGGTCAGAGCTAACACCTGACAACAGCAGCTCTTATTCTTACTCAGTCAGCAGTACTATAGCCAGCCCAGTTGCCAGAAGAAAATGTTAGCATTGTACATTTCTGCAAACCACAAATATGTTACATTTGCACATTTTACAGGTATCATATTAACATTTCTAAATTGACAAAGTAGCTGAGCTGACTGTTATATTGGTCCAAAAATTGGGTATTTTAAGCCAAAACATCTTTTCCTAACCATAACCAAGTGATTTTTGTGCATAAACATAAAAGTTTCAACATATCCGCTACATAATGATGTAAAAATGTAATGAATCTGTGGTTTGCAGATGCATATTTTGTTTCTCACAATTGGGTTGTTAGGGCATGTCTCTTCAGTATGTTTACTCACAAATTGCTTCTTTGTTTTTGGCTCTGATGCGCCCGAATGTTCCTTCAGTGACCCAGTAGTTCCTGACGTCTCCCACGAGCTCCTGCAGCACCTCCTTCCTGTTGCAGCTCGTGTCCTCCATGCCTGCAACAGTAATTAGCTGTTATAGTAACCTTTCTTATATTATACTCCATCAGACTGTTGACGTTCTCTTGGCTCTGAGGAACTAAAAGTGGTTTTGCATGTTTTCTTGTAAACACTGTTTTTTTATTTTTTCAAATTGATTTCTATCCAGGCGATTGCTGCGGCACAAAAACCTGACTCAGTGGCCTGTTGTGACAAAATAAAGGCAGCATATAAAACAAACATACAAAAAACACAGATTTATATAATGATATTGAAAAAGTCTCATCGTGGCTGGTCAGTATCTACCCTGATGTCAGCCCTGCATATTGTATCAGACCATTCCTTCTATAACCCACTCAAAACAACTAATTGGATCCATGGCTTCATTTATTGATTTTAAATAATGCCATATCAATGACATATTGTGTGTTACCGTGATCTGCCACGATGATGATGTTGAGACAGCGGTGGAGGCCAATCTGTTTCAGGCCATTCATAAGTTGGCCAATGATCTTGTCCACACCCTGGATTGCTTCAATCAGCTGCAGGAAACACATGAAACAAACACACAAACACACACATTCAGCAGCTGGCCCATCTTTTTTCCACAGAAAGCCCCCATGTGCTTTAGATATAATGTGACGTCAAGACATATGAATATATTAAAATCATTATTAAAATGTAGATTATGCACTGCAGTTCTCATTCATTAAGTTTCTTTAAATGTTTTATCTCTGTCAGTACTGACCCACTGTGTGGACATCACTGAGATAGCACACATGTATTGTAAACACACTGCTGGCAAAGAAAGCTACATCTCCAAAGCACCCATCGATCAAACAGCACTTTATAATGTACCAGTGGACATTATAAAGTAAAAAGAGGGGGAGGGTAAAATTCCCTGCAAAACCTCTAAGATCAATGAGCCTTACAGACTCAGTGAACTGCTGGGTTATTGCTATGGAACTTGTCAAATATTATACTAATGTTGGATAGAAGAGCAGAGCTAACATTGCTCCGGCTGAGAACAATCAAAAGAGGCTTTGTCTATCTTGAATCTTTGGACCACAGAGAAGTATTTCATTCACCACATACTCGAAACTTTGTCTGCAACCAAAGGTGCCTGCATGCTCCAGGAAAACAGGATGTGGATGTTCCAACAGCTGATATCTGTCAGAAGATGCTGATTCAGGATGAGTTCTGTTGTTTGCTATTATTTCAATTCCAGATAAACTGGACGTAAACTGCAGAGCATCACAGTTTCATTTGGGACTCACACAGAATTCCTGCAGGCATGGAATTTAAGGCTTTGCTTGTGCCAAGAGGATAATCAGGCTCAGGCAAACAGTTTCCTTATGAACTTAAGGTAACCTGAGAGAAGCATTTGAAAAGGCAACAAAAGTGATTCCAGTTAATTGACAGTCTGCAGTGGGTGGACGTGCACAACACATGATGTCGTTGTTAATGGGAATGGTCCATTTAGGCTTAACTGACTAACATCACCATGAATGACGAACTGAAAAAAAATCTGATGAACAGAGACTTCCTGTCAACAATGATGTCATGTTTAGTTAGAGCTGTAAATGTTATTAGACATTCTTTCTTTCTACTCCAAATTGGCCATTAACCCACCTCAAGATTACACAAGCAGGGGGTGGACTTTCTTTCCATATAAACACAGTTAGGGGGAAAGAGATTGTCTTTAGCTCTTCAGTTTGATTGGCTCATTTGGGTTCCACTTTACTAACCCTGAAACATGACCATGCCATTACCCAGATTAATAAATGCACCACTGAAGATGATGTTAAGAGGTTCACTAAATGACCATAAAGAGCCTGACTCTGCTGATGGGATGGCAATTGTTTTATTGGACATCTGATTCAACCTTTATGGAGATCTTTTATCTGTGGCCATTAAAGGACTTTAGACTAATTGTGCAATAACAAGACTTATCTGTGATTACTGGTAATAATGGCCAACATTAATGAGGCTATGATGAGGCTATATATGATGATGGGATTTCAGCACTGTTAATTTGACATTAAGAGTTGAAGTCAGGTGATGTGAAGAACTGATTAAAGATTTACTGACATGATGTAAAAAGAAATGTAAAATCACTTCCTGTGATTCAGTGAGTCAGGTGAACTTACCCCTCCACTCACAGGACCGTAGTTGTGTCCAGATTTATCAGGTTCCTCCAGATATATTGTGTAGAAGTCTGGTCTGGAGGAAAGAGACATTTTTACTGAAAGTTGAATTTTATCAGTGACGCCACCAGATAAATCATTGAAGGCATTTGCTGAATTAAAGTATTCTGATTCCTTTATTGACCTCACTGCTTTTAGTGAATTGAATAGAAGAAAAACAAACCTTTCATCATCTGGCAGCTGAAGCCATTTGAGCACAGTGAATACTCTTTCCTCAAATGGCACTTTACTGGAAAAAAGGGACAGAGGAGAGAGAGGTGACAGTGGTGAACATAAGCTTAAAGGACTCCTTCACTCACAAAATGATTTTTTTGTCAGTCTGCCTTTAAGAAATCTCTTAAAGCTGTTGCAAACTGTGAATCAATGCAGGGAACAAAAGATATGGTATCAGTCGAAAATAAATTAATGTTGCAAAATTATAAAGAGATGTCAGGTCCAGTCACCACTGTACTTTTTTAGTCTAGTTGAGATTGCTATGTGTGAACAAATGCAGCAAAGTCTCCTCTTCTAATCTGGTCAGACAATACAAAACAATTCTCTGATGTCACTGTTTCTCCACTGTTAACTGCCTTTTAAAGGAATACTTTTGCCTCAAAATAATCATCACAAGTGTTATGTTGCATTCCAGAAGAAAACTTTGTATTTTTTGCATGCCTCCACATTGAAAGAAGAATTCAAAAACTGGGGGAAAAAAAGAAAATTGAAGTAAAGGGGGGCTGAGTTTAAAGCCCCATTATGTAGAAATCCAGTTCCGTTTGCTTTAGCAGCCACTAAAGGCCACTAGAGCAAGTACAAGCGCAACACCACTGTCGTTAAACACACAGAGCGCTGTTGCCGGCTGAGACGTCGCCTCCCACTCAGAAACACTGTGTATTTGTTTGCAACCTGAGGCTCTAAATACAAAGAGGAGCAATGTCGACCGACAAGGTACAGTAATATTACCGGATTTTGGCACAAATATGACTTTCCTAGCATTTTTAGCCTGTTATTAGCATAATGTTTGCATGTGGAGCATGTTAGTATGTAAACAAAATGTTGGCTTGATGTCTGCAGATCACGACTACATGACATTAGAGAGGGTAATTTATTACTTGCTGGTTGACGCTAATTACCTCGGCTGACCCTGTTTACATTATTTGAATGGGGTTGTGGTTGAAACAATAACGTTTTGGTAACTGTATATAGTGACTGTGACTACACACGATAACAGAGCCAACAAAAACAATGTGTGACAAATTAAAAAAGGCGTGAAAATGAGCATATAACTCACCTCTCAATCAGCAACTTAGCCATCTTGACATCGGACTTGCAGCCCTCTTTTTCCATTTGCTCTCTCCAACGTGAAAAACCCGGTCCTATATTAACCCTAGTTTTGTTCCGTGCTCAGTCACTCTCTCTTTTTTTATTCCTGGCATCCTCCGACATCGTCCTCTTGCGTCTCTTAGCCTCAGCCATCTTTGTAAACACTAACTAGTCGGGCTAGCCGGCTGGGAGAGATGCCATTCTCTCTGTAATAATCCAGCACACCAATAGACAGACTTTGAAACTGATATTTTAAGGTGAAAATACTATATAGTATTGCTTTAATAACAACAAAACTATTGTAAAACATCCTTTTACAAACTCTTCATCCAGTATGTTGCAATGTTCTGAATGCAAAAATTCAGTCACTCTCTGCAACCTTGCAATCTTGTTTGATCACCACAACTTTGCTGTAAAACCGACAATTTAAAACTGGTAAAATCTCATTTCACTGTAGAGCTCCATGCAGTGTATTGACTCTCTCACTCTGTCTCTGTTTATCATGAGACTACTGCTGTGGGACTGGAGCTCTGTGCCTGGAACAGAGACACACACACACACACACACACACACACACACACACACACACACACACACACACACACACACACACACACACAGTGACAGGGCTACTGTTAGCATCACATGGTTAAGCCATGTTTCTGTGTTGGTGTGGATTAATAGCTTGGTGTGGGGTGTTCTCTCCGAGCGGCAAAATAGCACTAACAGTGTTACAAAGTGCTTCACAAATTATACATACAAATGTTAAATGGCAAATTAAGATGCTATGATCACATTATGCTATCTTAGCTAGTGCTAACCAGGCAGAGAGAGCACAGTGCTGCGGGGGCTGATAAAGCACAGCAGTGACTGGACTTGTCTTCTTGATATAATTTTGCAACATTTATTTCTGGTTGACTGTGCAACAGCTTCAAGAGATTTCTCACTAACAGGCCTGCATACTTGTTCATGTATCTTAACAACTTCAGCTGTAGTGACAATGAATTCTGCAGAGGCCTCTCAGGGTGTGTTGTTATGAACACAGCCATCTCATGCATCAATTTCAAATTGTTAAGTGATATCTGCCAGCTGTTTGAGGACAGCTGAGGTCAGCTAAAAGCATTTACTGAGCCTGTTTGCAGATTTCAGACAGAGTTGGGAAACGAATGTACTGAGACACCAACATACAGAGATTTTTTTTTTGTCTTCTCATGGTAATGCTCTTAATGTAGGGTCAGGGGTGATAAAGGTTAATAACAACATTACAACATTACAACAACATCTACCAATCAACGCAGAGATAGAAACCCTTTGCCTCCGTTACACAATCACCACAGTACAGTACTTTATCAGCTGAGATGCTGTTCAGGCTGCTTTATTGCTTTTAGTCCCTTTGAAAGGACTTTATGTGATTTGATTGAACTTTTATTGATGTTGCTTCAGAGATCTCAACAGGTCACTTGAATCAAAGATTAAACCAATTCATAAAATGCTACCTGATGAAAGACACTGAGCATGAAATGGTTTTTTTGTGAATGTTCATTTCTAGCCAATGGTCTTGTGTGCTTTTCCTTAGATTAATCTAAAGCTTTTATATATGAGCTCAGTTTCTGCAAACATTTAGCTGCAAAGCTGTTTTTGTTACGGATGTGGACACTTGCATCAGAGACTAAAACTGTTGCAACATCTGCCTCACTTACTTAACATGAAAAGAAACTCTGTGTCACAATGAACCAGTTTTCACAATGGTTGTGATGACTTAAAAGCGATGGGTCAGATTTTATTAAGTATTAGTATTATAATACCTACCTACCTACCTACGATGCACTTCTGTGGACGGGGGTCAGCAGCAAAACGCATTCTGGCCACATAAAAAGTGTACGCTATATTCAGAGTATTTTCAGTGCTTTACCTTTCCATCAGACAGCCCATACAGTACCAGTTCCACATCTATGTTCTTTTCAAGTCCACCAAACTCCATTGACAAAACCATTCATTTGGGCTCACTGAACACAAGAGCTGCTGGTCGATTGCTGCCTTGATCAGTTAGTTAGTTAGTGATATTGTTTGGCTCTGGTGAATCTGAACTAACCCTTTTAAAACACCAAAGTCAAAGAATTACAAGGACAAAATAACTGACTGATGCAGCAGTAGACTAGCAGCTCCTGCATTCAGCAATGTTAAATCACTGTTTTTCTGAATGGAGTTTGATTTTGAAGAGCAATTTAACACATTCATCTCCCCATTGGAAATCGTCTGACAGAAAGGTAAAGCAGTGAAAATAGTCTCAATACAGCCTACGCTTAAAGTGATGTTGATTGTTTTAAGTTGGACTTAGTTTAGGTGGCTAAAATATGTCCCCTTGTTCAACCCCCGTCCACAGCAGTAAATTGCTTAACTTCTGTGTTGGTCTCCTGCAAGCTTCTCCAAACTGGGGATGTGCTGACCACCAACTACCGTATGTAGTACACTGACTGTGGATAAGTACCTCATACAACCCCACTTCAAAAAATGTGAGCTATCCCCTGAAGGTGGGTGTGATAACTGCTCCAACATTTGCCAACAAAAAGTCCAAAAAATCATTGTGCTTTAAAAGCAACTGCACAGTGACGGCCAAGAGGAAACACAACTGACTCACCAGTTGTCTGTACAGCTCATCTGCACTATAGGAAGGAAGTTGTGGCACAACTAATGCAAGTTTTTTATAATTAACTAACAAAACTGTTAGATCATAATTTGTGCTTGTTCAGCAAAAAAAGATCTTACCATGGTTGCTCACACACATGCCTGCCCATGGTTGCGCCCTGCCTGCCTTTGTTAAAAGGAGTGATGATAACGTCTTTGACCTTAATGCTTGGAATGAATTACAGTAAAAACTAAAGAATAAATTATTAATTGCTGGCAGAATAGTGACAACCTTACAGCTGGCATTATACATAGCAAGGGCATTCAAATTGTTGTCACATATAAGTATCTAGGAACAAAGTTCAACTCTTAACTCAAGTTTGATGTGAACACCAAGGCCTCTAGTTTCCCGGCACAGCGCAGGGTGGCGAACCCCGCGCAGAGCTAGTTTCGAGCAACACAACCCGAGGCGCGCTCAGTTTGGTAGTTTGGCAGACTGAGGTGCGCTGAGATGGGTGTGGTGGCGCAGCAGGGGGAGGTGTTGACAGATCCAGCTTGGCGCAGTGACAGTTTCGTGCCAAAAGGCTTCACCGAAGGTGCGCTAAAAGCTCGCCAGCTGAAACCAGGTCTACTGTCAGCGCAGGCGGAGCGCAGCAGTAGAGGAAGTTTGGCTGACCGACGGACAGTGCGCACACGTCACAGGCAGGTTTCCAGAATGTCAGGCACATTAACGATGCAATAAATACCCACAAACACAAACTATTCGATGCAACTATCTGCAATCAGCACATAAATGTATCTTTATATCGACTGTCCCGTCACATCTGATGTCAGATCAAAGGGGATTGCCACCGTTTGGCACGTTTGGCACGCGTAATGGAAACCCAGCCTGATTTGATTAACACAGCTGCAAACTAATGAGTTCACATCCCTCTCAGCCAACCACAAGCAGCCACAGCATCAGATAGGGAGTATATATTCAGCATCTGTCATCTTAGAAAAGTCAAAAGAAAAGAAACAGAGTGAGACTGCAAGAGAGAAAGAGCGCGCGCGCACGAGAGAAATGCTGTCAACAAATTGTAAGTTATGTTTGGTGTCTTAAGGGTTTATGTGCTTTATGTGATTGCCTATACAAATGTTAAAATGTTCTTGCTTAACGTGATCTACAAAGATGGAGTACATTATTGCGAGGAGGAGGAGGACTTACGCAGAGAGAGTGTACCGTCAAAGGACATCCTATTTGGACATGACAGAGCTGGAATGCAGGTGGGCCACACAAATAATGACTGGAATACTGTCGTGTCCATTGTAATTGTCATTTCATGTCAGACTCTTTTTCATTAAACAGGAACAAATTACATCTACCCCGCGAGGTGGTCCAAGTGGCAACGTGCGTCGAGGCCTCTGATGCGCACCCCGGTGGCACCTGTGCTCTCCCTGTTGCTGTAAAGGTGACAGTGGCTCTGACCTTCTTCACCACCGGGTCTTTCCAGCACACCGTGGCCGGGGTGGCGGGGATCAGTCAGAGAGCTGTCAGTTCGGCTATACATGCAGTGACGTCTAGTCTAGTCCAACATGCAAATGAGCATATCATTTTTCCATCCACACCTGAGAGCCAGCTGGAAACAAAGCGAGGTTTCTTGTTGAAATGTGGATTCCCTGGGGTACTGGGAGCAATCGACTGCACACATGTGCAGTTGTGCGCCCCAGATACCCAAGCCATCACTTATGGCAGTCCGTATATTCGGACACTGCGAGCTTGGACCTCCCGGACCAAAACATCAGTTTCCTCCTGAGAGAAGTTTGGCTGTCTGACGCTGCTGCTCTCTTCTGCCATGGCGAATTGAGTAAACTCTCATTACGCCTATGTGCGGCGTATTTAAGGGCGAGGAGAGGGGCTCATTTGATTGGTGTGATGTGTGTAAAACCCACTCCACGCCTTCTCTCTTCCCTCCTTACGACTTGCGCCGGTAGGAGAGACGGAGGTGGGAAAGAGGAGTAGCTGCGCCAGCGTGCACGGTGTGCCAAACTTGCAAAATCTGCCTGGCCACACCCAGTTGGCAAAGCGCAGGTGCGCTGCGCATCCCCCTCGCCCGGTCTGCGGAACTAGAGGCCATAGTCAATTGTGGAGCACAGGCAACAAAGAATTCACTTTTGTGAAAGTTCAAAGGTCTAGTTTACTAACTGCTACTCTAAGTCCTTCATTTTGTCTGCTATCAGGTGACTAAATGCAGAAGTGCAAGGTAAGGCAAGTCTGAGGGCAAGGTAAAGCAGTGACAGTATACTTAAAGTGCACTTGATTTTTTCAGGTGGCGGACGTTGTCTTAACTTCAATTTCAGTGCTCTGTTTTCTTATATGTTGATTTAAAGTGCCATTTAATGTCCAAAATGCTTTACCCATATCATACTGTTTGAGACATTAAACTGCCTGGTGCTCAAACCAGGCAGGATCCAACGTTAAGGTTTTTTCCTACTTGCCCTGCCGGGCAAGTACTTCTCAAATCTACTTGCCCCATCTAAATTCTTACTTGCCCTGCCTAAGAGGTTCTTTTTCTGGCTGTGTGGTGCATGTTTTCGCTCATGACTTGTATCTTATGTCAGCAGAGACGATCAGCCAATGGAGGCAGCAGCACATAAAAAAGCAGCACACTGCAACTGGCCCCTCAGAGGACAGAAACAGGAGAGGAAATACACGATTACAGGCCTGGAATTAAGTCATTTTTAGGGCAAGGCCACTTTGGCCTTTGATAAATACACATTTATTGGGGCATCACGGCCAAAATGTGGGTCACCAAGGCCAAAACCAATGTGCTAACTACATTGAATGAAGACAAAACAATATATGTGATGAAAAACAGTACTGTGTTTATTAAAACTGGCTGTGCATGACTGAGGATATATCTCGTTTCTTGTTGTTTTGATTCATGTCCCTTATTTTTTAAGTCTTTGAAATCCCTTTATTCTTTTGTTATCTCCTTGTTATTAAGAAATTATTATTAGAAGAAGATTCTTTATTGTCCTTTCTCAGCACATTACATACACTGAAACGAAATTTGACCTCTGCATTTGACCCATCCTACTGTATACACTGGGAGCAGTGGGCAGCGGCAGTGCAGCGTCCGGGGACCAACTCCAATTCTTTTGCCAATGCCAGTGGTCAGGGTCACTGACAGGAGTATTTACCTAACATATGTTGGGAATAGAATGATTTTAGGTGTTTTACTATAAGTTGTGTTTCACTATATAAGTTTTAGATGTGTGAACAATGAAAATACTGATGATTTCAGCTGATCTGAATGTGTTTGCTTTGCAGAAGTGGAGAAGTACAGGAGAAGAAGAAACATGAAGAGCACATACCGCAATGCTTAGATAATTAGTTTCATATATGGTAAAAAGAATAGAAAGTGATGTACAGATAGTAAGGTACAGCACGTGTAGGGAGTTGTGTTGTTCTCTTGTCTTTCAAAACAGGAGCCACACCCCCACCATCAGCGGGAAGGAGTCAGATCAACACAGGCAGGGGCGTGGTGTGGTGAAGGAGGAACTGCCAATGAGAAGAGGACAACATCTTGTGTGCACAATGACACTCTGTTATGCTCAAAATATACTGGGTCAGGGGAAGGACAGGAGGTCAGACTTCATGAACTGACACACCTTTGTTGTTCGTCAGGGACGTGCAGTTGAGACCCAGAGCTCTATAATATTATTCCTTTACTGCTTAATAAACTACATTAACTGAGACAGAATATCTTCTCCTATTGCTTCATTAAAGAACATGCAGGACTGAGCTCACACATAGCACACTGGAGAGTAGGATGAGCCTCGAGTCCAACACATAGCCTACATATCTTTAATTATATAATTATTTATATGTCTCTATGTATATTTTTACATAAATCCCCAATATTTTATTTGAAGAAGAAGAAAAGAAAGCCATGCCACCCCTGCTGCCACCCCATTTGGCAGCAATGAATTCAAAGAAAAGTTATGGCCAATTTGCCTTTTTATGAGCGTGAATCTCCAATGTCCGACTGCGCTGAATGCAGCACGAGATAACGCCAGAGCGGCAAGAGACTGCTTTATTTGGAAAACTGAGTGGAGCCAGAGGGGGAGCCTGTTCCAGAGAGCGGGTTTAGTGACAACTCTGAGTAAGTTAACCCTGAAATGAGGGAAACTCTGGGGTTTCAGTTCCAGAAAGAGAGGTGAATCAAACTCTGAGTCAATCACCATGGCAACTGAGTCTGTGAGCAGGTTAGGTTTTTCTCTGTCTCCTCCCTCTTACACGCTGTTTCATTTCCTCATTCATTCAGTCCGTGTCAAAGCTTGTATTGCAGCGCATTCATTAGCGAAGATTTACCGTCTGTCACAGTCAGAATCAAACCTCTGTCCTTTTTATATTTATTGTTTTTTATAACACTGTGCACAAGGATCAGTCTGTCAGTCTGTTAGAGCAGCTCCGACATGTTTATTGCACATAATGTGTAGGTCTAATTATTTAAATTTTAAAACTCGGTATGAAGCTTTAGACACGTAGTATCAATGATTAATGATCTCCATCACTGATGTCATTTGTCGCACTGATGGAACATAATTCCTATAGCCTAATATTGGGGATTACATGTTAATATTTCTGAGTGAGCAATGGTGCAGCATTTCAGTGTCTTTAAATTTACTACATTTGTAGCTGAAATAAAGTCACTGAATGCTGTTGAGTCAAGATTCAAATAGATGTCCAACATTTTAAAATCTACTGTATTTTAACCTCATTGCTTTTCAAGTGCAGATCACCAAACATATTATTACTGGGTCAGACTGTGAGTTTACAGTAATGTCTTTATGTCTTTGATCTATAGCCTAGCCTAAATGTTTTAAATCTTCCTATTTTTCAGTTGCTGCCTCCTGTGTTTTCCCCATCAGATTAAATCTGAACAAATATATTATTATATATTATTAATATAATGTAATGTATCTACAGCCTGATAAACAGTCAGATTCCACCACTTTATCTTCATTCAGGGGCTGATCGATATTTATATGCAAATGGGGCTGGTCCAAAACAGGGGGGGGTTCCCAACCTTTTTTTTGAGCACTGGGGGGGGGCATATGGTTTTTATTTTGGCTTCAGGGGGGGTCATGCAACTTTAATTTGTTAAGTTTTGTATGGTTTTTTGTTTGTTTTCCATTCGTATTTTACTCAGAGGTTTTGGTTTATACTCCGCTATATAAAGTTACCCTGCATGGTCCACAATGGTATTTCCCACTTGCGCACACGTCACTGACCGGAAAACCCAATAGAGTAGCAGAAGAAGACGACCGCGGAACACAAACAATTCAAGCATAATGGCTGCTGTGAGACAATCAGTGTATCGAAAGGAAAGTTTCCTTCATGCTAATTTGAGAGTGTCTTTGCAGACCTTAAAAGCGGATGAGACACTGGACAAATTTAATTTTATTACAGAGTCGACAAAGAATAAGAACTTGCGCGACAAACTTCTAGCTCTGAGTCGGCTGCTGAGTGAGCTGCTGCTCCCAGCCACTGGTGAGAGCAAACCATGTGGATGGCTGGACTACCAGTATGCGTATCAGTGTATCATTCGTTCATTCCATATCCGTTTCAGAATCCAAAATCGGAAAACGGATAACGACTTGTTATTTCATTTCTCGTTTTCAAATCAAAAATTGGAAAATAAATAACGGCCTATTTTTCGCTGTTTTGATTTTGTTTTGAAATTAAAAATAGAATATGAGAGAATGGAATTAAAAAAATCCGTGTATCATTCGTTCATTCCATTTTCAATTTAAAATCAAAAAACGAAAAATGAAAAAGCGGTTTGTTTTTCCATTATTCGTTAAATATTCATATTCAAAAATACAAAAAATGGTTTGTTTTTCTTATTTTTGATTTTATGCTCACATCAAAAATAGCAAATCGAAAAATGGGCCACGATTAAAATTTGATTTTGATTTTTCATTTGATCCAACTTGCGTGACCCGGAAGCGCATTGCATTAACTGGATAAAAAGAAAATTAGACACCTTATCTCATAATTACGAGAAAAGATCTCGTAATTACACAAATAATAGCCTAATTAATTACATATGTGGAAATAGCCTGTGTCGTCCTTTGTTAACCATTTCACATACAGATGTTACTCATTTCAATGCCGCAGCCACAGTGAAGGGGGTGAAACAATTGATCCAGGAGTAGCTGCAGTGCGCAACAACAACCAGCAGGTGGCACATGTGAGCAGTAGAGATACAGCGTCCAACTGAAAGTAGGCCTACTGATAAACGACATTTATACTATGATATTTCCACAGCGGTCAGTGTTAGGTCCCCTATTATCCTAGTGATCTCAGTGTCATGATGTAGACCTGCAAATGTATGTGTGACATATAGGCAGAGTTGGGTATAGGTATAGAGTTGGCAGTTACACTTAGAGTAAAGCTACTGAAGACCAGCAAAATGTTTTCATTTATTCTTTCAGGTGGGTAAATGTCACCTAAGCACCTTCAGATTGTATCAGTAGTGTACCCTTCATAGATAGCTTGTTTATATGGTTCGTATTGTGCTTCGTGATATTGTTTGAGGGAACTGTAACGTAAGGTAACTGCATATGGGGCCGTTCACATGTAGCGTCTTTTACGCGCACAAATCCATTAGTTTCAATGTAGATGCGCGCCAAGCGCGCTCACAATTCTTGTAGCATGATGTTATTAGGCTAAATATTACATTTCTAACAGTGTCTGAGCTGATTTATTGGCACAGTATGCTTGTAGGCTTCTTTAACGTTAGGTTTACAGAGGAAATAACGGGATGTGACTTAATCGTGTGAAAATATCGTTAGTGAAACACATAAACATGCGTTCGTTTGGGGACAAGTTAGTGGTCACGTTACTTGTTCCACCGGCGAAGGACCCCGGACACATAGCCTACAGTAAATACACCGGTTCTTAGTAACTTTTAACAGAGCCTATGTGAGTCTTTGCGACTCTTGACTCTTGTCCCCTAACTAACGCTTGTTTCTGTTTCACTAACGATATTTTAACGATCACATCCCATTATTTCCTCTGTAAACCTAACGTTACAGCAGCCTACAAGCATGCTGTGCCAATAAATCAGCTCAGACACTGTTAGAAATGTAATATTTAGCCTAATAACATCATTACAGCAGTAATAACGTCAGCTTTAGTCAAATGGCTCTAGCTCTCCCGGTAAATGTCATCAACTCTGGACACATTTTCCCTGTGTGTTGACATGATAATGGCCGCGTTTCTCACATCGCTCTTAGCTTAAGAAGATCTTTCATTAAGAAGGAGTTGTAAGATCGAGCTGACCCACTCTTAACAGCCTTCTTAGCCACCAAACGCTCACAGATCCGGCCGCAGCAGGCACATTAATATTACACTGAGCAAGGACAACAGTGCGCACCGTATATATTTTGATCTATTTTATACTTCAGATTCATATTGTTTGGCATTAATTTGTGACAGAAAAGAACAATTTTCATTCTGCAGGGAAACGCGTGTCCTTACTCTACGTGCCTGAGATCGATTGATTTCAGCACCACGGTAGTGGCCAGCTCCTGTTAAGATATAAACACAATGAAAGCGGACAAGCCTACTTATTTATCGTCTTATTAATATTTTTCTTCCGCCAGATTTCAGTGCGTAACTTGTGCCACAGCTCTGAGCGCACACAGGGTCTTCATAAAACATAGATTCAAGATTCATTATGCACAGTGAGGACACACGTTTCCCTGCAGAATGAAATTCGTTATTTTCTGTCACCAATTAATGCCAAACAATATAAATCTGAAGTATAAAATAGATCAAAATATATACGGTGCGCACTTTTGTCCTTGCTGAGTGTAATACTCCGTCGTAATTTACAATATATATACATTATAATAAAGATATGGGATATAGTCAAGATGGCACCACCCGAGTGGCAGCTGGTTACAGTAGTTCCCCCCTTCGTGGATGTGCAGTATGTGGTTCTGAGCGAAGCAGTGGCCACAGTGACACCTTTCCTGATCTCATAATTACGAGATCCTGATCTCGTAATTACGAGATAAGGTGTCTAATTTTTTTTTTCATCCAGTGAATGCAATGCGCTTCCGTAGTATACTGTGCAGGTCCGGCAGAGAATATAACAGTACTGCTAATTCTCAAACAGTTTCAGTTGGACGCTGTATATGAACTGTTCTCCTCCTCCTTATGTTAAATGCTGAATGGCTCTTTAAAGTACCGCTTTGGAATACTACAAGAGGACACAAAATGGATTTTTGCGGCTGCTACCGGTCCATTTGGTTTAAAACACAACACTGTTCTACAGCTGGGAAGGTAGGAGAGAAAAAAACTAATACATGTTTCTCCAATCCCTCAGGGGGGGCCAAAACGTTTTTTTTTTGGACGCTTGGGGGGGGGGGTTTAAGGAAAAATTTAAATCATAATCACGTCCCAACTATACCCCGGTCCTATTTAAATAACGATCAGCCCCTAAGGAAATGTAAGTCTGATAAATGGTGAATAAACGGACAACACTGAATAAAATTTTTTTATTAACTTTATGGTTAACTTATTTACACTTTCCTCGCTCTGACTCAGGCTCTTCTTTTAAAGATAAACGTGCACCGTCTGCTACACATGCATTATTATCTCTACATCCACTGGATTAAAATGGAGGCGCTGTCTTTTATTTGTGAGTGAACATACTCAGAGTTGACTGAACTAACTCAAATCAGCTGTTCTGGAACCGCTAACTCAGAGTTTCCCATCTCAGGGTAAATCAACTCAGAGTTCAGGGTTAGACTCAGGGTTTGTTGAACCTCCTTCAACACTTATTCCTAATATGAACAGTTTCACATGAAACCTCAAATGCAAGACATTGATTACATGAGATGAAGTTTGTCTGTATGAGTTTGTAAATGGCAGCCCGTGCCCTTATGTAGTGTGAACATACTTTTTCTCATCAAACTATGATAACTGTGATTAAATACATCTGCCATATGTTGCCACCCCTCAAAAATTCCTGTCCCCGTCTTGCCACCCCATAAATATTTTTCTAGATCCGCCCCTGTTAAAAGAAAAAAACAAAAAAACGTTTTGGTGAACCCTGCAGCAAAGTGAGCCCTCTTCCTCAGAGAGGATCTTTGCCTCCCAGTTTGTTCCTGGCGGCAGAGCAGAGTGAACCGTCTTCCTTTCCAGAGGATCTTTGTCCCATGAGAGCCGGCAGCATCCTCTCCATGTCCGCATTTAAAACAACTTTTGCTGGCGATTTGACAGTCACTAGAAGCACATTATGACCCTTTGTAAAAGTTTCTGTGTGGTACCTGTGTTGTACATGAGCTAACGTTAGCGGCTAAGGACTGAGAGGCTGTCTGGTATGTGTGTGTCGGTGCTGCTTGCCCGATCAGGCATGTCTGCGCAGGGTCTGCTGGCCCACTGGCTATTTTTACTTGCCCCGGGCATTCGGGCAACCGTTAATGTTGGACCCTGCCAGGTAATCATCCAGCAGGATGACATACTTTGAAAAACAGAGGTTTCAGTTTTACCCATTGTAAGGTTTGTAGATGTTGGGAAAACTTCCGTTGATTTTGACGTCTGATCCTGGCCAGAAGAAAGTCCCAGACTTAAGCCCCTGGTGCTTTGCTGTGTGCCAAATCTACATAGACAAACAGGACATGTCGACTCAGGGCAGGAGACTCAGGAGAACTTACACATTTATAACACACTTATACTGAGTTAAATCTTCAGCTACAAGATCACATTATTTCTTGGCTACTGCATTAAATCCAATGTGATTATTCTCAGGGTCCTTTTCCCTCAAAAATCCAGCAAAATCTTGTAAAAGTCTAATTCACAAGTAACTCACAAACTGTGAAATCTGTCTGTCTTGGATGTATTTCCTGTTCTGTATGTGCTCCTTCCAGCAGATGATTGAGCCTACATACAATACATGGATCCAAATCAAACAATGGGCCCCTGAGCACAAATATGCATGGGGCCCACCCACCACATCTCCTACACAGGAGCAAGACACATAGATTCGGTGGTTTTTGGTCAATTTGTGTTTTTTTTATTTTTGTCTTTTTGTGTTCATTTTGAGTCTCATCCTCATTTGACATCTGAGATTTTGCAAGTGAAGGCTCCCAGGTATGTGCCCAGTATGGCCGTTCAGTAATCCATCCATGCTTACATATCCTTACATCAGCTGAAATATGTAAATATCTTAGTTTTGCCTATCATGCTACATACAGGTGGCGTATTGGTAAAGGCTGTTGCATCTATAAGCTGCCTGAAAGAAAAATGTCCAAACCTTATGAAAAATGGTACCTTGTTTTTGGGGTATTTTGTAATTAATGTTCACTGAGCTCCTTTGAACATCTATGAATTCATCATCTTGTCTGCATCCAAAGTTCATAAGTTAAACCAAACAAGACTCACAGGCTGTCCGAGGTACCAGTCAGGGTTGTCTTTCTCTGGACTGGACAGACTGAAGGTGGCGTCGAACACCGGGTCGTACATCGTGTTGTCAATCAAACCATTGGACTCTGGGTAGAGACCCTGGGAGGAGGAGGAGGAGGAGGAAAGGAGAGGAGAATGTGTGACAGTTATTTGGGCATGAATCAGTTTCACTATGAAATACTTCTGTAAATGTGCAAGTATGAGATGAGTCATCATTAATTTGTGACAGGGTGGTGTCAGTGCTCTTTATGAGTGAGTTATGTATTCCTGGAAAGCAGGAGTTGTCTGACACACATCTGTAGTTTGATCTTCAGTTGCATATCTTTGTCTGTCTTTGCTTATGTAAACATGCTCTGCCTTCAGATAAATCTGGGGTTTTTTTCAGCCTCTGGAGGAGCATGCTGTCAACACCCAGAGGAGGGTTTATTAGCCTGCAACCGTAAGGGCTGAAATACCTCTGAAACTGCAAGTTAAAGGGATCATTCAGATTTTCTGAAGTGAGATTGTATGAGGTAGTTATCCATAGTCAGTGTATTCCCTACAGGAGATGGCGTTTGCCTTGCCCCCAGTTAAGAGAAACAGACAGGAGAACCACCTCAGAAGCTCAGTGATGTACAGCTGTGGACAGGGGCAGCAATAAAATGGGTTTTAGCCACTTTAAAAAAAATCTACATAAAAGGATTTTCTCAACCAAAGAAATTCCATATTCTAACGCTTAGGCCTAAAGGCCAAAACACACCAGTGACAAACGCTGCTTATCCACAAATGTGCCACGATTATTTTCAATGTACAACCCCAACTGGCACCGGCTAGACGGGTGTCACTTCATGCCACTGCCCTATTTCCGGCCTCGCCACCCTCAGAAATACATGCATTTTTCCTCCACTCTCTCTCTGCTTGTACATACCAGCTGCCGTAGCAGCTCTTTTTCTCTTCTCCTATGGCAGCTCGACTCTTCTCCTCACCACTGATGTATAAAGAGAAGAGACTCATTGTTGAGGTCAAGAAATACCCAGAGCTAAATTACCCACAATCCTGTTTTTATAAAGTCAATGGGCAAAAACATATTGCCTGGCAAGTCACAGCTCTGGAGATTAGCTCTTCAGTTGTGAAATCCAGTTTAATTAGTGGCTCTCCACACATGATTTTAAACTAATGCAGAGGTGAAGGAAGTACAGATCTTTCAGTAACAGTAGTAATAACTTTGCGTGGTCGTCTGCTAACAAGCTGCAGTGCGATTGTATCTGTGTGTGCTATAGGGGCAGCACTTGACGGGCGGCACTTGACACGCTGTTTTTTGTTTTTTTTCCCAGCTCTTCTGTGCCGCTCACTGAAATGCAGGATCTGAGTGAAACCAAACTTCGCTTTTCTAAAGATGTTAAAGATTGTACATGCTTGTGTTTTTCCAGACTGATCAAACAAAGAAATAAAAACAGCTGTGGCTAGTTACACTGAATAAAGACATCTACACTCCATCTGCAGTTTATTAAGGTATCCTTTTGTCTCCACAGTGAACTGCATTTTGTCATTGCTGTCATAATCACACAGATTTATTATCTTGTATTTGTTGTCTCCATAAATCGCTAACAATCTGACCAAACAGCTGACCTGCGGCATAATACAGTGAACGGCACAGTTGCACTTCTGCATAGGAATACTAAGTTCTACAGTTCAGAAAATGTAGCACCAAAATAAGGGGCTGTCAGATGGTAAGGTAACATGGTGAAAATATTCTGTATATACTGTCCACTTAGACTGTGTGTAATACACTAACTATGAATAAGTACGGGGTCGCAGTAGCTCAGTCCATAGGGACTTGGATTGGTAAGCAGAGGGCCGCCTGGTCAAATCTCCATATGGATCAGATATGGAGCATGGACTGGTAACTGGAGAGATGCTAGTTTGCCTCCTGGGCACAGCCAATGTGCCCTTGAGCAAGACACCGGACTCCAAACTGCTCAGGGCGCAGCCCCCTCACTCTGACATCTGTCCATTTAATGCATATACAAGGCCTACTTGTGCATGTGTGTTTATTTCAGGCCTGTGTGTATATGGGTGGCGCTTTCCCTCCATCTGTGTGTCGTCCAAATCCTCTTTGTCTTCATCATCTACCTGAATATTACTATCTGACCTGTTGACACTTTGCTATCTGAGTTATGAAATGATATTGTGCCCTGTTCCATTCTCTTGTTGCTGATGTGCCTGTCCTCCAGGTTATGTCACATTTTCTCAGCTGCTTTTTGGTCAAACAACTCTCTAAAGGTTTTTGACAGATGCAACAAAACGCAGAACATCGAACCTATTCAAAAAAATTTAATAACAGATGAAAATGCTGAAGTCAGTGTGCAAACATGATTGACACAAGATGAGGTTCTATTTATTTTAAACGTGCAACAATTTCAGATGTAAAATATGGACATGGTGTGCAATGGCCTTGATGGGAATGTCATTAGTTTTTCTTTTGGTCGTTATCTGAGGACCCATCAGCTACCGGTCTGCAAGCCGGACAAGACAAGAGATTCTACACATGTAGATATCTTTTTATAGAGATTAATTTGGTCATACACCAAAGAACTGGACAAATTCAACATCCATCCTGTGCATTGTATCATATTTCTTGGTATTCCATCCAAAAATATTGTGATATTTATTCCAAATTCACAAATGTCAATATGATGGTGTCACTAGAAGGAATGTGGGATCACCAGGATGACTGAGCAAAATGCCATGGTGCTTAAACTAATAGTTTGGGGATATTTCAGTCTGGGCAAAAGTGGCGGACCGACCCACCACACTGTCTTTCTTAGAGCCACGCCACTGGCTAAAACAGTCAAATCAAAGCTGCTATGCTCTGCGGCTAAATAACAGCAACAGTTAATGCCTTTGCTTGCAATCTTTAATCCATTTCAGCTGCATGTGGGGGGTAGAGGTCAGAAAGTTTTTATCAAAGCTATCACAGTTTCTGCATGTGTATGATTGCATGTATGTGTTTATGGTTCAATGTGTATTGGTGTGAGTGCCTTGTGTCCTCACCGTGACAATGGTGTAGTGATTAGGGAACGTCTTGCTGGGAAATGCTGCCTGCATGTATGGTGCCGAGGTTCCACACTTCTCTGTGATGTAAAGAACAAAAGACATGTCACGTTGAGCTGGGAGCACTGTGCTAGAGAAAATTCAATTTAATTGATCCATTAAAAAAAAGGTGTGTGTCATTGCCCTGCATGTGGGCTGGAAAAATTTATCATGGTGGGCATAACTGTCCCACAATGATACCAAAACTCAAACACACACACACACACGCACACACACACACACACACACACACACATTTGTACACACATTAAAAGGTTGATCAGAGAAGATAATTTGGGAGCTAGATGACTCATGAGTTATGTATTTAAAAAGCCAATCCTGACAGACAAGTTGTTGTTACCTGTTGGTAGCTGACTTTCTCATTTTCCTTAGAAAATGTAATTCTGAGGAAACTTGACTTGTTTTGTCTTGAAGAAGTTTTGTTCTCTCATCCAAGCCAATTTATTAGTTCAGGAGTGATTCAGAGAATTCACCAGAAGTGAAACATCTTAAAGGCCAAACATCAAACTCATCGGGCCATCACTAATGTGTGTGGCTCAGATGCTGTGTGTCAAGGTTAACTGAGCCCGGCAGTGTCAGGGACAAATATGGTGGGACAAGAATGAAAGTTATGGTGACAAAAGTCCAATTAGGGCAGGCGGAAGGGGTGGTGGATGGGTCCGACAAACACAGACTTTCAAGATTATAAAGCCAAACCCTGTTCTTTTTTCCAAAACCTGACGACTTGCATTAGTTGTTGAAGGGAAAAAAAAAAGTCAGTTTGCGGTGTTGTGCCGACATATGGCATTTATTTTGAAATACTGGATGCAAACTGTGCATTTCCTCTGAAAACAGAAGTGTATTTTAAAAGAAGACAATTTATGTAACAGGCTGAAGTTGACTCTGCATCCCAGAACATCAATAACCAACGTGCAAAGGCCATGACTAAACATCAATATGTGACAAGGTTGGAGTGAGAACGTGTTGATTTAATTGAGCTGTGTGCATTGAAAGTGAATGTCAGCACTACCTTTTGAGATTAAGTTCAGTCAGACTTGTTTCAACAAACTAATGTTTAAAAAAAGAAATATAAATTTTAAAAAAGCATTTATGATTTTTGTAAATTTCACATATTATTACTCTGTTGTTAAAACTGAATTGCATTTGGTGGAGGTTGGAGGTATGAGGTTTTATTGACACTTTATGGATAAAGTGAAGTTAAAGGATTTATTCACAAGCTCTTCTTTATACTTTTCATTGGTTAAATATTAGCAAAACCCACACACAGACATAAAGTGACCAATAGTATTGATTTTTTTTTTTTTTTAAAGAGAAAATACAGAGGTACAAGTTTTCTGCATGACAGCGACACTATACATTTCAAAATGATTTAAACTGATGGTTTGTTTTGCTTTTTTTTATCTGTAGTTTAGAAATGTTACGGCAATTCACAATAATACTGTAAGTTTGGGTCCCAGGGAGACAGCAAATTTCTCTTTGGGGTCTTAAGATAAAAAAGTTTGGGACCCTGCATTTGACTGATTGTAACAAAAAAAAAAAAAAAAACTATTTCGTTAAGCACTGAGATTCTTATTTTGAATGCATTCTGAAGAAAGACATTTGGAAACAGTAATTCACAATGAATTCACCACTGCTGCAGCTGCAGCAGCTGCAGCAGTGGTGAATTACCTGTCAAGTTTTATCATTCCAGTTCATTTAAAGCCTTTGGAAAAACACCCTGAAATAGTAAAAATGCATATATTATATCAAAGTCGAGTGTCTCATTAATCATCCACAAAAGTCTGAGTGAAAATAACCATTCATAACTATTAGAAAACCTGGTTTAAAAACAGCTCGTTTTGCTGTTTAGACCACTTGCCAGGACAGAGTGGGCGTGGCAGATAACGCTCTGATTGACAGCTCCCTCGTTTTGATTGACAGCTCCCTGGCTCAGCAATGGCTGCCATAAATTTAATCCAGCCGTACATGTTTGAGCCCTCTGATGATTCAGAGGACGAAGCAGAAGCTGAAAATTATTCCTTTCAGGTGGTCACTGAATAATAAGTTTCAAAATGTTTTGTGATTCATATTAATGTTACTTGGTAGAATAGTTAGCATAACTTTTACATGCAGTGTTAGCTGAGATGAATGACAGCGGGAGGCTGGCGCTTTGCCTTTCTTCACTGAGATACATTTTCATTGAAAACATAAATCTGCTCCGTTTTTCTGATAATAGCCTTTTTCATTCAAACACATCCAGTCTTAATATATTAAATATGTCTTTACTCTGACACACACACCGACCCTCAAAGCGGGAGAGACCGGTGCCGGCCGGCCGTCTCTCTGCCGTTGTGTGGAAGTATTTGCCCGCCTCAAATAATGTTCCCCTCCGGCTAAAATTGTGTTGTTTCCCGCAGCATCACCTCCGCGATTGGGGATATGTTTATGTGTAGCAAAGCTAACTGCTTGAGGTTGGGGTTAGGGGTGAGGAAGGGTGCACATTACGTCCCCTCCCCGCGAGCCGAGACCGGCACCGGGCCCGGGGGGCAAGCCCGGCCACTCACAAGCCGATCAATAGATAGATCGATGGATAGATAGATAGATGGAAAGATAGATAACGTTAGCTAGCTAGATCGCTAATGATAGATAGACAGACAGACAGAGATAGATAGAAAGACAGATATATAGGCTATATAAAATTAGTTGGGTGGCTAATCGCAAATGGCTATGAAGAGACGAGTTGGCTCAGGCTCAAAGAGGCAGATTTAGCTGGAGCAGAAAGGTTTTGTTGCGCTGCCACTGGGGGGCGGGATGACACAACTGATGGATGATTTATGATTGGTTTGGAATTTATTGCGTAATAAATCCCAGAGATAACCACGGCCCAATCAAACCCAATTTCAAGAATGTACAAAAACTTAAAAGACAGATATTTCGAATTCGGATGGAAACTGATTTCTAATTGTTTTACATGTCTAATATTATGTACATAAGACCCTAAATTACATAGTTAGAAGGCTATTGTGGGTTTGGGTTTCCAGAGGCTTTAAATATTGTACAGAAATGACATGAAAACAATAATAAACAACATAATATGTCCTTTGGATAGACTCAGAATTGGTAAAGCATTTGTGAGGGGAATGCAAATTCACTGCCTGTTCTTTCCTACTAGAAACCCTTAAAGGGATAGTTTGACATTTTGGCAAATTCGCCTATTGCTGTAATCCCTATAGTCATATGAGTAGGTACATTACCTTTAATTGTCAGTGCCTGCTGTTCTGAGATCGGTGGGGCAGAGCTGCCCGCTGAAATGGAGGTGAACAGTACAGCCCCCTCTCTCCCTCAAAACGAATCAAATACGACATCAAATGACTCCAAAACGCTCTAGTAAAAAACACATGGCTTCCACATTCCCCACGCTATGAAATAATAATGTATAATTAAGTGACATTACGACACATGAAGCAAATACTCAGAACTACTTTCTTGAGTAAACCACTGGGCGGAGTGACACAGTGCGCAGCTGAGACAATGCAGTAATTATTGCTTGTAGCCATTTGCAGTATCATCAGCTGGATACACCAGAAAGTCTGAGAAAAGTTTACAGAGTGCTGTTGTAAATCATGGTTTACACATGTATTGTAAAAGGTTGCGGTAACCATCTGAAGACATGGAGCAGAGTGAAGTTTCACGTAGTACCAACTAAAAATACGGACAGGATGAAACAATGGCTATTTGCGCTGGACATCGACCCCCACACGCCTGTGGAAACGGTCCAGAAAATGTTTCTTTATGCCAACCATTTTTTGCCGGAGGACTACAGTGAAAGGATGGAGCGCAGAAGCTCAGGAATGGTTCAAACGCTTTTCTTGAAAGATACTGTCATACCATCTGTCGGCATCACAAAAGAGCAGACGTGGTAAGTGATCGTTATTTTGCTCAGCAGTCTCTCTGCTGTAACGTTACCTCCATGTTGACTAACTAACATGCACTAAACATACATTGTTTGAAATCACTCCGTCCAGCAAGTACTGTATGTCTGGAATGTAGTTCCGGCTGTACATTTGGCTTCAAAACAACTCTGTCTCGTAATGTTACATTATTATTTCATAGTGTGGTGAATGTGTAAGCTACAAGTTGTCCACAAGAACGTTTTGGAGTCATTCATTCTCAGAACCCATTGGCTGTATTCAGCGTCTGACTTCCGGCAGATGGCGATACAGCCTCTGGGGGCAGACCCCCGATTTTTTGGCATTCCGGTTTGAAAGTAAATATGCTTAATCACTGTGATGGATTCAGAGTTTGCAGTGACGCCAATTACGTTAGACTAACGTCGTTAGTTTAGCAAACGGACTGTTTAACCTGGCAACAACTGCAGCCGGTTGGTCAATATCACGCGGACTACAAACAGCCTAAAACCAGGGCTCTTCCGCTCTTCTTCCGGAGGCAAGATCTCCGGGTTTGCCTACAGACTCTACATTCACTGAATGTAGAGTCTGTATAGAGACTAGGAGTCATTTGTTGGTGTATTTGATTAGTTTTGAGGGAGAGAGGGGGCTGTACCGTTCACCTCCATTTTGTGCGCTGAGCAGTAGGCAGCTCTGCTCCACCGATCTCAGAACAACAGGCACTGATGATTAAAGGTAATGTACCTACGCATATGATTATAGGGATTACGGCAATAGGCGAATTTGCCAAAATGTCAAAGTATCCCTTTAAGTTCCTAATAGTGAACCGGCGTATTTGAGGTCTTTGTACCTTTGTGCATAAGAGCTACTAGTTTTCCCTAAGATATATTCTTTTCATATTTTGCACTTTAGAACATGGTCATTCAAAGTGCATAATATGTGCAGAATTAGAGCGTAATATGGTTGATACTAACTGAGTTTGTCCAGAACAGGAATGAGAGCGCTCCATGTCTGCAGGTACTCAGCCCGAAGTCCATCCAAAGAGACGAGGAGCAGAGGCTGGCGTTTAAAGCTGTGATGGTGAAAAAAGATTCCATCAGGAAGAGGGGATTAGATTACAGACAAAAACATACAGTGAGGAAAAACAGAGTACAGCTGCTGATGCTGGACAGAAACAGGAGGTTTCAGGAGCTGACTCCTGATCGTCTTCCACTGCAGGAAAAGGATTATGTGACAAAAACAAAAAATTGCACATTCAGTTTCCCTCATTTATCATCATAAAGGGTAAACCAGCAGCACATTGCGGTAAGTATTGAAATCTGGAGACATTTTCACGGCCACGGTTTCTGTAAACCACTAATACGTTCCATTGGACATGTCATACATGTCATACCAGCGTTTCTAAAGTGGTGTATGGTGTGACACTGCTAAGCCGTCTACTAAGCTGCAGACCACTGCTGGAGACCAACAGGCAACCAAAGTGGTTGTTTTTTAACGGGACATTGCTGCATTTTGTGGTGGCAAAAACTCAAGGTCCAGAGCCGTGCCAGAAGGCTCGCAACCTCGCTCTTTTCCTCCCCAACAAACTTTCTTTGTCTTCCATTAGATATCAAAAACTCAAATACTCAGAAGTCAAAAAATCACTGGAGACACGTAGAATCAGATGCAACTGAGTTTAATGTGCTCGCAGGCAACAAACACATACAAACTCTTGAGGCACGCTCCGGAACGCGACTGACGTTCAGTCCTTGCGCTCTGTTTTTTAAGCTGGAGGGGTAGCAGGCATCAACAACAGGTGTTTGGTCTTGACATTAGTGTTGTTTTTCCATTATCACTGTGCGTTTTCAAAAACATGCAGGTATAATCATTCAGTGGAACTCCTTGCATCTATTTGTCACAATATCCTTCAAAACATGCGGGTGTACAATCACTCAAGGGAACTCCCTGCCTCTTATTTGTCACAATGTTTTTGATTTCGGGCACACCTGTTTTTAAAAGTATGTGAGACCCCTGAGACCCAAGGACTTTGGACGTATCCTTGATACAGTTTTAACCTTGTGTGTGTGTGTGTGTGTGTGTGTGTGTGTGTGTGGGTGTGTTTTAGTCAGTACATCTGTGTGTGTGTGTGTGTGTGTGTGTGTGTGTGTGTGTGTGTGTGTATGTGTGTGTGTGTTCTCAGTACCTAGGCTTGAGTGAAGTGTTTCTATCATGCAGGAATACATAACACATTTCTATATGAGCTGAGTTTTCAGTCTTAATCAACTTAAGCAAGATAAAGCATTTACCTGATTAATGAACACATTTATCAATGAACATAGTTACTTGATTAATGAATATTCTTCTGATTGGTAATTAAATCTTACACTACAATTTCCAGCAAGGATTGTGACACCAAAACTGCATATTTCAAGCCAAAACTTGATCTTTTCCAAACGATAGCCAAGTAGTTTTTGTGCCCAAACCCAACCACATGTATAGCACTGTTGAAACATATAGTTTTAAGGTGTCCATTATATAAAAGTTATCTGTGGTTTGCAGAAATGTACAATGCTAACATTTATTCTGGGTTCTTTGGTTGGAGTGCCTCTACGGAACAAACAAGGACACAAATGTGTTCTTGTGAGTTTAACTATATTCTGTGACTGTGAAAACATGCCAGTTATGAACAAGCAGATTGACTGGCCTCCAGTATTGCTTAACAGATAATGCACTACCAATATATATGTCCTGCAGATCTCAAGAGCTGGCACTGGACTCTGCACTGCTTTGGGTTCTCAGCAACACACCCACCAAGTGTGAGAATGATTGTCAAGAAAGTGAAAGGAAAGAGACGCCCTCCATTTTAGTTAGATAAATGAAAGCTGATTACTCGAGGCAAGAAACACTACTCAATGTGCAAATTCTGGTCCTTCAATCAATATCACTTGGCAGGTATTGATAATATCACAATATTTCAGCATATTTTTGCAATATCATTATTGCAAAAATATCTTGAAATATTGTGATATTATTTAAGGATATTTTTGCAATAATGATATTTTTTGGTCATATCCTCACAAATATCATTATTGCAAAAATATCCTAAAATAATAATCTGGCAGGAACTGGAACACGCTGACGTATACGCCGATCCAGAGCATCCCAAACATGCTCAATGAGAGACATGTCCGGTGAGTATGCTGGCCATGCAAGAACTGGGATGTTTTGGGCCGTGCATTATCATGCTGCAACATGAGGTGATGGTCGTGGATGAATGGCACAACAATGGGCCTCAGGATCTCGTCATGGTATCTCTGTGCATTCAAAATGCCATCGATAAAATGCACCTGTGTTCACTGTCCATAACATACGCCTGCCCATACCATAACCCCACCGCCACCATGGGCCACTCCATCCACAACGTTGACATCAGCAAACCGCTCACCCACACGACGCCACACACACTGTCTGCCATCTGCCCTGAACAGTGAAAACCGGGATTCATCCGTGAAGAGAATACCTCTCCAACGTGCCAGACACCATTGATGTGAGCATTTGCCCAATCAAGTCGGTTACAACGACGAACTGCAGTCAGGTCGAGACCCCGATGAGGACGACGAGCATGCAGATGAGCTTCCCTGAGACGGTTTCTGACAGTTTGTGCAGAAATTCTTTGGTTATGCAAACCGATTGTTGCAGCAGCTGTCCTGGTGGCTGGTCTCAGACGATCTTGGAGGTGAACATGCTGGATGTGGAGGTCCTGGGCTGGTGTGGTTACACATGGTCTGCTGTTGTGAGGCCAGTTGGATGTACTGCCAAATTGTTTGAAACACCTTTGGAGATGGCTTATGGTAGAGAAATGAACATTCAATTCACGGGCAACAGCTCTGGTGGACATTCCTGCAGTCAGCATGCCAGTTGCACGCTCCCTCAAAACTTGTGACATCTGTGGCATTGTGCTGTGTGATAAAACTGCACATTTCAGAGTGGCCTTTTATTGTGGCCAGCCTAAGGCACACCTGTGCAATATTCATGCTGTCTAATCAGCATCTTGATATGCCACACCTGTGAGGTGGGATGGATTATCTCGGCAAAAGAGAAGTGCTCACTAACACAGATTTAGACAGATTTGTGAACAACAGATTTGGGAGCAAAAACAAAAGTGTTGCATTTATATTTTTGTTCAGTGTATATATATCACATTTTTCACGTCACTATATCACCGTTTAGACTAATCTGATGTTTGTAAAGTCTATAAACACAATGATTGAACAAACATTACTATTTCTGTGTGCACGTTTTGTAATTAATAACATGGTTATTATAGATTAGCTGGGCTAACCGTTAGCTGTTAGCCGTTAGCGGTGTCTGTCATAACTCAATAAACGGTTCGTGAATTTTTTTTTTTTCCATTGGATGTCTTAGTTACAACGTGATTGAGCTAGCAAAGCAGTTTTGTGTTGCTATGTGTGGTATTTATTCAGTTTTGGGAAATCACGATGTCTAGAAAGCATCAGTGACTGCAGCTAAGAGAGACAGCTAACACTAGCAGCAAAGCTAACATCAGGACGCCATCTGTTAAAAGCCTCTCGTTGTCAGATACGACATGAAACTACTCCAGTTAGCTCAATCATGTTGCCATAACCTCGGCTGAGAGAATCCCCCCATTTCCTAAATAGGCTTTCATTGTGAAACATTTGTAGGAACTTGTTGTGGAGGATACAGTAGCTTGAATGTTTGCGTACGGTACTTCAAATGTAGCTCCTGTACCTGCTGACGCTTTTTACATTACTACAACAACATGTTGGCTGGCACATGAACAGACACAGTGACTGAAATAATAGTAATAGTAATAAAAATAGGACAAGAATAACCCGATGACATTACACACGCCGTGAAAGACGACCAGGGATAAGGGATAAGACGACCAGTGTGTCATGTCTGTCGACCCAAATCACGGCACGATTTTGTAATGTGACATAGTGACTTTCAGAGCGGGCAGAAAAGCCATGTAGTGTGCACCAGGCATAATGCAAGTCCTGAGTCTAACCTGTTTATCAGCGAAGTCCTCCTCCATCTATTGAGTCGTGGGGATTTTACTGCCGATCCTGCGGAATGTTTTAGACTCCACCGCAGACAATGGCAGCATTACTTCTACCACGTAGTGAGCCACAAGCTTCATGACTTCTTTCAGTCTGATAAGTTTAATGTTATCTCTGTTATTAGAACCAAACGACAGTCGTTGCTGTTTTGGAGCTGAAGGACCAGCGTTCTAAAAGTAACGGAAGTAACTGATGTCTTGTTTGAAAATGTACTCAAGTATTTGATTACTCAAACAGCAAACTAACACATTAGCACATGGTTCTCAATATGGAGGTGGCTGAGCCGGTGGCTAGCAGCCACTGCGGTGGCTAGCAGCTAACAGTGCTAATTCCACAAACAGTACAAACAACAGCAACACTGCTGACAGAGCTAACTGTGTTAACCTGGGGGAAAAAAGAGGGTGAGCGTGACATTTTCATCATGATGCTGTCCTGTTATCAGCAATAACCGCCATATGAGCGCAGTTCAAAGCAGCAGTGATGAGCCAGCTAGTGGTAAACACACATACACCTACATGCACCTGCAGCCACACTAGCATACCACAACAAACCACAGAGATGCTTGAACTACACCACACAGAGATGGAGCTCAATGCCATTACTCCACTATGTCCTTACATAGCAAATAGCGGCTATATTAATTCTGTGACGCATGCAGAAGTGGTTACATAATAATGATAACTTTATGTGCTCTCACAAGATCAGTAATCTTGATTTCTGATGATTAATCTTTCACATTAATTATATATTCTTACCCTGGTGGACATGTGGGGGTCAACAGGTCATCACACTGGTCCACCACCCACTCTTTCTCTCCTACAACAGGGCGGAAAAAACACATAGCATTTACATAGTCACATTAACAGTCACATTACATTTCAGAATCAAATCAAAGCAACACCTGTTGGTTAAATAGATGTGTACTGACAATCAAACACTTTTGAACTGGTGTCTCTTCCAATTTTGTATTCAATTGTATTTGGAGAATGTGTAAGGAGAGCTCAGACAGGTTTCAGACAATAGGCTCTAGTTTCGCAAGATACATTTATGTGCTGATTGCAGATAGTTGCATTGAATAGTGGTGTTTGGTGCTATTTATTGCATGATATTCTGGAAACCTGCCTGTGAGGTTTTGGTGACGTGTGCTCACTGTCCGCCGCTCAGCCAAACTTGGGCTTACACCAGCTGCGCTCCGCCTGCGCTGACAGTAGACCTGGTTTCAGCTGGCGAGCTTTTAGCGCACCTTCGGCGAAGCCTTTTGGCACGAAACTGTCACTGCACCAAGCTGGATCTGTCGACACCTCCCCCTGCTGCGCCTCCACACCCATCTCAGCGCACCTCGGTCTGCCAAACTACCAAACTAAGTGTGCCTCGGGTTACGCTGCTCGAAACTAGTTCTGCACAGGGTTCGTCACCCTGCGCCACCCTGCGCTGCGCAGGGAAAACTAGAGCCCAATATCTTTACCTCACACATAAACAGAACACTTAAAATAATGAGGTGTTTGACCAACACCAGCAGCAGCAGCTGTGAAATGTTGTTTAGCAGCCAGACTGTAATCTCTCAAGACAGTTTCTGCAATTTACATTGTAGAGAGGAAGAAAAAAAAATCCTTTTTTTTTTTTTAACCGATGGATTTCCAGATTGGCCAGACTGCAATAAGCTCTATATATATATTTTTTAAAAAGCATCAGAAATGACTCGGGCTGTAAAGATACCAGTGAAAATAGCACTTACTGAGCCCCATCCTGCTTGATAGACCTCTTTAAAGTATAAACTGTGGTTTATAGTCAAAAGAGGCACTTTTGAAGTATGTTTTACAAACTTTTTATCTTTTTATCTCACCCAGCCTTGACTTATCTTCATCTATCATTTTTCATGTAATTTCCTGTTTCCTGTTTTTTTTTTTTTAATTTTCTGTTTTAATCCTCACCATGGCAGACATGTTTGTAGTTTGTGCAGCAGTCTCCTGCAGACAGGCAGTCGTCAGAGCAGTGACATTTGCTCTGCGTCAGCCTCTTCTCTCCACAGCGCAGCTTCGTGCACTCCCACTGCTCGGCTGAAGAGAACAATTACAAAGTTAGTGTGCTGCACCCTGTTCCATTCAACCAAAGGTAGAATCATGTTTGGAGCATCAGATAACCCAGCTATTACTGGAGATGTTCATTGTTACACAAACAAAATTGAATGTCAAAAATCAGTTTCTCACCGGGCACAGTGCAGATGTCGTAGTAGTCATGACAGCAGCTGTTGCTGGCTTCACAGTTCATGGTACATCTACAGCCGGGGCTCTCGTCATTGTACGGCTCGTAACATCGATTCCTACAGGATGTATGGGGGATGACTGCGACAGAAAGACAGGACAACACTTTTTTTTAATATTTTTATCAGTGGTTTTGGCAGCGGTCTTAAAAGTCATACACATGCGAGTGATGGTCACAGGTGCAAACTTTGCACTTGTTGAGTTTTTCATAAAATTTGCTCAGGGGAGTTTTATGGTGTTCACTGCTGATGTTAGTGGTCATGTTGACAATTAAACATTCCCATAATCATGGCTTGACAATAAATCGTATGCAATGTTTTTATTTGGGTTAGAGGCAGTAAGATCACAGATATAAACAACTCTCACAGCAACACACTGAGGAATAACAAATGTACAACTGATCAAAAAAAAAAGACGTGTGTACACCGCTGTGTAACATCACCTTCTTTTAACAACACTCAGTAAGCGTTTGGTAACTGAGGACATTAATTGTTTCTCGAGGTTCACAGGGTGGCTCCCCAGTATCTCCCAGATTTAAAGACAGACTGTGTTTCAAAATGGGCCAAAATCCAATCTGAACTCTGCAAGACATTAGTTTCTTCAAAATGGAGAAATGCAGACAGGAAATCAAATAGTGTTTGACCTTCTCTTTTTGTTTCTGTTTCAGTCAGTGTGTGGTTGGGATTCACTGGACCACAGATGATTTGTCATTTGTTAAAATCTTAACTGGACGTGAGTATTTTCCATCTGGGCCTTGCCATTGTTGTCTGTTTTTAAGTCTTAGCATAGCATATCTGCACTGCCTTCTGTAGCACTTTGAGATTTCTCCTAAGACTTGGCTCTTTCTCCAGAGCTTCTTACAGACTCTCTGCTCCTAAACCTCTTAAGTGGTAGGACGTAAGCAGGAGGATCTGCTATGCCCTTCCCCCATTTTCTCACCCCTGCATGCCCACAGCAGGAGCAGAACCGGACCAGAGAAGTTAGTGTGCCAAACACAAGGTTTGCAACTAACTTTCCAGCAACTAGGAGAACCAAGTTGAGTTATACCCCGACGTTTAACTATGCAAGGACATCGAACAACCAGCCTCCTCTAATCTGCACCTTTAGAAGAAGGACACAGCAAGGACTGCACCTGGTACCACGGTTCTTTCTAGCCTTCATCTGCATCAAACAAAAGCAGTACGCCACAAAGAAACTCTTCACTCCATGAATTGAAGGATTGGTGATGTAACAACTGGGCATAGTGTCACTGCAGTTGTACAGGCTAAGCAAGACTATTTAACTTTGTCAATTGTCATTTAATAATGTTTATTGAGTTACTGTTGCGATTGTGTGCAGTTAGGTTATTGGTTAGTTGATGTTAGTTTGCTAATGCTTTTCACAGACAGAGTCTTGCATGCAACTAAACATCCTTTGTACTAACCCAGACCCTTTTTCAACACATAATGTCTCGCATACACATACTCACTAACAAATTGGCTTTCACCATAGCTACCCTGAAAGGGGCATATCAAAGTTCCCACTTCTTTTCCTTTGTCTTTGTCCTGACCACAGGATCAAGCAAACCTCCCTGATCTGAAGCCATCTTTGATCAGGCCATCTTGTAGTTCTCTGTTGTCAGCCATTTTATTTTGCAGGCCAGACGGCCCATTGTTTCAAACACCCACCTTTTGTCTCTCTCTCTCTCTCTGAGGCACACATACTCACACACACACACTTAGGGCTCTAGTTTAGCAGAACGGGCGAGGCGGGGGAGCAGCGCACCTGCGCTTCGCCACCTGGGTGTGGCCAGGTGGATTTTGTAAGTTTGGCACACTGTGCGCCCTGGCGCAGCTACTCCTCTTTCCCACCTCCGTCCCTCCTACCTGCGCAAGTTGGAAAGAGGGAGGAGAGAAGGCGTGGAGTGGGTTTTACACACATTACACCAATCAAATGAGCCCCTCTCCTCGCCCTTAAATGCGCTGCACGAAGGCATAATGAGAGTTTACTCAATTCGCCATGGCAGAAGAGAGCAGCAGCGTCAGACGGCCAAACTTCTCCCAGGAGGAAACTGATGTTTTGGTCGGGGAGGTCCAAGCTCACAGTGTCCGAATATACAGAACTGCAAGCAGACCTCCACGGGCTGATGATGCAAAGGTAGCCTGGGAGGAGGTCACCACAATTGTAAATTAATGTTGTTTCTCTCGTGTGCGCGCTCTCTCTTTCTCTCTCGCAGTCTCACTCTGTTTCTTTTCTTTTGACTTTTCTAAGATGACAGATGCTGAATATATACTCCCTATCTGATGCTGTGGCTGTTTGTGGTTGGCTGTGAGGGATGTGAACTCATTAGTTTGCAGCTGTGTTAATCAAATCAGGTTGGGTTTCCATTACGCATGCCAAACGTGCCAAACGGTGGCAATCCCCTTTGATCTGGCATCAGATGTGACGGGACAGTCAATATAAAGATACATTTATGTGCTGATTGCAGATAGTTGCATTGAATAGTGGTGTTTGTGGCTATTTATTGCATTGTTAATGTGCCTGACATTCTGGAAACCTGCCTGTGAGGTTTTGGTGACTGTCCGCCGGTCAGCCAAACTTGGGCTTACACCGGCTGCGCTCCACCTGCGCTGACAGTAGACCTGGTTTCAGTTGGCGAGCTTTTAGCGCACCTTTGGCAAAGCCTTTTGGCACAAAACTGTCACTGCCTCAAGCTGGATCTGTCGACACCTCCCCCTGCTGCGCCACCACACCCATCTCAGCGCACCTCGGTCTGCCAAACTACCAAACTGAGCGCGCCTCAGATTGCGCTGCTCGAAACTGGCTCTGCGCGGGGTTAGCCACCTTGCGCCACCCTGTGCCGCACCGGGAAACTAGAGCCCATATAGATAGATAGATGTATTCCATATATATACACCCATGCTTATATAAAGTAAGTTAGGATTTGTGGGTTTTGTTGCTTTACTTTCTTTATGAATAAGTATATATTTGGAATCATACCTGCTGTCTGTGTAATACTGCACAAGAGTGAATGAATTGTCAAGAACTCCTTCAACCTTTACTATTAACATGGTAATTTTGGTTATGGTTATTGATTTAATTATTAATCAAAATTCCAAATTGATATCATTAACTGGCTATCATTTTTCCCTTTTCAGAAATGGTCTCCCACAAGGTTTTGTAATGTGAATTAAGTTACATTATTTAATATGATAAATAATATAATAATTATAATAATTATTTCTGATAGCCATTTTGATACTTTAATTGGAGATCTGTCAAGAGGTCAGGCTCATGTTAAGGCTTAGATCCAAACAGTGCTCAATATGTTTTTTCAGTGTCATACCACTATTGCACATAATTTGATATGAAAATGTTTCTGTTTCTTCATCAGTGTAGTATAATTCAGTATGGTCTGAATTTCATGTGAACAGCAGCATTGGAAATGTGTTTAATGAAAAAAAAGACACGTTGACTATCTATTTTCTTATGCGGAAAGGGATTTGCAAATTGTTGCATTTTGTTTTTATGAACATTTTACACCACATCCCGTCTGTTTTGGAATTAGGGTTGTATTTTTATTTATTTTTAATTTAACCTTTATTTAATCGGAAAAAACCTCTTGAGAGAGTGTCCTGGCCAAGGCAGGCAGCAATACATGTTACAGACGGACAACACAGAACAAAAATACAAAATAAAATGTACAGCTCTAAAACAAGCAATATAAAACACAAAATAAGATAACTGCAGCGAAAAGCCAAAAAGTATGTTAATATATGCTGTAAGTGAACCACAAAAATGCCAAAAAGGGCACATGATTGCAAAGACCAGCTAAGATACACTGTGACACTGGCATATAGAAGATTGTGTACAAAAATCATATGTTTGCGACTTTAAGTCCTTCTGCAGAAGATTCCACACGCTTTCCAAACTCTGTGCATGCCCTCAGTAAAGACAATAAAAACATGTTCTGAAAATGGAAAGCAGAGCCATTCACTTTTTTGCCTAATGGACACATATAACTAGACCAAGAATAGCTTTTTTAAACAGGAGAATGCCAAGTTTGGGTTTCTTTCACCTGTCTGGATTCACCTTTTAAACTACCTGCCTGCTATCCAAAAAGACAACTGGAACACACCTGGTTTGTAAATTAAAATATTTAACATTTCTTTTTTAAAACTAGGTTCTCAGTTATTAATCTACTATTGCTTTTAATGTGCAAATAAAGAATGAGGCTTGTTTTCTGCAAAAATACCAAAACTAACAAGGTGTCTATAGTTCTCAGCTCCAAATCATGAATGTAGTAGGAGAACTAGATACAGTGTTGAACACTGGGTCACCTTCATTCCGATGAGAGTTGCTCAGGGGCACACGGAGCTAAAATGGTTCGGCTCCTCCATATAAAATTACCTAGAAGATCTTGGGATCATGGGCACTACTACTACTACTATTACTTCTGCACATTGCTGCCCATAGAGCAAGCATATTAGAGCCCAGCTGAGCTCTGCCTAGTGTGACTAAGCAGCTAACTTCCACTGGCCAAATGGCTAACTTTCAGTTTAGTGCACTGTGAACTTGAATGGGGATACAAAGATTTAATCTTGTGGCTCTTTTAGACTTTCCAAATGTTATTATTATTTATGAAAAAGACGTGGCAGTTATGGAGTGTGAGACTGGAGTGTATGAGTGTCTGAATTGTGGGATTTTCCATCACAGATAACTTGTGTTTGGCTCATCTGTCTGGAGAAGACACACCTGGCTCTCACACTCAGTTGTGTGGGTTTAGTTGATTATGACTGATGGGGAAAACAAATGATCTCATACCTGTTGCAAAAGTAGATACTAGGAGAGTCAACACTAGGTCATATGCCTGTTTCAGAAAGCAGGTCTAAAAAACTCTCAGTTTAACCCTGATCTCTAAGTTGACTAACCCTAAGATGGAAAACTTCGGATTCAGAACAGCTGGTTCAATCAGCTCTTTGATATGGAATCAATAAGGAGATGAAACAGCATGTCTGGCTCTGTCAGAGATAGGAGACAGAGACAAACTCTGGGTTTTCTCACAATTACAGCTTCAGTCTAGTGATTTAATGAATCACATTTATTAAAGAATTTGTGTCAAAACAGCCACCATATATTTTATAGTATTGTCACATCCGTCATCATGTGAGCATGTCAAAAACTTTTGGTGTGATTTTGGATGCTGATCTTAACTCCCAGAAACACATCTCTAATATTTATAAGACTGCCTTTTATCACCTTAGAAATATATCAAAAGATAGATGCTTCTTGTCTCAGTCAGACTCTGAAAAGCAACCACTGGCTCTAGATAGGGAGATTAGCGTTTTTGCATCAGCCATAGTGAGCATAGCCTCTGTGTTGAGAGCACTGAAACTTTAGCAGTAGCAGCTCCTCAGCCACGAGAGCATTGGAAAAACATACTTTTTTTAAGATGAAACTGCTTTATTCAGAGTTTTTACTGGTTCAAATCCCTAGGGGTCTAATTTATAAAACAGGGGGTCTAATTTATAAAACAGTGCATACTTAAAATGTATACATGGACAAAAGCCAAAAATGATAAATGGATCTGCATTTGTATAGCACCTTCCTAGTCATCAAACCACTCAAAGTGCTTTTTACACTACAAGTCACATTCACCCATTCACACACTGGCGGTCAAGACGACTACCAGACAAGGTGCCACCTGCTACTCAGGCATCATTGGGAGCAATCTGGGGTTCAGTATCTTGCTCAAGGACACTTCGACATGCAGACAGGAGGAGCCGGGGATTGAACCGCTGATCTTCCAATTAATGGATGATCCGCTTTACCTCTGAGCCACACCCGCCCCAATCAGGCTTCCACCTTACCATCTGTGTTGCCAATTTCCTGTCTCCAAAATGTATGTAAGGATGGGTCAAAGTTTGTTTTTCTAGGTATGCCTCTTCCAGGCCTCGTTTTGTGCATATGCAATGTTTATAAATGAGACCCAAGGTCTGTTTGTTTTGGAGAGGAAGAGACCTCTGTGGATAATTCAGCTTCTGGTAAAAACTTCCCGAGTGTCTGGATCTTAAGTTATCAGAGAGAAATAAGTGAGCACACATTAGCAGGTGCTAGGCTAACAGCCTATGCGATGTGCCAAACAACATTGGAGAATCACTGATTTTTTTTTTAACTTCAAACAGCTTTATTCAGTGTTTTTACCAGTTTCAATCACCAGATTCATTTGTTTTGGAGAGGAAGAGACCTCTGTGGATAATTCGGCTAACGGTAAAAATCTCCTAAACAATCAACACTGAGGGAATTCTAACCAGGAGAAGTTTCACCTGGTTGCAACCGGCAGCTGCTTCCACTAAATCCCCCTAGATCTTACGCACTGTTCCTTTCACAGAAATGTAAAGCTTCTCAAACTAGGTCAGAGTATTACTAGATAACCTTATTATATGATATTACTATATTTAATTAAAATAACTGCTTTACTGCAGTGAAGTTGTGATTTAGACAACATATTTTCAAAAATAATTGTTAACGTAAAGATAAAGTTCTTTAAACATTTAAGATTTTTAGGTTAAATTTAACTCATGACAAAAATTAAACATTCATTCTCATAATAGTATGCCTCATTCTTAACAATGGCTGATGTATCTCAGACATTTTTTCCACTGTCTGTCACTGTTGGTTTTGCAGTGGCTCAGTACTGACATGTCCCAGATAATCCTGTATTTATGTCTCATTCATCATCTTCCCTGTGTGTCATCTTAACTAAAGGTTTTTTAGTTTTTTGTGGGAGGGTTTTGACATCATGTGAGACATGCTCATACGTCACATTTCAAGTCACACTTCTCGTGCGGTCACATGAGATATGATATCAAGGTGTGAATCACCTGCTGAAGTAAAGTGGAAAATTCTGTGCAGCCTGCAGAACTGAGGAAGCCTCGTCACCCACTCAAGATGACACAGCAGGTCTTGTAACCTCTGACTTACTGCTACACGACCACATATTTTCAAGGAGTAAGAATTTAGGTTTCACCAAATTTGAAGGATAATAGAGATGAAACAGGTTGTAATAAAAGCCATACAGGTCTAGAGCCATCAAACATATGAAACTGTTATAAACTAGTGAAAGCCTGAACAGGCAAAAACCGAGGAGGACAAACCTTTTCCTCATGTTGATGCAATTTTTTTCATACCAATAGTTGATCAAGGTTAATTCTTGGTGTCATAGATTCAACAAGGTGCTGGAAACATTTCTCAGAGGTTTTGGTCCATATTGACATGATAGCATCACACACTAGCTGCAGATTTGTCGGCTGCACATCCATGATGCAAATCTCCTGTTCCACCACATCCCAAAGGTGCTCTATTAGATTGAGATCTGGTGACTGTGGAGGCCATTGGAGTACAGTGAACTCATTGTCATGTTTAAGAAACCAGTTTGAGATGATTTGAGCTTTGTGACATGGTGCGTTATCCTGCTGGAAGTAGCCATCAGAAGATGGGTACACTGTGGTCATAAAGGGATGGACACACTCAGCAACAATACTCAGGAAGGCTGTGGTGTTTAAACCATGCTCAGTTGGTACTAAGGGGCCCAAAGTGTGCCAAGAAAATATCCCCCACACCATTACACCACCACCACCAGCCTGAACCGTTGATACAAGGCAGGATGGATCCATGCTTTCATGTTGTTTACACCAAATTCTGACCCTACCATCTGAATGTCCCAGCAGCAATCGAAACTCATCAGACCAGGCAACGTTTTTTCCAATCTTCTGTTTCCAAATTTGCTGTAGCCCATCTGCTTCAAGGTTTGACGTGTTGTTGGTTCGGAGATGGTCCTCTGCACACCTTGGTTGTAACCAGTGGTTATTTGAGTTACTTTCTATTATCTTGAACCAGTCTGGCCATTCTCCTCTGATCTCTGACATCAACAAGGCATTTTCACCCAGAGAACTGCTGCTCACTGGATATTTTCTCTTTTTCAGACCATCCTCTGTAAATCCTAGAGATGAAAATCCCAGTAGATGAGTTGTTGCACAGGTGCACCTAAAAAAGTGGCCAGTGAGTGTATATACACACAACCTTAGAGCCCCACCACACACCTATCTGAAATGCACAGAATTTATTAACAGGAATGACAAAAGCTAAATTTAAGTAGATTTGGTAAATTCTATGAGCTAGTTACATAAATTATCTTAGTTAATCCATCTCAGGTTAATTCTATTTAATTACATTTACGCTTTTTTAATTTTATTTTATTTTTATTGTTTATCTATTTATAAATATTTATCTTAGAATGAGTGGGGTGCGCTTGACTCAATTGGATGAAAATTGTATATGAAATATATGTAAACCTGAGGAAACATACCAAATAATTTTGGGGGTGAACAGTGTATGGTGCACAGGACACTGGAGTCTTGTTCTGTGCTGCTGCCTCACCTGTAGACTTTTTCTGTGCTCATCCACATGAAGTCAAATGAAAACTGTCCTCCAGTGTGCATGCAGTAAGTCAAAGAACAGTGGAAAAATCTCAGTTAGCTTTGACTCAGCATATTGATATGTATGTTGTAAGTAGAAAAAGGGAGGTTTGGGATTTATAATCACAAAAATAATCTCGCCAGCTGCTTCGTCACTAAGAATGGTATTACAATGCAAGGCCAAAAATTGAGGCCTTATATGGAACAGCATGTACGCTCCTCATATGAGTCAGCATTTTATCCAGGTCATGGACAACTGCTGATAAAACAAAAGGAGTGAACACACCACTGAATTGAGGGTGAGGTAAATGCCCCCAGGAGGTGTGCCAAATGTAAAACACATGCTTTGTCTGACGTGTGCTTAGCAGGCGATGAACGCAGGCCACTCACCACTCTGCTATTAGGAAAAGCCCAATGGCATGATAAGAAAAGAGGATACGGGAACATGATGTTTTCAGTAGATTTAATCATCTCTAAAGAATGTTGTTAATCAGGAAATTTGTTTCTATATGTAGTATATTACTATGTATATATACACACACACATAGATAGAGAGATAGACCCTCAGTCTGGAGAGGAAGTGTAGGCGCTGCAGGACCCAAGTGCAGACTTTGTTTATGGTCGATTTGTATGCCCAGGTATTTATATGATTCAACCTGGAGCATGTTTTGGTCAGGGATAACCACTGGTGAATGGTCTCCGCTAGATTTGATAGATAGATAGATAGATAGATAGATAGATAGATATCTTCTCCTCTGTTTTACTGATGTTGATGATGAGAAAATGTTTACCACACCATTGACAAAATTCTGGATCTCATGTCTGTACACAGCTGTGTCACATGTATCAGACATGAGACGCAGGATGGCTGTATCATCAGTATATGTTATAATGTCATTGTCAACAGTGCTGGCCCAGCTGCAGGAAATGTTCACATTATTTGACTAAAAAAAAAAAGCATTTTAACATCAGTTTGGACCACTCTAGCTAGTACCTACTTTATAGGCTATACATAATCCTATACAGTGAGGTGATAGGTTTTTTTTTTATGGCAGGCTTTTGTACTAGTAGGTTTAGTACAACAATAATGGTCTTTTGAGAGAGAGAGGAGGGAGGGAGATTTTCTAAGGACTCTAGAAACCCATTTTCACAGACATATTGAGGTGAGAGGTAAAGAGACCCCTTGAACCAGTTTTAGCAAAATTCATACCAAAATGGCACCTACAAACACAAGTACAAGATCCAGCTGGTCAAAATTGGGTAAAAATCCAGTCATGACTACTCCAAACAGAGTAATTCTTCGCGTTTGTAAGGTCACTCCAGCGGTAACTTCCTGCAACAACTCAAATCTTGCGAGACGTGAGACGTACACGGACGCAGAGCTTATTGAAACTGAAGAGTGGATGAGGAGAGAGAGGGAGCAGCAACAGGCAGAGGAACATGTCCGAATCCAGCTTAAAGGGCCAGTGTGTAAAATGGGTTGAAAACCGTTGAAAACAGTGACAAAGCCTTGCGCAGACACAAGTTTTTCAGGAGTAGGTCTATCTAGCGACGAGGTGAATGTTTATTTAGAAATCTAAACCATGTTACGATATTATATGAATCCCTCACGAGCAGGAGACCAGAGTAGCGTTTGGGAAAAAGGCCTGTTTATTTGAGCACAGGGGGTAAAAGACTCCGTCCCAAACTCTTCTAGCGTAACACACACACTTAATACACACATACTCGTTTACAGTACCAAGCGGGGGCCCCCTCCCCTCTCTGCTCCACCAATCTCCAGCCCGCACACTGACTGACAGCGTAGCCTGTAAACAGAGCTCAGCTGTTTATTTAGCCTAGCAATATAGTTTCTTGTAGCGGACACAGATCCAGAGCCATACCTGTTTGAGCTGGAGTACACAGATGAGGAACGCCATGTTTTGGAAGCTGAGTGACGAGGAGAGAGGCTGAATCCTCCGCTCCCAATTTGCTGCACAGAATGGGATTCAGAGTTACCATCGTTGGGGAGATATATCATCAGGAGGAAAAACGCCACAGAGAGTGCATCACAAGGAGTGAAGCTGCGTCTTGTTTTCCTCACAGATGACGGTTCGGGTTCATTCTCTCCTGTTGCGTGGTAAGTGTGGTCCATTCGCAAACTTTAGAACTAAAAAAACTTTTCACTACTCTCTATCGATGAACTACTAACACTCTCTGCTGTTTCCTCCTCCTTCTTCCTTCCTTCCGCTGTCTTCGTTGGTTTATTTATACACGCGAAACGCGTTCTCTGGCTGGCTGGACTGTCAGCTCGGTCTGCCGTACATACATGGCGGCGCAAGATGGCGACCTCTCTAAAGGAAGGCCCTTATATATATATATATATATATATATATATATATACATATATATATATATATATATATATATATATATAAAAGCATAATAGTAAGACTACGAAAACCAAACAAATTTTATTTTATAGTGATTATACACTTATATAAACATATTAATGGGTAGAATATTCAGATTCAGATTCAGATTTGATAATAAACCATGCCAAATATTACGCACTGGCCCTTTAAGATAAACACAGACGTTCATTTCTCCTTTGTGTTATGTTGTCGGATAATTATACTAACAATCCGAGACTATCTGTGTGAAAACAATGCACTTTTAGTGGACGTATTGTGATGTTGTTTGACGCTGTCTGAGTGCCCTATTATTTAACATAGCATGCACTCATGGGCTGCAGGCAGGTCAGCCCTAGCTTCGTCCTGGAGAGATGTCACATATTGAACATCCTATCACTCGTTTAGACAAAAGTAGATTGGAAAATAGGGCCCAGGTTGAAAAAACATTAGCTTCTAACATTAACGGTACTTAGCAAGAACTTAACTTTTTCTTAAACTTTAAATTACAGTGGGCTGCTTGGTCATCGCTAAAATAATAATAAAAAAAAAACTGTCATTCACTCACCTCGTCTGTCAGCTAGCAGTATCGTCATCTTCCTGTCAACTGAATTCAAGTTTTCCGCATTCCGCCGATACATCAGATAACTTCCTTTGTGTCATTTCAAAATCAAAGCTGTCTGGTGTGTTAATATGTTTACCATGCTGTTTGAGGTTTCTTCTATTTTTTGCTCTTTGAAATTTCTACTGAGGTCCGGATCTCGGTGACCTCATAGCTGGCTATGGCCATGCTGCTGGGTATGGTCAGTGAGGAATAGGTGGTACCACTTAGTAATAACTGTCATCATCAATAGAGTTAAAATATAGCTCTTTAGTAATATTTAGTGTCAGCTTCAGGAAACAACAACATCGTCCGCTCATCGTTGGAATATTTTTTAGTATACTATTTTGAGATTAACCTTTCAAATTTCAAGCCTACCAGCTGGTTAAATATCTGATGGTGTATTTATGAGATATTATATGTCAGAGGCTGCAAATTATAAAATCGTTCTATACTGCATATCCACCAAATTGAATGCTTTCACATTCAAAGTTTCATCTGTGGGTCTGATGCCTTTATAAAGTGACAGCAGAGAGAACATTGCTGTTTATTGTATGAAGCTAACAGCAGATTCTGTGGCCCAGTAGCCAGTGGTGCGGTGGTTTGCACCGTTGCGTCACAGCAGCCCTTTTCACATAGAGATGGCACTATAGGGCCAGTACAAAGTCCATTCTTTAGGCAGTCTTTGCATTTTTGCACAAAACCCAATAAACAGCAGAATCATTCCTCTCCACTGTGTGATTTTAGACAGCGTGTGACAGGCGCCTTTAGTGTACAACGTGCATTGGCAGTATAAACAATAACAATGACATAACATCACGCTGCAATTATCCCATCCTGGCAGCTGTCCAGTTTATACAGACATCCTTTGGGTGCTGTTTTTGCCTTCGATGCAGGGTTGGCACATTTGATTTGTGAAAAAACAGGCCATTTGATGTGCAATGCAGGGCGTGATGCAGGGCGTTAAACCATACTTGCAAATATACTTTGTTAACAGCTGTATTGCAAAATTACCTCTATTTGTCCTGACATAGTATATGCACTCTGTGGCAACCAGATGGGGAATCAGGGAGGTGTGCATATAATTTAGAGTGAGACTCAAGGCCATTTAAGCACTCGTTTATTCACAAAGGTAAACTTTCCTATTTCTGCTACTAATAAAAAAGAAGTATCGGCACCTTTGTTTTGACATCTCTGCAAATCCAATCCAAGACCAAGTCCAAGACCGAGGATGAGGGTAACAATAGATACGGCCAAGACACCGATCTGTAACACACAAACGCACACAACACAAACACATAGATTACACGTTCAAAGCTTCCTTTGACATGATTTTCACAATACTGTGTATTTCTCAAGTTTACTGTTTCTGTTGTGCTCTTATAATCAACAAATGCAAATTATTTTAAAGCTGTTGCAGTGGAACTATGTTTAATCTCAGTCTGTAGCTGATTCGGGCAGTAAAATGGTCTAAATTCTGTCTACAAAATAATGACTGTGATGTTATGTTGCATTCCAGTGACTGAGATCATTTATAATGATCCAGAACATTTCCTCAGACTCTGGAAATCTGATGTGAAGCTAAACAATAGCTTGAATTATTAGCCTTTATGGAAACACAGTTTGAAGCATTTATAATTTGATTTTCCAGGACTTGATGATGTTTTTCCCTCAGAGGTTTGACTGGAGAAAAATGTGAATAACTAACTTTTTATTTATTATTTCCAACAGCAGGAGCAGATTGGTTTCACATCTGTGTTTGTTATTAGATGTTTTTCATAAAAACAGTTCAAAAGGCAAAGCATTCATCTGACTTAAATTTGGTGGACAGATTGCTCCTTGCACACTTATCTGTTAATAAAAAAGTTCCTGGTCCACAGACAAAAATGTATGTACTGTCCCAAAAGACTGCAAATGTGCAGTTTGGCAGTGCATTCTGGGAAATTAGGCTGAACAGACAATACAAATGTGTCAGCTACCCCATTCATACCAAGGTAGCAATCTCATCAATCACTCTGGATATATTAGGTGTATTACTTTTCTGGATCAGCCAAACACAGACATTTATGTTTGTTTTTTTTATTCTATCAACAGTTTCTCAGTTGTTTATCCAGAAAATATACTGTAGAACAATATACACATAGCATTGTAGAGTATTTTATCCACATTGCCCACTCCTTCTTTAAAGAGCTCATAATGTCTCAAATGACACATTGAAGATAAACTCAACCAGATATTTTTGTCACTGTATGTGATACACCAGCTGATTGAGTCACCGTGCCTTTGGGATTAATAAAGTGAAATGATAAATGCAACCTGATTTTGCAGTAATATGAGAAATGACCATACTGTCTTCACATCATAGTCAATTTCAAAAGTCGCAGTTTTGAATAAGTGGTTCAATGTTTTGCAGGACGCTAATAGTTATTTAAATTTAGAAATAGATTGTAGTTTCATTAAAAATAAGCATGTACAGAACGTAAGTACATCGTGGCACAACATAACTACTTCATGAAACGTCATGTAACACAACATAGTTAGGTAAAGTACATAAATACGTAGACTTTAAATAACATAACAAGAACATGGCACTCTTAAATACTTGATTCTGATTGGTCAATCAACAAAATTCTGCTGTGTTTATTTCTTAAGGTATCACCGCTGCTCTGCTGCTCCGTTGCCAGGGACGCCATAGCAACGGACTGAGGAGCATCAAAATCAGTTAACGTTAGTCCACACAGCTCTCCCAAGCTGGCCTGGAGAGCAGGGAGATCATGTTGGTCACTGGCCACAAATGTGAGGGCAGCCTTTGCAGCTACTGGGCACCCAGCATCTCCGACCGGGAGAAGTGGAGTAAAATCCTCTCCTCTGCTCCAGAAAATGGCCGCAGTTTGTCTGGTGAACGCCTCTCCTCTGTCAATACACTCTGCCAGCAATTTAATAATATTGATGCCAGTTGTAACATTTGAATGTTTTAGTAGTAAGCCATGTTCTAAGCGGGATAATGTATAGTGAGCCGGTGACTCCCGACAGGGGAATGGGGTATAACATTGATGCCAGTTGTAACATTCCCCTGTCGGGAGTTATTTTTCAACAGAGAGGCCAAAATACAGAGCAATAATGTATTAGCGCATGTACGCAGTTTTTTTTTTAAACACAGATAAACCAACTAAAAATATGATACAGTCTCCTTTCCCATTGTCAGCAGACCAGAGCTGTGTGCACATACCTGTGTTTTCTGACAAGTTGAGAATGAAGTTATAATATTTTGAGGGAAAGAAGTCCTGTCCTATAGTCTGCTGTGCAATACGTTATTGCTCTGCATTTTGGTATCCCCCTCAGACTGTCTGACAGATGCTGAATCCCATTTGGTACTGTTTCTGGGTAAGATAAAGTTCAGGGAAGCGGCTTTGCACAGTACAGCATCATACAATGCAAAAAAAGAGAGGTACCGGGGCGCACCATTCCATAGTAGGCCTAGAAATTGTACACAAGCCTCATCTTTAGCAGGAAAACCGTTGTTGAAAAAAAAAAGATTCAGATGATGATGGTAAAAGCAAGTATAATGATAAAATTGTGAACAGGCACACAAAAACACCCCCCTTTCAAAAATATTGCTCCAAGCACTGACATTCCCCCAACGTTCTCTGAGCGCCCCTTGGGGGACAGTACTACTCCCATTGAGAAATGCTAAAGTAGTCACTTACCTAATCAATCTATCTAGATATGCTAAAAGGTACCCAGTGTGTCGCTATGAGACGTAGAGGGAATCTTTGTCTCTTTCTGCCCTTTCAACAGCAGTCTAAGTGAAGGTTGAACAACTATATTGAACAAACCACATCTTGGATTCTCCTGAACTTGTATTCACTAAAGCCAATACTAAAGCCAATACTCACAATAATTTTCTTCTTTTTCGGTGACTCCCTCAACCAACTCATGGCCCCGATTACAAATCTCACAGTGCAGAAAGACAGACAGTTAGAGGTGAAAGATCCCACTACTTGAGGGAAAGGGGAGATAAAGTTTAACAGCACTGACCTCTGGACCAGGTGTGAGCAATAGATAAGTAATTGATTGCCAGAACCCAGAGATAACCTCACGTTTCTTTGTTTTCAGCTTGTCAAACCACAGATGACGATGCTTTTGACACCTTTGTCAACTCCAGAAACTCACCTGATACATGGGAGATGAAAGGGTAGCAAGAGAGGTTAATGATTTACTGAGATATGAAATACACTTACCTAAACAAACTATCACCCTATAGATCCAAACTGCCAAGGTAAGACAGTCTGATTGCTGTGCAGATGAATAACAGCTGATAACTTGAAAATATTTATTATTTATGACAGATATCAAAATTAACTGCAACTAATGGACTATTAATGATGCTGAGATAATATGAAATGTCGATTGCCAGTAACTGTGCAGTCGCTGTATCAAAGCGGAGTCATCAGAAACCTTGAACCTGGAATTATGACAAATAGCCTCACTTGATAACGCTGATGAGATTTTGAATTGTGAAAAATCAGGACCTTTGCACGGAAAGAGTTGCTCTGATTGGTAAAGACTGCAATAAAGTGGAGCATTAGGAAGTCAATGCACCCCCATTTAGTGGTTAATATGATATCTAACCAATCAGCAACACACAAATGGCATTACCTACTTAACGTCAAGTTACATACTTGACATATAGTTATGTAGGTTAGGTTAGGTTTAGGCAAGTAATGTTCCATAGGTTTAGGCAAGTAAGATTACATTAGGTTTACACAAGTAAGCTTATCTAGCTTAGGTTTAGACTAGTAAAATAAAGCATTTTAGGTTAAGGAAAAGTTACAAATTATAGGTTTCGACCAATAAAGTTGCGCATTTTAAGTCTGGGCAAGTCAAGTTATGTATTTTAGGGTTAAGACAAGTAAAGTTATGTATTTTAGGTTCAGGCTAGTAACGTTACGTAGCTTAGGTGTAGGGAAGTACAGTTAGGTGGATTAGGTTTCGACAAGTAAAGTTACATAAGTTAGGTTTAGGCAAGTAAAGTTATGTATTTTACGTTCAGGCAAGTACGCAGGTTAGGTTTTGGCAAGTAAAGTTACACAGATTTGGTTAAGGCAAGTTGAGTTATCTATTTTAGGGTTCTGCAAGTAAAGTTATGTATTTTAGGTTCAGGCAAATTTAGTTACATAGGTTAGAGTTCAGCAAGTAAAATTACATAGGTTAGGTTTAGGCAAGTAAAGCTATGCATCTTAGGTTTAAGCAAGTTATGTATTTAGGAATTTTAGGTTCAGGCAAGTGAAGATAAGTAGGTTTTGGACTCGGTAAGTAAACTTATGTATTTTAGGTTTAGGCACATAATGTTATGTAGGTTAGGTTTCGGCAAGTTAGGTCACGTAGGTTAGGTTTAGGCAAGTAAAATTATGTAGGTTAGGGGGTTAGGGTTAGGGGGTTAGTAAATTATGTATTTAGGTTAAGGCAACTGAATTTACATAGGTGAGGTTTGGGCAAATAAAGTTATGTAGGTTAGGTTAGGGCAAGTAAAGCTACATAGTTTAAGTTCAGGCATGTAAAGATATGTAGGTTAGGTGTGGGGAAGTAAATTTACATAGGTAAGGTTTTAGGCAAATAAAGTTATGTATTTTAGGTAGGGTGGGCGATCATATGATCTCAATTCGGGATTGCGATAAAATTTTGATCAATCCCAATTATCAGCGTGGGACGTTTTGAATCAATATCATATGGCAAAAGTAAGCGTTTCCGGCTACCGTGTGCCATGCAGGCAGGATACGCCCATTTCTCATTGTAAGCTTGGCTATAGTTGTGTCGGGAGGTAAACAGAGAGAGATTTTGGACAAAGGAGAAAAAAATAATGCAGACCGTGAAAGCAACATCACTGTATCGACCGGAACCGAAGATATTGTTGAAAAAAAGAGATAACGCGCCGTCAGTTGTAGGGTTGACAAACGTATCGATACTCTGAAAAGTATTGATACTCAAACGCTGTATCCGGACACAATACTAATTAACAAAAGTATCGATACCAACAGTGCATGCCATCTCAGTGCCTGTCGGGTGCGCACGACAGGTCCAACGGACACGTGCTGTGCAGATAGCGTCTGGCAGGCACAGAGCCCTTGCTGCAACCTGGCTTGTTGTCGTCGCTGTGCATGCATGCACCTCCTCTTTAGTTTACATATGGCTAAAGGGGAAAAAAACAACCGTAAACGGACAGCATGATAAGTGTTGCGTTCAAGGTCTCCCCAAAAAACGAGAGAAAAAAAAGGCTGAATATTCAATTTTTTTTTTCACAATCGAATTCTGTGCCATCGAGCAAAGCTTCAAAGCTTCGAATTTTTGGGGTCAGCCCTAAATCCCACGTGCAAGGGGCTAGCCATAAGGGTGTTGTTTTCAGCAAGTTGGCCTTGAATAGCTGATGTTGAGCTGTAGAGCTGTGTTACTTGTTATGACCTACAGTAAGGTGTATTTTAATAAACCTGCCTTTGGTTTAATTTATTCTTTCAAGCTTTATTCCTTCTCATCTTATCTGAGTTCTGTTGTATATTTGTGCTCCATAGATTTAATTGCAAACTACAGCTGTTTAGTGAGTTAAAGATGCGTTGCTGCTAACGACAGCCTGAAGTGGGGATGAGGTCTTAAGTTTTTTTTGGAAGGTCTTAAAAAAGTCTTAAAAAGGTATTGAAATTAACCTCAGGATTCCTGCATATACCCTGTAAAAACATTTTGTTCTCAATATTGGAAAAGCATATTATTTAGTGTTTTATGTTATTAAACTTTTATTGTTAAGTTTCAATGAATCTCTTGTTTCTTCAATCAGGATGCTCCCCGAACTGGCAGAATCAGCAAAAACTACATAGCGTGACAAAAATCGAGATCGATCAATATGAAAAAATATAGCGTGATAACATTTTTTGCCATATCGCCCAGCCCTAATTTTAGGTTCAAACAAATAAAGTTATCAGTAGCAGCCCGTGGTGAAACTGGGTGGGAGGACTAATGCATTAAGGCCCATTTATGCTCCCTTTACGTATGAAAATGTATACGTCCGTTTCAAACGATGTCACCATCACTGCCCACATACTTCCATGCGCCCTTTTATGTTGGCATGGGTGTTAACCAATGTATCCACCAGGGGGCAGCCCATCGTCAAAAGTTTATGACAACAACAAACTCAAAAACAAACATGGCGACTGTGGAGGAGATATTGATAATGTACCTGTTGCATAAAAGACAAAAACAGAGGCAGCGTTGTAGGAGGCGGTGGTCAGTGAGGCCGTTACATACATCACGACTGGAGGAAGGAGAATTCTTTTCTCTAGTACTGCCAATGAAAGAAATTGAATTGTTATTTCTTCTTCGTGTCTCACTAGAGCTATGTATCAGGTAGTGACAGCAACACTGCCCCCACGGTTCCCGGTGCCATTGCGCCGTTCGGCCCGTATCCGTAAGCTTTATGGAAACGTGCAGAAATACGGACGAAATGAGCGCGGAGCATGGACAGAAGGCTCTGTCTGTATCCGGATCCATATTTAACATTGAGCATAAATGGGCCTTTCTATATGTATAAATGTTAGAGGGGAGAGGGAGGGCCAGCGGCTCCCGGGCCCCCTTCTCCCGTGGGCCTGGGTTTGGTGCGGTCGGCCAGGCCACCTCCATCATGTAGCAAGGGCTGAATTAATTTTGATATTTTCTTTAATTTAATAATTTTCTCGTCTTTACTGTAAAAGATAGACAGGGCTTAGCCCTGCTAGCCTATTTATACCAGTTGTCTCTGAAAGTTATGGTGGTTAGGTTTAGGCAAGTAAAATTACATAGGTTAGGTTTAGCCAAGTACACTTATGCAGGTTAGGTTTAGGTAAGTAAAGTTACATGGTTCAGGAAAAAAACGTGAAGTCAAAAGACAAGACGTGACTGGTTTGTTTCGATTTAAACCCATCCCAACAGGCCTACGTTGTAAACACAGCCAGCATGTGTCTGTGCAGGAGCCTGAACGAATACTCCATGAAGTATCGGATGACATGGTTTCATCAGTGTTATCATAGCTTTTTGGTCCACAGTTACAGTTAGTTGGCTACAGTTGTTGCAGTAGGCTTTGAAACAGTGAGGTGCTAGAGTGCACTGGGTGTAAAACTTGAAACTTCCTGGAAAAGAGATCTCACCTGTTATTGTCAGTGTTACATCCCTATGACTGCCTCTGATCTTAGTCATAGGCTCCTTAGCTTAGATATTTAAGCATACTGTAATACTTTGTCATTTCCTGGGTCTCTTAAAGGGGAACTAACCCCCCCCCCCCTCTCTCTGGGCATTACTCCGCCCACAGCTTAATTTAAAAAAATTCAGAAAAGATAAGCAGGTGAATTGAGTGAAGATTGTCCCTCGCTGCGGGGAGAGGAGAGAGGGCTTCCCCGGAGGTCAGGCCTCTTTACCCGGTCCCTCTCCTCCACACTTTGCCTTATTTTCACCCAGCCCAGCACTGGTACCTTGGAGAACGGTCGCTCGCTGCGGGGAGAGGGCTTCCCCAGCGGTCGGCCTCTTTACCCGGTCCCTCTTATCCTACTTGGTTCTATTTCTTCCTCTCTGGGAGCCTGGGCTCACCGCGCAGCAGCCCACCACATCCATCCACCCCTCCCTCCCTCGCGCCCCGCACATATACTCCCGAGCCTCTGCGCCTCTCCTTGACCAACTAACCTAAATACTATAAAGACACTACTAACTGTAAACCTACACTAAAATACACTATGCTAACAATACAATTCAACAAATTACTAGCTATTCTCTCTGCTGTACTACTCTCTCTGCTCTGATCCAACCTACTTGCTATCAGTTTGATAACTGCGGACAGAATGGTTTTATAGTGAGGGGTGGAGTAAAGGGAGGAGGGCAGGCTTTAGCGTGGACGGTTAGTGACATCATTCGCCTCGAAAAAGAATCATTCGCCTCCAATGTAATGTAATGTAAATTCAAATGTAGTAACCAGGTTTCAAGCTGTAGAGGGCACTCCATAGCACATTTTTAAAATAAAACGTAGATTTTCAACAGTTTGCACTAAACTGTCAAGATTTTGAGCAGGATCAGTCAGTAACACTACTTCACTACCAGAAGCAATGATTATCAGCTGGAAAAATGGTTCTAGGGTTTAATTACTCTTTAATGCTACTTCACGCTTGAGAGCATGACATTCAAATGTTTACTATCAGGTGGTATATGGGAATGAAACTTGTCCATATATAGAGCAGAAAAGGTAGCTTTACATGCAAAGACATAATTTTCCAACCACCTCTTCAAGAAGGTCTTGGTTTGGTTGTTTTGGTGCGCACCTGAGTGCAATTTCTGTGTTCACACCTGCCCAAACGAACTGCACTTGGGCTAATTGGGTTTTTAATTAAATTTTAATTAAAACTTGGGTTCAATTGAACTGAACCAAATAGGGCAGGTGTGAAAGCACCCTAACAGAGTTTGCTGAGTTCAACTGGGAGCAAAGGAGAAAACCATATAAACGTCCTTGAATGAGGCCCAATGTTTTGTTCCAGTGTAGGTATGACATGGCGTGTCATGTTCATATGACGGTGGTGTACAAATTAACGTCATAAAACAGAGAAACAATTGGAGCCAGGAATGTGTCCAGTGATAAATGGGAAGATGTTCTGGGAAGTGACTAATTGACACAGTTCTCTTCAATTACCTATTTGTATTTTCTTCATTTTGAGAGCATACTTCTCTGTTGAGCCTGTGATTCATAAACCAACAAGTTCCATTTAGCTGACAGATGTGGTTTTACCACACAGACCGATATGCTGTCAGCCAAAGACAAAACAGATTCTTCAGTCCTTACTGAGCTGAGTAAGTAGTTTTAGAAGCTAAATTGCCCACCACTTCTTCTCTTGTCACAAAATTTGATTTGAACACAACCTGTCAGATGGGTGGACAAATGAAAAACAATAACCACCCCAGAAACAGCCTGCTGCTGTCTGGTAAGTGATACAGATATCCACTGTCGCACCACTGGACTACAGATCAGTTTCTATCTCCAGGCTGTTTGTGGAAAGGTGTTCCCTTGTTTTAGTGGTAAACACAAAAGATTTTTTTCCCAAACTGATGCCACCAAGTTGGAAGAAAAGTACTGCCTTTGTTTGCAGTTGCATACAGGTCCATAAAAATGTTACACCAAAGTCATGTATGCTGATCTGCCACACTTTTTGAGGGGAAATAACTTACTTCAAGTTCAATACCTTTGCTATTTTTGTTTCTTTGTTGTTGTTTCTTTGTTTTGTTTTAATTTATGAATTATCCAAAAAATAACTAACTAACTAACTAAATAAATAAATAAATAATAATAATAATAATAATAATAATAATAATTATCCTAATAACAGTAACGGAGCAATGTTTTTCTTAGGAAGATCAGAAAGTAGTGCTTTATAGTAATCACTTTTGCAGGTAATGAAAGCATGCATTATCATCTCTGTGTTGTCCTGAGAGAGAAACGGTTGCACTCTGGCAATGTTCTTAAGATGATAAAATCAAGTTTTGGCTGTACTTCTAATAAAGGGTTCAAAACAAAGATTGGAATCAAAGATAAGAAATTCTCTTTCGGAAAGATAAGATTTAAACCAGTTAAAAACAGTACCAGAGAGGCCAACCAGATTGTGAAGTCTAGCTAAAAGAACCAAGTTCGGGGGTGTTAAAATTCATTGGCTGGGACTGACTTAAATTAGATCTAAAAGATTCTATTTTGCTACTGAAGTGGACTGCAAATTCTTCACATTTTAAGTTGCTTGACATGCTGCTAGACTTTGTAAAAACTGGGTTAATTAAACGATCATTTTTTTTGGATTGTTGTGGTTGTCAGTAACTGCTTTATTGTAGATGGTGAGTTGATTTGGGAATTTTTTTAAATTGATCATTCTTTCTCCATCTTCCTTCTGCTTTCCAACAGTTTCTCTTTAATTGTTTAATTTCTTTGTTTCTCCATGAGGGTGTCGGATTGGTGGCAGTGTTGTTCAGTTGTAGTGGGGCTGCTTTATCCAGAGTTGATCTAAGTTCACTGTTATCACTGTTTACAATAAAATCATAAGACAGTGTCAGTGTCACTTAAAAGCTCAATAAAATTTGCAGCCATTTCAACAGTAAGATAGCGTTTCTTGACAGTGTGTTCTGTAATATACTCTTGTATAAAACCATTTCTGATCACAGAAATGATCAGAAATGCCGACATCCACAACTGAAGAAATATTTGCAGAGAGGCCATGGGTAATTACTAGGTCTAAGGTGGGGCCTCTGTTGTGTGTTGGATAAAATTCATACAATTAAGAACATGTAAAAATTCTAATGGAAAGAGCCTGACTGATTGTCCACATGACTAAAATCACCTAAAATAATAACTTTGCTGTGGTTGGGGGTGGTATTCAAAAGAAGTATATTCATCAAAGTTAGTTTGTTTAAAACCAAGTGATGCTAAGACTATGGATGCTGTACCCCCACACTTTTCACCTGTCCTGGATGAATAGGAAAAACTGTAGTTGTGTGGTGAGGCTTCAGTGAGTGTAGCCAGTCCATCTGTGTTAAGCCAGGTCTCAGTTAAAAACATACAATCATGGTTATTATCTAAAATCAAGTAATTAATAATAAAAATCTTGTTTAAAAGAAATCTGACATTTAAAAGTATACCATCGTCTTTAAACAGCTGTTTCTTACAGGACGTGAACATTGCTGCCTTGGGTGAAAGTTGGTGTTTGTTGGACCCATCCACCACCCCTTCTGCCCACTCTAGTCAGACTTTTGTCGCCTTAACTTTTGTCGGTGCTCTGCAGCATCGGGGGAAACATGGCGGGACAAGAACCAAACTCAGCAAAAGTCCAAGTAGGGCGGGTTGAAGGGGTGATGGATGGGTTGGATTGAGAACTGGTGACTGTGGAGGCCATTGGAGTACAGTGACCTCATTGTCACGTTCAAGAAACCAGTTTACAATGATTTGAGCTTTGTGACATGGCACATTATCCTGCTGGAAGTAGCCAGATAGTAGAGGATGGTACACTGCGGTCATAAAGGGATGGACACAGTCAGCAACAATACTCAGGTAGGCTGTGATGTTTAAACCATGCTCAGTTGGTACTAAGAAAATCTCCCCCACACCATTACACCACCACCACCAGCCTGAACCCTTGGTATAATGCAGGATGGATCCATGCTTTCATGTTGTTCAAGTCAAATTCTGACTGCTATCTGAGTGTCGCAGCAGAAATCAAGACTCATCAGACCATTTTCAATCTTCTATTATCCAGTTTTGGTGAGCCTCTGTGAATTGTAGCCTCAGTTTCCTGTTGTTAGCTGACAGGAGTGGCACCCGGTGTGGTCTTCTGCTGCTGTAGCCCATCTGCTTCAAGGTTCATCATGTTCAGAGATGGTCGACCAACAGTTTCTAAAATATTCAGACCAGCCCGTCTGGCACCAACAACCACGGCACGTTAAAAGTCACTCCAGTCATCTTTCTTCCCCACTCTGATGCTTGGTTTGAACTTCAGGAGGTCGTCTTGACCATGTCTATATGGTTGCATTGAGTTGCTGCCACATGATTGGCTGATTAGCTATTTGTGTTAACAAGCAGTTGGTGTACCCAGTGAGTGTGTGTGTACATGCATACATATATATGTGTGTGTGTGTGTGTGTGTGTGTGTGTGTGTGTGTGTATATATATATATATATATATATATATATATACTGTATACATATATATACATATATACAGTATATATATATCAATTATATATATACAAATGTGTGTGTGTGTGTGTATATATATATATATATACATATATATATATGTATATATATATATATATATATATATATATATATATATATATATATCATATAGCTATAGCCAAACCTCACAGCAGCTGTAATTTGGTTGGTGTAGATGCTCAGCTAAATGAAGAACACATCAGTTCCAGTCAAGTTTTCCGATTCTCCACAACTTTTATTTGAAAGACTACAGGAATAAACATGGTCTCGTCTACATTCTAGCAAGCTCTTAAGTAATTTTATTGATTATTTTCTCTGTTCTACTAATTACCTTGATAGCTAGCTATGTTAACTCATCAGTGTAACATCACTAAAGTAAATAGCAAACATGAAAAAATACAGGTTCTGACTGCTTTTATCTGTGTAGAGTTAAGCTTGTGGATGCAGGAATAAAGAGATGAGGTGACCATGATGACAAACTGAAAATGACACCAGTGTTGTTGGAATACTGATACTGAGTTAATAAAAACAACAACCCCTAGTTGTATAGCCTTGTTTGTTAGATTAGTAGTTTTATTTGTCTTAATGCATGTTGCAAAGACACTGAGAGCCAACAATTCTGCAGGGCACAGCTGGATGTGAAATATTAATTTGACTGTCCAATATAACATCCTTTATACTACTTTATTGTATAGTTCTGTGTTTGACCTACCAGACTTACTGCTGTTACACAAATTTAAACAGCAAAAGATGATGGAAATTTTAGGAATGCTAACCATCAATTTGGATTTAAAATAATTAATTTAAATAGCAGATTCAGTTTTGTCACCTCCTTGAATATAAACCATTGCATCAGTGATCTATTTCTATCGTGTTAAAGTAAACATTGACAGATCTCTTACAATGGATTAAAACTGTAACACTAGGTGCTGTTATTATGATGATGCTGCATAATAAATATGACAAATTGCATAAAAATATACACCTAGATGATCAGCTGAGACAGAAGGAGGGAGATGAGATGAGAGGGAGGAGGAGAACAGAGAGAAAATTGCTGCAGTTGGTGTGTGTGTGTGTTTTATGCAACCCACATGCCAGAATAAATATTACCACTGCATGTTTCTGTAACCATGGTAATTTAACGTTTGTACATTATTATGCGGCAGACATGTTGAAACTACGTTTGAACAACACTGTGGTTTGAGCTCAGTTCAAAACGAAGATTAAAGACAAGACGTGTTGAAACTTCTTGCAGTGATCTGTGATGTAATGAAAATCTGTCAGTTTACACCAATGAGACAGATGAGACAGCGTATCACGTCCATAGCAATGACTCTCTGTACTGCTTTAACTTCCAGCTTTTCAGAATGAGGATCGTGATAGTGAGATAATGGCTACGGTTGCATTTCTAGTAGGGATGAAACAGTTAAAACATTAAACAACCTGAGCTTCAGATAGACCATATTCATAGTAAACAGCACTTATTATCAGTCAGTGAGTTTGTGACATATGCACATACAGCGAGCAGTGGCAACCCACCATCCAACACTGGGGGTGTAATGATCCATCAGTCTGGATTGATATATCGATTAAATGATCATAGATCCAATGTCATAGATGCAAAGTGAAAACATTGATCCATATTGTCATCTTTAAGATACGCTTTTATTTTTAAAGTCTGTGTCACCATCAAACAGCGGCAGGCAGATGACAAGCAGCCAAGAGAAAGACTATGAGGATAAGGCTTGCTTACTCAGAAATAGACAGACAGAGCACATGCTGTATGTAAACAATGCCACTATGAGATAAAACACAACGTAACGTTACCGGCCTGGATGGCCATCTCACTCCATCGACTTCTCACTACAACATTAGCTGCTCTATGTCAACAATGTTAGGCTGAAAAAACGTGCATGCAGGCTGAAATTCAACCAGGCTGTTCTGTCAGGAGATACAGAGACTTAAACAAACGGTGAGTAAAAGAAATAATAACGTTTCATGTAATTTGTTAAGCTATGGGTAGAGTAAGAAGTCTGCTAGCTGCTAGGCTAATTTATGCAGTGTAAACATGCTTAAGCTAATAATGAGTGATTAGCAAAAAAAAAATGTCTATGAATTTTTACCGTTATTACTGGGCTGAATGGTGCTGTTGTTAAAAGTTTTCCCTCAGGGATTTAAGATAGATAGACCTGAAGTTTCAGGAAACAGATGACGGTTAACTTATCCCATGTGCTGTTTTGTGTGTTAGTGGAGTCAGATTAAAGTAAACTTTACTGCACTTAAGCAGTTACAGTTATTTACAATATTAATGTATTGTTTGTGGCCAAAAGCAAAAAAGAAATGGGTGGCAGCTTCTTCTGTAACAGACTGTGTTAAATGGGCATGTAATATAGTCGCATATCGATCGCAGCAAAAATCATAGCATTTTCCGAAGAATCAATATAATATCAAATTGTGATGAAACTTGTGATTTACACCCCGATCCGACACGATGAGGACAGAGACTGACAGCCGTGCCAGCAGCCGTGGGGATGTAAATGGGACTGTCTGCCACAGCAAGCAAACCCACTGCCTGCTGACCTGACCAACTGACTTCTCTACAAGCTGAGTGGCTGTTGAAACAGATAATATGTCTCACGTTCTAAATCGAGCTGCTGGCGGCTTGACAAGCTAAGTCACAGGTGACACGATCAGATGGCCTGAGACAGAGCAACTTCTCTCTGCAATGTTCTAAAATGGTTATGTCTTGTCATGAATCTTTGGTCTGAACTGGGCCTGATGTTTGGTTAGATTTAGGTGCAAAAACTTTTAGTTATGATTAGGTTAAGATCATGTTTTGGCTTAAAATTCTCGCTTTTCTTGGTCAATTTCTTGCTAAATAACCAGTTTTATTGTTTGTTGGTCTCAAACAGTGGTCTGTCGCTGTCTTTCCAATGTGACATCCCCTCCACCTCTTGCTGACAAAGTCACCTCATATGCTTCATCACTTTAGAAATGTTTATATGATAAGAAACACATATGTAAGATATTCCTGGTCTGCAGAAACGTACAATGCCAACATTTTCTTCTGGAGACTGGGCTGGTTTTATGTTCATGTGTGCACCGGGGTTAGAAATATAATGCTGTTTCTTTTCATTTTGTATTTTAACCGTCACTTATGTCCTTTTCAGGGAAAAAGCTATTGGACTTGTGTGATCGCAAATAAACCTTCCATTTGCACCATTTACTTTTGATTTATTGCTGCTGGAGACTGTCATCAGGCCACAAGAATAGAAAGGAGCCGTTATCCATGTTTGTGATATTGATGCAGTGGTTTGTTTTTACATAAAGCACAATGATCATTGAGCATCTGTGGTTACCCATATGAAATGTAATGTGTTTGTGTGAGACCATTTTTTAGTAATCATGAGATAATAATTGTCAACGAGGTGAACCACATGGAAGGCTTGATTTATTTATTTTTCTTACATGTTTAATGGCACAAACTTTAGGATCTTTTGAAGGGCTCTGAATATGTTCTGACCCTGGTGTACACATGTCGAGTCCTGTTTGTTTGCATGAACATCTGATACATGTTTATATGTATACTGCCTGTTGTTTTAAAGAAAGAGTCTGACATTTTGGGTGAAACAATTATTAGTGAGCTTCAGAGGAGCTGGTTGCCAGATTTTGGTACCTTTGGACAGAGCCTGGCTAGATGTTTCCCCCTGTTTCCAGCCTTTATGCTAAGCTAGGCTGACCTGCTACTGACAGTGGTGACAGTCTTATTATCTAACTCTCAGCCAGAAAGATATTTCCCAAAATGTTAAACTATTCCTTGACAGAACCATACCCACATTTTTTGCAAACCAAGCTGTAGACTTTCACATTTTTGAATGTATTTTTGTAACATTTGTGATAGACATTGGCTCCTACTTATTTCCATACTGCATGAAGACGTAATCAAAGTTAAAGTTTAAGTGCAGTTTGCTGAGAGAAGTCGTCCTTTATGAGTAAGAAAAGACACAATATATTTTGTTTTAAAATCTACAGCACTACAGGAATATAAAGTATGCACTGTTTGTAGTTATGGAGCTAAAACCCCAATATGGTCCTTTATGTGTGCATGAGAATGTACTGTATTAGCTCTATTTATGAAATGTGTAGTGGCAGCTGTCAAGAAAGTCCCCCATCCTGCATCATTCCTGTGCTAGCTTATTTCTTCTCAGATTTTTTGTATAGTATTGAATATTCCTGTTGTAATCTTCCAGACTTTAACTTTCCAAACCATTCTTTTAATCTTCTCAATTTAAAAAAAAAAATGTGTTTCCTTTTCTGAGCACTTCTTGGGCAGTTCCTCAGGAGTGGAACGATGAGGCGCCAGCTGTCCAGCGAGCATGCAGTGAAAATGCAGGACTTCTACAAAGGGCTACATCCTGTATATGTGTGTCTGTTTCTCTGGGTGTCTAGTCATCACCCTCGAAGGTTTGCAGGTAGGTTTTTAGGCTGAGGGTACTGGTATAGGTGAGGTTGGTAGATCGGTAGAGGTCCAGGCCCGTCAGGATCTCCACATCTCGGACTCGGGCTGTATGGTGCTTCAGCAGTTCTTCAACCCACTGTGACTCATCCTCTACACTCTGCAGAGACACAAACACAAAGTGGTCACTCACTGTCAAAACAGTCCTCATTTTACTCATTTAAAGCTCATGTTTCATTTTGTCTTTTCAGTTTTCTAGATTCCAGCCCAGGTCACCGTTCCTCAAAAGGAGACTGTCTTGTTTATGTGTGATTGTGTGCAAATGTTATGAACTGCATGCTCCTACTCTGCACCATGAGCATGGAACAATCTTCAAAAAGATCTAAAATTAGAAACACTTGTATCCATTGATGAATTACGACATCAGAAAGAATGTGATGATAGAGACGTGTCGCTTGTTTTTCATGAGAGGCCTCTATGTTTGAATAGTTGTCTTGTTGTGGATTTTGTATTTTATGTTGTATTTGTTGCATTTTCAGTGTGTTTTTATTGGCTGCTACCTGGGTCAGATCCCTCTTTTAAAAGAGATTTTCAACCTCAATGGGACTTCCTGGTTAAATAAAATTTAAATAAAATAAATAAACAGCTGAAATCAAAATTTACATTGAGGTATCATTTTGTTTCTGCTGTTCTACGAAATCATTTAGCAAATCATTGCTGCAAAAGAGCAGATGCAACCTACCATTTAAAAAATAAAGGATTCAGAAATTAATAAAACGTGAAATAGAAAAAGCATGAAATTCTCACATTGGATTTTTGCATCTTTGCGTGATCACTGACATTTGTTTCATGGGTTTTAAGTTCAAATTAATGCCGACTGATTTCTTTGTCAATCAGCACCACAGTCTGTGAAACTGCACATAACTGCAGGCTTGGAATGAGGCTTATGCCTATGCACTCAGCTCCAAAGTGATTGAAATTTATAATCAGAAACATGCATTTGTCCAGCTTTATAAAGCTGATAAAAATAATGCATGGGCACATTTCTGTCTTTGTGCATAGACACAGTTTTAGCCATAAATCTTCACAGAGTTTTATGCATCTGGCCCTGGCTGTTCCTCCCAGACTCTTCTACCTGCCGTTGCTTGTCTGAGATAAAAGATTCCTATGTTAGGTAGGGCTACTGGTTTGACAAAGAAAAAATCTTATACACACCCCTGCAGGTTTGACAGTGATTAGAGAAGTGTGATTGTGATATACAGGTAACTGAAGGTCTGTTTATCTGACACTGCATGATTGCATACTACATATGGCTCACACACTGTTTACCCTTCCAAAATTGTATGCAACCATCATCAGGCTATGGCTCTGGCTGAACAAGTACATGGATGTGTTCCTTCATACCAGACTAGATGCATTTTTTTTCCTTTGCCCTTACTCCTCAGAAAGCCTAAGTCCAGGCACACAAAGACAACACTAATCTCCATACAATGATATACATTTATATACCACTCAAGGTTTTTCCTGCACAGAGAATTACAAGGCAGCTGCCTACATTAAATTTCATCCTGCTTCAGGCTCATCATCAGCACAGTGCACTACAGTGTGTCCACTGGTAACCACCACCACAACAACAACAACTACAAAAAATGACCAAAGAAAACAAAACTCTATTCCATGCCATTTGATGACAGTTTAATATCACCAGTTGGAGTCTAAATATACTGTCCCACTTTTTGGCCATGGTTAAAAGAAGACTAAAGCTTGTTGGTGCAAAGATCCTGTCTGTCTCTGGGATAATTTGTCATAATCAAAACACGCTTTTTATTACTCAAATAATCCTTACTTGTAGTTTCTGCTTCTTAACTGCTCTTTTATTTCCTTCAAACGTGGAGGAAAATGGGAAACAGAGGAAAGAAAATACAGGTAATCTCCTTTATTAGATTCTTTCATCCATCAAAAGTGGACACTATGGAAAAATGTTGCATCCATGCTGCATTTGGTCGGCGCAGATCTCCTGACTTTCAAACAAAGGTTTATTGTTATTGGGCTGCATTGCTGTATTTTCCTTGAAAATGGTTCGATTATCACAGATTGCCTTTGTCAGTTGCCTCCATACTTCTGAAGAAACCCCTTCTTATTATCTGCGGCATCAGTGCTCAGAGCTTTTCTAAATGTTTATTTGATCTGATGATTAGCTGGGTGATCAAATTTCGGTTCTGAGAAGTCAATGAAGCCAAATACTGAGGAACTACAAAATGTTTTGGAGTAAGCAGTAAACCATCTGGTAGCCTGTAACTTTCATGGTTGTTGCCACTGCCATTACATTACTCAGCTGTCACATTAAGTTTGTAAAAATATACAATGTCAAAGCATAGCTCCGGCAATATTCTATATTTTTCTTTATGTCAACAATCTCATGCAAAGAGCCAAACCAACAGTGAATGTATCTACTAACAAGTGTGTGTATCTACAGCATGGTATATCTTCTTCCTCTGTGCTATAGAGCTCCATTGTTGTTAATAACACATCAGTGAGCCACATTGTGTCACTTGGTGACATGGTCCTTTATTATAGTATACCAGTATACCATGAACACACACTGTGGTTTATTTTGACTTAGTCCTACATACACTGTCCTGCAGCAAATACTCACTAAATCAACCTATGTGGATTAATCCAACAATAAAAACAGTCCCCAATAAAGGCACTATTTCTCCCTTTTTTAAAATAAAAACTACAGTGAGAGTACAGTTGCAGGCACTTCACATTTCCGTTTGGCCCGTGGTAGAGCCCTGACCAATCCGTGACAGGTCTCTGTCATCACCTCGTAGCTGTAATGAGATCCCCTGCGATGACGTAGAGAATACAGGGCCGACTGGTAACTCCCCCAAGTTTAATTTGTAGCAACCAGTTGCAATGGTCTGTCTATCCACCAGGAGGAGCAGTGAGTGTGGAAGCTGAAGCGGTTTACTGCGTGTAATCAGAGAGAACTTCACACAGAGCAATTAATGATGATCAGGCTACCATATCATAGGTCATATATATTGTGCTTCAGTGTTTTATTATTCAAAAGAATTGCATGGAAATTAAACTGATATGGCTGGGAACCGAGCGATAGTACAGCAAGACCAAAACTGCGTTTGAATCATTAGTCTTGGTGGCTGAGTTTATCTGCGGTGTTAATGATAATAATGTCATATAGTAATAAATATAGTAATATATTATATGTTCCCTAATTGAGAAATTATGTCCACCTTCACAAGCAACTGCCACAACACAGCGGGGGGCTGGATCTGTGCCAGATTTCTTCCAGAAAAATGACTTAGAAACTATAATAATTACTTCACATTTTAAAATACGCAGTTAGTATCTCAAAAATGACTTTGCCTCTTAAAATAGTGAGACTTTTTCAAATGACATTAGTAACTGTTTTCAGATACCAAGATAATTTTGAGTTATTTCCAGATTGTCTCCTTATTTTGTGAGGACGTGATTTTAAAAAAGAATATCTAAAAGAAAGGTGTTTGTTGTAAATTATGAATTTGTCACAGGCAGCTTTAACTTAATAACTCAAGGAGCACACGTGAAATAAAGTGGTGCTGTTTATCTTTGAAGGTAAGATAGCCCCCCACACTTCATTAACATTACCATGAATCTTTTTGTTCTTACTGAGTGTGTGGATGTGCAATCTGAAAAGCTTTCCAGCCCCCACTGTCACACACATCATCACACTGAGTGAACTGTAGGACTTTTGATGCAAACATTCAACAACACATCGTCACTGTCGATGTCTGAACTACCACATAAAAGTGACATTTTACAAGTCTTCACGTTATAAACTAAAAACATAATTTTGTCTTTTAATTACTGTTAATGTTATTTTAAAATTTAAGTCTCGTAATGACCAACTTTTTCAAAATGATTTAAGTAATTATTTTCAGAACGTTTCTCATTATTCTGAGAGACAAAGATCAGATGGGGCCAGAGCATGTGAGCGGAGCGGAGCTGGAGCGGAGCTGAGCGGGGAGTGGGAGGATTTTGTGTTGAGCGAGGAGCGACTATGTTTTTTTAAAAGGTGGAGAGGAGCCTTATCCCGCGCCCCAATTTCGCTCTGGTCGCTCATGCCCCACCCAGAATGCATCTTTGCACCTGCGCACACCCACACTATTTTCTTTCAAAACTATGGAGTTACTGTGTACTTCAGAAAAGAAACTGAGAACAGAAGCAGTGGTACCTTGGAGAACGGTCCCTAACTGCGGGGAGAGGCGAGAGGGCTTCCCCGGAGGTCAGCCGCTTAACCCGGTCTGTCTCTTCCACACTTTGACTTATTTCCACCCTGCCGACTGGGATACCGTGGAGAACGGCCCCTAACTGCGGGGAGAGGGCTTCCCCGGAGAATCTACCAAGCTCATGTTTTATTTGTGAATAGAAGATTACAGGTTAGGGTAGTACGACGCAGATTTTTTGAGCGGAGTGGTGAGCGAGTGGAGCGGGATAAAATTTATGATGGAGTGGACCGGAGCTGAGCGAAGAATGCGCAGAAGCGGCGCAAAGTGACAGGTCTGCGAGCGAGGAGTGGAAATTTTCACTCGGTCCACTCCGCTCACATGCTCTGGATAGGGGAGACCTGGGCCAACTGTAACAAAATCTTAGGTTTTCCTTAATAACTAATGTGCTCATAACACTGATGCTGCAGCAGATAAAGGTGGTCATTTTAATAACTTTTTACATGGCTCTATTAAATGCTGTATTCTGATTGGTCAGCATTCAGAGGTCTGATATCCATGGTTACCATGGTCACCAGTCACCTTCAAAAGGCTAATACCTATGCATGGATTTTATTTGTTTATTTTACTGCAGCTTTCAATACAACAACTCCCTTCAGGGTGCGCGTCGGGGTTCTGTTCCCCTGAAGGGAGTTATTTTCCCAGTATTCACCGGCTCATTATACGTTATCCCTTACTTACTTAAATACTAATGGCTTATTGTAACCTGTAATAATATAACCTAGCAACAAATTTATATTATTGTACAAAAGTGCTGTGACTAATAGGCCAAACATTGGCAGGCTTCTGGAAGGCTTTCGGAAGGCCTGGGAAATTTGAAGTGGTTGCATCTGGAATTCTACACTTATGACTGGTTAAAAAACTTAAAGTCCGTGTAAAGCAAATTCTGCTATTTTCTTCTAAACACATTAAATAGGCCATAAAAGTACTCCCCAAAATGTGTAAAAAAGCCTTTCAACCATTTACAGTTAAATTGTGGAGCTAGGCTCCACAAACTGTGTTTCTAGGTTTCTGTGTTCTGGATTTAGTGGGCGGGCCTTAAATCATAGCCGCGTTAGGTAAAGGAGCTATCCCTGCTGCAAACACGCCCCCTGAGGCTGTAGCAGTATAAATACACACTCTTGTACAGTAGGTGGCGGTATGCACCTAGAAGTTGTTTGCGATCCGCCAATAAATTGAGAGAAGCAGAGGAAGAAGAAGAAAAAGAAGAAGCAGTAGAAGAAGCAGTAGAAGAAGAAGAAGCGGTAGTATAGAAAACCAGCAGAGTTTAACTATATATATATATATATATATATATATATATATATATATATATATATATATATGATATTTTTCACGTCACTATATCACCGTTTAGACTAATCTGATGTTTGTAAAGTCTATAAACACAATGATTGAACAAACGTTACTATTTCTTTGTGCACGTTTTGTAATTAACATGGTTATTATAGATTAGCTGGGCTAACCGTTAGCCGTTAGCCATTAGCCGTTAGCGGTGTCTGTAATAACTCAATAAACGGTCAGTGAAAAAAAAATTTTTCAGCGGATATCTTAGTTACAACATGATTGAGCTTTAATAAAGTGAGCAAGAGAAAGAGAGAGAGAGAGAGACAGCGAGAGAGAGAGAGAGAGAGAGAGAGAGACTAGGTACCAAGGTCAGTTCCCAAGCCTTCTAGGCTCAGTTCTTGGTTTGGAACCACCAACTCACATGGTCTACTTGGATGTCATCTTTGAACAAAGAAACCCTTTTGAATTGGACTTCTGGATTGGATCTGGTTTTTCCTCAGAGTGCTTTGAACTTTCTTTGATTTTACTGGAAGCAAGCTTTAGTGAATTTCTCTCTGAATTGGGTCGAGGAAAGGCAGAGGGGCCACAGAACAGAGCCATACTGCCAAATACAATACTACAAATGGAAATGTATTTTTCTTTGACAAAAGTGTTCCTGACTGAACTTGTATTTTACTGCACGGGTGAGAATTTGTAAATGTTTGTTTTGATATACTTCCATGGAGGTATGCAAGGAAAATAAAGTTTTCTTCACAAATTACTACAGGGTCTAAGGAGCTAAATAATTTACACCCATAGCTTTAACCTCTGTACTGGCTAAGTGCATGGAGAGAGTTGTTTGTAACCATCTCACCTCATCAATAGCACAACAACTGAACCCATTACAGTTCGCTTATAAAGCCCGCAGAGGGACTGAGGACGTCACGCTCTCCATGGTTTCCATGGTCACCAGTCACCTTCAAAAGGCTAATACCTATGCACGGATTTTATTTGTTGATTTTACTGCAGCTATCAATACAATGCAAGTTAATGTACTTCTGCAACGGCTCCTGGACCTTGGGGTAAACAGGGGCCTTGTGCACGGGTCAAAGACTTTTTAACTGACCGCCTACAAAAAGTATGTGTCAAAAAGATGCTCTCTGATGAGATTGTTCTTAACAGCTGCGTTTTGCCTCCTTTACTCTTTTCTGTGTACATTAATGAAATGACACTAGGCCTGCATAACAGCAAGTTTAGGCTAATTAAATATGCCAATGACATGGCTTTAGTGGGACTTTTCAACAAAAATGATGTCTCTGACTACTTCGCACAGGTCTCTAAGTTCCAACAGTGGTGTGTGTCTAGCTCATTGCTAATTAATATTGGCAAGACAAAGGAGCTGATTTTAAATCATGCAGACCCACTCCCTCTGATGCTGTGGAGTCAGACTGTGGAACTGTCAACAGTTTTAAGTATTTGGGAACACTCATAGATGACAAACTGAGTTTTACTGATAATACTGACTCCATCTATAAAAAGGCTAGTCAGAGAATGTATGTTATGTAAGTCTTGCTGGCAAGTTTGTGTTTTTATGTATTTGGGTGAGACCAAAGACACATTTCCTGCCTTGGCTGGACAAGTTTTTCTATTCTATTCTATTCTATTCTATTCAAGAATAGATTCTAAATTCAAGGTAAAACAACATGACTAATTGATTTACAAATGGTGATTTTGTGGATGAAGCATTCTTTTAATATAAATTTTAATCACTACAGCCTGTTAGGACATCAAGTCCACAGTTTCCCTGACAGGAAAAGACGGTGCATGTTGTGCATAGACATCATTGCTTCAAATGTACCAGAAACACTGATATGTGCAGCACAACCTCCTTCATCTCTCTCTGAGTCTGTCTTTTTTTTCTCTCTCTCTCTGTCTCTCTCCCTCTTTCTGTCGATGTAGAGCCAGATGTGTTGCAATGCCATATCCTCCAGCTTAAACTGGCTTCATCACTTCCAACATCCCCCTTCAAAACAACCTGTTAATCCTAGTAAACATGAAACAGAAACAGAAAAAAATAATTTAGCAGTTCCTGGAAATTCCCACTTAGATATCCTCAGATGAACTTCACTTCACTGTCCATGATTTCCCAGAAAACTAGTTTGTCATGTGCCAGCAGCGGTTTGTGGCATCAGTTAATTGTGGGTTCTACAAACAAAGGGCTCTAGTTTCACAGACTGGGCACAGCGGAGGCCAACTGGGTGTGGCCAGGCTGATTTTGCAAGTTTGGCACACCGTGCGCCCTGGCGCAGCTACTCCTCTTTCCCACCTCCGTCCCTCCTACCTGCGCAAGTCGGAAAGAGGGAAGAGAGAAGGCGTGGAGTGGGTTTTACACACATTACACCAATCATATGAGCCCCTCTCCTCGCCCTTAAATGCGCCGCGCAAAGGAGTAATGAGAGTTTACTCAATTCGCCATGGCAGAAGAGAGCAGCAGCGTCAGACGGCCAAACTTCTCCCAGGAGGAAAGTGATGTTTTGGTCCGGGAGGTCCAAGCTCACAGTGTCCGAATATACAGAACTGCGAGCAGACCTCCACGGGCTGATGATGCAAAGGTAGCCTGGGAGGAGGTCACCACAATTGTAAATCAATTTTGCGTTTCTCTCGTACGCGCGCGCGCTCTCTTTCTCTCTCGCAGTCTCACTCTGTTTCTTTTCTTTTGACTTTTCTAAGATGACAATTGCTGAATATATACTCCCTATCTGATGCTGTGGCTGTTTGTGGTTGGCTGAGAGGGATGTGAACTCATTAGTTTGCAGCTGTGTTAATCAAATCAGGTTGGGTTTCCATTACGCGTGCCAAACGTGCCAAACGGTGGCAATCCCCTTTGATCTGACATCAGATGTGACGGGACAGTCGATATAGAGATACATTTATGTGCTGATTGCAGATAGTTGCATTGAATAGTGATGTTTGTGGGTATTTATTGCATCGTTAATGTGCCTGACATTCTGTAAACCTGCCTGTGAGGTTTTGGTGGCGTGTGCGCACTGTCCGCCGGTCAGCCAAACTTGGGCTTACACCGGCTGCGCTCCGCCTGCGCTCCGCCTGGCGAGCTTTTAGCGCACCTTCGGCGAAGCCTTTTGGCACGAAACTGTCACTGCGCCAAGCTGGATCTGTCAACACCTCCCCCTGCTGCGCCGCCACACCCATCTCAGCTGAGGGCCGAATTCACAAAGAATGAACTGCAGCCGCTGATAGCACCTTTAATTGCACTTCATTTGCACCCGCAGTTTGCTCCATCTTAACGTCCTATTCACAAAGGATATTGCGCTAATGATATACTAGCGCAAACACGCCCACAAAGTTTGGCAGCTGAGTGCAGTTTGTCCCTGATTTCCCCCTGATAGCAATAAGCCACACATGGCAAAGTATAAATGCTGGCTTTGCGCCAAGAACACAGTGGCAGAACAAGGGCAGACTTTGTTTGGCAAAGTACTGAATACGGTATACCCTCATGTAGTGATGTCTGCTGGTGAGTCAGTCTAACAGTGTCAGATGGGTTGAGGCTGTGGATTTGACCAAGTTTGACCACTTTATCACTATTCCCTCTCACTTGTAGCTGTTTTTTCATTATCTTTTGAATTTAATATGAATTATGGAATCGTTTTTGTTCACGTTTGTGTCCCCCGTTTCGTAAAATAATGAGTTCATAATAAGTTGCTTTTGAAGTGCGGGTCAGAAGTGCGTTTTGAGAACGACTGCACCTGTCACGACTGCAACTGTCACCTGTTCAACGCATCAGTATCTTCAGATGCCATTAAAGTAATTATGATTAAAAATAATAATGTCAAAATATTAGCTTTCTAAACACGTTATTTACTTGACTCAAACTGCATGTGGCTATTAGCGCTGGTGTTACTGAATTAGACGTTGTTTATCGATGAGGCTAATTTGCATAGAAATGGCACCGAGATGCAATCTGCTTGGCAGCGCAGTTAGTGGAGCATTTCACCCTCTGCGTGCTTTGTGAATTAGACGGTATCTGTTTGCTCCATTTTTACCGGTTTAGCGGCCGCAAAAGCCACGCAATCCTTTTGTGAATTCGGCCCTGAGCGCGCCTCGGGTTGCACTGCTCGAAACTAGCTCTGCGCGGGGTTCGCCACCCCGGGAAACTAGAGCCCAGTGACTTATTCATGTAGTGGCACTTTAACCCCATCAATTATATCTTATTCATCTGCTACACATCATCACTTCCTTGAACTGAAATGACAAACAGTTAATGCAGTATTCTGACTGTCTGCAGTGTTCCTCACTGTGACTGAGGATCCTGTATGATTTTAGGGTTGACCACTATCATTAACCATGGTAGTGCCTACCTACTGCGCAGTGCAGCTGTTTTTCATATATTTACTAAAATGGAAATGGAAAATGCGCACTTTGAAAGTTCTCAACAGAATAAGACAAAGAGTGCAGTCCATAAAGTGTAATTTTGTCAAAAAGTAGCTGTAGTAGAACGTGGTGGCATCATTCATTTCTGCAAACCATGAATACGATAGATTTTTATGTTTCCAAAGTGACGTAGTATATGAGCTGACTTTGTCATCTAGAGGTGGAGGGGATGGTGGATGGTATGACACCTAGGCGAGATGTTTGCCAAGCTGTAGACCATTATTTGAGACCAATAACCTTTAGAGATTTAGCGAATCATCACTGTGCTTCCAACAGCTTTTTAGCTGCCAAACTTGGGTGTTTTTTAGCATCTAGTTGCTGTTTTTTCAGCAGGGATGAAGCAGTTGTTTTTTTACTGAGACATAACTGCACTTCCAGTGGGGACTGTGCCACTAAAACTGGGTATTTGACCCAAAACATAATCTTTTCCTATTCATACCTAAGTGGTTTTTGTGCCTGAAAACAGGGGGCATTTTATGTTTTTATTCAAGAGCAGCAGTAGAGAAATGATGGAAAGTCAGAAGGACAGCTCCCAGCTGGACTTCACACAGGGATGTTTAAGTTTATGAAACACAAAAGCTACTCTATGGGCTTGATTTTCCTCAGGAAGCTTGCTCAATCAACCTCTTTGGATGCAATATTTGATACAACTAAGCAAATGTGTGTTTTAATGACGTGAGGATGTCCTCAGACAGGTGTACACAGGTGCAATCAGATCACATTCACATTCACATTCACACACATTCATTCCACATACACAATAAAAATGACCTCAGTCACGCAGCTGAAGGCACTACTCCACCCACTACCAACCTTTGGACGGATTTTCCAGGATGATAAGGCTGATCTTCAGACAGTTAAGAGGAGTGAAGTGACAGCAACAAAGCCTTTTCACATACAGATTTTTCAGAAAACAACTGAACCAAAACCAGATAACTCCCACTACATTGAAACCTTTCATCAAAGAATTCTACAAGGAGAACACAGAGTGCTAAAAAAACAAAAAACAAAAAAAAACCAGTAACTACCAGCTGTTATGCTACACTGCTCACAGTTTGGCTTATTTTGGAATGGTTACAAAAAAAAACAGTGTTTAGTGTTGGTAAGAATGCAAACTGTGATGCCAAATTCAGACAGCACATCAGGCCTTTGTAGTGTAATATTTACTATAGTGTTTGTACTGTACCTTTAAACTGACCTTTAAAGATACATGTTGAAGCAATGTACTTTGTGCAACTGACAAATTATACACTGGTTTAATATTTCATGTATTCTTATGACACACACACTCATTGAGCACTTAAGCATTGTGATGGAGAAGTACCTTGGACTCACTGTGAATCATTTCTAAAAATAGCATGAGGATGGGCTCAGAAAACAGTAGTGGAAAGTTAGGGGAATTGCAGTTTGTCCTGATATGACCCTAGAGGGGGAAGGACTAAAAAAAGTGTAAACTCAGCAGAAATGTGACATCTTTATGATCAGTGCCCAGTGGAAAAGGTTAAGGAAAAGAGATGACTTAGAACGCAGAAATTCTACGATAAAAGACCAAGCCAAACAAAGAAATTCCAGTCCTGCTCCGGAGCTTGACTCATTGAGTTGTGATGTGTTTGTTGCCTGCGAGCACATTGAACTCAGTTGCATCTGATTCTACGTGTCTCCAGTGATTTTTTGACCTCTGAGTATTTGAGTTTTTGATATCTAATGGAAGACAAAGAAAGTTTGTTTGGGAAGCAAGGAGCGAGGTCGCGAGCTTTCTGGCACGGCTCTAGACCTTGACTTTTTTGCTTCTACACCTTCCTTAATGCTTTGTGTTGCTATAACATTGTTGCATTAACTCTGGCTTCAGCTAACATCTGTACAACTGGTAGGCTACAGGTGAGTGAGTAGCTCGGAAGATCAGTGGTTCAATCCCTGGCTCTTCCAGTCTGCATGTCAAAGCATCCTTGAGCAAGATACCGAACCCCAAATTGCTCCCGATGGCTGTTCCATCAGTGTGTGAATGTGTTAAAAACTGAGTAACAGGTGGCACCTTGTAGTGTAGCCTCTGCCACCAGTGTGTGAATGCGTGGTAATGGGTGAATGAGATTCATGGTGTAAAAAGTACTTTGAGTGGTCGAAAGACTAGAAAGGTGTTCAACAAGTGTCCAGTTATCATTTACTATTACCATTTTCTTTGTCCCACCACCAGGACTGCATTACAGCGGTAATTGCGAATGAGTGGCGCTATTAGCTAGCTTCCATCCCACCTGGCTGGAGCGCAGTGCAGAGATGCCAAGGCTAACGTTAGCTCACCAGTGAAAGCTGGAGAATGGGCAATGGACACTATGTTTCTGCATGATGGCAGATAAGGCGGCTATCCAGTTGTCTGTCAGCAAAGTCGACAGAAAATAAAAGAAAAGGCAAGACGGCATGAAACAAATTTTACCACCTCTAAATGGATAGTGTATTGAGATGAGGCTCTAAAGGTCACTGAGACAATGGACTGCCGGACAGAAAAGACAGGCTCTTGTAATTTATGTCACTTTGCATCTTTTTCTCAATAATTAACTGATTAGTTACTGGTTAACAGTTGTCTATCAAAAGCAAAATTAACTGAAACTAACATCCCTGTACCTAATATTATTGTAGAACATCCAATAGTTGTTGAGCTATTTCAAGAAAACTCTAAATTATTAACCTACTGGTTGCATTAGATGGAAAGTCAGAGGATCAGAGTACAACATTTTATGGTAATCCATCCAATATCAGTCATAACATTTCAATCTGGACCAAAGCGGTGGACCGACCAACTGACTGTCTGTCACCTGAAGCTGAAATCTGAATTGCTGTGTGCTAAAACAATTCCCGGATAAAATGATTAATGGTAACCTGGGGCCAACTTTGTCAAAGTAAGATATAATGAAAATTCAAACAGTCGCAGCTTTTGTCTTTTACCAGACAGGAAGGAGAGGGGGGACTTTCCATCTGACCGCAGCCACTGGCAATAATATGTTACATTGGAATGACTTTAGTTCCATTGGAAAAAGACAATATGTTCTTTGAGAAGACAAAACAAGAGAGGTACAAACAAAGACAGTAAGTTCTCCCCTGGCCAAAAGGAAATCAGCAGGTGGGCTCTGAACTGTCCTTACTAAATTATGACTATATATGTTTGTCCATGACCTTTTTCTTCCATGACTAAGACAAGCTGATGACAAGACGATGACAAGACGGAATGATCATTAAAAAACCCCACTTTGGTGTATTTTGGCACTTTTATATCTCATATTTTTATGAGTCATTTCCAGATCATGTTCATTAGCAACACTGTTGGCCAAATATTTTCTGACAAATTACTTAATTTTGTGCTTAAAGTTAAAAATAAATAAGGTTGTGCTAAAATGACAAGGTGTCGTATGACTACAATAGAATCTGCAGGTCATACATCATCATCCAAGATCGCACAGGCACTCTGTCATGCCCCTTCTTCTTGAGTGGCAAAACCAATACTCAATTTAATTATGACAACTAGTTGAAACTTAAACTAGTCAGCTTATTTTGTATTTTGCTTAAATTAAAGAGGAATTAGATGCAAACTGTTCGAGGAGCAGAAATACAATGTGTCCTTTTACTGGTCACACTTGCAGCACACATACATTGTATGGTTGTGTGAGTGGGAGCGTATCTATGTTTCCAGGGTTCTATGTTCCCCACTTAACCCTACAAAAAAGGTTCTATGCTCCCCGCTTACACAAAAAAGGTTCTATGTTCCCCGTTTACACAAAAAAGGTTCTATGTTGCCCGCTTAACCAAGCAGGAAACATAGACCCCTTTTTGTGTAAGTGGGGAACATTGAACCCGGGAAACATAGAACCCTGGGAACATAGGGATGACCCCGCGTGGGTCACAGAAAAACAAGACATGAGCTTTTGTTTAGGGATTGTGTGGGATTATTTCTTGAGTTTTCGGACCCTGCACAGCACTGTGAAAATTAAGCTTGTTTACCAAGTTTGTGTGAAATATGATTTAGATAACATCTACTGACCACACTAGGCTATTTAAAGGGAAACTTCGATTTTCAACCTGCTCTGTGTCATCACAGCGAACAGTATTTGACTTCCCTCAGGCTGCCAGCGCCCAGAGCTCCCAGCTTGTTTCTGGAAAAATTTGCTGGTTGATGGGCAGGGAAGGAAGCGCAGCAATCTACAGTACATAATGAGCACACTTGTGACCTGGAGTCACTTACTTAGGTTAAAGTTAACAATGACAACAACACGGCTTTGATCTGTACAGCTCTCATTGTTTTTATAATAGTTTTAGAGAGACCACTGGACCTGAGGCCACTTGTTAAATCATGTTGGTTCAAATAAATACAATAACTAGTACATGCTTCATGTCTAAATGTACTCCTTAAATCGATCCCATCAGATAAAGAGATCAGACACTCTCTTCAAAGCTGCAGACTTAATCATTTTACCTGTGTTTAAATCAGATATGATAAGGCAAAATTCTATGTGAAAAAAGTTTGACAAAAATGGTTTTGGTCTGACAAGTCTTACTTAAATGTTGACTAAAACAAAAGTAACAGGGATATTTCACACATGATTACGATTAAATAATAATAATAAAAAGGCAACAGTGATTCACTGTTCAAACATTCCCAGCCTAGGATTAAAATGTCACATAGACAATTTAGGGTCAAACAGGGCTGTTTGCTTCCCTAATCAGTCAAGTTGCAGTTACAGTTCATATCTGTTCAGACTCATACACAGCTTTAACAGTTAACAATGCTTCTAATGTTGCTGCAAAGAAGCTACAAATTCTAAAATGAGGATGCTTCAAACACACTGTGCAGCACAGTAGATCTCTACAATCAGCATTTTAAAAGTGAACACTCAGATAGTGTCACCAAGTCAGTATTTGACCAAATGTCTTCGCTTCTGTTTCTGAGTTATGGCATTCAATAATGCCCAGAAAATTGTTTTTTCAGAACATTATGATGTCACAGTGAAATTGACCTCACCTAGATAGCATGTTCACAAGAATGAGACCAACGCAAGGTCACAGCAACCTTTGATCACCAAATTCTAATCATGTTGTTGTTGAGTCCAAGTGGACGTTTGTGCAACATCTATTATTGAATATATTTTTAGATATATGTGTTTATATCATATATAATCACTGAGTTTAAGATGCCCTCTAAATTAAGAATGAGCACATCTGTGCATCTCATCTGATCAACATGAAAATACCTGTCTATTTTATTTTAGTTTTGTTTTGTTTTAACTGAATTTACTTCTTTCAGCTGTAATGACATAAATAATTGTGAAAATTTGATGAAGCAGGAAATTTGAACAAATATTTTAAAGTAATTTGGAATATTCATTTCCTCAACAATGGAAAAGAAAATTTCCAGGGTATGCATGTTTTGTTTTTGTTCTGTTTGGTAACAACCTTTTTATCAGTTGAAATCTCTTATGTCAGAGCCTCAAACAAAAGATCAGAGTGACATTTCAAATTGTTTTTCCAGAACCATCAATTTGACACACACACAGTAACTGTCCTTACCTCTGCACACCATCATTTATGGGAAAAACATTCCAAGTTAAAAATTGTTTGCAGCTGGTGTAGTAATCTTTAAAGCAGTCTGACAGACATGGAGGGCTGATTGTAGGCTTCCGTATTAGCTGCAGGGTTTGTGTCAGCCTGTGTACTGAAGGATGTGTCAAACTGTTCTGGAAGTACAGTCAAAGAAGGGGTGTAATATAATCCCTTGAACAACTGATATGAAAATACATGAAATTACATGTGGTTTAGAAAAAGCAGCTGTCTTTTATGTTACTTGATCTTGCGGACACCCTGCAACTACAGCAAAACAGGATAATCTGCTCAATATACAATTATACATGAATAAGTACTTGGAAAAATAATTTTCCAAATTGCTTAAGGTCATGAAACATTTCTGCAGCTCACAAGACAACATGTGGTTGGGCAGAAAAAAAATAAAAAGGAGCAAGTTCTGGTTCATTATTAATAAGAAGGGAGAAATTCCTCGTGTGCAGCCTGCTGGGATAGCAGGTTGTGGAGGGGAAAGTACAGATTAAGAAGCTGTGATCTGAAATGTGTTTAATGTCATGGTGCAGTAAACAATCACAGCTGACATCCTTCAAACATTTATCATTGCAATCATTTTTCTCCTGAGGCCTGTACTATGAAGCCAGTTCAACTTACCCAGGATATCTTTTCATTATCTGGCTTGACTAACCCATCACATTGTCTTTCTGGATAACCGGTACTACAAAGCAGTGCAGCAGAGGCTCTTGAGCTCATTTTCAGCCCTCTTGAGGAGGAGGAGAGAGAGGAGGAAGCGGAAATGGAGGAAGAGGTGTCAGAGGAAGAGGATAACACAGAAAATGACCCTGGTTATGCTTCCACTGGCCAGGAAGAATCCTCTGATGAGGAAGAAGAACCGGCTGAGGGGGAAAATCATTTTCAGTCCAAGGATGGTATGCTGTGGTCTTCCATCCCTCCCACTGACGTAGTGTTGCACGGTATACTGGTCCCAACGGTAGACCACGGTACTAAAACGCCGCAGTACATATGATACCATAATGTTGGCGTACCATAGTACTATGGTGCCTCATGGTACCACTACTGTAGGATAAGTTCAAAATCCAATCGCAAGAGGGTGGTGAGTGTCCATGCGCCGTCCAATAATGGCGCGCACTGGCCACCTGGCACTCAATATGCTGGAAATAGAGCCCTGAAACAGTTAAATGATGACTTTTTTTTTTTTTTTTAAATGAGACTCCAGACTTTTGTCCATGTAAGGATACTTTTATCTGATTGGTCAGAGGTTAGGGTGTTGATAGGCTGTGATCAGATACTCTGAAAATAACCTGCACTGGAGGTTCAATATGGAAGATATTTCATGATTTTTTTAATCCTCTGTGGGAAATTTTATGCTATTTCTTCCTCTGTCACTTCTGCTTTCCCACACTGGAAAAGGTTACACTTCCAGACATCTGACAATGTTTCATGCATTTTAAACTCGTTATTACACCAGCTGTGTAAAAGTTCAAAGCTAAAGCACTTAGTCAGGAGTATTCCTGCTGAAGTGTTGCAAGAAAATGACATGCAGCCAAACCGTAGCCAAATGTCGCTGAGTTGGATTTTATGTCATATTAAGATGGATGAATGACTACATTCTTATTTTTAAAGTGTGACACACAGCTCACACCATGACTAAAATCAAGTGGGTGGACAGTTAAAACAAAGTGTAAGGTGTAAATGAAAGAGTTCAGATGTTTGGTGCACAGCAGCCTTTGCATGTTGACTGTTTTGTGGTTAAAGTTGCAAATAAAACTTGATCTGTCTTTAAAGTGCAACATCCTTCTATGAGCATCAAACTGTAACTTTTATCATCATGTGTTTTTTAGCCAGGTATATTTAAGTTTGGGGGTTTTTGCTGCTGGCAGGGCCTCACAGACTGATGGAACAGACAATGTTCTTCTATTAACATTCTTTGACATCTCGGTTAAGTAATTGAGCTTTTTTATTGGCACAGTCCTCTCTGCAAAGCACATAACACTAAAACATCCTTGAAGCTATGCACTGCGGGCAACCTGGCAGGAAATAAGCCGTTTGATCTACAAGACCCTTAAATGACTGCTTCCAAGACCCCCAGGCTTCCTGGCAACACATTCTCTTCCCAGACGCAACTTAAATGTACAAGCTGCTTCAAGCTCAGAGGAACACTACAAAGTATTTACTCATGGTGTTTCAACGTCAAGAGACCAATTGTTGTCTTCAGGATTGTTGAGATAAATATCAGTAATTCAGCTTGTTTAGGGATGAATGTGACTTTTCCCCAGAAAAGGACAAAGACCTTAACCTGCCTGGATAAATGTGACCTCTGCTCTCTGGTGACTCTCTTTCTTTCTTTAATAATTACTGCTTTTCCTTTAGCTTTTCACTTCACTTTTCAGTTGTGGCCTTTGGAACAACTACAACCCCAATTCCAAAAAAAGTTGGAACGCTGTATAAAATGTAAACAAAAACAGTATGCAATATTTTGCAGATCCTTTCTGACCTATATTCAACTGAATACAATCCAAAGACAAGATATTAAATGATCAAACTGCTAAACTTTATTTTTAAATATGCACTCATTCTAAATTTGATGCCTGCAACATGAGTTCCAAATAGGTTGAGGCAGGGGCATGTTTATCACTGTAGCCCCTTTGCCACAAGACAAAAAACCCACTAACACCGCTAAACATCTGGTTTTCGTTGTCTACTGTCTAAAAAACAGATGGAGGAGGACTCGCTGACAGACAGGTCAGACTCAGGACTTGCATTATGCCTGGTACACACTACACAACTTTTCTGCCCATTCTGAAAGTCACTATGTCACATTACACAACTGTGGAGTCATAAAATCGTGCAGTGACTTGGCCGACAGATGTGACACAGTACACGATGGTACTCACCAATTATCCCCGGTCGTCTTTCATGGCGTGTGTGATGTCATTGGGTTATTCTTGTCCTGTTGTTATTACTTTTACTATTATTTCAGTCACTGTGTCTGATCATGTGCCAGCCGACATGTTGTTGTAGTCACCTAAAAGCGTCAGCAGATGGCAGGAGCTTCATTTGAAGCACCTGAAACTGTCAAGCTACTGTATCTTCCACAGGAAGCTCTGACAAATGTTTCAGAATAAAAGCCTATTTAGAAAATGGAGAGATTCTCTCAAAAGCTTTTAATTTGAAAGAAATTCAATAAGTGTTGAGTTTGAAATGACAACGCGATATATTAACTTTATAAAGAAAACGGGAGCGGATAAAAAAGTAAATATATAAACACACAGAGGGATTAATAAATAACGGACCGTCTATAATGTAGTGTGTTTCAAATGAAGCTGGGAGCCTCTGCAGTTGTGGTGAGTAAAAGTCCCGCCGCTATTTGTTAATGTTATTACTTTATGTCCGACCGTGAGGATGTGCCATTGTTTGCTAGCTTGATGCTAATGACAGTAACGTTAACTCAGCGGGTTGACAAAGTGCCTCTGCTGTTTCACACCATCATTTCCCCCTTTTACTCTGTGTGCTAACATCCCTAGAGGAAACATTGTTGTCATACAGTTGTCTAAGGCAGCAGATCGCTCTGTGTTTCTACTGGTCAAAGTGACGGCTGTGATGGGAGAATTGGATCTCAGTGAAGGGCAAGTGGTCCATAACTTTAATTTTGGAGACAAAAAAATGTAGGCTTAGCGCCCTGTGGTCCATTGCCCAATAGGAAATGTAGAATACTCAAAGGTACTTTGAAAGTGCTTGAGTTACTTTTCTCAGGGAGTAACGCAATTAAAAAAAGAAGGCAGTAAAGTACTTTGATTATTTTTAAAGTAACCCTTACCCAACTCTGTCTATTGCCTATTTTTAATGGGCTCTATCGTGTTTTTTTTAAAAACCTGCATACACATGCTATTTTTGGTGGAAAAGGGACGTGTGTTGGTTTCAAACACAAAAGTCTTTCCCATTCTTGATATACAACTCCAGTTGCTCAACAGTCTCGGCCCTTGTTGTAGTTTGTGCTTCATAATGCACCACACATGTTCAATGTGAGAGAGGTGTGGACTGTACCTACACTGTTTACTGTGAAGCCACGCTGTTGGAACACCTGCAGAATATGTCTCATTGTCTTGTTGGAATAAGCAGGGACGTCCCTGAAAAAAAACATTGTCTGAATGGCAGCATATGTTGCTTCAAAACCTGTATGTACCTTTCAGCATTCATGGTGCCCTCACAGATGTGCCATGGGCACTAACACTACCCCATACCGTCATAGGTGCTGGCTTTGAAATTTGAGCTAGTAAATATCTGGATGGTCCTATTCCTCTTTAGCCCAGAGGACACAACGTCCATGATGGACTCTTTTCCACTTTGTGTCAGTCCATCTCAGATGAGCTTGGGCTCAGAGAAGTCAGTGGTGTTTCTGGATGTTGTTGATATATGGCTTTCACATGGGCGAGTCTTAACTTGCATTTGTAGATGCAGCAACAAACTGTGTCTACTGACATTGGTTTTCCAAAGTGTTCCTGAGCCCATGTAGTAATATCCCTGATACAAATATATTGGTTTTTAATACAATGCCATCTGAAGGATCAAAGATCACAATTAGTCAGTGTTTGTTTTCAGCTTTGTCCCTTGATTTCCTAGGATTCTCTCAGTCGTTTGATGATATTATGGACTGTAGATTTCATAAAGTGATAATCCTTGTTCTGTCCTTGCTTGTGAACAGCTGAGCCTCTGGAGGACGCCCCGTTTATACCCAATCATGACACTGTTATCTGTTACCAATTAACCGGTTTACCTGTGGAGGGTTCCAGATGATTTTTAAGCTTTCCAAAACTTTCTCAGTTTTTGTTGCCTCTGTCCCAAACTATTTGGAACATGTTGCATCAAACTCAGAATGTGTGTATATTCACACACAAAAAAAAGTATCATCATAATAAGTTTAAGTCTATCACATGATAGTATAAACATTTTAACATATATCCAGTTCAGCTGCAGTTTAGGGAACCTGTGCTCATTGTTTAACCGTACCAAACTTTGTCAGATGCTAAATGTCAACAAAACTGATTGTAACTCATGGGCCGACTTTTCTATATGGCTGTATAACTGGGAGGTCTATGTATTCCAGATAGAAAATATTATCACAGTCAGTCATGCTTGAAGTCCTGTGTTTACACAGTACATGCCCCAGCCTGCTGCAGCCCTGATGTTTTGTCAGCAGTGAGGAGATTACCCCTGTCATGTGTCTACAACAGGAGAAGGGGAAACTGAAAAAATTAATGCAGGCTGCTAAACTCAGTATTTTAGAGACAGCTGGTGTCCCAGATACCATACTATGTCTAGCTGTACAAAAGAAACCTTAAACTTTCAGTTAAAAATGCAAGAAATCTTGTTGTGAATTGTAAATCCTGCCTCTGTCTCTATTTTGAAGGGCTAGTTTGACAGTTTTGGGATAATGCTTATTCACTTTCATACAGAGCATGAGATGAAAAAAATGAATGCCACGGTCATTCAAGTGAAAGTTGACAGAAATGACATTACACCACTGGTAAACTGTGTTGTAAAAATACTGTCAGTTATCACTCATGCGAGACAGCATTGCTACTTCACGCCTACCAGCACACTGAACAAAACAGAGATCAATGCGTCAGTTTTTTCTCAAACTAAAACCTGGAAGTGATTGAACTCTGTATGTTTCCACCAAAAAGCTAAAAATGGCAGAATTCCTTTTGTATCAAATTTGGCAAATTTCTTTATGTCACTACTTCACAGGTCTACATGCTAAGACCAGGATAAGTGTGTTAAAGGGACACCTTGCCAACTTTCAAACAGCTCTGTGTCACCATTGCGTGGGAAATGTCTTCAGATGAAAACCATCTGCCAGACAAAATCTGTCGGATAACACTAAACGCATCATTGATGATGCAAAGTGACACATTAGGTCCGTCTGCAATTAACCCATGATGTCATGAATAAAATTGAATTGTTCTTTGTCACATAAATAATCTTAACCCCCTCTCTCTGTCTCTCTCTTAATCATTACGGGATACTTTACCGATTTGTAACCAGCTTTGTATCATAACAATGTGGGTACTAACATCAACTACAGTAAACTTCCCTCTATCATCCAAGCACCCAGATCTCCCTGTTAATTTGCAGGGAAACTATTTCGCTGGCTCTGGGCTCTTGCTCAAACCTAAAGATGTTTTACAGACATTGTAAGTTTATTTTGAAAAAGAGTATATGCATCTAATGAGCAGAAACTGCACATGTCCTGTGAAAACAGAAGTGTAATATGACACAGCATTCCAGAACGTCAACAACAAATGCACCCAGAATACCTAGCGCATAGACATCAAGGTCCACTGAACAAGCATTAATATGTGACGAGAGAGAGAAAATTGGAGGAAATATGTTGGTTACTCAAACTACAGATTGTACTTCCACATTTTTGTATGCCTGGCGCCGTAAGTATAGAAGGAGATCGAGAGATAGAGACCCGTCCCTCTCTCATTCTCTGCTAAACACACCCAAAAGTAGATTAAATGCTAAAAGTAGGCATTGCTGATCAACTATGAACCAATATTCTGTTACTGTATTGCCTATTTCATTGTTCAAGTTTTAGTGCAGACTAACTCCCATTACATCACACACCAGTGAGGGTGTTTTTTGGTCCCTTGTGGTGCAGTACATTCTAGTAGTTGAAGGTTTGTCTATGTCTTGAGCAAAAGCAATGCCACCATCCTTTTCCTCTGTTTTCTCTGGTCATGTAGCACCACTTTCAAGTTATCACTAAGTTATTTTCCATTCACCCCGCCTTGCAATCACACCCACCTATCAGCCTATTTCCTGCCCACATGTTTCCCGCTCCTCCCTGTCTGCCATACCCACCTCATCAGGCCAACTGCTCTCACCTGTGGACTTCTTGACCACGCCCTAAGTAAGCCCCTCTCTTTCACCTCTGCCTACCAGTGGACTGAACTGTTCAGGTCCGAGGACTCAGGTCCTTGTTCTCGGTCCCGTTTCCGGGTTCGGCCAGGTCTGTCAGTCTCCGGGTTCAGGGGCCAGATTTGTGTGTGGGCTCTGAGCCTAGAGAACAAACTTGTTAATTGTGTTTTTTCATCTGGCCAAATGCCTTCTTTGCCTGTGTTTAATTAAAAGTCATTACCAACTGTCACTAACTTCTGGAGTGCTGCATTTTGGGTTCAAATCACACTTGTTACACTGCCGGGTTTTGCTTTTTAGTGGAGTCATGCAGAGTTTAATCTCTGCCAGGATTTGGTTTGAGAAAAAATGGATGCATTGACCTCCATATTGTTGAGGTCACAGAAACTTGAACATCTGTAAATATCTGTACAAGACAGAAAGAAGAGGCTTGACTCATTTAGGAGAGTCTCTTAGTCTTCTAATAACTACTACCACAACTCATACTCTGAGGCCTGAGATTCTTTAGAACTGACAGCTCCAACACTCATACTTACAAGGGAGCGTGTTTTAGCTTTTCTCCAGTAGCCAGAAATATGTACTTAAAAGGCTTTATAAAAGCAGGGTCTGTAAAGTACAGAGAAGATATTATTATTATTAGAAGTATTACGTTTCACGAATGTGTGTTCTGACTCATCCAAACAGTATGACCACTTTCATACTGTTCCACTGAGTAAACATCTGATGTATCCTTTCTCCAAGGTCTAATGATTTCATGGCCTCATGGCCTCTCACAATTAGACATTTCCCAGAATTGTTTTTAGAATCTCAAACGGGTGAAAGCCTGACACATCAGGCACGTCCCACTTTCTCTCTCTGGCAAAGTAATACTGAGAATAAGATCGGGGAGGCGAAGGGAAGGGATTTCCCCTTTATGCTGTCATAAAGACCAAAACTTTGATTAAACCAGACAATGTGAAGGAAAACCATTCCTTGAGGAGTTTCCCCTGGAGACCAGTGTTCGAAATCGTGTGAACTGTGAGAGAAAAAGTCCGTATTTGCCATGTTTTTCTTTTCTTAAACCTAAGCTATGTAACTTAAGGTTAAGTACGTAATGCATTCATGGGGCACTAATTTGTAGGGTATTGTACGTGTACGTGCTTTGTAAGAAATCATCTGAATCGCTGTCTGAGGGTATGTTGAAAAATTATATGTGTGTGGAGTTTTTCAAGATAAATTTTTTCAGTAACTTGCGGGCTTGGAGCCAGACAGGAAGTCAAACAGTATTGAGAGACAGACTAACAAGTTGTTGATTCTAGTATTTTCATGAGATTTGTTGACAATTAATGACGCTAGAAAAAGGAGGTTAAAGGAGTTCAAAGCACCATACGTAGCATTAATATAGCATCAAAACACTTTTTGCTAGTGGAGTAATAGTGTCCTGAGTAGAGAATAAAGTCACGTTCCCACTGTGTGTAATCCAAGCCTCTCATTTCTTTGTTTTGGTAGACTGTGGGGGTGTAAATCAACCAATCAGTTTTATTTCAAAATGATTAAATCGATTCCTTGGATAACAATGTGATATTTGCCTTTATCCCAAAGTCATGATATCAGTTCCATTGAAATCAGGGGCCTGCAATCAATTTGAGACGAATGCTTAAACACATGTAAAACTTCCATAGTTAACAGCCCAATCCATCTCTCGTCTGCATCTAAAAACATGTAAAGAAGCAGCTCTTGAAGTTTTTTAAAATATATCTGTAGTTTTAAGTAAAAAGAAATGTCAGGAATTTCAAGATGCTGCTATTAGAAAAAGACATCAGCACAAAAGGGAAAAAAGAAAAAGCTGGAGTTATTTAACAGTGTGCTGAGAAAAAAAAGGTTATGTATGGGTAGATTTTACAGTGTAAACAATGACTAAAAATAAATTACTCAACAGAGCACAAGTATGGTGGCTGTTTAGGCTCAAATAAGTCATCCAATCATGACATTTACACTGTAAAGCCTTTTCTGTTGGCTATGTTCTCCCTTAATGGACCTACAGCTGTATACTGTGTAAATATTTGCAGTATGTGTCTGAACATGCACAGTATATTTGTCAGCATGCAGCAGCTCACGAAAGCAGGGATTCTTCAACACTAATTATACTTCCTGTAAAAAGCAGAGGAAATCTCTATTTTTCCTCTCGGAGCCAAAATCAATGTCTGTCGAGAAAGCTTCCAGTTTAAATCCCAAAACACCTCTGAATCATGCAGTGAACTAGAGTCCAAGAAATGTGGAACAAAGGGTAGTGTGCTGAGTGTAATTGTTCTCAAATGATCAGCACACTGGAGGATAACGTGAGATGGTGCATGTCAGACTTCATGTTCATTGTTGAGGTTTAAGTTTAATCAGCTTTCTAAGAGTCACTGTTGGAGAGAATTTACTACAGTTGTTCAACTGCCCAGATCCATTTTTTCTTCTGTGTTTAACTGTTCGCACCATGATGTTTGACACATTTAGGAAACCTACTATGACTCACTACAGCTAATGTTATTCTTCTATGATCAGCAATGTTGCTTTGCACAGTATGTGTCAGTCTAAGCTGCTGTCCAAATATTTATGGAAGCACACAAGTCACTATGTCCACATCACACAGTACACATACCCACATGATGAATAGGATCAAGGAAAAGTCCCACAAATCATTAAAAAAGGCTGTTTGCTGGTCCTTTTTTTTTTTTCCTACTTGTCTGCATTGGTCTTCATAGCTTAGCGCCACAAAAGGGTGCAAGCTTCTTGTGAAGATTGATGCACTGTTAATCTTGCAGTCAAGTATTTTATACCCACAATGTGTGGTTGTGACCGTCACCCACCCTCCCTGGAGACTAGCCTATCAGCCTTTATTGGAAAAGCTTCCTAATATGAGCCAGAGAGAGCCGTGATACACCAAGGTGTGTCAAGGGGAAAGTAAGGAACAAGCAAGGGGGAGGGGGCAGGTGCAAGTCCTGAGTTATATAGTGACAGTGCATGCGGAGGAGAAGGAGGGAAAACAAACAAACAAACAAACAAACAAACAAACAAAAAAAGGGATAAACAGGCAGTGTAGCTGATGTATTGTGGCCTTGAGGTGGTTGTGCTCCATGCAGATTATCAGAAATAAACATATACATATCTACTATACTGTACTGAGAAACAGAAACAAAAGAGAAGTCTATACTGAACGCCAAAAATGTGAGAGTCTTGGTGGAGGGGGAAAGCCCGACTGTAGAGAAGAGAGAGCGCAGTGTGGAAGGTTCGAGAAGCAAGTGGGCCCCTTTGAAGTGATCCCATCGGTTCTTTGCGATGTGTCACGGGGCTGAAGTATCGAACATGCATGCGTGTATTTGAACCCTCCCAATGTGTTTATGAAAACCAACACCAGGGTCCAGGGCCGGCCCTGCGGGGGAAGGGGGGCGGCCCGCCACCCCAAGACCACAGGAGCGCCCAGACCCCACGACCAGGGAGCCACAGAGGCGGCAGGACACCACGCAGGCCCAAAGACCCGGGGCGGCAATGGCCGGCCCCCCCAGAGAGCCAGAGACACACCCCAGACAGGCGGGACAGGAGGGCCCACCCACCCACCGCCCGACGCGGACGTCTCCCTGGCCCCAACCCCCAACCCAGGAGGGCCGGGCCCCACGAGCCATGCCATGTATATCTACAGTGTATGTTAACCCACCACCCCCCCTCTTACTATGACTCTCCGATCCCTGACGGAGAATCATTAACCCTACACCGTGAATGTGCATGTGAGTGCCCATAAGTGTGGTGTGATGCATTAAAATTGAGGGACATAGGAGACAGGTGTGGCCAAGGCTGATGGCTACAGCACACTGCTGTCCTGCAGCCCGTGCAGCCATAAGGCACCTGGAACCTGTTCCCATTTGTCCCCCAAAATGTAGGTGTATGTGGTGCTTTAAAATTAGAGGACAGAAAAGGACGGGCCGGGGGTTAGCATGGGGGCCTACCGGACACCGCTGTCCCATAGCCTGCCCCATCATGAAGCTGCGCCTCCAAGAGTGAGTGTATGTGGTGCGTTAAAAACTGTGGAATGTGTGTGGAGAGTGAACAAAATGTGGATTAGGAGGCCAGACCAGTGTGGGCCCGGCCCGAAGGCTGGAGGGATGGATGACAGGGGCTAGAAGGCGGCGCCAACCAGACCCCGGCGCCGCGAGGCCCCCAGCGCCCATGAACAGCTGGCCAGGTGGGCCCCAAGGAAACCCAACAGGCCCCCACCCAACCCCGCCCCCCAAGCAACTGCAGCGCCAGGCCCCCACAATGGTCCCGACCTGGGTAACACCACCCGTAGCAAATCGACCCCCAGCAGAAGGACGAGACGCCCCACCCAGCCCCCCCAAACCCCGAAGCACAGGAGCACAGGCCAACCCGCAACCCCGCCAGTACCCCGCCAGTACCCCCGCAGACCACCGCAGACCCAGAGCCGGGCCCCCAGCCCATCCGACCCACCCCCCCACCACCGGCCACACACCAACGGGCAGGCCCACACTGCACAGCACCAGAACACCCCCCGCAGGCAGCACCCAGCCCCCGCGCCCGCCCAAGGCCGGGAGAGACGGGCAGGGAGGGACGGGGAGAGGGGGGAGGGCATGTGTCAGATTGACTAAAGCCCATTCTATTCATCTTTTGTTGGGTGATGTGTGTTCTGTGCAGTACTTTAAATTGGATAAGTTGTATATTAGTGTGTCTTGTCATCTTAAATGTATTTTTGCATATCTGAGTCCAGAAGTCAGGGTCGGGTGAAACACCCAGCTGCTTTTCCCATTTTAAAATTGGTAAATGTATAGAGCTGGTCTTTGACAGTAATTTATAAATCTTGGAAAGGTTCTTCTTATTACTCGGAGAAAGCTTTGTCATATGTTTGGCAAATTCCGGTGGCTGCAAAGTGTCCTGAGGCGCTGGAATTCTCTTCTTGATTGTTTTTATCAGTTGTAAATATTGTAGAAAATTTCCATTTCTTAATTCAAAAGTTTGAAATAAGTTTGTGTATGTCATAAGTATATTGTCTTGGAAAAGGTGATGGAGATGAGTTACTCCCTCCAACTCCCATGTGCTAAAATGGAGAGGTCTTTTGTTTATTTCAAAGTCCGGGTTGTGCCAGATTGGAGAGAGCAAGCAAGGTTCTATCTGAGAGTTTGTGATTTCTAGTGTTTTCCACCAGGCTGACAAGGTGGAAGCAATCATTGGGTTCTTAAAACAGTTATGACGTTTGAGTGTAGTGGTGATAAACGGGAGGTCAGAAAGTTTTATATTGTTGCAGTCCGCCTGTTCTAGTTCGAGCCAGGAGTTGTAGTCTTCGTTAGGGTATAACCATTTCAGTAGGTATTGTAGCTGGTTAGCCAAATAGTAATGTTTAAAGTTAGGAGCGTCCAAACCCCCTTCCAGTTTGTTTTTCTGAAGGGTGCTTAGGCAAATTTTTGCTGTTTTGTTCTTTGAGTAAAATTTTATAATTGCAGAATCTAATGACAGGAACCATTTCGATGTGGGAGTGAATGGAATCATGGAAAAAAAAATAGTTAATTTGGGGTAGAATTTTCATTTTAACTGTGGCTATTCGGGAGATGGGAAGATTATTCCAGCGCTTCAGGTCACCACAGATCTTATCTAGCAGCGGGCTAAAGTTCAGGTGGACCAAGTCTGATAGTTTGGCTGAAATATTTATGCCAAGATATCTTATGTTGCCCACAGGGAGAGAAAATTTTTGGTCTGCAGGATTCCAAGAGTTCTCCGTTATTGGCAGTATTGTCGATTTGGACCAGTTGATGGAGTAGTCCGAAAGTTTAGAAAAATTTGTTATGAGATTAAATACTTCATGTAAAGACGATTTCGGTTCTTGTAGGTAAAGTAAAATGTCGTCGGCATATAGATTAATTTTATGCTCTGAATTGGCGGAATGGATACCTATGATCTTACTGTTCTGACGGATTGCCATAGCCAATGGTTCGATGAATATTGCAAACAGTAGAGGTGAGAGTGGGCACCCTTGTCTGGTACCTCTCTGCAAAGTGAAGCTTTTAGATGTGATCCCATTGGTGGTGACTGTGGCCTTAGGGGAATTATATAAGGCTGATACCCACTGGATAAATGACTCTCCAAAGCCGAATCCACTCAGGGTGGCAAATAAGAAGGACCAGTTGACCTTGTCGAAGGCTTTTTCTGCATCAAGTGACAGAACAATTGCTTTGGTATTAACCCGTTGTGCTTTACTTATCAAATTAAGAACTCTTCTGACATTATTACTTGAGTGTCTGCCATTAATGAAGCCCGTTTGATCATTATGAATTATTGTTGCAATTATTTTCTCCAGTCTAGAAGCAATTGCCTTTGAGATAATTTTGATATCACTGTTGATTAGTGATAGAGGACAGTAGCCAGAAGGAAGTGTGGGGTCTTTGTCTGGCTTTAGTAATAATTTGATTGCTGCTGTATTCATGTGAGGTCTTATACCTCCGTTTTTTTTTTATCTCTGTCACTGTCCTGATGAAAAGTGGTGCTAATATTGTCCAGAAATGTTTTATAAATTCAGCAGGAAAGCCATCTGGACCTGGGGCCTTACCTGTTGGCATTTTGTCTAATGCGCTCTGCAGGTCATTAATATGCAGGGGGGCATCTAAAATATTTCTGTGTTCCGTGGATAGTTGAGGTAAATTTAGGTTGTCGAGAAAAGCCTGAATATCTTCTGGGTTTGGATTGTTTACTGTTGAATATAGGTTATGGTAGAAAGAATAGAAAATCTGATTGATCCCCTGAGGGGATTGTGTGTAATTTCCTGATGGCCCCTGGATTGTTGTTATCAGAGATTTTTCTTTATTACGTTGGAGCTGATTTGCCAAAAATTTTCCTGATTTGTTACTGTGTTCAAAGTTATTATATCTTAGTTGCTGTATAATAAATTCAGTTTTCTTTGATAGAATATTGTCCAATTGTGATTTTGTACACTGTAATTGGGTCCATACCTGATCACTTGGATTGTTCGCATATTCCTGTGTTAGTTGTTTAATTTTTTCCTCAATGTTTTTTTCCGCTTGCAATTCCTGTTTCTTTTTGTAGGAGGAGTATGATATAATTTTTCCTCTGATTACTGCCTTTCCAGCCTCCCATATTAAAGATGGAGATAAATTTGGAGAGTCATTATCTTCAAGAAAGTTTGCCCACTCCCGTCTCACCATTTTATCAAAGTCTGGGTCTTTAAGTAAAGAGATATTAAAGTGCCATGTTGGGGACCGTCTATGGATGGTTTCTATTTGCAGATTGAGTGATATTGGTGCATGGTCGCTGATAATGATAGGGTGTATTTTCGTGGTAATTTTTTGTGAGATGGAGTTATTTAAGAGAAAAAGGTCAATTCTTGAAAATGAGCGATGCACAGGAGAGAAGAAAGTATATTCCCTCTTCGATGGGTATTTGAGTCTCCAGCCATCGCCAAGCCCAAAATCATCCATATATTCCTGTATTACCTTAGCCGATTGTGATTGCTTTGTATGTACTGAGTTACTAGATCGGTCTAATGAAGCATTTAGGACTGTGTTAAAGTCTCCTCCAGTTATAGTTGTCGAGCTGTCTGATAGGTTAGATAGTAGAGAGAAGACTGTGTGAAAGAAGGCTGGATCATCATTATTAGGGGCATACAGATTAACGATTGTATATAATTTGTTAAAGATTGCTGCCTGAATAATGATGTAGCGGCCTTCTGGGTCTGTTACCTTGCTGTTTAAAGTGAATGGTAGTCTCTTGTGGACCATGATAGAGACACCTCTTTGTCTGTTGTTATAGCAGGATGAAAAAATTTGATTAAAATTTGGATCTTTAAGAGATTTTTCTTCTGACTTTAGTAAGTGGGTTTCTTGTAGGAGGAAAATATCTGTTTTCAATTTTGTGACAAAGTCCATCACTTTAATTTTCTTCGCCTGTGAGCGGATGCCATGCACATTCCAGGAAACCAAGTTTAGGTGTGACATTGACAAAGTGGGGGTTTTATCATACTGTGTGAGGGTATGGAAAATAATCTGTGTTTGTTTCTATGTGAGTTTCTCTGCGTGGATTTTGCATGAGTAGATGTAATTGTTAAGTGTATGTATTACAGTCAACCAATGTGTCCTTGAAAAGTCCTTTTACAAATGACAGGCCTTCACAGTCCCCCTCGACTCAGAAGTTTGGTCTTTGCTGCGGCTTGTCTTAATCGGTGCTTATCAAAATGATCTAACAGTTCCTGAGGCTGACTTAAAGCTCCAATGAATAGGATTTAGGGGGGGTATATTTGCAGAAATGGAATGTAATGTAATAATTATGTTTTCTTAAGTATATAATCACCTGAAAATACAAATAATTTTGTTATTGTTACCTTAGGATGAGGCGAAATTTCCCCCATGAAATTGCTTTATTTAGCGTTTTACTGGTTTGAATTACCGGGTCTGTTTGTTTTGGAGAGTAAGAGACCTCTGCAGATAATTTGCAAAACAGCACTGGAGAAACCCTGATTTGTAACTCTAAGTTAGGGTGACCATATTTTGATTTCCAAAAAAGAGGACACTCGGCCCGGCCATGACATAGGCTACTTAAATGATACTCGCAGTTTACTCAAAGATGCCTTATCATTTTAATATATTTAAAGTTTATATGTATGGATAGAAAATTCAGTTATATTACAAAATAATATCTCTCAAAGACAGAAATTCAGATAGGCCCCAATAGGGACACATACACACACTAGAGTGTGGCGATCCAAGCCCGACGGTACCCGACGGGTCGGGCCGGGTTAGGTCAAAAATGTAGCTGTAAATTGTATTCGGGCTGGGGTCGGATTCGGTCAGCTTACAGTGAAAATGTAGTATAAAAATAAATAAAATTCTATTGTCTGTCCTGTTTATTGCTTGGGCACAGTTATTTACGTGACAACGCCTGAACATAACACACACAGACACACATTGGCTGTTTGTTTCTACCTCTCCCCTCGCTCGAAGTCTCGGACCTTCCACCATCCGCCTCCACCTTGATTAAACGCTGAAAATAAAATAAAAGAGGGAGACAGGTTTTTCCTATTTTATCTTATTTTGTTTTATGTCTCCCTCTCCTCTCGCTGCCCAGGGCGCACACCCGTACTGTTAAATACCCTGTAACCATAACAACTGTGTGACACAAACTCAGTGCTTTGGTTATTAAATAATGTCGGGCTCGGTTCGGGTTCGGACAGAAATATGCGGCCCGTGCCACACTCACACACACACGCACGCACGCACGCACGCACACACACACACACACGGAAAACCGGACATTATCATCAGTTTATAAAAAAAACCCGGACGCCCCGGACGGGACGTGAAAAGTGGACATGTCCGGGCAAAAGAGGACGTTTGGTCAGCCTACTCTGTGCTGTATCATAGGCAACTGGACTTCTTTCATCCAAGAGGCTTCTTCAGTTCTGCACTGACAGTTAATGATCCAAAAACTTAAGAGGCCTCTTCAACCTTAAAGGAGCAATATGTAAGAAATCTAAAGCAAACAGTCGTAAAATCATCCTAATATGTCACAGAGACTAAGGAATAATGTTCATATAACATACTGATCTCACCGACAACAATAGTACAGCCAGAATATTTGCATTTAAAATATATTTTTACAGTCTGCAAATCATGTTTATGTTTTGAATTTGTGTTTTGGCCTGTGCGACCCACCACCGTCAACCAGTCACGCAGTCAGTAGAGTCTCAGCATCAGTTACAGTTACGACTGAGCTACAGCAGCACATAGCATTAGCAGCCGGCTCCTCCTCAGCTGTATCCCGGCAGCAGCGTTAGGACTGTCCCAGTACATAGCATTAGCAGCCGGCTCCTCCTCAGCTGTATCCCGGCAGCAGAGTTAGCAGCAAAGAAGCCGGACTTGCTCGAACAGTCCACTGGAAAACCGAAGATCAAGGACGCTGCGACGCAGCCCTGCCATGGCAGCCGCCCGTGGGCAAACAAATCAGTCTCCAGCATGCCGCTGTCCAGCAACCTCGAATCTGTGGGGGAGGGGGGGTGGACACGACTTGCGGCAGTATTTTGAATTTGAGTGCAGTAACTGTTTTGGCCACATTCATACATACAGCGCCTTTAAGGTCAGTAGTGTGGACATAAAAATGACTTTGCTATGGTTGCGTCACAATGAATTGCCACAGTTTACCTGGGAATATTTTTCTAAAAAAGACCAACATTTCAGCAGAGGTCAGAGTTTGTAGCAAGATCAGTGGTAGTATTTAGATTCAGAAAAGTATTCATACCACACTGTAAAAATACAAGTTACAAGTAAAAGTCCGGGAAAGTGTCACAGACATTGTCGAAAATACAGTGACCAGACGTCCCAGATTTCCGGAGACAGCCCCCGATTTGGGTGTCCTGTCCTCGGTAAGAGCTGGCCCCCGAAAATGTCCCTGATTTTGACACTGACTGGGGGGAAAATGTGACAGACCAGTTATTACGGTAGTAAGTAAACACATCGCCAGAGAAGACGTCGTATGACTTACAGACATTATCAGGAAGCACGACCAGACGCAGCAGCATCAACAACTGTTCTTGCAGTTTTTCTCATGCTCTCCTCTGCTCTTATTCTACCCAGGCTCCTGAGGCAGAGGCGGATGAATGAGGGGATCACGGTGATGTCAACCATTTTTTTGATTGCCACCTTTTGTGTCATAAATATCAGTTCAGTATTCAGGTATGAGTAGAAACCTTTGACCAAAAAAATCCATCCTCAAGTTAACAAGATTAAGATATTTTTGTCTTCCTCAGTGGATGGATGGTTGGTGATGTCACTCATTTGTTTGATTGCAACCTTTTGTGTAATAACAGCTGGTCAAAATACATGAAAAAGCACTTGTCCCTGTTTTTTATTTCATAATGATAATATTTAATGATTTTTCACTGCCGCACTGAAAATGTCCCAGATTTTCATCTCAGAAATCTGGTCACCTTAGTCGAGAAGGCAAAACAATTCTGACACACCAGTCCTTTTGTTAGCTTTTGATGATTCTGACCAGTGGCAACTGCTGGTCTTTCAAACAGGGGAAGCTCACTTTAAGTTTACATCATAAAATTTGTCATATTGTAGTGAGGCAGTAACTTAAAGCAGTTTTTCAACCACACTCATGCCATAGAGCCACAGCAAAACACACCTCAAAGATTTTCAGATGGGTTTAAACACCTGAACTGTACTGTACAAACGGTGAAAATGAGCTATATCGCTTATGGAAATAAGGAACTCCGGACGGCACTCTGTCAGAAGACCCCACTTGCAAATATCCGCATGGGACTGAGCTCGACATGTGAAACGCTGTCAATCACAAAGGGGTTCAGGCTTTTAGACAGTTCCTCCAATCATCCTGCATACACCGAGCATCCTCTGAGCCTCCCTGCAGGTGACGATTTTGTCGCATTTATCCAATGACCTGCTCAGCGCTGTCTCATGAGAATGCTTGGAGGCTCCGCGTCCACCGTGCTGACTCGAGAATGTACAACAGGGAGGTCGTGTTTGAAAACTGGTGATAAACAGCTGACCTTTGAACATCATAGTCATGATGTCATGATGACATCCTTGCGCATGTTTAATGCAATGTAAATTCTTATTTTAATGTAAATTCAATAGTGCATATTTGACCATTTCTTCTATGAAAGGGGAAGTTCAGCCTCCCTTATTGTCTCAGAGCAATCGCTCCCTGATTCTGACTCAGGGATATATGTAACAGCAGGATTTTACCGCTGTTGTTGGTTGAGGTGGAGCATCTTTTGAACTAATAACTAATACTTATTTTCATTATGAAATAATCTGTTGATTATTTTCTTGGTCAAACCATGAACAGTTTGGTTTGTGCAGCGTTTGAATATTGTGAAAAATTTCCATAAAGTTACAGAGAGCTCAAAATGACACCTTCATATATCTTGTTCTGTCCAAGCAACCATCCAAACCTCCAAACTATTCAATTTACTGTCGATTAAGCTAATTCCCACATTTGAAACCATGAAATGTTGCATGGAGAAAGACTTTAGGAGAAGGTCACAATTTTTCAATTTTTTCTTAATAATTTGGTGAGCATGGGATTATTGGTTGCTGTTTTTATTCCTCCTGCTAGTATTACTAGCCATTACAAGACCCCTTCCTAATGCATCTCAAAGCATTAATCAATTATCAAGAGAGTTGTGGGTTAATCTTTTGATAACTGACCGATCGATTAATTTACATCTATATATAATTGGGTTGTGTCATATTTTACAATGCATCATATTTTAAAAGTTTTGTTTTTTATGTAAAATCTTGATCAACCTCACTGTATGCCCCCTCTGCTTGTCTCATTTTATCTGTCACTGATCATAAGTGAATGCATGCAGCTGCTGTGATAGCTGGGGCAGAACTGACCCCAGCTGGAGACTGAACTCACATTGCAAGCCTCACTGGTATCTGGTCGGTGTGGTACAAGAAACGAAAAGACCCTGAGAGCCCCGTCACACTCCTCCACTGTCTGGTTCAGCTCCTGGCAGCTCGTCACCACTGTGTAGTAGTGGGTGGGGACGGGCGGAGTGTCGGCTGTGAACCTGGACAGAGGACCGGGGTCAGAGTTATTTATTACAGCAGCTGGGTATTTTAGGTTATTTTAGTTTTGTTTGTTGATTTGTTTGATTGATTATAGAAAGAAATGTACAAGAGGAAAAAAGGAAGCGCATCACAATACTTCCGAGCTCAAGTCAGCTCGGAGTAGAGCCCCTGCTCCTCCGTGTCATAGGGGTCAGTTGAAGTGGTGCCTCCTGTTAGAGGTGTCCCTATTGCTGGGGAGAGGGACATCTAGAGACATCTGCTTTGTTTGGCCTGCTGGCCCGCGACCTGGCCCCAGATGTGCACATGAAAATGGATGGCTGGACGGATCACAATACTTTGTCTTCAAACAATACAAAGAGGCTGTGTGTCATGTCATAAACAAATTGGGGTGGAAATTGATATTAAAAAGGTAAAGCAGTGTGTTACAGAAGTGTAATGCATTCACTTCAGAAAATAACACATATCTACCTGTTTTTGGGAACGAGTAAGATTATTGTCCTGTTAATAAAAAAAATTTGTTCCATGAAAACTTTTCTTTCATTAATTCAGAAAAACAGAGCAGATTTAAAAAACTTTTTTTTTTTTTTTTTTTTTTTTGTTACATTAAAACAAGACATATTTCATGGTATTATGGTATTTTTCTTGTTATTACTAGATATCAAAATGTTGTGTTTTCACAATTAAGACAACATATAACTTTCCATCCATTCATTATCTTTTCCTTATCATGGGCCGGGTCACACAGCAAGGTCTGCTGAGCATCCCTCTCCCCAGCATCATTTTCCAACTCCTCCTGGGGAATCCTGAGGTGCTCCCAGGCCAGATGAGATATGTAGTCCCACCAACATGTATTGGGTCTAGTTGGATGTGCCTGCAAAACCTCTAACAGGAGGTGCCCAGGGGCCAACCTGATCAGATGCCTGAACCACATTGACGAAAACTAGCAGTGGCTTCCTCTAGATGTCTGGCCTCCTCAGCCTATCTCTAAGGCTGAGACCAGCCAGACAACAAACCACTTTATCTTTCTACATTATAAAAATTTCTTGGATTTTGTTGATAATGATAAAGGTTGTTACAGGTCCTGTAGATGCCCAGCTGAAACTGTAGCTATCTTCGGCCAGTGGTTTTAATTAGGATTTATTTCATAATATTTGTATCAAATCTCCATCTGAAAGCTTCCATAAGCAGACTTTCTGCTAAATATTTTTTCCAAGATCAAAAACAAGCTTCAAGCTACGCTTTACCTTCAATTCATCAGATCACAGAGTAACATACTTTGTGTTATAGCTTCTAAACAGTTGTTTTTTTTCATTTGGTATATATATTATATTATAAGGACTGTCAGTGAATGTGTTCTACCAGCTGTCAGTGACAGTCTTACTCTTTTATCATCTCTGTGGTGTCTCGGAGGCTGTCATAGTTGTAGTCAAAAATGGGTCCAGTGAGAACATTGATGCCGTTGTTTTCCTCTGCATAACGCCTCAGCAGCGTCCCCTGCAGGTAACTCCACATCCCTGCAGACACAAAGACAAGACAGACAGGTAAGATAACACCAGACAAAACAAATACTGACCTTTTGATAAATATTAAGAATAAGTCAGACAGTGTCATCAGTCTCTGATGTGTGGGAGGGTCCTTCCTAAACTCATCAACCCCACTTACTGAATCACTGGATCAGTGATCAGTGCAAAGTTAATGCAGTTAATGTTTTTGAAGGTTTTTTTGAAACTGGGAAAATAGAACAATCTCTTTGGGGGGAAAAATAATGCATGTCCATTATTATATATTCATAACTTATGTGAAGTTTCATAACATTTAAATTTGATACCACTATTTTATGCTCCGCAAAGGATTTACAGCTGCTTTTGACTGAGATCACAACAGAATTGAATAAACTGAAAAGATGGTTTGACAAAAACAAACTGTCTCTAAATCTGACTTAGACTAAAATGATGTTATTTGGAAATTGAAAAATCAACACACTGGTGCAAATTAAGATAGGTGTTGTTTCTATAGAAAAAGTGTGTATTTGTGTAAAATTTGTGGGAGTGATACTGGATCACAAAATCAGTTAGAAACCTCAAATAAGGCACATTCAAACAAAGCTGGCACTGAGCACTGTAGCTATGGAAAAATCAAGACACATACTGGAGCATAACTCACTATATATCATCTACTGCTCACTCATTTTACCACATCTTAATCACTGTGTGGAGGTCTGGGGTAACACCTACAAAAGCAATTTATATACATTACACATACTACAAAAAAGCCATCAGGATTGTACAGAACGGTGGATATAGGGAGCACATGGACACACTGTTTTCAAAGTCACATGCATTGAAATTCAAGGACTTGGCTAAACTCAAAACAGTACAAATAATGTACAAAGCAACAAATAAAATACTTCCAGGCAATACTCCAAATGTTTTGTGACAGAGTGGGGGGATATAACTCAAGAGGAAAATTAAAAAACCCATTGTGATCGTACAACCTTGATAAGTGTGTATTGCGGTGTGTGGGGTGGATCTGTGGAATGGGTTAGATGAGGAGTTAAAGGGAAAGATTAAAAGGGAAGGTACCACAGAGCACTTTAACAAGATGCACAGACACAGTATATGGGGGCTACGTGAGGTATGCCGATGAAGACGGGTGCTGCTGATGAGTTGGTTTATTTATTTATCTGGGCTTGGTTGAGACAGGGTTTGCATATCTAATATCTAAGACTGTTGTTTATCTATCCATAATAATAGTTGTAAATAAGTTTGGGATAGTTGTTGGCAATTTCCTTTTTAAATGAGACATGACTACTGAGAAGGGGGTAGGATTATATAAGTGTACACTTCTTCCTACTCCTTTTTGAGCATGTCTGTTGATGTTTTGTTTTTATTTTGCTCAAAATAACGTAATTCATTAATTTATCATATTTATTCTTATAGGTAGAATACATTCATTTATGAACACCATGTAAGTGCCTGTGTGTAACTTTGTTAGCCCTTAGAGAAAAATCCTTCAACTACAATGAAAACATGTTAAAATGCAGGGTTTTTAGGTTTTTACACCACAGCAGTGATAAGTAGAGTTTACGATTCAAAATTGCTCCAACTTAACATATCTCAGTGCCTTAAAGAAAAATCTTTGAAGCTTTGATATTTTAATTTGCAGGTTGATATTTACGTACTAATTTGTAGCTCATTAAAAAAAACAATCTCATGGGGTGAATATCAAAAACTGCTTCCTCTCCAAAGGAGTCCCCAGACAGAACATTTCCTTTTATGTATTATGTATTCCTTTTGTGTCTCCATAATTTCTGCACATCAATATTCAAGCACTCCATTAAATGCAATTCATTAAGTAATTTCACTAATTGCTTTATAAGTATGCTCTCTCTTTGAAGCCAGAAAACAGCTGCAGGAAGAAAAGGAGAAGGGAGTAAAAAAAACTATCTGAGAAAATGACCACATCAAATTTTAATCGAGAAGTTAAACATCACTTAATGGAGTAGATGATAAAAATGTGTTTATAATGCTTACGACACAACAGTTAGAATTATTTTAGTACCTTAAAAAGGGGGTTTTGGTCACCTCTGGCAGCCACTTTTACAATCTGATCTGGAAACTTAAGTTTATTCTGTATCCTGTGAGATTATACTCTGTGTTCAACTGTCAACCTGCTGTTTTCTTCTTAATCCTGATGAAGCCGATCCATTTCCCAGCCTCAATAAAGAGAACCGATAAATTCCCCAGACACACACTCTGTTCACAGAGCTGACGACAATGATGAATTATGTTTATCTGCATGAGACAGCGATTCAGAGGGAGAGTGTGTTCTGTCCTGATAAGTCCTCTCTTTCTGCAGAAACAATGGGTATCAGGCCGTCCTTGCTCAGACCTGACATCACCACATTTCTGTCTCTTTGTCTTATGTGATACAACTGGACAGCACTGATGTACAGGAGGAGGGAAGGGACATATAAATCTGGTAATCACAGACAGCTGAATGAGGCAAGAATGGCAATAGATATATGAAAAAAGCCTTGCAGAAAATTAGACTTTGAGCTTGTAGCTTGTAGCTGTTACAGACACACTCCAAGATTTTGTTACAATGCAAATTTCATCAAGCTTCTCGCTGAAATCCACTCACTGATTTATTTTTCTGCAGATTTTATTGCATTTCTGGATATTTCTATTGTTTTGTCCACTTGCTTGTAATCTCTGAAGGTATGAATGCCATGCTGATCAGTCAGAGGCTTTGAAAACTCTGGATTCTGGTCCCAAAGTTGTGTTTTGGAAGATGAGTTTCTACTGTATTGGATCTCCAAAAAGACAGTCCTGTCCCTCAACAGTTATTACAACAAGTAAAAGGGTATTCAATGTTGTCAAGGATCACCCCTGACCTTTAGGAAAGCTACATGAAAAAGCTGGACCACATGAAACATGCGCATTTTATTTTCTTTACAATTTCAAGGGTAACTTTGTTATTTTTCCCATGTTTTTGTGTCCAAGTGACTAATAGAGACAACTGTTTCTGAAACTGGTCCAGAGGGGGATGACATGCAGCAAAGGGCCATAGGCTGGATTCGAACCCAGGCTGCTGCGGCAACAGCCTTGTACATGGGACGCCTGCTCTACAGTACCACTAAAGGCCCGTTTCCACCGCAGGAACTTCGGGGTAGATTTACGGGGCTGGGGCCGTTGGTGCTTGTCTCCACTGCAGGAACCACCCCGAAGGACAGAGTTCCGGAACTTTTACAGGGGCTAAACAAGTCCCTGCTTCGGGGTAGGTACTCAGAACGGCCCTGAAAGACTCCTGGGTGGGGCTTGGGGGTTACTTGGTGCTGATTGGATTTACTCAAGGCGGGATGTGACGTTAACAGAAAGCAACAAAATAGCCGGCATTTTTAAAACTCAGCAGACAAGGGTTAGCTCGTTCATAGCTTCCACCGCCATGTAAACAAACTCAATAACCAGTCCGTGAAAAACATAATTTTTCCGGCGGATATCTTAGTTACAACATGATTGAGCTAGCAAAGCAGTTTTGTGTTGCTATGTGTGGTATTTATTCAGTTTTGGGAAATCACGATGTCTAGAAAGTATCAGTAGCTGCAGCTGACAGGGACAGCTAACACTAGCAGCAAAGCTAACATCAGGACGTCATCTGTTAAAAGCCTCCTGTTGTTGGATACGACATGAAACTACTCCAGTTAGCTCAATTATGTTGTAACTCAGACATCCGCTGGAAAAAAAAATTTCACGGGCCACTTTGTGAGTTTAGTGAGTTATTACAGACGCCGCTAACCGCTAACAGCGTCCCTACGCCGCTACGTTGCTCCGGTCAAAATGGTCGCGTAACGATTACATCACATCCAGAGCCTGGTAACTTCACAGGAACCTTCCTCCTACTCCGCTCTCTTAGTGGAGACACAGCGGTTAAGAGGGCCGAGCGAGTGGACGTTCCTGTAGTAGTTCCTGCCCCCAAATAGTACCAGGAACTTCTTCGGTGGAAACGGGCCTTAAGCCACCAATGCCCCGGATTTTACTCTTTAACAAAAAGGTCTTTCTCTGCAACCTGACCCCATCCTAGGCAAAAACAAGCCCTTTTAGTGGATGTAAATTAATGGTGCAAACATGCCCCACAACTGGACCAATTTTAATTTTTGTTGTTCCTTTGAGCCACTTAGATACAAAACAGGGAAAAATTGGGTCCGGGTTAATGAAAAATACTGACTCTACTTTTTAAGGTGTAAAGAAGGTAAAACGCATATTTCATGTTTTTCATCTTGTTGTTATGTTGTTTTTCTGGAGGTCAGAGGTGATCCTCCACAACACTGAATGACTCATGCTTTACATTTACATACACAAGGGTACCTGACATATTGTCTGTCCTTTCTTGTCATTACCTTGCTCCTTTGTTTTATCTTGTATTCACATTGTTTGGTACTTCTTGTACTTTTCTTCACTTAATGATTCCAGTATTTGCCACTGAAATACCCCAGTTTACCTCGTTTCCCACTCTGGATCATTAAAATAAACTCGGATTGTTTAATGTCAATGAAGTGACTCACTCTTGAAGGCTGGGTACATGGGCACGATGTTGGTGATAAGCGAAGCATCATATCTGGACTCTGGAGATGACGCCAGCTCTGTCAACAAAAACACAAAACACGTACTAATGCGTTTATCTTCTGCTGCCTCTCCATGTCAAAACAAGATCATATCAAAAATCATCACCATAGAAACATAACAGGAATGTTCATTAGATATGAATCACTGAGGAAAAATGTAAAGAGGTTCACACCAGGTTATGACCTGTAAATCTTATTTTTGCTGATTTAGGCTCAGTTTGTCCTGACTGCTAGTGAGCAAAATAACTTTTTTTAAATACAAAGAAATCTTCACCCTAGTGGGTTCAAAATGTGAGTAGAACAAATTGCATCACATTTTTGAATAACTACCTGTTATTATCATAACCCCAGAAAGAGTAGTTGTTGCCTTGGTAAACAATAAATAATATCTGCTGTACAGCCTGATATCATTAGTAAGAAGAGTATTAGGGCCATGTATGAGGAAAAAAGTTAGAGGAGAAAGTTTTTTGTTTATTTTGCATTTCAAAAATAAAGTCAATATGCTGAAATTAAAGGTCAAGTGTGTAATATTTAGGGGGATTTAGTGACATGTAACGGTAAGGACTTCAGAACTTCTCCCAGTTAGAATTCCTTTTGTGTTCCTCATTCAGGAGGTTTTTACCAGGAGCTGAGTTATCCAAAACAAACAGACGCAGGGATTTAAGCTGGTAAAAACACTGAATAAAGCAGTTTCACTTAAAAACATATCTGTGTTTTTCACCGCTGCTTATCACAGAGGGGCTGCCAACTACAGTGGCAGACACAAAAATGCAAATGACCCTATGTGGAGGTAGTGCTTGGTTTGTTCATTCTGGGCTACTGTTGAAATATGGTGGGGTATTAGAACAATTTCCATAAACAAGGACCGTCTCTCTGTGCAGATATAAGGGGCTCATTCTAAGGTAAGGAGAACACATCACTGGAATACTTTTGCTGACTCCCGTAAAATTATCAGTTAACAGTGTTAACACTCCTCTCCTTCAGCTTTACCTGGAGGGAAGAGGAAGCCATAGGTGAGGTGGCTGTTCTGGCTGTAGGTGGTGCAGCTCTGACTGTGATCAGCTGACACTCTGGAGTCAACTCGGATACACTGAGCACCGGGGGAGACCTCTGGGACAGGAGTTATGTCCTCCTGAGAGACACCAAACAGGAGAGAGGGAGGAAAGGGCACAAATACATGATATACATATATATATATATATATATACACATATATATATGTGTGTGTGTGTGTGTGTGTGTGTGTGTGTGTGTGTGTGTGTGTGTACATATTGTTTTCATATCTAATTTGCTATAGTTTTTGAAAATCTGCTGTTCTCATCTAAATGTTCCTGTGTGAGGAGGTTGGAAAAAGATATATACGATGCATTCTGCAAAAAAAAAAAAGACATTGTACAGGAACAAACATGAAAGTGGAACAAAACTAATTAATGATAAAATAGTGGCGTGAGGTCAAAAAGAAGTAAGGCGCTCTGATGTTCTCTGCGGCAGATAAACACAAAATGTGTGTTTTTGGTGCCACATGTGTATTTATGTGTGCGTGTGTGCTACATGTAAACAGCTGCACCTTGTAAACCTGCAGCATGTTCCTATAAACATCTGACAAACACACATGTTCAGAGCGTCAGAGACATAGAGTCTGTGTGTTTACTGGTGCTGTCAGACACATTTGTGTTTATGTTTGCATGTTTGTGCAGCTCCGTTATGTTCTGCCTCGACAAAAAACACCCTGTCACTCGTTATAAACAACAACATGTACAACATGTGTCACTAACATGGCCTGCGTCTGATTTTTACAACCTGACACCCAGTTTAAGTAGATGAAAGAGGCTGAGTCAGAAGCAGAAGGAGGTCAGGGAAACAAATCAGGAGAAAACATTTTTAAGGAGAAAAATCTTATGCAACAGATTCTGGACTTTCAGAGCTCACGGTGTTAAATGTAAGATTTCTGAATTCAATTTCAGTGGTGCCAAGGTGCAATTTATTTTACTTTGTTTGTTGTGTATCTCAGAAACTCACACCAAGAAAACAGACATTACATGATCATTAGTGTTGTTCAGAGCAAAAAGAGAATTTGTGCATTTATTGTATTTAAAAGCTGCAGTTCAGACAGTCATGTCTAGCAGATGACTAAAAGTGAAACTGTTCAGAGCGCTTCTTTCTGCAGTTGCATTTCTTCAGGGCATAACTGTGACAATAAATAAATAAATATATATATATATATATATTATAAATATATATAAATATTTACATTACTGGTGTGCTGGTGTATGTGTGTGAGTGTGTGTGTGTGTGTATATACCTGTCGTGGAAGTGTGTATGAAGTCCACAGAGGCATCATCAGCTCTTTGCTGTACCCGCTGATGAACTCCACATGATGTAGCAAACTGTATTCAGTGTCAAACATCACGGCTGGACGACCAAACGGGAGGTGGGTACTGTCTGCAAACACACACACACACACACACACACACACACACACACGCACACATACAAACACACAATCAGTAACTCCTGGGCCCTATATCAGAAAGCAGGATTAGTGAGTGTGTGAAGCCTGAGATGAGGGAAACTGAGTTTTCCTTTTTACAAAGCCACTTCAGTGTAACTCTGAGTCAGTTACTATGACAACATACTCTGTGAAGCAAACCTTCGAGTCAGCATCTAAGCCTGAGGCTGATCACCTGATGAGCGTGTAGCAGGAAGGAGACACATGGCGTGTCTTTTTGTGAATAAAGTTGTCATGTTGTGCATTAAGGATTTACTGCAACAGACTGTAACGTCGAGCTGCTTTAATGCTGAACCACATTATTATTGATATTATTGAAGTTTCTGCATATCTGAGAACACAAGATACAGGGACATTTTTACATGTTTAGTGGATACTTGCTGCTACTAAAACTACTGCTTTACTTGTGTCACTTTTCTCAAAATGGATAAACTTGGACAACAAACAGTTTTCTTCAGCTCAGCTGCTAAACACATACAGCTGATCAGTGTTCTGTGGTGCCTGTTGCAGAACGTCTAGTTTCTGTTCTTAATGATTAGACAGAGACTGAAGTGTGAGAGAAACCTACTGTAACTGTAGGCTCCATCTGGTGCCGGACTGAAGGCTTCTATGATCTCCTCCACTTTGTTCTGTAACAGAAAAGCACAGACGGCAGTTTGTTTTGATGTTGTACTGCCCCCTAATGGATTAAATATTGATTAATGCAACTTACATTTTTTGTTGTGTAACAGTTGTTCATCAGGACCATTTTAAGATTAAAAAAAAGACGTTTTGCCTCACATCCAAGAGGCTTCCTCACTTCTTAAGTTCAGAAGTGAAGAAGCCTCTTAAATGAGGCAAAATTTCTTCATGAAACTCAAGCAAGTTCAGGTGCCCAAGACATAGCACTTATGTCTTGACTGGACATTCACACTCCTGTTCTTGACCCAGTTTATGTACTCTGTGCCTAGCAGTGTTATGCATCCTAAACACTACAAATAATACGTCAGCTCAGTCTAAAATGTGCCAGTGTTGACCTACAAACCCCAGTCAGGCTGAGTGAAAGTGCTGACCCATTCATTGACCCTATGTGGACTTTATTGCTTTAATTGCAACATCACCTGACTTTCTGGCAATAAATTTACCACTTAGACCTCAGAGAATATTTTTTTCTTAAAAATTTGCCACTTTAATTTCAGAGAATATCCATTTTTTTCCTTAAATATACCTCTTTAATTTCAAAGAATATTCAAGTTTTTATCTGTAAAATTTACCACTTCAAGTTTTTCTCAAATTTTTTCTGAAAATATACCACTTCATCTCAGAGAATATCCTTTATATATACATATATATATATATATATATACATATAATTTTCTTTCCCTCTTTCACTTCCATTTTCTCTTTGTTTTTAACCTACAATTGCACCAATACCCCATTGTAAAATACAAGTTAAAGGGTTAGAGATTATTTTTTGTGACATCACTGTCCTCTGACCTCATCATCACAGCTGCAGCCCAGGTCACTGGTCACAGTGGCATCAGAGTCGGACGCTGGTGACGGCAGTGTCACTTCCTCTGGCATGCTGGGTTGGTGTGGAGGATCTTTCAGCATGTCGTTCAAGCTGCCGTATGTCCCATTGTTAGGGGCCGGCTTCAACCCTAACAAGTCTGCGACACAGAGAGAAAGAAGGAGAGACAGCAGGGTCAGTTTGTCGATAAAAATATCAGAAATGTATTTGAACAGGAGATAAAAGTTTGTTGTGTAGCTGTAAAAAAGGTTTCAGAGCTCTCTTGACACATCACACGTGAAAACATGACATGTAAAGTGGCCTTATGACCAATTAAAAAAAAGAAATTCTAAGTTATATTCTCACCACACATGACGTTGTATAATTCTATATTTTCAAACTCCGGCACGCTTTTCTGGAACTTGAAGCTCGGTCCATGACCCACGAATATGGTCTGTGTGGAAAAAAAATAACACATTAAACCCTGAGGAAAAATGGTTCTCCTCTTAATCACTGGTTTACATATGTCTTTGGTTCTCAGTGGTTGGAACTACAATAAAAGAAAAATCAGTGTGTATCCTACGGAGACATCAGGTAAAAACAATATGTTACTGTCAGAGGTGTGTTATACAATGTGATTATATCACAGTTAATAATGCAGGTGACAAAAAGAGATAGTAATTTAAGGAGACTTTAAATCAACACAGTACCCTCATGCTGGTTATCTTGTTGTCAAAACCATGGTCACCAAAGAAACCACACCGAGTCCTCAATTTTTCGGGCATTTTCCTGCAAAAAACAAAAGTACGTTTTTTCCAACTATCAAAACCTTCTGCAGCCTTTCTTTAGGAAGTTTAATATAACAACTCCCACATCTTAAAGTCTAACACTGTCGGGCAAATGTCCTTTGCCATGGGTTTATTATGATGACAGGACATTTTTCACTTTCACCAAATATTTCAGCAAATCTCCATTAACCCCTCAACAGACCACACAATCCTTCAGCTCAGTTTAAAGATGCAGTATGTAGGATTCAGTGGCATCTGGTAGTGAGGTTGCAGAACTTAAACTTCTCCCAGGCGCCAAGCGTGTAAGAAAACCATGGAGGCCAGTGTGAAAACGCAAAAATGAGAATGGCCCGATATACAGCCAGTGTTTGGTTTGACTGCTCTGGGCTACTGTAGAAGCATGAATGTGCCTGAGATGCATGTTTTGGTGTCCACTCACTATGACACATACATTTGGATGCTTATGATTGGTGCACATGTCACGGGCCAGAGGTCAGTGTATGATAAACATTTCTGGAGCTCAGTAGTGATGCTAGCAATATTGTGTTACTTATCTCGTGTGTTAGCAAGCAAAAGTAGTTAGAAATGAGCAAACGAAAACAACTGAGCATTTTTAAGGATTTTGAAATAAGAACGCAAAGAAGCCTCAGCAGCAAAGAGTATGCAGAGTGCTGCAATACGAGCATCGAGTCTGCTGACGTTACTGCTGCTAGCATTAACGGTACGACGACAGAGGCTAGCAGCCAGCTACATGTCCAGGATGCCCTGCGATCATCATGATATTGGAATTGATTGATGCAACAGGAAGAAGTACAATGAACTTCAAATAGGTAGGAACACTACTTCATTTTCTCATCTTTTTATTGTTAATTGTCGCAGCTTGGTTTGGGCTTCGTGTTACATATTGTTTCTGTATATTTTGTCGATGTTGAAGCTGTGCTGTTACTGTGTGATGCTGCTGCTAAATGAGGGAATCTTTTGTCTGCTAAATGCCTGTATGTTTCTCTGGGCTATATTCAGTGTCTAATATGTATTAAATACCATCAAGCATTGTTTTTTTCTTACCTGATGGAGTAAACCGTCAGATAACACCACACAGAATAAGCGATTGGGCTTACTGTGTGCTTGTGTTGGTGACAGTATAAAGATTCCTGGCACAGTCATTTCTCACAATCAGTATGGTAATGATTTATACATATTAAACTGTCACATTAATAAGCACGTCTCAGGTTACCTGGCGATGTGCCACTTCCTCTCCATCAGCAGCTGGACTTCCTCGATCCTGCGGTTGTTAGCATAGTGAAGCCTCTTGGGTAAATGCTGCTTCAGGTACGGCTTGAAGTGCTGAGTTGGCATTTTACACTGAAACAACAAATGTAGAAGTGACCTCTCTTTCTCTCTGTCACACTGGACTGTTTGAAAATGGCAGGAAAAATGGTTTAGTTTATGTCTGTATGGTGGAACTCACAGTGAGGTTTGCAACCACAACTTTTGGGTCATCTGAAAAGAAAAATAACCCATTTTATTTCTTTTTTTAAATGTCTGAAAATCTGATCCAATCTAGTGCTAAAACCAATCAGTCTCTTCTTACATGTGGTGGATTTGGGGTCGCGGGGTCGTATTCTGCCCAGTGAGCCGGGGATCAGTGTAATCTCGTCGATGTTGAGCGGGTAGCTGCTAAGAAACTCTGTCCGGTCACAGTGGGTCTCCTCCATACCTGACAGTCAGACAGAGAAGGTGTCAGTTGTTAATATTAGTGAAAGGGTTGGTTTACCTAAAAATAACACAGATTACATACAAACTTTTTTTCACCTTATTTTATGTTCATGCTGATGCTGATTCATTTTTATGTGCCAAAATCTGAGTGAGGGTGAGATTATTAAAAGCCCAAACACAGTCGGTATTACTCAGTAATAACTAACATAATGATGTTGTTTTTTGGGTTTATCTGTATTTGTAGCCCTTCTGTTTGATTTTGTAAGTCATCCTCCTTGTTATTCATTCAGCTTTAAATAAACAGATTTAACTATAGAAAAGAGATTTAACATCAAGCGTTACACGGCAGTCGTACCATGGTCTCCTACGATGATGACGTTGACGCAGCGATGCAGGTTCATCTGCTTTAGACCGTTCATCAGCTGACCAATGATGTTATCCATCTCCCTCAGAGGGTTATCCAACTGTAGACAAGAGAAACTAGAATTAGCACCTTGGGGTTGTATGCCTCTGCAAACCACACAAGTTGCAGTTACAGTTTACATCCATGTCTGTGAACACATAAATTCTTCACATCGTCACCCTGATAGCACAGAGGATCTTCGGTCATTGCCACCAATTCAATATCTGACCAAATGTCTCCCCTTCTGCTTCTGAGATGTGACGCTGAGTAATGGCCAAAAACTTATTTTATGAGGTCACACTGGCCTTGACCTTCAACCACCAAAATCTAATCAGTTCATTCTTCAGTCCAAGTTGACCTTTGAGCCAAATTTAAGGAAACTCCTTCACAGCCTTCTTCAGATATCATGTTCACGAGAGTGAGACAGTCCCAAGGTCAGAGCAATCTTTGACCACCAAATTCTAATCAGTTCATTGAGTCCAAAAGGACGTTTTTGAAGAAAGGAATGAGATGTTTAAGAGAATGAGATGGACACAAGGTCATTCCTAATAAAGAATTTCAAACAAGGTCACAGTGACCTTTGACTACCAAAATCAAATCAATTCATCGTTGAGTCCGAGTGGACATTTGTGCCACATTTGATTAAATTGGCTAAAGATATGTTTAAGATATTGCATTCATCAGACTGGAACGGGCGGAAGGACAGACAGACATACAGATGGACGGATGGATGAGTGGACGGACAATCTGAAAACATGATGCCTCCACTTACGGCTATCGCCGGCACAGAAGCATAAAAACAGGATAAATAAAGAAATAACCGAGATGTTTATTTTTTTCACTTCTCAACCCACAGGTGTCACACTCACCTCATTGCTGAGCGGACCCAGACGATGTCCGAAGGTATCAGGCTGCTCCGAGTGAACGGCGTAAACGTACGGTCTGAGGATAGACAACACAGACAATTTATTTATGATTTTTCATTCAAAAATCATCCAGGTGTGAGACCATTTTGAACAAGATTAAACCTTTTGCTGAGTTTGTTGTTTCTGGTGTAAGCATCTCACCTCATCTCACACTGAACTGAGAAACAAAAACACCTACTAACCCTCTGCTTCACTGCACTATAAAAACACTTATCAGCTCATGAGCCCTTCGCTGACCCAGCATCTACTCAACACTAAAATAACCTTCATCTTCAAGGCTTGAAAAGACACTACTGACTTAACATAAAACATACAGCATTTCTTATATAAATCTATTTGAGACTAACAAATCATTCCTGAGATCTTTGACATAAAGTAAAAGTCCAAGTTGTATTTATAGGTCATCTTGCCTTGGGTTCACTCAAGCTGGGATACAGCAATCTGCAACTTAAAGCAAATGTGAGCCAGGGGCGAAAATGGCCACCTTCCCTACTTCATACCCCCTACAACCCTGGGACTGTCTGCTGTAAGTCAAGTCCCAAGAATGGAAAGACATACCTCTCAGCATCAGGCAGATGCAGCCAGCCCAGGATGGTCAAAATCCTCCTCTCCAGAGGAATCACCCTGGAAACAAAACATGGTGAATGATGATGAAGAAGTAGGAAAAATGAAATTATTTTAGTTATTTATTTTTTTTAGTTATTATTATTAATTACACATCTTTCACAAGACTTCCTAGGTTCATAGAACCACCCGTCTTTATGAACAAAAAGGGGGAAAGGGGGGAGATGATCTATCTTTAAAACTGTCTGTGTGCAACATGTCCTCTGACAAACACAAACACATTTAGTGCAATAAATATAAGCCTAATTGCAATCAATATCAGTAATATTAATATATAAAATCCAGTCTGATGTCTGTCTTTTACCACTCAACCTTCAGCGTTTTTTTGTTGTTGTTTTTTTCAGCGCTTGAACAGGCTGGTGTTTGAGTCTCCAATGGTCTCTGTTGTGACGGAGTGTGCGAGGATATTGTTCTGTGTCTGTGCATGTTTGAATCCATTGTCAGTCAGTCTCAGGATGTTGCCCTCGTGATCATTATGTCATCGATATGCAAATGTTTTCTGAAACCAATCTGTCTGTGCTGTCATTCAGCTGAAGTAAGGAGAAAAGCCTCTTTATGTGTTTAACTGATGCCAAGCAAAGGTAAACTGATTCTCAGCGAAAACATATTTCTATCACTGCTTGTTTACTTTGGTAATGACATCATGAAATAAACTGGGAAATTGGAAGTAAAAACTCTGTTTAAACCAATCAACTTTAAAATAATCATATTGAAACAATTAAAAATAATCATTGATTGATTGATTGTAGACTATTTTTTTTGGCATTTCAAAGTGCAGAAAACAGACTGAGACTGCTTAAGTGGACTGAAAATCAGTGTCCTCATCAGTGTAAACATGAGATTTTGGCTGGTTTTAAAGTATCTCTCTGTACACTACATTTGTTTCAGACACCTACAAATTGAAGTTTAAAAGGCCATTGATTTAGCTCCCTTAAATTTTTTAAATTTGCTCAGACCAAACTCTGTAATCATGTATATAACATTTTTGTCAGTGTGTAAACAGGCTTGGATTCTCCAACATTTGAAGTGTTATTATCATAAGCAGATTTTTAACTCGTGAGCTACAATACAAGACTTAATGCAGAAGGGTGACTTTGTTATTTTTCAACTAGTACAGAATTTTCCTATGGATGTGTCTAAGTGACGAGTGGAAACAACAATTCAGTATTGAGTGAGGGCGCTCTAGATTGTCAAGGGCCATGTCATAGTTTCAGCCTCCATGCGTCTCAAGGATCTGCATGTCTGTGAGAGTCCACATGACATAATTGTCATCATCCACCCATGTCCTCCACACCCCTGTGCAGAAATCCGTATGCAGTCCATTTTTTGTGACCACACAGACTTAATGTGTAGCGTGCCAGTTGCGCATGCTCCATTCTCTGGTTCCACACAAACACTGTGGTTGAGTCAGCCACAGCCACTGCACCACAGAAACTCCCAGCCATTCTGTTTATTACTGGTGGCTGATGCGGGCCCCTAATAATAGTAATATAAATAGAAGTCTGGGCACGGCTGAGTGACCGCACCTGTCCACGGTGGAGAGTATGTACAAGCCTTGATGAGCAATTGTGCATCGTGAATGTAGGTCTACCAAAGTTTGTTTTTGCCACCAACAGGCTCAGATTATTATTATAAATGTCTGATTACATCACAGATTGAGATCATTTTGTTGAAGAGTAGAATTCTTTAAGTTCAACCAGAAACAGCCCTAAAATTGCTATCACCAAACCCACCAGACTTCATTTACAGTAATGTTATCTTCATAAAACACACTTCAGTCAAAGTACACAGACACAAAATAAAAAAATAACAAAAACTAACTTTGTTCATCTTTTCAGTGTTCCAACAATCACCAACTCTGGTTTGGTTGAAATTAACTATTTTTTCACCCAGTAGATGTGAAACCATGCTGGCTCTAAACACTGTAAAATCACTGTTTATTTAAATGAAGTCTGGTGGGTTTGCCAAGCGATTTCAGGTTTCTGGTTAAACAAAAGGAATCTTATACTTTAGCGAAAGGTCGATCTCTGTAGGGATCCTTTCCATATCCTTCCCATAATGTTGACCAGTTGTTATTTTTTTTCAAATGTCTCCATTAGTCACTCAGACACAAAAACATGGGATAATGTGGTCCAAGTTGAAAAATACCAAAGTTACCATTGAAGGTCCACCAATAACACAACAGAACAGGATCTACGATGACAACTCCACCAAGTATACATCATATATTATGCACTACTGTATACCATCAATTATATATTGGAAATTCAGCTCTGAGAAAAAAAATTTGCAGTGGATACTGACATCATAAACACACAATAACCCATAAAAATAACAATAATAATATCAGTATCCACAGCCGTTTTAAGGTTTGTAAGTTACCAGTGCAGTGCAGCCTTCAGTGTCTGAAGCTATTGAAAAATATTCCAGTATACTAACTTAAGTACCAAGGCCAGAAGAAAGTGGCTGCTTTCACTCCTTGCTCCTTTGCTGTGATCCAGATCTGTAAAAGAAAAAGTGAAGGGGAATATCAGAATGTCCCACTTATACTGTCTTATGTGTGTCCTTAGCACACTACTTATGCAATGCCTCACATTTTCTCCTGAGATCAGAATGCTGCAAATGAATTCCCTACTACTAGCTAACTGCATAGAGTACTTCCTGTACTTCTGTTTTGCACTAACAGGGAATGATGCATTTTTAGCTAAATGTCAGTTTTTCTTTCTGAGTCCAGATGGGTATAGATATACAGTAGGCTCAGGGTGTGTTTACCTTAGCATAGCTTAGCACCAAGACTGAAGGCAGGGAAGACATGCTCGCTTACCTCCATCAAAAGCAGTGTTCTCTGCATGTTGTATTTGTTAGCTAGCAGGGTAGTCACCAGTCAGTTTAACTGGATTTAGCTCCTAGTATTGTGAGGCTTTTCTCACTGGTTAGTTATTTTGTCTGACCTGGCTCTCTGTCCGTGTCTCCATCCCCTCTTCACTTTCCCCAGCCGTGTTCTCTCCTCTGACTCCCCAGATCTGCCATCTTTGAACCACCCATAGATGCCCTCAGACTGTCTTGCTACTCCTGGTCACCTGATGTCCCCTCCCACTGACACACCTGTTTCCATTTTCATCATCATCAGCCCTGCAGACATATACCAACACATTCCCACTCGCTCCAAGTCTGATTGTCTTATGCCTACCACAAACTGAAAGACTTTATAAAGACTTTTATAAGACTGAAGTGTTACGTCCTCTCACATCTGAAGACAAGAGTTTTTAGTCAGACACTATAGGATTTTGCAAAGATTGGGAATCTTGTGTCACTATTTGCAAGACTACACTTAGATAACTTCTGACAAACACATGCATAGATAGTTGCCCTTTTGGCCTCTGACTAGATAAGTGCCTTTTTTTGTTATTTTGTCATTCTAATTTTAGTCTTTGAATTCAGCCCAAAGAATGAACTCTTAATTAAAAGCTTATTGTAGCCACCACCAACTGCATTTGAGTTTTAATTCTGCAAGACGCAAGAGCCCCTGCCCCTCCCAATTCAACTTCCCTTGTCACAGATAATCCACTCATATCAAGCACAAATCAGGAGGAGGAGAGGACGAGTGGAGCTGCAGCCATTCTTTAACAATATAGCATAGTGCTGGGATATGAGATCATTTCCCATCCTCTTCCTGGTGGAAAACATTACACTAAACTCCTTTTAGGAAATGTGACATATTAACAACTCCCTGCATGTCTACAAAAATAGAAAGTGTCATATGTCAACAGTCTCCTTTTCAATTCAGAATCAATATTATCCGCAAAGATAAACTGTATTTGTGTACAAACTTTACAGTTGGATTCAGTGTTTCAATGGGAATGAGAGGAGAACTGTTTCAAATATTAATATCTCTCACTGTTTCGAAAATTAAGATCTCTTAGTCAAATAAGCGCTCCTTGGTGGATCAAATACATGCTGAGTTAAACACCAACTCTTGTTCACTCCACAACTCCATCAATTATTCCTTATTTTCTACTGTCCATGATAACTAAGACTAATTCACGTTCTCACACCCCTCACACCCCTCCATGTTTATTCAAACTGTATGGTTTGCCAAAATGAACAATGCAAGTATAGTACACGATGACCAGCGCTATTTGTCCCTCTATTAGCAAGTGTTGCATTTATCTTGCAAGTGTACTCTTCTTCAGCGTTTTGTTTAGTTCCTGGATTTTTCCTGCATGTACATTATTACCAATCAAGAGCAGCTTTCTCGCACACAGCATTTGATGTGGTCCGCTTTTAAATGCTGCGGTGAGAACACAAACCTCCTCTAGGCAATTATGACACTTGATAACAAAATTAGTCCCTGATTTGGACCAAAGCAAGAAAACTCTAGGTCTGAGAGCACCCTTACAACCATCTTACACCAAGCGACTGAGATCACGTGAATGCACACCAACTGAGTTAAACTTTGTGGTGCACAAGGTTTTTAAATAAGGTATTATTTAAAGTTAGTGTCAGCATTTTGCTAACGTTTTGTGCTAAGCCAGGCCAAACATGTCCTGTGTACTAAATTCAGATGCAAAAATTGACATCAGTCTTCTCATCTGATTCAGGGAAAGATGGCAAACAATAACATTTTCCAAAATTCATTGTGGGTTTATTGAAATGGCAAAATGTACATCTGAAACATCTTGTACATCTGGCCTTTTTTTAAAATTACTGATTGCATATGGTAAAATTATTGTGCAAATACGATAATTACGGTACATGTGGCAACACTGAGTGACGTAACTGATGGCTAACCAGTGCAAGTCTGAATTGATTCCTGTTACAAACTGGTGTATAGAGTTTACTCACAGGCTGTCCACCCCACCAGCGGTGGTTCAGTTTCTCTCTGGTGCGCAGGCTGAAGGTGGCATTAAACACCGGGTCGTGCATCGTGTTCCCCACAATCCCATGAGACTCTGGGTACAGACCCTGCAGAGAGATCGTACAGAGCGATGTCTCTACAGTACATTAATGTGGCTATCTTACAAACATAGCAGTGCATATTTACAGCTCTGCTTTACTGTACCATCTGATGTTACATAATAGAGGTATAAACCAGTTATCAAGACTTTACCCAGCATCACTTACTGTGGCTAGAGTGTATAAATTTGGGAATGTCTTTGATGGGTAGATTGGTCGCATGTAGGGTGAAGATGTACCACACTCTCCTAGGAGGAAACAAATGCATTAAATTTATAAAACATACTTAAAGCACTCAATTAAAATTAGCAATGTTGTCTGCAGCTGACCCAAATCTTGACTTGTGCAACTGTAAGCAAGACAAGGTAACGTTCATTATACAGCACATTTGAAAAGCAAAGACTGAGCAGAGAAGAACAGAGAAAGCTAGAGGCACAGTTGGTCCCAGCTCTACTCAGGGACATTCGTACAGTAAGTGCCAATATCCTTGTGGCCTGGCCAGACAGATATCAGTGAGAGTTTGCTGTATTTTGTATATAATTAGTTGTGCTATCTGGACTTGATGTGCTTTAATCAGGCTGCATAGACAGAGGATGATTCTAATGCTGTTGAGGAGGAAGGGGAAATGGGTGGCGCAGGAAGTAAAATAGGTTGGATTTGAATTGTTGAGGCATATTCCATCTGCTCTAAAAAGATGTCCATGGTCCAAGAAAAAGATTAAATTGTTAATTGAGTGTGATTAGACGGTACACGCAGTTAGAAGCCAGGTGTTTGATGCCAACAACGCTTTTCTGAGAGTGTACAAGTGCACGTCACTTATGAGTTTTAGTGGATATAATGACGGTTATATTATTACAATGTTAATAATTATAACAATGATGATAGTAGTGTTAGTTATAATAATATTATTTATAGTTAAAGAAAGAATAATAATAATAATAATAATAATTATAATAATAATTATAACAGTAATAGTACTGGCAATAATAATAATAACAATAATTACTGTATTAAAAATAATGATAGTAAATAGTAGTAGTAGTAATATCAATAATGATGATGCCAACTGTACTTCTTGTAAAAATAATAATGATGATAACAACAGTCTGGAGGAAGAGTGGAGGGGGAGGATGGAAGAGGCAAATTTTTAATAAAACTGAGTAAATTTGTAGGATGCCTTGGGCCCCTGCACAGCCACGCGGGACCAGCCCACGGTCACCCACACCCTCCAATGCTCCCGACTATCTCCTCCATGATGTGACACACACCCTTGTCCTATATCTTTATCTGTGTTTTTGTTGTTGTTGTTTTGTGTGTGTATGTGATACAGAGGACCACTTACAAATACTGCAGTGTTCAAGGAGCTGAGTGTTTTCAACGAAAAGTCGGTAAAGTCTCATTTCAGTATCTCTGATTGTCATAGGTTGCTATGTGCACTGTTTGTCACAGCTGGGCGTGCATCCAGAATTTGTTTTTTTGTTTTTTGTCAAAAACCATACCTTTCATAAAGCTGTATATTTTGTTGCTCAGTGCTCCTATCTTTTACATCTCTTACAGCAAATCCCCCACAATCAGAGTTTGGGGCCAGGTCGTTTGCTTTCCCTATAGTCTTTCAGAATGAGTCTCAGTGCTTTGCCTTGTGTGGATAAGAGGTTATCCAGGTCATCTGACATAGATCCAGGGTCTTGCAGCAATGTTGCAAATCTGTTCCCAGTTTGGACACTTTGTTGCTGTGGAGGTTTGTTGCCAACTCCTCCATCCATCAAGAGTTCAAGTCATAATCTGAGCTTCATGGGGTCTCTAAATTAAGTTATTTTAAGGGCGAAAATAAATACATAATTATCAGCCGTCACAGTTGCACTTTCCATGAGAGACAGAGAGACTCCACTGCTCATTGCATGGTCCATGAACAGTTGTATCAAGTAAACAATTGCAACATTCAATATTACGATAACGTTGGCTAATGGCCTACTTGTAGTGGCTTCTTCTTACAAATGGGTTCTTCACTGCTCATGCAGTCTAAACAGGCATAGGGTGCGTTCTTCAATGGTCAGTCCAAGCTCCAGGGCGGATTCTGACAGAAACTGTAAATTTGAAGTGCTATGTTCAAATACATCACACTCTCAGAGCAGCAGAATGTACCCTGGGCAATCAGTCTGAGGACACAGAGCAGCAGAGCACCTGCTGCAGTGAATATGCTTAACTTTAGGGCTTTAACCAGCGATTATTTTCAATATTGATTAACCTGCTGATTATTCTCACGATTAATCCATTAATTACTTGATTACTATTATTAATTACTATTCTATCAAATGTCAAAAATGTATGAAAAATGCTCATTACGATTTCCCAGAGCCCAAAGCGTCTTCAAATTGCTTCTTTTGTTTAGGCAACAGTCCAACTCCCAAAAACATTGACCATCATAAATGATGAAGAAAAACAGCAGATTCTCACATTTAAGAAGCTGGAACCAGCAAATGGTTGACACTTTTGCTTGAAAAATGGCAGAAACAATATCGGATCAGTATCGGCTGCCAATATTAGCAAAAAACATGCATCGGCATCGAATCGGACGGCATGGAAAAATGCCGATCCAAGAACTCCGATCCAGTTTTTCACAGACTCCGATCCAGGTTTTCCGGACAGCCCTGCGCTCCGCAATTCAAGCAGTCCATTCCAAAACTCAAGGCTGTAATATCGGTATCGGATCGGAAGTGAAAAAGCTGGATCGGGACATCCCTAGAAACAATGAATCAGTTATCAAAGTAGTCAGTGATTAATTTTCTTTCAATTGACTAATTGCAGCTCTACTAAACCGTTCAATAATTCATATAGAAATACAATGCTTTAGAACAGCAGCACTCTCATTTTAGTCTAGAGCAGTGATTCCCAACTGGTCCAGCCACGGGTTCCAGTTTTCTCCTTAAAGTCCCCAAAGTCTAACATATTCAGCGTCATACTTGCATTTGACCATGTCGTTGAGCTAGTTTCCTGTCTCTCTTAAGTAGCTGTCTGTTATTCACTCACTCTACAACAGGAAACAGCACTTCAAAGTTATTTTAAGCTTTTGCACACTATGGTGGCTTGGTGATGCAGCTCTATCATCTTCCTGTTGCGGTCCGGGAGGCAGACACCGTCTCCACATTTAAGACTAGACTTAAGACTTTCCTCTTTGATAAAGCTTATAGTTAGGGCTGGCTGAGGCTTGCCTTGTACCAGGCCCTAGTTAGGCTGACTTAGGCCTAGTCTGCCGGGGGACCCCCCTATAATACACCGGGCACCTTCTCTCCCTCTCTCTCTCTCTCTCTCTCTCTCTCTCTCTCTCTCTCTCTCTCTCTCTCTGTCCTGTTACTGCATCTTGCTAACTCAGCCGTACTGCATGTCACTAACTCTGCATCCTGCCAGATGCCTCCTGCTTCTGCTGTTATCATTAGTCATACTTCTACTGTTATTATACACATATGATTATTGTCATATATGTATACTATCTACTACTACTACTACTCTGTCTCTGTCTCTCTTTCTGTCTCATTGTGTCATATGGATTACTATTAATTTATCATGTTAATCTGTTCTGTACGACATCTATTGCACGTCTGTCCGTCCTGGAAGAGGGATCCCTCCTCAGTTGCTCTTCCTGAGGTTTCTACTGTTTTTTCCCCCGTTAAAGGGGTTTTTGGGGAGTTTTTCCTTATCCGCTGTGAGGGTCCTAAGGACAGAGGGATAACGTATGCTGTAAAGCCCTGTGAAGCAAATTGTGATTTGTGATATTGGGCTTTATAAATAAAATAGATTCATTGTTTGATATTGTCATTCACGTAGAATACGGTGCATAGTTCTTTTGGTAATTGATCTTGTGAGTAATGGTCATTACATTCAATTTTTTTGTTTGTGTGCTTAAAATAACAATTGTGGGTTATGTATTAAGTAGATGCATGTTTTAACTGCTTTCACGGAAGCTCAGAGCCCTTACTTACCGGAGTTCAGCTCCCTCTGGCTCTCACCTAACTTGAAAACCAGCTTCCATCCTCATAAGCACAGGGGTTGCACAGTATTGCAGACCAAGCCAACAGCTTTGGAAATCTCATCCTCTCATTTCCCAGGGAAATTATTAATTTCTAGGCTTTGCACCAAGAGAGTTCCAGAGAGGACGACAACTTGCAGATTTATTTCCGAAAAGACAACCCTTCTTTTTCTAAGTAGTCTTGCTTTTGTCAGTTAGCTATGTGTTAGTCGTTCACTGTTTTGAGTCCATATTTAAGTGGGCTGTACAATATGCACGAGAGCTTCTCTATGATTCACACAGTTACACAGATCATGACCTCTACAATCACTACATTCAGGAGATGAAATACAAGAGAAAGTAGAACACCTACTGAGTTTATGTATGTTGGGGATGACAGAGCTGCCCTTCTTCAGGTAGGAGGCTCTGAACCCGTCAACAGACAGCATGATGAGGGGAGGACGGATGAAGCTGAGCAGAACAAGGAAAAATAAACAGAATTCACAGGTGGTATTAATACCATGTGAAAAGATTTTTAAGAGAAAGATTATTAAGCTTGACTGGATCCTATTGAAGTGCTCTTAAAAGGTGGTAAAGGACTGATTTTTCTAATATTTGCGAATTCAGACTTACACTTTTCAAGCTTAAAAATCCCTATAGTTTTACCCACCTGCTGTAAAATAAAACAGAAACTAAATATGCATGTATAGTATCAGTATACACACTCTTGTGCTGAACAGTTTCATGTCAGTTTCAGACTCACCCTGCAGGACATTCAGCAGTCTTGATCTCCTCACATTCTCCATGCACCCATGAAGTCTCACCTCACGTGGAAACAACAGCACAGAGTCATCACCTACTTTCATGCACATTAATTCTCAAGTTGTGTATGATGCTATGTACAGACACATCATGATAAGTACCTTTACATAGTGACTTGTAGTTGGAGCAGCAGTCTCCTTTCTCCAGACAGTCATCTGAGCAGCGACAGGCGTGGTTCTCATTCCTCTCCTCCCCGCAGCGATCCTGCGTGCACTCAAATCCTCCCGCTGAGACACAGGAACGAGGAAAGTCAATACATCACTTCATCACAGTCACCTCACTGCTTTAAACAATACAGTGATGCTTAAAATCCATATGACAAAAATCACAAATGAAAACATTAAACTGTGAGCAAATTAAGTCTGTAACAACTTTCCAATTATAAGCCAATCAGGCGTTGTAAAATCCCAAGTAGCTTGTGGTTGTTGAATCCACTTGGGAGATTTAGTTTAGTGTTGGAAAATGTCCCAGTGTTGTTTGCTTAATGTTTTCAAGATGAAACTGTGGTTACACTCTCTTCGCCTGGCCAAGGTCTAAATTAGCATCAGATGAAAATTGGCATTTTGGCTAACTCCAGGACAGCTGCCCTTTGTTCATGTTGCCTCAGCTGCAGCAGAGAGCTCTTATCATGTTTTGTACACTGAGCTTTACTGAGCACTGGAGCTACTGTAGTACCACTGTACAGTAATGCAAACAAATTAAGTAGAAAATTTACAGTATCACTATACTACTGCTTACTGTTACTATTATAAAAAACAGCACCATCAATACATGTGTGAATCTGTTTAAATATGTCTACAAAATGTGGAGATAAACCTGCTGCACTGGGTGACATGTTTACTTTATATCGTGGTCAACTAAGGCAAATGCACTCAAACAGCCCAAAACATTTCCATTAGTGGAAACATGCGTCAGCTTCAAAAACACACACACACAAATAAAAACACAACGGGGGGCAGTATTTGCCTAGTTCCCCAGTGCCAAGTGTTGCTCCTAGTGATGAAATTCTAAGGAAATTCTTTGAAATATGATGTTTTCTAAGAATTTCCCCTTACAGTTAAGACTAGGTCCTGGTACAGATAAAAGTTACTTTTAGAAGGATTTAGAGTGAGTTAATGAAACGCCACAGATTAGATGGTGCTGGAATGTTTGTGGTCAATCTCCGTAGAGATGCATTACCATCTCCCACCCAAAGCAATTACACTATAACGCCAGAAATTACAGTGATTACTACACAGAGATATTTGGCAACTGGAAAATGCAGCAGTGATGATTTAGGTCTGTCTCAACCTTCCATCAGCAGTGATCACACAAACAATTTCAACGCTTTCACAAGCTCATATTGTAATGCGGTTCATTTCATTTACGCTGTCCACACCTTGCAGGCTCACAAAAGGACAACCAGTCACATCTGTAAAATCAAAATTGGGTATAACTGTTTAAATGTACTCAAGTATTTGATTACTCAAACAGCAAACTTACGCGTTAGGTTACTCGTTACTGCAAAAAATAATCAAAGTACTCTAGCACGTTACTTTTTAACAAATCAGTTACTTCCGTTACTTTTAGAACGCTGGTCCTTCAGCTCCGAAACAGCAACGACTGTCTTTTGGTTTTAATAACAGATAACGTTAAACCTATCAGTGTAAAAGAAGCCACGAAGCTTGTGGCTCGCTATGTGGCTAGCTATGTATACGGTGGAGTCTAAATAGGTTGAGGAGGACTCGCTGACAGACAGGTCAGACTCAGGACTTACATTATGCCTGTTACACACTACACGACTTTTCTGCACATTCTGAAAGTCATTATGTCACATTACACGATTGTGGAGTCATAAAATCGTGCCGTGACTTGGCCGACAGACATGACACACTACACGCTGGTACTCACCAATTATCCCCGGTCGTCTTTCACAGCGTGTGTGATGTCATTGGGTTATTCTTGTCCTATTTTTATTACTTTTACTATTATTTGAGTCACTGTGTCTGTTCATGTGCCAGCCGACATGTTGTTGTAGTAACGTAAAGTGTCAGCAGATGGCAGGAGCTACATTTGAAGTACTGTAGGCAAACATTCAAGCTACTGTATCCTCCACAACAAGTTCCTACAAATGTTTTACAATAAAAGCCTATTTAGAAAATGAAGGCATTCTCTCAGCCAAGGTTATAAGGGGCTTTTAATTTGAAACAAATTCAGGAGGTGTTGAGTTTAAAATGACGGCGCAAGTGTTAACTTTATAAAGACAACGGAGCGGATAAAAAGTAAATATATAAACACACAGAGGGATTAATAAATAACGGACCATCTATAATGTAGTCTGTTTCAAATGAAGCTGGGAGCCTCTGCAGTTGTGGTGAGTAAAAGCCCCGCCGCTATTTGTTAATGTTATTACTTTATGTCCAACCGTGAGGATGTGCCATTGTTTGCTAGCTTGATGCTAATGACAGTAACGTTAACTCAGCGGGTTGACAAAGTGCAGACAAAGTTCACACCATCATTTCCCCCTTTTACTCTGTGTACTAACATCCCTAGAGGAAACATTGTTGTCATACAGTTGTCTACGGCAGCAGATCGCTCTGTATTTCTACTGGTCAAAGTGACGGCTGTGATGGGAGGATTGGAGCTCAGTGAAGGGCAAGTGGTCCATAACTTTAATTTTGGAGACAAAAAAATGTAGGCTTAGCACCCTGTGGTCCATTGCCCAATAGGAAATGTAGAATACTCAAAAGTACTTTAAAAGTGCTTGAGTTACTTTTCTCAGTGAGTAACGTTGGAAGTACTTTGAAAGTAACTGAGTTACTTTACTCAGGGAGTAACGCAGTAAAGTAACTGGTTACTTGAAAAAAAAGTAACGCAGTAGAGTGCTTTGATTACTTTTAAAGTAACCCTTACCCAACCACACCTCCTCAGTAAGGTAAAAGTTTCTGTTCCTTCCAGAGAACTTTGCTAATTCACTCCAAAAAACTAACTCCTTATTGAAATTTTAGATTTAGCCCTAGCATTTTGCAATATGACAAAATAGCAACAGATTTTGTTTTATGTTACAAATTATATTATGTTACAAAGAGTGTCTTCCAGCCTAGAACACATGAACGCACCTTCCAGCTGCAAAAAAATGTAATTCACGCAGTGATTCGCACTTGGAATCGCCACTGCTTAATGTGTTTTGAGTGTACCACATTGTTGGTTTTGAGCTTTCCAGTGACTTTGTTGACAATAAGAAAAAGATGAAATAACAGCCAGCATTATCATTGAAGATATAAGTAAATAGACTACAACAAAAACTTTATCACAAAAAGCTGTTTTTGTGAGATCCTATCAAACAGGACAGGACAGGACAGCCTCCTCGTTGGAGATAATATGTGGAAGACAAAACCAGTGGTTAAGGCAGGGTAACATCATACTGACCTGTTTTCAGGCAGTGCTGGTCAAAGTCAGAGCAGCAGCTGTAGTAGGTTTTACACAGATTGTCACATCTGCATCCTGGAGGTTTGGCCTCCTCCAGCTCAAAGCACCTCCCCTTGCAGGAGCCCGCTGAGCTGACCCACTCTGAGACGACTGGAGAGAAGAGAGGGGCACAGTTAGACACAACTGCTGCAAACATACTTTATGTACACAAAGTATTCATGCGGGGTAAAGGCCATTAACTACAAACAGCACACACTGCATATAACTACCAGCTGTTTTATAAAGCACTCCGCAGGAAGCATATAGTTTCAGTTCAGTTTAATAAACGATAAAACAAACAGAGAGCAGAATAATAATCTTTCTGTTCTGTCAAGGTTTCATTATAGTAGCACATGTTGGGACTGTTTTGTTTTGTTTCTGTTTTTTGTTTGTATCTGAACTTTGAGTCCTGGCTGCCAAACTGTGAGGGTTTTTATTTAATGCCTCAAACAAATGAATTCATCTGATCCTTTTTCCACATCTGCGTTTGCTTTTTGGTCGTTTCCTTGATTGGGTTTCATTCTACTTCAACATAAGTCATTAATGCAGTGGTTTTCTGCAGCATATTGCTAATTCTAAGATGTCAGAGCATCAATGGATGCACCAAAATGATCTCTGCTTGCAAATGTAGCTCCAAATAATAATAAAACAATAAAATAAAGCAACTAAATTTCACTGTAATAGTTTTAAGTCTATAGGTTGTACGACATAATATAGTTTTAATGGCAATGTGAAACACACTGAAACCAATGGATGCCTGGACAGAACAAAATATATCCACTCTTGTAAATGATTGGCAATAACATTAAGCATTCTCACATTTTAGGACTACAACACGTAAACCACCAGTTTGATCATTTGAAGCATGCATAATCAGCTTTTTGTTTTTAAAACAGCTGATTTTTTTCACTTGTCTTGAATCAAACATGGAGGCTGTTCTCACCTTTAGTGTGAGGTGGGTTGTCTCCTCCATCTGCAGGTCTACTAGCGTGAAAAACATAAGCTCTGCTGACATCAGTTCCCCACAGACAGAACGCAACCACTACCTGCAGAAAAACCACAGACCGCACATTACAAAAACATACATTAAATGATCGTTTGTAGTCTCCAATAAGCAAAATCTCCTGTAGGTTAAAGGTCAGGATCAGCAGCAGCTCTGGGGCAATTAGCACCTCTGCAGAGTGCCCTCTCTCCTGTATAATGGCATTAGATGTCACTCGGCTTGTGGTGGTGCTCAAAGCACTAAAAAAATACATTTGAAAAACTCTTTCATTTTCTTTGCAACTGTTTCACGGTACAGAAGGAAGCACACCAACTACTCATGGATGAGAGGCTTGTGACAGGGCAAGATATAAACAATACTGGTGTCCTCTCTGACTGAGCTGTAATGTTAGCTAGTTCAGTGATGCTTGGTGAGCTAGCAGATGCACTCTCCACTATACTGCAGAGAGGGCATACAGTCCAGTCGAGTTTGGTACGCTTTTCTTCTGTTTCCACTGTGAAAAGTTGTGGATGGTACCAACAGAACCGTTCTGTACCGCCCCCATTTTTGGTCCCCCCTCTGTTGGGTACCTAGCACACAGATCTGGTACTAAAAGGTGGAGCTGTGAACACTGCAGTCTATTGATTGGTCACTCTGCTAAGGGTTGAGCTGTGGCTTGTTTTGAGGCTCATGTAACCACTGTTCATACCATAGAGAGTTTTATTAGTAAACTGTAACTATAAAATGAAAGGATGTTTTGCTGCCTCTTGCAGCAGCTGGAGTCGAAGAAAGAAGTAACTTAATTCAGTGGGCCGACTGCCGGCAACTTTTAAGGTGGAACGTTTACTTGTAATGTTGCTCAGTGCATGAGGTGATGACACTATAACTTTAGTTTTTAAATGACATACACTTTTAGTAATGGGTGGATCTTCAAGCGTTTATGTATTTTAATTTCGATCTGGTTATGTACTGTAAACGGCATATATTCTAATCCTCACTCAGAGAAAAAAAAAAGCACAATAGCAACAATAAACCCCTGAGCTTGTCAAGCTTAAATATCCCATGAAGAGAGACTCTCACTGCAGCCTGTTCTATTTTGTTCTGAAAATGTTACTTTTGGTTCCAAAACCATACCTAAAGTGTTTGGTGGAAACAGGGCTTAACACTCTGCAACTCCCTTTCTGTTGTTATTGGCAATGCCTCATCATCATCATCTGCCCATCTCTCCTGTGGTGTCCCACAAACATTCAGTTTCACTGTTATGCTGACGAGACCCAGCTTTATGTCCCACTTAAATCCTCTAACCCCAGTTGCCTTGCTTCCCTCACGGCCTGTCTTGTCGACATTCAATGCTGGATGTCCCAAAACTTCCTTCAACTCAACACTGACAAATCAGAGGTTCTTTTGTTTGGCCCCCTCAGTTCCAGATCCCATTTTCAAAACAGTCTTGGCTCTCTGGCTGTGAATGTCAAAGATGTTGCAAGAAATCTCTGTGTTTTATTTGATTCTAATCTTTGTTTTGAGGCCTATATTTAGAAAACCGTGCAATCTTGTTGTATGCACCTAAGAAACATTTCTAAAATTAGATTGTTTTTATCTTTCCATAACCTCAACAAAATTGTAAATGCCCTTGGGTCCTCCCGCTTAGACTACTGCAACGCCCTCTACACCTGTCTTAGCCAGAGTTGTCTCCACCGTCTGTAGTTGGTGCAAAACGCTGCTGCCAGACTGATCACTGGTTCAAGGAGATTTGAGCACATAACTCCAGTTTTAGCTGCACTTTACTGGCTGCCAGTTAAATTTGGAATCGATTTTAAAATTTTATTGTTAACTTTTAAAGCTCTCCATGACCTAGTTCCTGGCTACATCATGGAGCTTTTAATTCCCTACAAGTCAGCCGGTAATTTGAGGTCCTCAAATATGACTCTAATGGTTATACCTAGGACTAGGGTTGTGACTAAAGGAGACAGGGCCTTTGCCATCTATGCGCCCCGATTATGGAACAATCTTCCTGAGGACAAGTAAGCCAGCTCCTCATCTAATTTTAAATCTCTTCAAAAAACGTATTTTTATAAAAAGGCTTTTTATTCTTGCTAATGGCAGCAGTCTAGTACATCTATGCTCTTGTTCTCTTTTCTCCTTCTGTTTTTATTGATTCATTCATTATTGTTGTTACGTTGTTTTTATTGTTGTTTTACTATGTTATTGTCACTGCATTTTTTATGCCTTGTGCATGCACCTTGTAACTTTGTTAAGAAAGGTGCAATACAAATAAAGTGTATCATTTTTATCATTATTATTATTATTATTATTATTATTATTATTATATAACTCGGACCAAAACGACCTAGAGTGATAAACAGAGCTACAGGTAAGAGGGGAAAATGACATTTTGATTTAAAGGAAACTGTCCCTTTAATGAGAGAATTTTCCAAAATAGTGTCTGTAACGGTGGTCACTGTGCTACCTTGTTGCCCTTACTAGGAGTTTGTTTTCTTAACCTCTTAGACACAATCATGTTCACATCTCAAGAGAGGGGTCAGAGGTCAACAAGCAGACAGGAATGGCAACCCTTGGGAAAGCTGAGTGTGTTGTGATTCCACTCCTTGTTTAGCTCAGAGAGAGGAACCCGGCACTGACACACTACAGATAAAAATTTACATAACATGCTGCACAGAGCTGATTAAGATGTTCACAGCAGCATCATACTAAACAGCTCTACAGAGCCAGACCCAAGGTGTAACTGTGAAATCAACATATACCAGCAAGATTACTTTTCCGAGGTCATCATTCATGAGATGTCAAAATATATCAACAAGTCTCAGTGATGTCAGAACAGAACCTTCTGGGTAGAAAATATAGATAAACAGACAAAGAAAACAAAATTTGGATTTTTAACAAAACAGTTAGACAAGAAAGTTCTTAACCAGCTCTCACAAGGTGATGTCTTCTTTATTCAACCACCTGACTTTCTGTAACGGGAATTTAAATTTATCCTCAAAGTTAGGGATGTAAAAGAAGAGAAAAGACAATCTGTGGTGCAAATTAAACAGGTCACTGACAGCCTGCTTATAATTATTTTAACTATCTGTCTATAGGTTATAGAATATCCAGTGAAAAAATATCCAAATTCAATGTAATGGTTTTAAATTTTGTCTGAACAAAAGTTCAAAACCCAAAGACGAGAGAGAAAAACCATCGCATCTGACAAGCTGAAACCTAAAGATGTTCTGCTTGACAAATGACTTATTTCGTTGGCAAAACAGATGGTGATTAAATTTCTGTTCAGTTCTAACCCTAACACTAAGGAACACTCATCCATACTCCTTTCTTTGGGAGTTTCCCAACAGCACCCTGGCACATGATTTAATTCAGTAGAAGTATGACGCACAAGAAAGAGTGAACAAAAATATTTTTGCAGTGCTATTCAGCCCAAAGATCTACAAACTTTTAAAACTCAAAAACTCACAGAGAGAGATACAGTAAGTGCTCAGATTTGTTTCAAATGATATATATGTTTGCCGTCTGTTTACTATTTAGCTTTGGACTAATATTCTTGAGAAACCTCCTAAAAACCTGTCAATAACCTCTGAAGTTCCCTGGAGCACATTGAAGAACCAGAACCACTGACGAGCAGGATTTGCATCTGTAGTCCCTCTCTAATCTCTATATACAGATACCTACATACGTATGCAGACTCTGTTAGTAACAACAAGATTTTGGTATCTGAAGCATTCTGACTTCTGTTAGTAACCCGAGTAATACTGACCAGTCATGTCTGAGCGGGCTTTCATTGCTTGCACGTAAACAGTCCATGTGGAGAGCAAAGGAGGCAGAACACATTAGCAGACGGGCAATCTCAGAGCCCATCAGTTATAGTGTGCTGACCATTTAGCTTTTTATTTGCTTTTTAGAAATGTATCTGCATTCATATGCAGATATCTGTTTTTAGAGATTAGCCAAGATGTCATCTGGACCTAAAACACTTCGCCTCCCTTTGTCTCAAGATGCTAATCAGATTGTAAACAATGACCAGCACATGGAAGAGGAAGTCTTGGCTATCCACTGGCTACACATAAACCCAAGCCACCAGGAATAGTGCTGGCTTTTATGCCAATTTGACAAAGTGGCTAAACTGTGGAAATACAACTTCCAGGTCCATCCATGGGGCCCACAAAGACTTGTTTCTAAAGACTTACATTGTGAAAGACACTGGGATTTGATCCATTCTGTCCAGTAACATTCTGAAAGTCTAGAGGAGCTGCACAATCAAATAATTTTATCTCCATTCAAGTTAGTAGTGGACAAAACCAGAAGTTAGCTGCTCAGCTGGTGAAGGCATGGATGTATTCAGAGACCTGGTTACAACATTGGCAGTGGGACCACGTTCACTCCTATAAAAGTTGGTCAGTGGCACATGAAGACAAAAAAGCACTTTTTCCACAGTATGAAATTACCCAGATGACTGGTGCTGCTTCACTGAGCCCGTAGAGGAGGCGCACTAGACTTACATGGCCAAGCAACTGACTTCAGGTTTAGTACTCTGCTAACTTGAATGGGAATAAAATTATTTAATATTGGGGCTCTTTTAGACTTTTCAAATGTTTTGGACCAAATTCATTAAGTCCTGATAGTGGAATGAATCATTTTGTGGGGGTTGTGACACTCAAAAAAGTTTATCTGCTGACTTACAGACGTCTCTTTCCCGATGTAAGTCTATGGGGAAAAGTCTGGGCCCAATGGCACCACATGATGGTCCCCATAAATTGCAATAGCACTGTTTGGCCACTATATAAAATGGCTTCAAAGCCTGGCCCACTTCATGGAGGTCTGGGTGAAAGTCTCTATTGCGCTTGTTCTATGGGCTCAACGATATGGACGATCCAGCTAATTTCAAACCCAGGAAGTCAAAAGTATTGGGTTTCCAAAACTGGTCCTTCTCTTAGAAACAGTGTTTCTCAACCTGGGGACCAAGACCACCAAATGGGTCACAAGATAAATCTACGCAAATTTTGTTGTTCTTCTTGTGCAATGACAATAAAGTCTACTCTATTCTGTTCTGAGGGGTAACATGATCAATAACTGGATAGAGGAGAGCTAAAAACTTTTTTTCAACATAAAAGTCTGTTTTTCATTACTTTTCTCTACAAATTCCAATGATCTGCTAGATAAGGGTAACTTTTAAGGATAGAAAGTTTGAAAAGTTTGGGAACCAAACCTCTAAAGATCACTTGGTGAGACCTTCATGGCCAGGACATATTGTAATTCCATGATCCCTTCCCATTTTCAAATACTAGATTTATGGCCGTACCTTTAGTATTACATTTGGAAAAAAAATATTTTTAAATGTGCACTAAAATCTTACACATATTATACACTCTTACAGATAATAATATTATATTATTGAAGATTTTTCATTTTTTGAATACATTTAATATATTGACCCAATTCATTACAAATGACTGATGTGCCCTCTCAGGTGTCTTACAAATAATTCTACATTTCTTTATGATGATGACGATGGTGATGATATCAAACCCATGCCCTGACAGAAAGGAGGACAGTACATAGTGTAACTACTGAACCTACAACTCACCTTTAACTCCCCCAGGTAAACAAATCTGTGTGTCACTGTTGACAGTTAGCATTTCCCAGCAATGCATCATCATCATCACCATCACTATCATTACTATCATCATGCATCTTGTCCCAGTGACTGTCAGACCAAAATAACAGCAGCCAGTCATAGCTGCTTCATAATTCATATTCCTGCTCAGTTATGTAATGTCCTTTCTCTTGAGGTAAAGCTTCCAAATTTCAACGCTTGCATTGATGTGAGGCAAAGTGCAGCTCTCCCACTCGCAGGTCGATACATCAGTTCTGCAAGAGCTTTTTTTTCGGTGGGGGGGGGCTGGGAAAGATTTCCAAATTAAAGCTAAAACAAAGCGACATGACAATCAAACAACACAACTGTCACAGTCTTACCGTACCAAATTTCCCAATAGCATGATCCAAACAGCGATTCCACTTCTAGCATTCCCTCTCAGAAAAAGTGAAAGCTCAGAAAATGTGTCCAACGTCCGGTAGAAGCTCCTCTGTGCGCCTCCGCAGATCGATGGAGCAGAGCGCAGGGGTCCAACTCTCTCTCTGTGTTTGCCTTTGCTTTGCTTTGCCTCTGCCTCTCTCGGTCCTGAGCCAATAAGCATGAAGTAATGGTGACAGCTGCGCTCTGGTACAAGAGTGCGTCAGGTCGGGGTGACGCTCCGGAGTCCAACACAGTCAGCAGCACTGAACTGATCAACCGGAGAGGGAGAGGCACTCTGAGGGAGAAGAGGGGCTTTTCTGTCAATCGTAAAGGAATAGGTTTAACTGGCTTTTAGGGCAACTTAGTGACAACATAGACACCAAAATCATCCATGTGTCCCTAGTTGATACAGCGGTTCATGCAGAAACTTTATAGGCTTAATATTTGTAGAGGAAATCTCTGCTACTCACTAGGCAAATTTATACAATGTAAAATCCCATAGGCTTGTGCTAACAATGTTGTATTTGTTTGGAAAACATGTTTAGTATTAGACAGTTGTTTTGTCAGTGAACCTTGTGAGATATAGGAACCAAATTTTGTAATGTTACCTTTGTTGCATGGTGCTGTTGACCCTGGCTTCATATGAGTAGAGGAAAAGTCTACCAGCTGCTAGGCAGATTTTTATGATGTTAGGTGCCATAGACTGGTGCTGAAAACATAAGCATGTTTTATTTGTGAGGGAATTGTGTCTAGCAAAAAGCAAGTATTTTGTTTGTCAGTACTGCAAATTATAGTGAAGCTGATTTGTGTACTTGTGTTTGAAACAGTTGCTAATAAGCTATGTTTAATATGTGTTTAATGTGTGTTTTAGTCCCCATGATACCTTGTGTGCATTAATGGCGTGACTTCTGGTGCTGAACCCAAACTGGTATTTAAAAATGTTAGCGGTATTGAAGCCAATCCGCCAATCCTGTGTCTTCAAGCGATTGGGAAATAACATGTGAAACACACCAGCTGTTACACCTCAGACAAGATAATGTGATTACACCTGTGTCATCTCTGACAGCCATCTCAAAGCATCGGGTGGTTTACTTTTTAAACAAGCACATTAGCAATTAGCTTGCTACATGGGTAAAAATTAAAGGTGTCCAAGCTAGCTCACAGCAAACACCGACCTCTTAAAGGGCCAGTGTGTAAAATGGGTTGAAAACAGTGACATCAGTGGTCCAATTCTAGATTGCAGGGCTCACTCGCTCACCCCTCCCGTCGGGTAAATGACGGTGGCCTCGTAGGACCAAAAACCTTGCGCAGACACAAGTTTTTCAGGAGTAGGCCTATCTAGTGACAAGGTGAATATTTATTTAGAAATCTAAACCATGTTTTGATATTGTAATGAATCCCTCACGAGCAGGAGACCAGAGTAGCGTTCGGAAAAAAGGCCCGTTTATTTGAGCACTTCACAAACTAACGTAAAAGACTTCGTCCCAAACTCTGACTCTTCTAGCGTAACACACACTTCATACACACATACTCACTTACAGTACCCAGCGGGGCAACCTCCCCTCTCTGCTCCACCAATCTCCAGCCCGCACACTGACTGACAGTTTACCACACTCACCACAGGGTCGCTACAATATTGTAGCGACCCTGTAGTAAATGTTCTGTCATAATGTCAATGTTCTATGAGTTAATGGCATGTTTGGGATTGAATGAGTATAGGTAGGGGGGCGGGGTGCGAGTGTGACCGGAATGAGGGCTGTGTGAGTGCGCTTGCTGGTGTGTGTATGAGCGAGCTGGAGAAGAGAGCAGCAGCTACAGCTAAATTCTTGTTTGTTGGTTGTTTTGGCGTAGTTACGGTCAACAGTAACCTGTACTGTTCAGTAATAAACAGTGGTTTTAGCTCTACTGAATCCAGTCAGCAGGGTACATAGGAGTAACGTTACTTCTATCCTTTTGTCTGTTATTGACATAAGACTAAAATTTTCAGTACATCCTGCGCTGTGATCTGTGGAGGAATACACCGGTGAGCCGGCACAGACGTAGCCTGTCAACAAAACTCAGCTGTTTATTTAGCCTAGCAATATCTCAGGACTATAGTAGCTGCAATGGACGACTTTGAACGCGATTTTGAAGAGTTTCTTGTAGTGGACACAGATCCAGAGCCATACCTGTTTGAGCCGGAGTACACAGATGAGGAACTCCATGTGTTGGAAGCTGAGCGGGCGAGGAGAGAGGCTGAATCCTCCGCTCCCATTTTGCTGCACAGAATGGGATTCGGTGCTACCATCGTTGGGGAGATATATCATCAGGAGGAAAAGCACCATAAAGAGTGAATCACAAGGAGTGAAGCTGCGTCTTGTTTTCCTCACAGATGACGGTTCCGGTTCATTCTCTCCTGTTGCGTGGTAAGTGTGGCCCATTCGCAAACTTTATAACTAAAAAAACTTTTCCCTACTCTCTATCGAGGAGCTAATAACACTCTCTGCTGTTTCCTCCTCCTTCTTCCCTCCCCCCGCTGTCTTCGTTGGTTTATTTATACACGGGAAACACGTTCTACGGTACTACGGTACTCCAACAATGCTAGTGCGGGTGGCAACCAATCATGCGGGACATGGTCTCAATTTGCGTGACATGTGAAAAGAGACAGAAATGCTGTGCAGTCCCGCACAGTGCAGGACGTCTGGTCACCCTACTTAGCCACTTGCAAGCAGCAGCTAGTAGGGAGCCCCATTAGGGGGGATTCCAATGTGTTGTCGTTGTTGCAGTGTCTATAGGGGTTCCATCATATTGTCATTGATAAAGACCAATGTCAGCTGTCCCTGGGGGCCCCCTTCCAGCTCGGGGCCCTCGGCAATTACCTAGTTTGCCTGTCTGGTTGCAACGGCCCTGCCTGTATCATAAATTCAGTGCCGCCATGTTAAAAAAAACATCCCAGAGGAAACACTGATGTGTGAAATATATAGTTATATTGTGGTTTTAGCTGGCTAATGTTAGCATAAGCTGGTTGGTAGAGTTGCCATTTTGTTTAATGAATCCCTCCAAAGTAAGCAAATGTATTATGGAAGTTTTGCTTCTTTTGAATATGTGGCTCTTCAATTGAATTCCTCTGCTTGAGCGATGTTCCTAAACATCTACAGGCCGCCTAAGTACTGTGCTAACTTTTTTGCTGACTTTGCTTAGCTGCTGTCCATAGTCTGTATCGACTTCGATTGTGTAGTTGTTGTTGATTTTAACATCCATGTTGACAACCCTCAGGACAGAGGCACTAAAGAACTGTGTTGTGTCCTTGATAACCATGGACTGACTCAGCATGTGATGGTGTCCACACACAAGAAGGGGCACACTCTGGACTTATTCATCTCCAAGGATCTGAATATTTCTAAGGTTGTGGTAACTGATGTTGCTCTCTCTGATCATTCCTGTGTGTTTTTTGAGAGTGCTATCTCCATACACACTAATATTCAAACAGAGGTAATCACCAAACAGTATATCACTGATAACACCAGTGAAATATTTATTCAGACTTTCTCTTCCTCACCCGCTCTCTCACCGGTCTTAGTCAATGAGGTTGTAGAAGATTTCAGTTCTAAAATCACAAATGTGATTGATGTCATTGCGCCCACTAAGTTGAAGGTGGTCTCTTGTAAGAAAAGATCTCAGAATAGAAAAAAGAGAGTGTTGAAGAGCTGAACGCAGGTGGTGATAAACAAATCTTCAGGTTCACTATGAGATCTATAAAGAGAGATTTCACATTTATGATTTGGAACTGAGAAATCCAAGGCAGTCCTTCTTCTCTGACATCATCACCAAAAACAATGATAATGCATGTGCCTTATTTGCTACAGTCGACAGGCTAACAAACCCTCCTGTGTCAGTAGCCTCTGAACTTCTGTCCACCAGGGCCTGTAATGAATTTGCCTCCTTCTTCACTGACAAAATCAAGAAAACTGGACAAGCAGTCAGTGCCTGCACATCAGTTACAGGATATGTGTTGTCCCTGTGTCCAATTAAGACCAATTCAAGTAACATGACACTAATTTATCTGATCAACTTTAAAAACCTGGAGGACATTATACAACATCTGAAATCCTCCTCCTGCTGCCTTGATATTCTGCCAACATGCTTTTTCAAAACGGTTTCTAACTGCATGGCCTCAGATTATCAACAACTCTTCTCTCAGGTGTCTTCCCACAGGCCCTGAAAACTGCCGTCATCAAACCAATCTTAAAAAAGAACAATTTAGACACCTCAGTAATGAACAATTATAGGCCCATATCAAACCTCCCATTTCTAGGTAAAATCATTGAAAAAGCTGCTTTTCAACAGCTAAACAACTTCTTGACTCTATACAACTGTTCTGACGTCTTCCAGTCAGGATTTCGACCACACCACAGCAATGAGACTGCTCTTTATCTTAGTGCAGCATTTGACACAGTCGACCACACCATATTAGTGGACCGACTGAAAAACTGGATGGGACTTTCTGGAACAGTACTAAACTGGTTTGAATCCTACTTAAAGGACAGAGACTACTTTGTGTCTATAGGTAATGACACATCTGAACAGACAAAAATGACATGTGGACTTCCCCAAGGTTCCATTCTGGGGCCTCTTCTACATTGTATCTGATGTATGTTTTATGTGAAGCACTTTGAATTCTGTCGTTGCTGAAATGTGCTACACAAATAAATTTGCCTTGTCTTGCTTTGCCTTGCCTTACCATCAGCTTGCTTGCTAAAGGAGAGCTAGTTAGCTAACTTTTTTCTAACTTTCTTACTTTCTAAGTATGTCAAAATTGTATGTAGCCTACCTGAGTAAATTTACTTCCAAGTTTGAAGAAATTTGTTCTAAGGTTGATTAGGCACTTTCACACTAGAATCTGCACATAAACATTTCAAGTCAAGTCAAGCTAGCAATATCTTAACGATGACTCATCAAATGTTCTGCATTTTGTAACATCTTACACTAAAATCACAGCAGTATGCAGTAACTGTAAGCTGACAGTGTCAAAATTCTAACGGTCAAAGTGCTGTAGACTACTGGACTGCAGAATACTGATATTAGCCTAGTACTTTAGATTTTACAGTTAGGATTGAAGTTTGATTCCAAATTTTGGCCATAAATATTTCTATCATAAAAAGAAACACTGTTTTGCAAAAATACCATAATGTTTGCACTGACAAACATGTACAAACAAATATTCAGACTGGATTGACTTTACTGAATCAGCATTGTCCTGGTGACTGAGAGTGCTGTTGTCTGTTAAAATGTGAAATGCAATATGTTAAGTCCTGATTAAAAGCTTTTTAAAGGACAGTGAAGTACAAAGAACAAAAGGGAAGCATAATTTGTTTCTGTATCAATGATTATTTTCAGGTTCATACTTGTACTTTGGATTTCTAGCAGAACATGTTTGCATGCTTTAATGTCCAAAAAATACTATATATTCCATATATAGTCAGTGCTGGAACAACTGTATTCACCCTCTGTCTGAAACATGGACATATAAAGACAACTGGATATAACATTGGAGGCAGGGCCTTGTTCATTCATTGTGAAAGTTTCTCAGTGGCATATGAAGCTATTAAATGTTCAACGCTGTGTATAAAATTATCCAGATGAATGGCATTGCTGTGGGTTCCATAGAGCAGTTGCACTAGAGATGTGGGCCAAGCTGACTGCTTCCAGTTTAGCATTCCTCTAACTTGAATCAGGATAAAATGATTTAATCATGCAGGTCATCCGTATCTCTGCATCTCTGCACAACACAGCCACTGTAAAGCAGAGATGACTCACTAAAAGACAACCAGTTTTGTTGTTTGTTGGTTTCTTACAGTGGTCTGCAGCTTAACAGGTGTCTAGTGTCACACCATCCAGCAGCCCCTCTACCTCCGGACGACAAGGTCAGTTCATATACTACATCACTTTAGAATCACTGATACGTATGAAACACACAAATGTAACGTATGAGTAGTTTGCAGAAATGTACAATGCCAACATTTTCTTCAGGTGGCTGGGCTGAATGGAGATGTTGTGTTGTAACCTGTTCTCTTTTCCAGGTTGTCAGATATGCTTTTTCACACCCCTCAGTGTCTGATACAGACACACAGGCACAGGTAGTATAAAGAGCAAGAAAGTCCACATAGGGATGACGTAAGGGTGGATGGATGGGTCGCGATGATCAGTGCTAAAATAAACTTGTGTAGTTGCCTCTCCATTGTGACATTAGAAAGTGTCGCATTTATCTTGCAAGTGTACTCTTCTTCAAAGTTTTGTCTACCTCCTGGTTTTTTCCTACGGTGGCCGAGACCCGCCTTAGCTGCAAATTAAAAAAACGCTGCAAATAAAAAGAAACGTCATGATGCAAATAAAAAAATCGTTCAAACAAATGATTAATTTCTAAATTAATATGGGTACTCATTTAAGATAACTACTACTACCTAACTACTTGGTTTGGTGTAAGTTATTTTAAAAAGGCACAGTATGCATGCAATGACCGGTAATCGACACGTCCAAATCTGATGCTAGAGGGGTAGCTAGAGCGTCATATTTTGAAGTGTAGGGCCACTGACCAAGCTTACGAGTTGGGAATGAGAACATGTTGCCAAATGACACCCTCATGAATGTGGTCGTGTGTTCCCACCTTTCAGAAATCTGTTGTCAGCTGAGTGAAGCAGGCAGGACTGAGACTGATAACAGTTAAAAGACAAAAACAGCAATGAAACGAGCAAAGAATTGGCAGAGCCACATAATATCAGTAGGGCCCCAAATCACAAAACACGTCTCCTACCTTTTATGAGATAATAAGAAACCTGAGGAACATGTGAGGCCCGCGGTGAGGTAACAGTGAACTGTGCTGCAAGAGAGACATGTGAACATCTCACTGTTTTCCTCTGTAAACAGAGAGACAAAGACTTTGTGCTGTGCGGAGAGCTCTCCTGTTGAAAGCTGTCTCCGCAGCAGACAAATGCCTCCGCTGCGAGATGGGTATCAGTCTTCGTAAGATGTTTGTCTGCTCTGTGATTTTGGATGAATACCACAGAAAGCTGCAGCATTACGCTTCTTTTCACAGCACTGCTATCAAAACACATCAGGGCTTTTTTCTCTCACTGACAAGCCTGCACTCTGCCGGGAACATTTTGTCCATACAAATCTCCCGGCTTTGAAAAATGATCTACCACCACCTCGGGGCGAACATCCTCATCTTACAAAGACCACACACATACATAAACATTGACATATGCACGGGCATGCACACACACAGAGGAAGGGCCTGCATACACAAAGATATTCATTGTGAATGAGCACAAAATACAAAACACTTTAAGAGATTTGAAGTGATGAAACCTCATTCACAGTTTTTTTCTGAGGCTTGTTGAGCTGTGTGTGTGCAGGTGGGTGTGTGTGTGTGGGTGTTGAAGGTGATAACGCACAAACACACGGACACACTCGCTGCCTCTGGCACAGATTAGCCTCCATTGGCTACAGAACAATCTGATTGGCCAATTTGTCCCTCTTTACCTGAGGCCGTGCTTATCTGGTTCATCCTGGCAGGAAATCAGACTGCAGCTTGAGTTTCAGCGCACCTGGACCCTGTGGGTCAAATTATCAGCAGGATGTGGACAGGTATAATCCAGCAGGTATTAAACAACATCCAGACTCCGTTTTCCTAATAGACAATGTTTAGACACATGCATAAGTAATCCCTCTCAATCATCACTTATGACCCACTCTCAGTGTGGTGGTTTATTTTTCTGCAGAGACTCTGCCCTCTGCCTGGAGTTTATCATTTCTTCTTATATTCTGTGCTCAGGACATTAATGGATGTGTACCCCCACAGCACTCAGGTGAGGTCAGGACAATGACGGATTGGCCATCGGGATTGGCCATGGCGTTGGTCAATGGGCTGAGGCTGCTGGTGTTGCTAACGGCAGAGATGGAGCTGGAGCTAACAGTGCCATTATAGCAGGTGTGTTAACGTTAGCTAACATTCATGAGTGTGTAATGTGCAAGGTTGGCTTTGGCAAATTGCATATTTCTTCTAGGTGTCCGTTTCAAGAGGCTAACTAGCCTACTAGGTATTGCATTAAGTCATTGTAATTTAAACCTGTACTAAAAGAAAATATGTGCTTGCTTTTTTCCTGTGGATGCATCATGCAATTAACATTAGGTGGTCCTCCCAGTCCCGAGGACAATGAAGCTGAGGGACAGACTAACCCCAGTCTGATGAGGAGGAGGATGAGACCAGAAATATGACAGGTGCAATGTGAAGGCATAGCCTACTATGCATTACATTTTAGCCAGAGGAAAACCTTTTTAGTAGTATTAAGTGGGATTTTTTTGTTGTAGTAATAAGTTGACTTAAAGTTGACGATAGGGCCTATTGCCCAATTTATACCTGCTTAGTTCATGGCTGTGAGCCATGGAGATATAAATTGGGCAGGGCAGAGCAGACAGTTGTAGTGTGCATAAAATTAGATGCATTAGGATAGAGTCATATGCTCTTATTTTAAGTTAAATAACAAGCACATGGCAATTTGTGGCCAGGTCATTATTGTATTCATTTTGGGCCGGTGTGTGGGCCAGTGCTTGGGCCGGTGCGCCTGAATGTCCCGGGCTTGATTTGTGTCCCGGTCCGCCCCTGGGTCAGGACTTTCTAAGGTCAAGGTCACATTTATTTCTATAGCACATTTAAAACAAGTGAAGTTTACCAAAGTGCTTTACAAGAACATCAATAAAAGTAACATATAACAGGAACATTAAAATAAAAAATACAGTATACAATACAATACACATCAACATAAAACAATACAGGAGTCACAGGAAAAATCAAGTCTGGCTCACAACAGGTCCAAAAGCCAAGGAGAAAAAGTAAGTTTTTAAAGAAGACTTAAATGTCTCCAATGAATTGACGTGTCTGACATGAAGTGGCAAGCTATTCCACAGCTTTGGAGCAACCACTGAGAACACTCGGTCACCTTTAGTTTTAAGCCTGGATCTGGGGACCTCAAACAGCAGCTCATTTGATGACCTAAGGGCTCTGACTGGATTATGAACTTGAAGCAGTTCTGTCACATACTGGGGGGCCAAGCCACTTATAAAAAGGTAGCAACCAGGTGCAAGACTGTAAGCAGCAGGCATCCAAGAGACACAGTGCCAAAAAAATGCAAACATAGTGAGGCAAAACGCCATTAGAGAGGGGATCTTAGGTTGGCTTTAACTATCATTTTTGCTGGCGAGTGCATCTACAAACAGTAACTACAATCTTGCGTACTATACCTTTAATTATTACTCCCTTTTTTTTAAGATAATCTAAAGATTTTTATTTCGGGTTCAGTTTGAGTTTTCTTTCTCTTTATTGTTTATCATTATCTAATTTTTTTTTTTTTAACGATATTTTTTGGGGCATTTTTTTGCCTTTAATGAACAGGACAGTTAAATGTGAAAGGGAGAGAGAGAGAGAGAGAGAGAGAGGGAGAGACATGCAGCAAAGGGCCACAGACTGGACTTGAACCCGGGCCGCTGCGGCAACAGCCTTGTACATGGGGCGCCTGCTCTACCACTAAGCCACCAACGCCCCTCTAATTTTTTATAAAGACTTGTTTATAGACCCTTTTACTGTTGCTAAACAGTATGGCGTGTTTTGGTGGCCGGGCTTAGCTGTAGGCAAAACAAGTCTCCAAAGACATTAGCTAGTGCTAGCTAGCAAGTTCTGTAGATTTGTTTTAGACAATGGAGGAAAATGATGTGAGTGATGCATTCGAACGTACTCATTCCCAGCTGCCCAATGGGACCAGACTGGCCGACCCGTATACTCTCACTCAGTGGATGGATGATGTCACAGGAAGCTTTGTGGTTGATTACCATGCCAATCTTACAAAGAAGGACAACACTTGAACAGTTCCTCCAGTTTGTTTAGCTATTGAAGCCAACGTTAGCTAATGTGCTAAAAAGTTAGCATTACGGAAAAACCCAATATTGCTCTTAATACCTCCCCAATTTCTGAGGTGGACATGATAACCTTTAATACACATTACGTTACTCATCCCTACAACAGGAAATACTTTTTCCCTAACCTGATATGAAGTGCACGCCTCCGTCCAATCCTTTTGTCTTATCACATTTAAAGCAACACTTTTTTTCGTTAAGGTTAAAATGCTATTATAAGGTGATGGCACACTAAAATCTAAGTGAATTCCACCAGAAATAAAAACTCATAATTATACCATTCTCATATGATTCTAAGGGGAACTGCCCATTGGTTTGACAGCCCATTGGTTCGACAGCCCATTGTTCCGACCATATTAAACTCAAGTCCGTTCCGAAATCATCATGATGCCCGTGGTTAAGGTCTGGTTAGGTTTAGGCACAAAAACCACTTGGTTAGGGTCAGGAAAAGATCATGGTGTGGGTTAAAATGAAAAAGAAAGTGACAAACACATAAGCCGTGAGTCTGCTCCGCCTCAAGCCGGTCGCGGCGCACCATACGCCCGCTGCAAGCCGTTCAGCACCACGGACAGTCGGACTAATGGGATGTCGAACCAATGGGCTGTCGAACCAATCCCATGGACCAGTTCTAAGAACAGTTTTCTCCTGTCCTGTCTGGCTTCCCCACTTCCTCTTCCGTGTATCTAACGCCTACGAGACGTAATGAGGTCGTAATGGAGGAGGGGGGAGTAGGCCTTTGAAAGGAGGTGGAGTTGTAGGAGGAGGGGGATGGGACTTTGGAGGGAGGCGGGAGTTGTGGATGTTCAAATTCAAAGTGCTGTGTGAAATGCAAGAAAGGTTAGCGTTCCTTTAACCATAGTCTTTGTTTTTGTTGACGGGCAGTGGCGACTGGTATGTGATGAAATTTAAGTTGTGAGTCATGACTCCTTCTATTCTGGCTCCCAGTAACACAACAAGATAACATTGTAGACCCCTATGTAGCCTACAGCCCTGTGGTGGAGAGTCATGTATTGCCTCCAGCTAATGAATGACGTTGACCCGAAAAAGCTCTATAGAATAATAGAACTTTAAATTATTGTAAATTAGGAATTTAAACAATATTGTGTTCTTGCAACAAGCATTTCGTAGAAATTTGCAAGTTTGTGTTACTGTTAGACATATGCATCGGATCATGAATTTTAATCTAAATCTTTCATCAGCATAAAAACTTTTAATTTTATTATTACCTGTAGATGCAGTAGTTACCCACCTGAAACTATTGGTGCGTTCCAGACAACCTGTAACTCGTGTTTTTACAACCTTCTACCCGTGAAAGTGCACTGGAACGGCAGTCAAACCCGTAACTTCCCACCTGTGAACTCGTACCAGATCGATGTACTCCCAGTTACGCTTTCTGACATCACACAGCTCTCTAAACCAATTACCTTACTCCTCTAAACAACAATGGCAGGCCTATGGATGCGGTGTTGATGCAGGTGATACACAGTGAAAAACAGACAAAAATAACGCTAATATGTTAACGCATTATTGGCAGCCGTTCTAACAGCTGGTTTCCAGTGCAAGAATAAATCAATACAAAATACGTTTCCAAACACACAGATAATGTAAAATAAAAAGTATAATAGCATCTGTGACCTTATGCGCCGTTTCTCCTCATGGTGGTCATAAACAAACATAAACCCCGCACAGTCCGCCATGTTGCTTTGAGAGTTTGGCGTGACTTGCCTGGAATGCTATGAAGTCGTGAGTCGTGACTTGAAGTGGTGACTTACGAGCTCAGAAACTTGCCTGGAACGCAGCATATGCTGTTCATATCTACACACAGAACGGGTCCACTTCCATGGAATCTGCCATGTTGTTCCTACAGAACAAGCAGACAAAACACTGGCTCTAAATAGGACCATTCATGTTTCCATGTCAGCCACCGTAGTTCTCCTACAGGCCTAGTACACAGGAGAATTTTCAGTTGTGCAACGTAACCGGAAGTTGCCACCAAATCGTACAGGGGCAAACAGCAGACATCTCACTTCAATAGAGCGGTTCATTTTTTCTGCTTCAGTGAGTGTACATGTCAGGCTACTTGGATTCTGGTATGACCCAATTGCTTCTCATTCACTAATCATAACAACCACCGTGATAACAGGAAGCAGGCTGTTCTCATGCAAGGTGCATACCTTTCCTTACGAAAAGTAATGAGCTAAAGTTGGTACATATTCCACGTAATGATGAGCCAATAAGTAGTGCATAACCCACAAAATTTGGAAGGCTGTGATCACATGACCAATGCACAGATGGAAGCAAAGAATAAAGCAAGAGGTGGTCTCATAAAGAGGCAGGTTGGGGTGGTGGATGGGCCACAGAACACAGGACATTCCCCTGGGACTTTCCACAGAAGACTGATGTTCAGAACTGGATTTTGAGTGAACTTTGAGTAACTTTAAGGTACGCTGTCACCATGTGTCTTTTCTTAAACTTAATCACAGTAGCTTTACTTGCCTAAACCTAAAGTCTGAAATGCACCCAGAGGAGTCGAAGGGAGAGGAGGCTTTCAGAGTGGAGGGAAGTGAGCCTTCGTGGAAGTCTTTTACAGACCGACACACCCCCCTGATTGAATATCAGTTATTGATTGGACAGCGCAATGATCTGATACATCATAACATCCGTGGAGTGTCATTCTGGGGGGAGGACAGATAGGAGATTAAACTCAAGTGTATCACTCCCAAGTTTAATATTTTATTTGTTGTCTGATTCACCGAGTTAAAAATCTGAAATAGAAAAGGAGAAAAATGACTTTCTTCATTTGTTAGAAAGATTTTTCTCTTCTTTTTCTGGGGGGTGGATGGGAGGGGCATTTCTTCTAACCATGTAAAGCACTTTGTGCTACATTTTTGTATGAAAAGTGCTTTATAAATAAAGATTGATTGATTGATCCTCGCATCTCTCCCCCATGTCTTACGAGGGCGGAGCTAAGATGCGAAGAAGAGACACAAGTGAGGGAAACGTGGATGTGAGATTTTTAATTTTAATTGTTTGTATTTTAATAAGAATATTATAACAGTGGTCCATGTCCTGCTCCTTTGCTGCTTTGTTCACACCCAGACTGTCATGAAGACACAAAGTCCTCCGTCATCAAAGCACTGACATTGAGGAGATTCAGACTTCAGCGCCTGAGGACGAGCTTATCACAGCAGCTCAGGTTAGGAAAAAGAGATTTTAGAAATCCTGAAAAAGCCATCCAATTGGCTGTAAATATCCCTGTGAAAACAACTTCTCTACATTTTTGTGTGAGTATAACAAGTTCCTCAATTTTGTAATTTTTATTGGTTTGAAGAAACTTATGTCTAACGTGTCTGCATGCCTTTCAAATCAAATTTTGCAGCTTAATTTCTTGAAATACGGATGCATCAGGGATCCAACTCTATGAGTTTTCTGAACAGTGTGTTCAGCACACAGGCAAATAAGTTTTTAACCCTGAATAATCAAGGCCCAGGTGATTTTGCTGACTCATTGGTGTCATTGAAATAAAAAAATTCCCAGGCTGAAAGCTCCACTGTCAGCTTGTTGTACCATACAGTGACTTCCCAGTTAAAAACAGCAGTGTTAATTTAGGTTAATCTTAGTCTTAAAACGAAAATGTTTATTAGTTTAAGTCATAGTTAAGACATTTTTATCCTTAGTGATTTTAATCAAGTTTAAGTCAACGAAAATTCAAAATTTTGTAGTCAATGACAATTCATGACATTTTTGTCAATTTTTAGTCATTATGTTTTCTTCACTTTTTATCTTTAAACTAATCTAGTGAGGCTCATTCATAGATCAGAAATATGAATCACAGTGACAGGTTGTATAAAATTTAATTTAGATGATTTTTTTTCTTCAACTGCAAGTAATTTCTGCACATTTACAAACTGTCATTTCTCCAGCAGTGCTTGGCAGGTTTAAGGGCTAATTTACAAGCACACACTTAGTGATCATCATTTGTAAACCTCAACCTCTCTCTTTTTATGCTCTCAAAAACATCACAAATAACTAACATGAGACAGCTAGGATTTGTACCAAGGTTCATTGAATACTCTGACTCATCCATAAAAATAACTTAATAAGGGAAGGTTTGTAGGGATGTTATGTGTATTAAGGGTTATCATGTCCATCTCATCAGAAACTGGGGAGGTATAAAGAGGAACTTTTTAACACTTTAGCTATGGTTAGCTTCGATACCAAAACAAACTGGAGGGAACCATTCAGGTGTTGTCAATCAACCACAAAGCCAGCCATCTCACCCTCAGCAGTCCTGTCAAAACATCCATTCACTGATTGACAGCATAGGGATCAGCCAGTCTGGTCCTATTGGTCAGTGTTTACTTAAGCAAGTAACACAATTGTGGTCCCAGAGAGTGATTGACCTGACATGGTGCATTCATAAATTCAGTCTGACGCTCAACACTAAAATGAGAACCCTGCTGGTCGAAGAAATGAAGCGTTATATTTCTATATGAATTAACAATGTTTAAGATAACACATTCACTTTGAATACTGGGGAGACGGAGCAGCAGACCGCAAAGCAGAGTGCACACTGGCCCTCTGAGAGTTCCGTGCTCTGGATAACCAAACGGTACATTCCAACAGCACTCCGAATTTATGAATGGTCCAGCTGGTGTCAAGAGTGCGCTCAGGCACTCGAATGAGTAGTATTGCTAAATGCACCACTCACATCATGTTCCTCCATTGTCTAACACAAGCCAACAGAACTTGCTAGCTAGCGCTAGCTGATGTCTGTGGTGAATCGATTTGCCTACAGCTATGCTCCACTCACCAAAAAACGTCATACTGTTTACTAACAGTACAAGGGTCTATAATGCTTTCAAATTATAAACTGACATATATAAGTAATTTAACATCTAATATTTACTGAAAGCACAAACTATGTAGCATACTTTAACATGTGATTTATAGACTGAAATGTTCTTTGTGCTCCTTCCTTGTCTCACAGTCAGCCATGCTTGTGGAAAAAGGGGGCATGGTTCTACTGCAGTCCACTTCAAATGATGTAGAACACAGTGATTGGCTTATAAACCTCCAATCAAATAAGTCTGTGCATTTAGGTGGCATCAGATGACAGTAGTCATAGATCTAGACATGCTAGAAAAGTTTGGTCCATTGGACGGGATGGGGGTATCTGAACCCGAAAAGATCACAGGAATTTAAATAACTGAATAAGATCACAAACACACCACTGATACAGTCTCACCTTGTTCTCACCAGCTCCAGAGTCTCTCACAGAAAACCTGACGAATGTTTGATTGTGCAGTAAAATGTGCTTTAATGATACAAATGGTTGGAACCGATGAAATTAGCTGTATATGCTCCTGCAGAGAGTTTGAAGTTCACAGCACTGAAATACATCAACTCTGCTGACATTTGTGCATCGTAATTCAGGAACAGTAATGTACTTTGGACAAAGTTAATATTTGCCTCACTATGCTTAGACACACACACACACACACACACACACACACACACACACACACACACACACACACACACACACACACACACACACGGACAGCCTGTTCCAATGTTCACGTGTCTCAATTAACATTAAGGTCCTATACCACCCACACAGTCCAACATTTCCACAAGGTTTGAAGTTTTAAATGATTTGTCTTGATTTTTGCTCAAAGAAAAATCTGACATTTTTGACATTCGTAATAAAATGTGTGTTTTTTATCATTTAGAAACTTTTGGATGATAGACACACTTTAGATCCCGGAACTAGAAAGGTTTATTCACAGAATCTCTCTGATAAAGAGATAATAGTTGTAAAACTGAACTTTATAGAGTGACTACCTCATAACCCTTCATATTTTCATTCAAGCATGTTTTAAACTCATATATAATAACTATATATAATATAGTTTGCCTAAAAACTGTGAAAAATAAATGTACATATTTCTATACTGAAATGTTGCTAAATTACACACCAGGCCATATACACTTTTACACATATTTACAATATGTATCTCCTTAATTTTCAAACACTTGTAGATGCAGATGTTCAACCTTATTCTGAAGAATCCTTCCACAAGGAAGTGAATCAGGGATACAAAACACACTGCCTCGACACTGGTGCTCCCTGTTGGTGGTAATAGGTACTACAGCTTTACATGCTGACTGTGTGTCTATGTATGACCAATGATTTCATCATTGTCAAACCATTCTCTTTTCTTTTCCTTTTTTGTTTAATTATAGCTCTCAGTAATCACACAATTTTCTGGAAACCCTGAAAATAAATAAGTGGATAAAGATGAGAAATTACTGATTACTTTGTCGCTCTGGCTCTTACACTCAGCAACAGAGGAAAGCAAGGAGAGTGACTAAGACACTAAAAAAAAGCTGAAAGAAACACTGAGTGAAGAGGAAGATAAAAGAACCTGGAAAAGACAACACAGTGAGGTAATAAGAGAATATAGAATAAAATAACCTCCTCAGTGCAAAGATAAGTAATAAAGTGCTTATAAAAGCAATAAACTACAAAGTAAAAAGTAAAAGTAAAAACAGTAATAAACATTAAACTTAAACACACTAAAAAACACACATCAGGGCATTCAGCCAGTTGCACAGATCCTTTGTACTGCACTCATTTCCACAGCCAGGCCTTTGTGAATTCATTAAGTGCAGTTATTACTTTTGGATAAAAGCTGTTTTTTAACCTGTTTGTCCTTGTTTGAACGGTCTTGTATCTCCTGCCCGAGGGCAGCAGCTCAAACAGGTGGTGACCTAAGTGGGACAGGTCCTTCAGAATGTTTTGGGCTTTTCTGAGGCAGCAGGAACTGCAAAGCTCTTCCATGGAGGGGAGAAGACAGCTGATAATTGTCTGGGTGGTGTTGACGACCCTCTGGAGTGTTCTTCTGTCTGCTCCCGTGTAGCTGGCATACGACACACATATAGAGTACGTCAGCACACTCTCTATGGAGCAGTGGTAGACAGGAAGTTTCTGGGTGAGCTGATTCTTCCTGAGAAGTCTCGGGAAGTAGAGTCTCTGCTGTGCCTTCTTAATGAATGCTGTGGAGTTGACGCTCCAGGTGACGCTCCTCCTCAATCTGAACACCCAGAAACTAGAAATCTGAGACCCTCCCCACACAGTCCCTGCTGATGTTTAATGTCTGAATGTTCTTTTTATTCCTCTTGTAGTTGATGATCAGTTCCTTGGTCTTAGTGGTGTTAAGGACCAGGTTATCGTCTCTGCACCACTTAACTTTTGGGCTTGAATGTATCAGAAGCTTTTCTCCAGCAGAGGGCAGCACAATATCTGTTCAAGTAAACAGAAGGTGGGAAATGGAGGTAAAATGAGAAAGGATCAGGGGCAAAATTCACATTACAGTTTACTTTAGAATTGCACTAGCCATCTGCAAGAACGGACTCATGTTCTCAAAATACTGAAACAAGATACTACTGTATATTAAAATGTGTCTTACTGAGTCTCAGGATCATAATTCTGCAGAGACCTGTAGGATTATGTCTGTTTGTGTATCCAGTGGTGTGACTGTAATAAGTGTTATATTGTGCTCCCTCCATATGTGAGAAATGTACCAGTGGAAACCTCCAGGTGTAATAAATTCACACACTGAATCAATGATGAGAAACATAGACATCATGTTCTGTGTACCTCTCTGTATATTGACTCTGGTGTTCTCCGCCCTGCAGCCTGTGAGCTTATCGATCCATAAAATCAATGAGACACATCAGCATTTATAAAGCTGCTCAGGTTAAGAGAACAATGTTGCATCATCAGATTGAAGTTTTGCAGCAAATGTGCAGTCTTATTTTCCGAGTAAATTTTACATCTCTTAAACTTCAACTTCAGGCAGTTATTTGGTTATGACACTGATCTGGAAATGTTATGTTATGAAAACGTCTTTATGAAGGAGCAACTGGAAACTTAACACGCTTTGCTCAGAGTCATTTCCACTGAGGGTGCAATAAGGAAGGGGAGAGTTTATATGACCACCATTACACAACAGCATACATCAAATTACCTCCTGCTAAAGCAGAAAAAACTGCCAGAAAACACCCCTCAAAGAAATAATCTGCTCTTTTTTCTTACCATGCTTGTGTCCACTCCTTCTCATGCTAAGTCATTGGCCCTCGGCATCTTATACTAACACAGCGAGGCATCCTTTAGCATCCGTATGAGACAGACCTGGCTGCGTCATTATCCAAACGAATGACATGGTATAAAGAGCATGAAGGTCTGTGGAGAATGGGGGCGAGGCAGGGAAGGAGTGGAGGTGAATGGGTATAAAATACACAGGACTTTCACCCAGGATAAGGTTCTGTGGGACAAGGGACAAAGTGATTGTGCCAAATAAAAGAAACCAATATAACAAAACCAGGCCTCAACTAACCTCTACCTCTAAAAAAAACACAAACCAAAAACCTAACTTTCAAATACAAGGAGGGCAACAACCAATAAACCTTAAGTTTCGACCCACAAAATAACTACATGAGAAATGTAGCAGTGTAACCACCCACCACTTTGTCCCTTCCTCCCCCATATTTGGAGAACCTCGTGTTAAGTTTGTAAATAAATCACTTTTCATTTTTACACTTCTAATCTGACTCTTTCAATTATGTGATTGTCATGTTATTGTTTTCTTTTGTCTCCCGTTTTTAAAAGGGGACATACAATTTTTGTTAATAATTGTTTATTTACATAAGGGCAATCTTCTATCCACAGATTACTATTGAACCATAAAATTTGTTGCAAGGAGTTATCTACAGTAGTTTATCTGGTGGATGATATTGGTACTGCAGTCATTTTGCAATAGCATCTTCCATGAAAGCTGACATCAAGGAAATCAAATCATTTTTAGATGGATAAAATGGGTGGCTTTTAACTGTATGTATGGAAAGAGCCCTTTTTCAAATAGAGGGTGCTTCTGAGTAATCTTGCTGAGAACCAGTGTTACCCACCAAAAAGATGCTATCTACTTGGGGCCGAGAACAAACTTGTTTGTGTAGGTTTTGCAGTGATGAAGATAGGCGGATTGGGTCTATGATTCGGCATAGTCTGGACCACATTGTAGTGCTGATGAAGACTTATGTATCATATATTTATATAATATTTCTTTTGATTACTTTTGCAATCAATATGATTATTAACTATTAGTATTATACTTTATTTTCCTAAACATTGTGCTGTTATTTGTTTTTGCCCGTTCGCCCACCTCTGTGCATACTCCTATTTGATGCACATTTCTGTGTGTGCTTGTGAGTTTGTGTGTTTGTCAGCATGTGTTTGCCTGTTTTATGTATTACATCATCGGTGGAGATGTGTGTGTGTGTGTGTGTGTGTGTGTATGTGTTGTTTATGTGTATATGTCAGTTAAAATGCTAATGGGAGGTCTAAATTGGTGGGAATTTTAGCCATGACTACATGACAGATATGGAAATGTGTACCGTGCTGTGTGACATGGGTGACAAGACATGCAAATCCCAACGTGCAATGGAGTGGAAGCTGGACCAAAGAAAGGTCTGGCAAAGTATAAAAACCAAATAAGTCTCCACACCAAGAAGCTCTCATTAAGAAGGATTTTAATTCAGACTGACGGCTCTGTCTCACACTTAATTCTGCACACCACTACTTTTCACTTTCATGTATGATCATTGCACTGTTTTCCTGTTTCCTTGATGTCACCTACTGACAGTAAACAATTTAGTTTAGTTCAGTTATCTCAGTTGAGGCCTGAACTGATAAAGTTTTACAGTGTCAAACTGCTGTTCTTGATTAAACTTAATTGTTTCTGAGGGGAAAGTCAACAAATAAACGAAGTGATGCAGACATGCTGCTGTGTTACCACAGGATTTGCAGAGCTCACAGGGTCACTGTGTTAAAGGTTAAGAGAGTGCTGAGTTTGTTTTTGGTTGACACTGCAGTCTGTTGGTTGAACAGATCAGGACCCAAACTTTCACATCTATAAGACCTCTGTTGATTTGTTCCCATAAACCCCTCAAGGACCCCCTCAAGACTTTTTTTTATGTAACAGGCAACACAGTTATGACAAAAACAGAATAAATAACTCAATATAATATGGAATAGATGTCATAAAGTTGACTCATTGACCTTTAGCTATACTTCCAGAGCTTCAAGGAATTCTAATAATCAATATCACCGCTGGAGCCAAAACAGTTCAATGGAAATGATTGATTGCTTTAACAGAAATCAGACAAAGGAGGTCATGCAAAAATTAACAGGACAAAACTGCAACTTGACATTGCTAATATTTCAAAGAGTGATAATAGTCCAACAGACTCTGAGGTTGAATGGATATTGATTGACTGATTGATATTTATTTTTTTTAACATGTAAAAACACAACAAAAAAACAACAACAATGATATATTACAATAATATAAGTTCCATATAATGCAGTATATTATTTGTCTTTTAAGTTGAATAAAAGCTACAGGTTATAATTTGGGGATTTGAAACTGGCTTCACATTTACAAACTTAAAGTTATGATTCTGTCACAAAAGTTTGACTTTAAAGTTTGCACAAATTAGCCCTGAATTATTTGGTCATTTAAGGGGACCTATATGCTAATTTTCTGTTCATGCTTGTACTTTGTGTTTCTACTAGAGCATGTTTACATTCCTCTGTTACAAAAAAATATTTTGCTCATAATAAGCCCCTTTTCCACCAAGCAGTGCTGTATGTTTCAGTTCAGTTTGCACTTTTTTTCTGTTTTCACTGTGAAAAGTTGTGGATGGTACCAATGGAACCGTTGCATACTGTCCCCACTTTTGGTCCCCTTTCTATTGGGGTACCTAACACACAGATCTGGTACTAAAAGGTGGAGCTGTGAACACTGCAGTCTGTTGATTGGTCAATAGAGGATGGTCACTGTGCTCAGGGCTGAGTTGTGGCTGGTTTTGAGGCACATGTAACCACTGCTCATACCATGGAAAGTTTTATTGGTAAACTGTAACTATAAAATGTGAAGATATTGGGATTTATAAATAAAACTGAATTGAAATGAATAAAATTAAAGGATGTTTTGCTACCTCTCACAGCAGCTATAGACTTTATTCAATGGGACGACTGCTGGCAACTTTTAAGGTGGAACATTTACGTGAAATATTACTCATTGCATAGGCTGACGATGTGAATCCACCAGGGCACCTTAAACTTCACTGTGACAACTCTGAAACCAAAGAGAGGATTTCCGCACACTTACATCTGTGCAATACTTAAGTGAAGTATTGCACAGATGTAAGTGTGCTGAAATCCTCTCTTTGGTCCTAATCCTCATTCTGAGAAAAAAAAGCATTGTGGAGCTTCATTCCTGTAGGCTCCAGCAACACTAAACTCCCAAGCTTGCCTGAGAAGGACTAAATGCACTACCAGACTCGGCTCCTTTCAAAGACTCCTTGCAAAGCACTCCTCCAGGGTTTTTTTGGACCTAATTGTATTGCGGAGTTTTGCACAGCGGCGACCGGATCTTTGCTCTCAAAGCACAAAACAATGTGATGGCACAACAGTCTCCTTCAGTACATTATTCTATGCTTTCTTTTAATTTTCACATTGGCTAGTCATCATGTTTAATTTGTCTTGTGATTAAATCAGAACAGTTGAAACAAGTTGTAGGAAGCCTCTGCAAGTAATTGGTTGCTGGCAGACACTCTGTGCTGCAATAAAATGGTTAATCAGCAGTGCCATGCACTGTAGAGCCGATGCGCTGCTGGTTCTGCCGGCCTGAATGGAATATAATGTCTATAGCCTTACTGTTGTGTGTACAGCCTTTATAGCCTGAGCTGAGTAGTGATGCGCGGGTCGACCTGTAACCCACGGGACCCACAAATGGACCTGTGGATTGGGCAGCAGTGATTGTCTGTTAAATCGCTCTGTAAATGATATTTTGACATTATTATTATAATCTATTACTGTCATCGCATCTGAGGGTAGGCCTGTTGCGTTGAGCAGGTGACAGTCCGCGGCCGTTTTCAAAACACACTTGTGTCACGCACTCCAAAAGAAACTTGTCGAAACTTTAAACAATAATTTATTGTACAAAACGGGGGAAACAAACGTTGACAAAAACGGTTCCATAATTCATATTAAATTCAAAAGATAACGAAAAAACAGCTACAAGTTAGAGGGAATACTGATAAAGTGGTAAAACTTGGCATTGATCCACATCCTCAGACGGATGCGCTCAAGCTGCTGTGCGCACAAGCTCCGTTGGTAGACTACATTTAGCACCAAAAAAAGTATGTTAAAAAAATAAATAAATAAAACTTTTTTAAAAAAAATAAGTAAATAAAAAAAATGAATATCGAATACCAAATTTTCATACAGATACCTACCCATAGAAATGAATATTCGTATATCCGAATATTTGGGTACAGCCCTAATCTTCTTATTCAGCTGTAATCTGATGGAGCCCAAACGCACTTGGCAGCAACGCAAAATCAAACACAAAATATATTGGCTAATTAGTATTTATTATTAGTCATTATTTTGTTATTATTATCTGTACTCACACTCGTATTCGTACTCGTTGTCCTCCGCTTACCTGAGTCTGGGTCGCGGGGGCAGCAGCCTCAGCAAAGAAGCCCAGACAGTCCTCTCCCCAGCCACTTCCGTCAGCTCTTCCGCGGGAACCCCAAGGCGTTCCCAGGCCGATGTAATCCCTCCAGCGTGTCCTGGGGTGGCCCCGAGGTCTCCTCCCGTTGGACATGCCAGAAACACCTCCCATGGGAGGCGTCCGGAAGGCATCCTTACCAGATGCCCGAACCATCTCAACTGGCTCCTCTCGATGTGGAGGAGCAGCGGCTCTACTCCGAGTCCCTTCCCGGATGTCCGAGCTCCTCACCCTATCGCTAAGGCTGAGCCCAGCCACCCTGCGGAGGAAACTCATTTCAGCCGCTTGTACTCACGAACTTGTTCTTTCGGTCACTACCCAGAGCTCGTGACCATAGGTGAGGGTTGGAACGTAGATCGACCGGTAAATCGAGAGCTTCGCTTTCTGGCTAAGCTCCCTCTTCACCACAACGGACCGGTTAAGTGCCTGCATCACTGCTGACGTTGCCCCTGTCAATCTCCCGCTCCATCCTACCCTCACTCGTGAACAAGATCCCGAGATACTTAAACTCCTCCACCTGAGGAAGGACCTCCCCCCCGACCTGGAGTGGGCAATCCATCGTTTTCCGGCTGAGGACCATGGCCTCAGACTTGGAGGTGCTGATTCTCATCCCAGCCACTTCACACTCGGCGCGAACCGTCCCAGCAAGAGCTGGAGGTCACTGTTCGATGGAGCTAGGAGGACCACGTCATCCTCAAAAAGCAGGGACGAGATCCTCCCGTCACCGAACCTGACACCCTCCACCACTCGGCTGCGCCTAGAAATTCTGTCCATGAAAGTTATGAACAGAACCGGTGACAAAGGGCAGCCCTGGCGGAGTCCAACCCTCACCGGGAACAGGTCCGACTTACTGCTGGCCACACAAACCACACTCACGCTTCTTCGGTACAGGGACTGGATGGCCCTTAGCAAGGGGCCACCAACCCCATACTCCCGGAGCACCCCCCACAGGATGCCCCTGGGGACACAGTCGTAAGCCTTCTCCAAATCCACAAAACACATATGGACTGGTTGGGCGAACTCCCATGCCCCCTCCAGCACCCTGGCGAGGGTAAAGAGCTGGTCCACGGTTCCGCGTCCGGGACAAAAACCACATTGCTACTCCCCAGTCTGAGGTTCAACTATCGACTGGACCCTCTTCTCCAGCACCCTGGAGTAGACTTTACCAGGTAGGCTGAGGAGTGTGATCCAACTGTAGTTGGAACACACCCTCTGGTCCCCTTTCTTGAAAATGGGGACCACCACCGCGGTCTGCCACTCCAGAGGCACTGCCCGCGATGTCCACGCAATGTTCCAGAGGCATGTCAGCCAGGACAGCTCCCCGCCCCCTCTGTAAACAGTGTGAGCAAATTGCTGCCTTCCCCCCCGAGGTGCAACCGCTGCCTCGACAATGGCAGAGCGGAACAAGGCCCATTCGGACTCAATGTCCCCCTCTGCTCTCGGGACACAGTCGAAGCTCTCCCGGAGGTGGGAGTTGAATCTTATCCATCCATCCATCCATCTGATCCAACTCACCACCAGGTGATGATCAGTTGACAGCTCTGCTCCTCTCCTCACCCGAGTGTCCAGAACATATGGCCGCAGGTCAAATGATACGACTACAAAGTCAATCATTGACCTGTGACCTAGGCTGTCCTGGTGAAACGTGCGCTGGTGGACATCCTTATGTTTGAACATGGTGTTAGTTATGGCCAAACTGCGACCTGCACAGAAGTCCAATAACTGAACACCACTCGGGTTCACATCGGGCAGGCCGTTCCTCCCAGTCACGCCCCTCCAGGTCCTGCTGTCATTGCCCACGTGAGCATTGAAGTCCCCAAGCAGAACAATGGAGTCCCCGGTTGGAGCAAGGACCCAAGGACTCCCAAAAGGGCGGGTACTCTGAACTGTTGTTCGGCGCATAAGCACAGACAACAGTCAGGACCCGTTCCCCGACCCGAAGGCGCAGGGAAGCAACCCTTTCGTCTACCAGGGTGAACCCCAACGTACAGGCAGAGAGTCTGGGGGCTATCAGAAAGCCCACCCCGGCCCTGCGTCTCTCACCCGGAGCAACTCCAGCAAAGGAGAGAGTCCAGCCCCTCTCAAGGACTTGGGTTCCAGAGCCGGAATTATGTGTTGAGGTGAGACCGACTTTATCTAGCCAGTAGCGCTCAACCTCTTCCACAAGCTCCAGCTCCTTCCCCGCCAGAGAGGTGACATTCCATGTCCCAAGAGCCAACTTCTGTAGCTGAGTATTGGACCGCCAAGGCCCCCGCCTTGGTCTGCTGCCCAATCCACATAGCACCGAACCCTTCTGGCTCCCTTTGCGGGTGGTGGGCCTGCAGGGGGACGAACCTATGTAGCCGGTTTGGGCTGGGCCCGGCTGGACCCCATGGGTGAAGGCCCGGCCACCAGGAGCTCGCCCACGGGACCCAACCCCAGGCCTGGCTCCAGGGCGGGGCCCCAGTAACCCTCCGGGCTGGGTACACGTGCCCTTGCTTTTGTCTATCATGAAGGGTCTTTTGAACCACTCTTTGTCTGACCCTTCACCCAGAACCAATCTGCCATGGGAAACCCTACCAGGGGCAAAATGCCCCGACAGCATAGCTCCTAGGGTCATTAGGGCACTCAAAGTCCTCCACCACGATAAGGTAACGGTTCTGTCTCTAACAGATGATAATGCAAATCCACAATGTGTAATATTTGATATATATGTGGGTGTAGAAGATTCTTAGATAAATGATAGAGGGTGAGGTGAAACGTTATCTTCCTGGAATGATAAGACAAATTCAATAGGGTCTAACCACCTTACATAACAGCCTCTGAATAATTTGTACCTCAATGTCCACGACTTTACATGCAATGTCTCTCCTTCCTGCTACACGTTTAGCAGGCGATCAGCCTCAGGCTTAGATGAAGCAAACCCGCGAGCCAACAGGTTTGCTTTGAGGAGTATGTTACCATAGTAACTGACTCAGGGCTACGCTGAACTGGCTTTGTGAAACGGAAAACTCAGATTTTCCCTCATCTCAGGCTTGACATACTCAGAGTTTTCACTCATCCTGCTCTCTGAAATAGGGCCCAGATGTTTGTCCAGCTCATTTACATGTGGTTGGAAGAAGACTACCTATGAATTGCACAAATTGTTATCTACCAAAAATACCTAACAAAGGTATAAATGTGTGTAAACACAGCATTTGCACAGAACAAACTTTTTTTTCTTGTGTGTGTGTGTGTTTTCATGTCTTGTTGTCATCACCAGTCCTTGTATCACTGGACTTTTATCTCCAGTCTAAGAAGCCATATTGACTGTGTGACTAATGACTGATCTCTGATCAGCTGTGATGAAAAGGGTCAGGAATGTTCCTGTTGCAGACACAACAGATTGTGAATTTATCAGAGGTTTACTCAACATGTTGTTGTTATTGTTGTTGATGGTGGTACTGCATCCTTCTTTGTTGTCATTTTCAGCCACGTTGTCCAAATGAGTCTGCTGAGAGGTTCAGATATGTTTAGTTTGAGAGCAAGTGTTAGACAAGGCTTTTTAAGATAATATACTGCTATGTCTGCCCTCACTTCTCTGCACTGTATCAACTGATGTAAAAGCTTTTGTCTTTGTCCTGACTCTCCTCTATCCGTCAGAGCAGAAATTATCTTTGTGTTTCCTTTTCCTCTCCACCTGCAGCCTCCTACAGTCTGCATGGCAACCAGGCTGCAGCTCTGGTATATTTTTAAGCATCGACTACCCTATCACTTTGACATTTTGTTTGCTGCAGAGCTGACAAACTCTCTTTGTATAAAAGCTTGTTTTCTTAAGTTGCTTAATGTTAGATTTGTATGGAGAAATCCACCCTGTTATCAGTAGGAACCACAAACTGCAGCCTGCAGCGACCAGTGGAGCGGAAAAGGTTAAACACAGATATTACTGATATTATTCAGCTTCTCGGGAACAGTCCGTTCTGTTGCAGATATTAAAAGTATGGCATATGGCTCTTTGGCTTGCCTAACAGCTAAAGTTGAGGGAATGAGTTTGCAGAACTGTCTAGCCCTCAGCCCTTCAGGGGAATATACTTATAACTGTTAAATAAATTAAATCTATGAAATTAATCTTCATCTCAAACCCTCAAGATTTCCACAGATCTGATCTTTAGTCTCTACTGTGTATCGTTTTGAGCCAACCAATTGCGAGGAAAAATGTTTGCATTGTACATTTCTGCAAATCACAGATAAGCTACAATTGTGTGTTAGTATGTAGCAGATATGATGAAATTTTACATTCCAGCACTTTTTTACTGAATCACTTTTTGTGGCACTATTCTTGTAGAAAGTGTAGTGATGTTTTAGTACCGTTTTTGTTGGCACCATCTCAGCTGAAAACACAATGTGTTGTGCCTAAAAGGCCACTGAAAAAGCAATAATGACTCACTAATAAATAACCAATTTTGTTGTTTGTTGCTTTCCAACTACAGCTTGAGAAGCACCTTGCCTAGGTGACACGCTATCCACCGTATAATAATAAATAATATTTTTTTTAAAAATGTATTTGCTATTGCACCTCTCATAGAAATAAAATACACAAAGTGCTTCAGAAAGTACAATGAAACAGTCAAACATGCAGTCAGTAAATACAAAGGCAATATAATTAAGACAAAGCAACAAAAAGAAATCAAAACACAGAGCAAATACAGGCTACTGAGGCCCCAAAACAGAAACATACCAGGTAACAAGCAGTGGACAATTTAGGGTGGGACAAAGGCCATTTTGAAGAGATGGGTCTTTAGTTGTTTTTTTAAGTTTCCAGGGAGACCACAGACCATAAATCTAAAGGAAGAGAGTTCCATAGTGTTGGAGCCATGACTTCAAAGGCATGATCCCCTTTTGTTTTGAGTCTGGAGCAGAGGACAGCCAGTAGGTCCTGTTCAGAAGACCTAAGAGACCTACTGATGATATATGGATGGAGGAGATCACTGATGTATTCAGGTGCCTGACCGTGGAGGGCTCTATATGTAAGAACAAGTATCTTCGAGTGAATCCTGAACCTGATGAGAAGTCAGAGTTCTGGATTATTTGAAGACAATACAAAGGAGAATTGTTTAGACATGTATAAAGAGAATTACAGTAGTCCAGTCAGGAGGACAAAAAGCATGGATAATTATATCCAGCTCAGGTCGAGTCACCACAGACCTGAGCTTTCTTAGCTGTAGTTTCTTAGTTGTCTGTGTTTAATTGTAAGTAGTTGTTTGACATCCAGTCCTTGATGGCAATCAAACAGTTGTGAAGAACAGCAAGTTTGTCTGTGCTACCAGGCTTAAACAAGACATACAGTTGAATGTCAGCAGCATAACAGTGATATAATATACCATCCCCTTTATCACCTCATTACAAAGTCAAATTCACAAGTCACAAATATAACATGCTCGTGCTTTAAAGGAACAAGTTCTTCAGTTATATCCTTTGGTACCCATAACTCCATCCCCAATCTGTATTTGCCATTTTATTTATTAGATTAAATCATTTTGTTGCATATTATTTTCATGACAATGCAGAGAATTTGAAAAGCTCCAAGTTTTGTTAAGCTTTTGTAATTTAATGATTTTTTTGTTCTCCTCTGTACAGTAGATTTTTCTGTGTAGTGCAGGGCAAATGACTGGTTAAAGCTTTAAGTCTTGTGGAGGCATCGGTAGTGTAGTGGATAGTGCCATCGTCCAATGTATAGAGGTGATGCCTCACTGGAGCAGTCACAGGTTTGACTCCGGCTTGTAACCCTTTGCTGCATGTCAACCCCCACTCTCTCTCTCTCTCTCTCTCTCTCTCTCTCTCTCTCTCTCACCCCATTTCACTCTGTCCTGTTCATTAAAGGCAAAAAGCCCACAAAATAATCTTAAAAAAAAAAGATTTGTATGAGAAGTATTTTCATGCATCATCTTCAGGTTCAACCATAGAAGCAAAAGCTGGTTGTTTGTTTCTGAGAAAAGCGTTTATTTATTTTATTTAAACTTTTTTAAAAAAGGATTGATGCACACAGGACTAAAACTTGGAAACAGTTTTTTAAATTTCGTTTGGAAAAGTTATAAAGATAAAAATTGTGAATTGTTAATATTGCTTTACTATTTCAGAGAAGGGGAAAATCTACTTGAGATGTGTGTCTTCCTCCCCCCTGTCAGGGGTCAGTTTGTTTGTTCAAAGGTTTAATATTTAGCTCACACACACACACACACACACACACACACACACACACACACACACACACACACACACACACACACACACACACACACACACACACACTTTATTTTCCTGACCGGATGACTACCTTCGCTTTCAGACCTGTTTGACACACAGACAGATTTCACCGACCAGCTGATTAAGAAAATTGCGCAGAGACTAAATTAATGCCAGAGAGCTGTTGCTGATGGTCTGTCTGTCCATGTGTCCATCTTTTTGTTTGTTTATTTGAGCAGTTAAAGGTCTTCCTCCTCTGAATTCATCTTCAGCATCTGTCCTCTCTGAGCGACTGGATAAAAGAGATGGGACCTCGTACAGCAGGTAAGAACCAGAGGACATTTTTCAGCTGATGTTTCAGTACAAATTCTCCAGATTATTAACATCACCAAAAAGAAATAAAGAGGTCAGAGGTCAGAGCCCTCAGCATATATTTAAATAGTTTTATGACGTTTTATTTAGCCACAAAATTCTCTGAGCTAATGGTTAGAGACCACTCTGGTTTAATCATTTGAACTCTGTTGGGTTCTTTTTTAGCTGTCACTGGTTACTCACTGTTGTCTTGTTTTTAACTGAGGTTAATGTGGTAGGTCATTAGTGGTAAATCAGTTTTCCAGTTCTAGTGATAGATCGTTTTGAAATGCAATTGCTCCATTAAAACAAGAAAATCAGGCCCGATATATATTTCTCAAAAGAGACATTTTTCCTTTGATCAGCCCAGTCACCTGAGTAGATGTTGCCATTGTTTCTGTAAACCATAGGCTGCATTTGTTTGTTTTATAAGTATCATGTGAACGTGTCTACAGTGATGTAGTTTAGATTACATGTATATGAGCTGAGTCTCTCAGGTGGAGGAGGGGATGGTAGATGGTATGAAAAACATGGCATGATGTTCGTTTTTGTGCTTAAATCTAACCCCACGTTAACCACAATGTTGTCACAACATAAAATTGAAAATTTAAACATAAAGAAAAGTTAAGTTTCAAGATATCCGCTAGCACACATTCAAGTGTAATGTAACTGTGGTTTGCAGAAACATACAAAGCCAACATTTGTCCTGGTGATTGAGGCTGGGATAACTGACAGTAGAGACAGAAACACAGGGACAGACAGATAAACCTCTTCAGCCAAAATCAAACTGGGGACAGTATGCCAACCAGTCACACTCTGAAGTTGTCAAAATCCAGCGTTTTGGCTGTGACTTGAGGCGTCAGACACTAACAAAAAAGACGTCCTTTAACGTCAGCATGATATGCAGCTAGTCAGTGTTATAGTTAGACTGCCGCCTCAGGGGGAAATGCGGCAGGACAAGAGAACAAAAGTGAAGACGGTGAAAGTCCAAGTAGGGTGGGTGGGAGTTGTGGAAGATGGGTCAAACAAACACAGACTTTCACTTGGGAGAGCGGGTGTTTGCGTCCTGTAAGATTAGAAAGCCAAACCCTGTTCTTCTTTCTTAAACCCAACCATGTGTGTTAGTTGTTGAAGGAAAAAAACATCAATTTGCGTTGTTGTACCGACATAGTGTGTTTATTTTGAAAGAAACAGTATCTAAATGGTAAATTTTCTGTGAAAACAGAAGAGGATTTTGAAGGAAGACAATGCATTAAACAGGCGTCGTATCAGGACGTGGAAAGTCCATGACCAAATGTCAGACGAACGTTGGGTACTATAACAACCCAACTGCAAAAATGTTGACATTGTACATTTCTGCAAACCTTGCATCCGTCTCCAGATGACAAAGTCAGCTCATATACTACGTCACTTTAGAAACGTTGACATGTTTTCCTGGTTTGCAGAAACGCACAAAGACAACATTTTATTTTGGTAACTGATTAAAATGCACTTTATTCATTTGATAGAGGATTTAACCAGTAGTTATAGGAGACAATTAGTAACTTAGTAAGTAAAACATATATTAAGTTCACACAACATGAACACTTCAGAGCAGTTTACAGTGAGCAAGCATGATGTTGTCAACAGAACTTTTGACCTGACGGTTTGGAGACAATACCTTAAACTTCCACATTACGAGACACATATTTTAAAGATACCATTTTGGTCATGTTTATGTTATGTACAGTAACCATGGCTACAGGAGGAAGTAGGGTATAAATTATTATCCTGAACAGTAAGTGTTATTATGATGAGACAAAGGACATGTCTCATTTAACGAATTAACTTTATCACGTTATCATTTTATTATCTGGGTGTGTGAGGCCATCTTCCCTTAATCAGTGTGTCATGCAATCATAAAATGATCATGTTAAAAATGTGTGTATGATTAGGTTCCTACATGTCACAATTAAACAAAGGTATTACATCCAGACTATGTAAGGGTTTTATGTCAAAGAAATCACATTCCGCAAAGTACTTAAAAAAATGCTGTTTCAGTTTTCTTGCCATGTCTCCTCTCATCACCCAAAAACATATCAACAACATATTGCTGCAAACCAACACCATACATAATCACATTTCAATATTGCTTATTACAAAAGAAATACATGCACACTACTGCCTGTTCAGCCAGTTATATAAAGTCAAACCGGTTTAAGCTGGTACACTGGGCCAGACTGGCATAACCACAAATGACTAATTGATTTACATATGCTCATTTAATTATTATTATTTTTTTAATTTTATATACTTTATTAATCCAGTGTAATTCAATGTTTTCACTCCGCTGTCTTAAACATATACACACAGGCCTGAAATACACACACATGCACAAACAGGACCTATACATGCATTAAATGGAGAGATGTCAAAGTGAGGGGGCTGCCCAGGGACAGGCACCCCGAGCGGTTGGGGGGTTTGGTGCCTTGCACAAGGGCACCTCGGCAGTGCCCAGGAGGTGAACTGGCACCTCTCAAGCTACCAGTCCACTCTCCATAATTTGTCCGGTCAGGGACTTGAGCCGGCAACCCACCGGTTCCCAACCCAAGTCCCTACGGACTGAGCTACTGCAGCCCACCAGTGGGTAAATATCCCTTTAAGATCATAACGTAGCATTCCAGAGTATATCACATAACATATATGATGTATGTCAAGTTACATATGTCATGCTTTGTTAATAACAAATGTATTTACTTTAAGCCAAACCATGATTTGAATGGGTCCAACAAACACCAATTTTCACTCCGGAGAGCAGATGGAGTCCCGTAAGGCTATAAAGCCAAACCCTGTTCGTGTTTCCTAAACCCAACCACATACGTTAGTTGCTGGAGGAAAGAAAATGTCAATTTGCATTGTCGTACTAAAATAGTGCGTTTATTTTGAAAGAGACTGTATGTAAACAGTGAATTTCCTGTGAAAACAGAGGTGTATTTTGAAAGAAGACAATGCATGTAACATGCAGAACTTGACACAGTGTCCCAATACGTCAACAACTAACACACTCAGGGTACCTTTCACATCTTATCTGGATGTGAAAGATCCATGATCAAACGTAAATATGTGAAGAGGTCAGAGTGAGAATGTGTTTGGCTAGATGGTCACCCTAGATTTCTGAAACTCTGTTGAGCCACTTCAGAAAATTCTTGTGTTGCTGTTTTGTGGGATGACAAAGCTTCGGTCGGGTTTAGTCACAGAAAGCATGTGGTAAGGGATTGGGGAGGATATGGGTTTGGGTTGAAATGTTCACTTGAAACACGGAAGATGGCAGGAATCTGATAGGATTAAGGCACACAGAGAGTCTCTATTGTACTTTCTGAAGTTTCTTCCCATTTTCTCCCCATAAAATGTTTTTTCTAGAGTCTTAGGGTCTTAAGACAGAGAGAGTCATATGCTACAAAGACTGTAAAGCTTCTTGAGGCAAAATTGTGATTTTTGAAAGTAGGATTCTCAAAGACAATGAACTTGACTCATGTGCAAAGACTCTATGGACCAGGGGCCAAAAAGAAAAGCTGGACATCGCCCCCATGTCTCTCAGCAACCACACCAATGTAGCCAGTTCCAGAGTAAGAACAGATACACAAAGAAACCAACAAAACAAAATTACGACAAAAACTGGATAAAGCATTTTTGGTTGATGGTTAAACCAGAGCACTTCTGCAGTTTGGGGGTATTGTTGGTCAGCCAACACCGTGCCCTCTGTTTATCTTTTTTTTTTAATCTCTGCTATTTAAGGAAGTCCCAGCTGTTATCAAGGCATGTTTGGACAGTAACACAGTTGTTGCTAACTGTTAATTGTTAATAATTGAGGAAGTTAAACACAGAACTGGGTCAGGTATGACTCTGATTATTTAAAGTCACTGAGTTCTCCACCAAATAATGATTCCCTCTCTCTCCATTAGTGTCTCCTTCTAAGGAGGTGAAGGTTGCTGGCAGTGGAAGATGTGGAGGTCAGGGAGGAGCCCGGCTGAGGAGCTGCAGTGATGGCAGCAGATACAGCAGGAGAGGAGTCAGCCTTCACAACTCCACTTCTTCCCCAGTGCTCTACAACCCTAAATCAGGTGAAAAATAAAATAATACTATATATATATATATATATATATATATATATATATATATATATATATATATATATATATATATATATACTACATCTTCTTTACAGCCTCTCAGTATAAGTCCATAATTGTGACAGTATTGAAAACCACACTGTCAGGATTATGAAATACCTTGGAATACCATAATACTGTGACACCATCTAACATCAAAACAAACACATCCCTCCACTCAGTGTTCCTCTTTGGAAGCTCCGGTAATCTTGCCTATATGTTACCTAAGTTTCAATACTATAATGGTGTAGCTCTGTTCCTTGTGGGCAAGGATGTGGAAGAGGGACAGGACTACATGGTGTTGTATAACTCAGTCCAATCTATTTTGTTTGTTTCCTATATACAGAGCCAGGGCTATGTATGTATACCTGGTTTCTTTTCAGTGCACACACAGAACAGATAGAGAAATAGGCAACACAGAACTGAACAAAGAGTTGGTGGGATTATAATTCCAACTGTACATTTAAGGGTTAAAAGCAGTCTCACAATAACATATAACATATATTTGCAAAACACCCAGATTGTTTTTAGCGGGTGGTAAAGTACAAAAAGTTCTGCCTTATTTGTTACCTGCTGTTGCTGAAAATGTTTATTCATTTTGACATTATGTTTTACGTTTAGTCCTGAAGAGACCAGTGAGCACAGAAGAGCTGCAAAGACCAGGAGGACCCTACATGAAGAAAACATTTACAGTATGTAACGACTGAACCTTTTTAAACTATAAGCAGGGTGGAAAATGCCTATTTCATTTAATTAAGGATGAAAGACTGCAAGCACTTCTCAAAGACTAAAAGGAAATGTACTGTCTCGATGAGCTACATGAATTTCTAACAATATACACTGTAGTTTCAGCTGGCCCAAATAAACTCAGCATGTCTTGTTTAAAAACAGCCTGGAAGTCTACATGCCCATATCTTTTAGGTCTTTTTCTTTTGACAAAGCGTTTATCACTTTAATTATTTTCTTGCTGGAAACACTGGATTTCTATAGGACTTTTCTGATACCCTGTCTGCTGCAGATTAATGTCTGATGGATGTCTCTATGTGTCTCCAGATTGTGGGTGATGCAGTGGGTTGGGGATTTGTGGTAAGAGGAAACAGGCCGTGTCACATTCAGGCTGTGGAGCCCTGCGGCCCAGCTGCTGCTGCTGGGATGAAGGTAAGCATCTTAAGAAATATGCTGGTTATTCCCTTTGGTGCACATTAAAAGAGTAAAATTACATACTGATGTGAAATTAGCTTAATTTTTAAGGTAAATGGTAAAGGTAAAGGTTTTTCCCATTGATTTCAATAGTTTTTGTGTATGTGACATCTAGTGGACAGTATAGGAACTGCAGATTATTTTGATCATTAGTACTATTATTATAATTATTATTACAATTGTGATTATTATTATTATCATTATTATATTATTGTTTTATTATTATTATTATTATTATTATTATTATTATTATTATTGTTGTTGTTGTTGTTGTTGTTGTTGTTGTTATTATTAGGGCTGCCTCAACTAACAATTTTCCTGGTAGACCAATAGTCATCATTTAGGGCCATTAGAGTTAGAGGCCATACACATACAGCTGGAAAATGCAAGGTCCCAACAGAGTTTCATCATTTTTGTATTTTTTTTCTGCAACTAAGTGACCAATGAAATCTTGCCTAATGACCTTTCTGATCGACTAACGTTTGGTCGACTATTAGGGGGCAGCCCTACTCCATTCATTTATTTTAGTATTGGAAGTGTGCTATTTTCCGTGTGTAGTCTGATTAGTTTTGACCAATCACATTTGAGCGGCAGGTAAATGTCTGTGTGGAGAGGCGGAGCACACTGGCTGAATTTTGAATTCGCTTTTTCTTTTTTCTTTTTTTTAATGTATCTGCATTCATATGCAGATATCTGCTTAAAGACATTAGTCGAAATTAATTGAAGAGGAAGTCTTAGCTTGGATATCTGCTGGCTACACTGCACAGCCCAAGATACTGGCCCTCACTCCCAGATGTTTTATCATCTTCAGACTATAGCTGATAGTTTTGAGATTGATCTGCTGTTTCCTTTTAACTTTCTGGTAAAAACACATTCAGCTCCGTCATTGTACATCTACTTGTAAATTAGTTTTTTGCTCCATTGCTAACTTTCTTCTCACTTCTCTTAATTCTTCTCTCTGTTCTTTATCTGCAGGTTTGTCAGTTTGTGGTTTCAGTCAACGGGCTCAATGTTCTCGATCTGGACTACCGCACCGTCAGCCACCTGATCCTAACAGGACCCAGAACTGTGGTGATGGAGGTGATGGAGGAGACTGACCACTGAGCAATGAAAGAAACACTGATGGATGGACAGTACAGCAGAAGCTGAGAATGGCTTTTATGAAACAGTTACTTATACATGTGTTGTTGAGGTTTTCTTGAAAGAACTGCAAGAATATAGAAATGACACAGGAGGAAACGTTGTCAGGAATGACATGGGAAACACTGTGTTAAAATTATTGTCGATGGAGGGTGTTTTCAGATTGCTTGACTGACAATGAACTTTAAGATCAACACTCTGGATGAGAATATCTGTCAGTTCTGTATGGTAGTACTCAGTCTTGCAGTACCATTTGTTTAAGTACGGGATCGCACCTATTACAAATAATGAAGCATGATACATCATTGCATGTGCATGTTAAGATGTGGCTCGTTTCAAACATTATGTAACCAGTGTTTCCACAGTGGCAAGTTTTCATGCATCAGCCATCTATAACTGACCACAGTATTAAATGTTAGACAGACTTTATAAATGGTTTCATGATATTAAGAATATTGTGCGGCAGTCATCCAAACATCAAGCTAAGTAGTATTAGGCAATATCGTCCAGCACTGTAGCCACTAGCGCATAGGGATGGGAAACGCCAGAGGACTCACGATATATATTATCACAATACTTAGGTAACAATACAGTATTATTGCCATATTGCAATATATTGCAATTTATTACCTTTTTGCCAGCTGCAAATTACTTCCCCAAAGGAAAACTTTGTCAACATCAGTTACACCTCCTTAGATAAAGTTTTCAGTCCATTCACCTGATTTCAATCATTTTCATTGCAGCAAAATGTGATGCAAAGCAGACAGACTGACCAACACCGCCATAAAACCCGCTGCATACCTCTGACAAACCGAACTGTTGGCAGATTTAACACCCTTTGTGAGGCCAGGTAAAACACTTCATGCAGGTATCCTGCTAACTGAATAGCAGCACCCATGTTAGAAGCATTGTCTGTTACAACCACAATTCTTCTTTCTTGTGCTGCATTTTGCAGGAGGTCTGCAGCGTTTGCTCCAGTGTTACTTTGGTGTACTGCTCTAGTTTGGAGAATCATGAGACAGCAGTCTCCAGTCCTCTGTGAGATAATGTGCCGTTATAGTCACATATGAATCCCCTGACCTTGAAGGTGTCACAAGTTAATGTCACCCTTCCTAATGTACTCCTCAGCTTTGTGCTTCACCTCTCTGTAGAACTTGGGTACGGCTTTGTCGGTGAAAAAACGTGGCACATACCTGAGCTTACATCTTTTTTGTCACAAAAGCTTTCATTTTCAGCAGTGTTGTATGCACGCAGATCTTTGCACATGAAGTAGGTGATGGACTGTGTTAGGATAGAAGTGTGTCTAGTTGACTTTTTGGGTGGAGCAGGTTTGGTGTTAACCTGGCCGTTTTATTTTATCTCTCTCATCTCACCTGAGTAAATACCATTAAAGTTCAATTGGTAGCACAGGCTAATATTTGCTTAAACCACTGTTTGGGACAGGCGTCTATATGGGACAAGCCTTCAATTCCTCACTCAAAACTGCTGCAAAGATGGGAAATATCATCAAACTGTTAATTTGAACAAGTATGAAGATAAATTGTATAAATATTAGGCATCAAATAACATATAAATGATATGTTACAATATGACACTCGTTTTACAGCACTTGAGGATAACGGCACCTGACATATAGACACAGCACCACTAAATCCTGTTAAAAACAATGTTCATAAGTTGGATTAATGTTATGAAAAATAGTTTTGATTTTTTTGATTGTTGGACCCTTAAGGACTAAAGGAATGTAAATAACTTACTGGGTGTTTTTGTGAATCTGAATGAGTTACAGAGCTAATAATGTGTAGCAATACCATACTGACAAAAGTTTAAACATTTATATTTGCGTGTGCGAACTTAACAGCTAACTGCTCTAGCTCAAGTGGGTAGCCAACAGTCCGCTTTTATACATCCGAAGAACTTACATAAAAATGAACTGCTTGACAAACAGACCAGGCTTCTAATAGAGAGACCTGTATTTGTTAACATGTGTAGCCACACCGGGTTAGTAAAAGGGACTGAACGTTAATTAGGACTAGGCTTTTAATTGAAGTTCTACTTATGCGTTTTTTGGCACAGTCCAACTGTAGATGGATCAGTGATATTGTTTGTGGACTTTCTGTAAATGAAGTTTGAGTTTCTGTGGAAGGCAATATTTCATTTTATTTTATTTTATTTTATTTTATTTTATTTTATTTGTTTGTTCCAGACAAGCTTTACTCCTTTTTGTTTGAGAGGTTTTTTTTGTGGTTTTTTTTGTAAATAAAGATCTACAAATCTTTCTGACAGAAAATAGAAAAGCTGTCATGAGCTGGGCAACCACTTCATACTACATGATCCTAGAAACACCTGCACTGTGTTGTCTTAGAAACTGACCCTGGAAGTGATCATGCTGTTGACATCACTTCAACTGTCGTGTTTTCTTTATTGGGGGTGGGGGGGTGGGGGGGGGGAGGACTTTTAACCCCATGTGCCACCTCACTGCCTCCTCCACACACAAACACATTACCTGCATGTATCACAGCAGTGTTTACACTCCCCTTTTCCTCCTCTGTGTTGACTTTTCCATCCACTACCTGCGACGGAGTGTGAGGACTGTGTGAAGTACACCAACAACTTAAGGACGCACACTTAAGCTGAAGTGCTTTGTTTTGACGTCTCGCTCAAGTAATTCCTTTTTCTTTTTTTACCTAGTTTGTGGGATTTTTTTCTGTTCATGTGTACAGATTTGATAATAATGAAATATCTCTCAGCAGGCACCGTTTTATTCTCTGCAGGGTGATTCTAGAGACTCAGTGAGTCTCTCAGCTCTTCTTGCATCTTTAATGATTAATGATTTTAATAGAAGCAGTTAGAAGTATCACAGCTGGATATTGTTTAAAATATCAGGCACTGAGGATTTTATTAAGAAACGAAATATCCATATTAAAGTTAGATCCCATTGTGTAATACAGAATTAAAAGCATACAGTAAGTCTGTTAGAGACTTATCAATATTTAATATTCCACTTTAATTTCAATTTTGTAAGTATTACTGTTATGTATAATGCTTTCAATTGCTTGCTTTGTCATCTTTCTCTGTTTTATTTCTTCACCTGTTGAAGTATAGCCTGGAAATCCAGACACAAATCTGGAAAGATTTTTAGTCTCGTCCTCACCGATACACCCTTCCTACCCAAGGGGCAGCACTAACTGAGGCATTTAAAATGTCGGCACATGCAATTGGATAGCACGATAGCCAATCAGAGCAAAAAACAAGGTGACGTACAGTATCCATTGCACTAAGCCCCATTTGTTTGCCGACCAGGGGGCCAGATTCCCGTGCAGTGCAAATTCAAATTTGCTAGGGGCGGGGCATCTGGATTTCCAGGTTAGTTGAAGTATGTTTGATTTATGATTGCAAAACAGTACACTGCATTTCTCATATAAATACAATATAAACCAAGGCTTGCTCATTTCTCCTGTTGGTTCAGAAATTCTTCCAAGTGATTCACAATTATTGTAAGTGCTACATCGTGGGCAACTGGACTTGCTTGCATTTCTTGAAAACGTTTCGCCTCAGTTTAGAGTTATTACCCAGTTTGTGAGAGGAAAAAAAAGTCTAAACTTTAAAAAACAGCTTTAAAATGGAGGCTTACAGGTGAAGCAGTGGTCAGAGCTGCTCCACATTCACTAACACCACAACTACATGTGATGAGAACAGACAGTTCAGTTTGTAGTTCTACCAGGTGGCAGCACTAAGTGTGTGTGTGTGTGTGTGTGTGTATGTGTGTGTGTGTGTGTGTGTGTGTGTGTGTGTGGTCCAGCATGTTCACATCTCTGCAGTATTTACTGTTTATCAGATATTATGTGGATTAGTGTAAGATGAATGTAAGCCATGTATATGTGACACCGACAATTATACAGCAGTAACTACAAAGTCAAATGTACATTTATAATATTAAGTACATAGTCAACATGTGGAACGTTTGATACTCAGTTTCTGTACACCTACGATCACCCTGGTGGTACCCCACCTATTAAGGGATGTCCCCCTCTTTTCATCTCCCCTTTTGCTATTGCACTTCATGGGAGAGGTAGGTGGCATTGCTCTTGTAGTAATTTTGGTGTTTTAGCGCTGTTAAGCTGTGTTTATATGTTTTTCAGCCTAAACTTACTCTATTATATGCTAACATATTCCTGTGTCCCTTAATTTTTGTAGGGGCTTGAGTTATATGACAGTAATTGACGGAGGATTTTGTTTTTACCTCTTGCTGTCACTTATGTTTTCACTGTTTTATTGTACTCAACTGAGTGTACTCCATGGGAGAGGGATTCAAGTTGGTCGTAATTGACGGAGGATTTTATTTTTACCTCTTGCTGTCAATAAACAGAGATCGCCTCCAAAGGTATCCATGGTCTGGGCCTCTTCATATTAACACAATGCAGACAACACTAGAGTCCACTGGTTACATATTTATATTTATATAGATTCTTTTTTTATAATATACAGGAACTGTTTTGGTTATTTTATGACCTGCCTTATTTTTTGTCTCTTTTTTCGGTCTCTATTTGAAAAGGGGTCAGGTTAGATCATGTGAAAATACCTGGGAAAAGCTGCTTCTTGCATCATGTGGGTTATTAAAAAAACAGATGAGAGAAACACAATTGTTTCATCTTTCACTAAGTGCATTTACTCAGGTACTGTACTTAAGTAAAAAAAAATTGAAGTCATTTTACTTTACTTAAATATTTTAATCTAAGGCTTTCTAATTCAACTGCACAAGCAAAGATATACAAGTTCTACTCAGCCCTTAAATTAAGTGTTGCTTTGGCTATTTTGTAATGAATTATGCGCACTAGAAAATAAGTTAGTAAAAACACACAAAAAATTGTGGCAGTTTAATGTTAAGACAGCCAAAAAATGTGTTCAGCCCAACTCTGCAACTCTTGTTGTGATTATGTATTGTTATGTCAAGTGAACACAATTTTTGTCACAGCTCCAGTTTCCCTGCTCTTCCTCTCCCTCAGTAATTTTCCATTCTTGTTGCCTCCGCTCCACTCTACTTGCCGGCCGCTCCCACCTCATCAGCCCAACTCTACTCACCTGCAAGCACAGCTGCAGCTCATCTCCAATCAGCCCAGCACATAAGCCTCACTCAGCCTTTGCCAGATTGTAATTAATAATATATATATATATTAATAATAATTAATAATTTGTTTAATTCAATATAGTCTGAGTATATTATGACTATACTGTATCAAATACATGAATAATAAACTGTAGTGGTTTTGTGAATGCTTCCTGTGTGTGTAAACCAATCATTTGGCCAAAAATTGAATTATGAGTGTCAAATATGGCAGGAAGGGTAATATTTATGTTTTGTTTCACTTCTGGAAAATGGGGGACAAACCGGAGACAAACCTGAAACAGACAGGGGTGAGTGATCTTCAAAAAAAAACAGGAAATACAAGACATGAATCATAACAAAATAAAAACAGATGCTTAACAGAGACATGACAGTTTGGGTTCAGGCAATTTCTTTTTTAGACACTTCCCCAGCCTTGGAAAACACCCTCTCGCAAGGCACAGGTGGTGCTGGTGTACACAAAAGCTCAATGGCAAGTCTGTACAAATGTGGGTAAATTAGTTTCTGCCTCTCCCAGTACTCCAGTGGGTCCTCCAGTCTCCCAATATTTGTTTCAGACAGATAACTCTGGACCTCCACGGTAGCATCTGCTGTCACGTTCTGCGTGCTCCTCGCCTCCATGACCGTGTTGTCAAGATGGCGCCACAGTTTGTTACCTGAGAAGAACACACAGATCATGTTAGTGAATGTTTTAATTCTAATTGACCTCAAAACCAAAAATGATACATTACCTTTGGTTACAGGTTGAACATCCTGTGACACTGATGCCTGATCCAATTCTGGGGTCTGAGCTGACCTAATTATGGCAGCACACTCTGACGTCAGCTTTTTTTATTGCTTTATTAGCATTATCAAAAACTGGAATAAAGTCAAAAAAACGTACCTTAGCAGTGGTGCTGCTTCTAAAGTATCCAACCAGCTTCCTTGCCTTGGCCAGGATGTCCCACAGCACAGGGGTTTGATCAAGAGCCTTCTTTACCATCAGATTCAGGATATATGCTATGCAGATACTGTGGCGAAGCCTGAGTTCTCTGCCACAGGCAAGCATGTTGGCAGCACCATCAGTAACCAGACATGTCACCTTACCGGTTATTCCCCAGTCCTCCATTGGGGAGGCTTTCACATGGGCTAAATTATCTGCAGTGTAAGAATGGGGGAATTTCAGTACTCCTAATAGTACTGAATTTAGCCTGGTGTTCTCATCAACAAAATGGCAGGTAACAGCCAGGTAGGCATCCATGTTAATGGATGTCCACATGTCAGAGGTAAGGCTTCTGCCACCTTCTGCACTTCAGCCTTAGCCTTCTCCTTGCTGCGTCATATTTGACCTCCACCATGGCTTTTACAGCCTAAAGGAAAGAAGAAAACAAAACGTGCTCAATTATCAGATGTACAATGAAAGTACTCCTTTGCTTTATGCATGCACCCATACACACCTGCCTTGTGGGGAGAACATAAGTAGGATCCAGTTTGGACACAAATGCCCTAAATCCCGCATCCTCCACAATACTGAAGGGCACTATCATCAAGATTAAGGCCTCATCCAGCTCTTGTTTTCTGGCAGCTGGATACAAGAGAATATATGTAAATACAGTTTCTGTTACTTGTCTTTCACTTGCACAATAAACAAAAGTCAACATACTAAGATTGTGACAGTATATTTTAAGGACTTACCTTGGTGCACCTCCAGTTCCCACGTCCATGCCTTGCATGAGAATCAGCAGCGAGGCTTCGGACGTCATCAATGACGTCTCTCGTCTGAAACGACACAAGCCTCGATACACGCATCGCAGAAACACGGCACGTAACATCACTACATTGTAGACTCTGCCTACCTTTGATCAGCCTTCCTGGTCTGACTCTGTAAACTAATGGTGACATTGAAGCTTCATGAAGCAGTGAGCCACTTTGACACAACTGCTTCAAGAATGACACACTGCTTTGAAGCATTTCATACAGTCAGAAAAGTGACATCTGCTGGCTGTACGTCAGAACTGCATCTAAGTGGAAGACCTGAAAAAGCCTCAGGACCGCCTGTCACTGCTAAGTACTAGTATTTAATAAATGTTTTAAAAACGGTGATATACAATTATGTGATATAGAAGTTAATGCTAGTGCTTCTGCAACTTTGCCATTGTGATAATATATATGGGGTGTACTTGTAAACCAGGGAGTGATTTTTATTTAAAAAAGGAGCATTTCGATAGGCCGTGGTTTCAGTCTGCTCCTTTTGTGGCTGACTACCTCTCCAGCTTTGGAGAAGACCCACTCACATGGCACAGATGTTGCTGGCATGTGGAGATACTTTTTGGCTATCTTGCAGAGGTTTGGCTATTCTTTTACGTGATGCCCAGTAAGTAAGCGGGTCTTCTATTTTGGAGAGGTAGGGCTCAGACAAACAGTAATAACAGGCCATAATACAAACCAACTCTGCTGTCAAAAAGATCGCACAAGTGGCAGCTGACTGATGGAGTTGATAACATTTTAATACATGTTACTAGAGAGGTATGGAAAACATAATAATAATAATAATAATAATAATAATAATGATAATAATAATAATAATGATAAATGCTACACTACCTGTTATGTTGACGGCATTCCCCTCTCAGCCCTCATGGCTCCAGCGCATTCTGCAGTCAATTTTGACATGGCCTCTTGAGTATGTGTTTCATTGCCAAAAGCTTATGTTTTAAATTGTGGGTCCAAAATGGTGGCTAAAGCCAGAACTCTAACATTTTCAACCATGCATCTTTTGACCACCTCATGCTGCAGTTGTTTTATAAGATGAAGTGCTGTTTGGTTTTTAATGGCTGATGCCTTTACAGCCAGTTTGTGCTCTACCATTCTGATGAGCGGAATGACTTCTGAGGCAGAAACATGCTTTTCGGCTGACAACTCCGGAGGACAGATGGAAGGAAACACTCACTGACTGTCTCATAGTCTGCAAATGAGGAGGAATGTCTGGTGAGGGATGCTACTGACGCACCAACTGGTTCTCGTTGTTCATACAATCTTTGTTACATCAAATATGTGGAGTTCCATCAGGTTTCTACTTCTTGAACCAGTTTGTGAACTGGCTCCTGCAGCTGTGTTTGCATCTGAGTTTTTCCTTTGCTTTTGTGCTTGTCCTAAAAAAAGTGACAATTCTTCAGCCTCTTGTTCTGATGTCAGCCAGTGAAGAAGTTTGATCCAGTGCCTTCTTCACAATAAGATTAAAACTGTGGGCTAAACATGGCGCATTTCTTAGAGTCAACAGTTTGGCACAAATGATCATATTTGATGCACTGTCTGTGACTAAACAATTCGCTTTCTTTCTCAAGCCCCACTGATTAATTTGCAGCTCCATTGCATCCCTCAAATTTTCTGCGTGAGAATGTCCCTCACCAATCAAAACACTTGCTAGCTCCATGTTCTGATTAATAAAGTGGAAGTTGACCCCAAGATAGGCATCCATGTCCATGGAGGTCCACATGTCTGCAGTTAAACTTACAGACTGTGCTTTCTCCAGTTTCTGTTTTGCCTTCTCTTCAGCTTCTTGGTGCCTTTTCTCCACTATAGCTTGTAAGGCCTGGTGAGTAGGCAGGATGTAGGTTGGGTCCAGCTTTTGTACAAATGCCCTGAAGCCTTTGTCCTCCACCACTTTCAATGGAGTCAAGCACAACCATATCAACCAGTGCCTCGTCCAACTAAGTACACAAACATTATTTCAAAAAGTATTAATTTCAATTGAATACAATACTGTTATGTGTTTTAATTTTATAGAAATTACATTCGGCTTACCTTGTCTGGTCTCCACACCCCGAGAAGCAGCAGTAGCAGCAGCAGCAGCAGTGTTGTCTCCGAGTGTTTCCTGGGCAGGTGGCACAGCATTGAGGACGCGTTATTACTGAACATCAGCTCCTGAGCACAGATGAGACACTTCACATTCTTGGGGTTGTGAGGTCAAAGTGCTCCCATGCACAAGAGCGTGCTTTTGTAGGCACAGGCTGTTCCTCCATATCCCTCCCTTACTGCTTCACTCACTCCTCCTCACAAACACACATTGCACTCACAACTCACAATACACTCTCAACCACTCAACTCTCTAATGTACCTATCTATAAGTAAGCCTATTCTACTATATGTCTAGTGTGTTTCCATGAATTAATGTGTGCTGTGTATGTGTGAATCTATGTATTGATCTCCTCCTCTCAAAAAACCCACAGTTTGAGCAATGAATCAGACCCCTTTTAAAACCTTAACATATTGAAATGCCCAACCGCTTCAAAATTCCCACGAAGCAGCGCAACACGCGATGTGACGTAACGAGGCCTTGCTCTCAGTCGTCACCTGATTGTGGGCATGCTGAAGCAGGGATCGAAACACTGGGGCTGTCCCATTTTTCCACACTTGGCAGAGTGCACTTGGTTACGCACTTTGGTGACGTTTTGCCACGTGGAACGTACATTTGCCTATAGTGTTCAAGCACGTATTAAGTGGCCAAGGACGCAGGGATATTCAAATAAACACAAGAAGTTTGTGCTCTAGAAAAGGATCAGCACTCAGTGAATAACCTCCTAAGCCCTATGATAAGCTATTATGGCAAGGCTTAACTATACAGACCAGTGAGCAGTGATAACTAACATGTCTTTGGGGTCATCAGGTGGGAACCTCCTTCACCAGTGTTTCGTCTAGTTGGTCCCACGACACCTCCAGGAGGCTAGACAGTGATCTCTGGCATCCCAGGACTCACTGCCAGGACTCACTGCTCTCCACACCACAATAACCTCCTTAACCTTACTTACACATGACTTTCTCAGCCCAAACAGCACTGCCACCTTCAACCAAACCCAGGCTCCGTACATGCAAGCTCCAGGTAGAAGCAATGCTGATACTACCTTTCCTAGCACATTTACCATATTCTATTTCACACGCTACATAGCATAACTACAATATAAGCTAAAGTTAAAGGAGATGAATAAATTTACAGGATCAGCAAACACACTCACCTTGCAGCATGGTCTCAAACAAAAGGGATTCAAATAGGCCACTCCCACACTTAAATACCCTTCCTCTTCCTGGATTTCCTCCTGAGAGGAAGTGGATCACTCCACCTGATCTCAGGGAGTTATGTACTCTGCTTAGTAGTTCCCCCTGCTGGCCCCCAACTGACATTATTTCTTCGCTTCCAGATCCAAACGACAAAAACGAAATTGGGACAGACTTAACAACGCCCCTTACATTGCGCATTGGATGTTATTCTCCGCAAAAATGCCACTGATTGTGCTGGCATTGTTTGGCACTCTGCTTGGCCAGATCCTTTGGAGGACCCACCAGATGCTAAGGCGTAGACGTAGGCGAAGAGAGCAAAATGCCCATTCTGACAATCGAGATGATATGTTAATACATGCAGTAAGCTTAACACACACGCACATACACACATAGCCTACACATCAATTATTACCTTAGCAGTATAGCTGTCTTTGGAAAAGAACTGAAATTGTTTCCCATTTAGAATCTTTGCGTATAAATCAGTGACAATAAATAAAATAATAACAATATAAAGAATCACTATTTATCTGCCAAGCTGCCAACTCTCACACATTAATGAAACTCACGCATATGACCCTCTTCACATGAAGTATCTCAGCTCATAGGCCTACTCTGTCTGTTCTGCACCACATCGTAAAAGCGACTTAAACATCAAATTGATGAGATTAAAACATTGAGCTAAGAGGTGGTGCATGGTGGGTTTAAGATATACTTATGGGATAAAATGTTGACATCAAGGCCATTATTTCAACCTTTATTTATTTATTTATTTATTCACTTATTTCAGTACACAAATAATCTAAACAGGAAACAGTTTCTGTTCCTTCTTCAAAGATGGCTAATGCAAGAGCATCATTCCTGACCACACCACTCTCATGGCAGTAACAGTAAATAATACACTCTCATTTAATTTTTCCATTACATGCATTTAAGGAAGTCAATTAATATGCTGGCATATATAACACTTTGTTGGAAAGTGTCTAAAGGAAAGTTAAATGTTATTAATTAGTGAATAAAAGGGAAAGGATTAAATAAGTTAACTACTGTTTTGTAATATTTGTCATGTTCAAAATAAAGACATCAATCAAAAGAAATGACGGAGGAAACTACTCACCTGTATCCATCAGCTACAGTATTTTTAGCCCCGGTAAACAGGTAATCGTTTTCCCCTGTCAGCACCTGTGCTGTCTGCTTGCCTACTTGGTTCTGAATCCACTATGTGGTCCTGGTCTCCCTCCTACTTGTCTCTTGTTCGACCCTCTGCTTCATCCACCTGCTTGTCTGGTTCACAACCTTCTGCCTCGTTGAACACACCCCTGCCTGCCCCTCTCAGGTACCCTCACCCCACAACAGACTGAAGACTGTTGGTCCATGGGCCCACGGCCCTGTTTCCGAATTCGGCCTGGTTCGACCCTTGAGCCCGAACCCGAGAGACTGTGTGTGGCCTTCCAGCCTTAAGAACAAAGTGTTACCTGTGTCTCTTCATCTGCCCAAGTCCCAGTTTTGCCTGTGTCTAAATAAAAGTCATTACCAACTGTTGCTGACCTCCAGATTGCTGCATTTGTTCCGAAATACACTTGTTATAATTTTTTCACTTTTTTGACCAAGAAAGTGACTACTTGTCATATGAACATAAAAACATTGAGTACATAGTTTTACAACAATTTTCTTATTTTTTTTTATTTTACTGGAATTTAAAAATGTAAAGTTCACAGTGAATGTGTTAAGTAATTGTGCATATTCTTAAAAACATACAGACTTCTGAATATAGGTTGCAGTGAGAAAACATTTCAGCTCTGTAGGACATACTGGTGATTTATTATGATTTTTTTGAAGTTGAAATATGAATTGTTTAGACATATAGATTTATTGTAATGAGCCACGCCCTCTTCAAGCAGTAATTTCCAAATTTTGTTTATCGGCTGAGATATCACCCTAGATGATGCAAACCAAATTAGTACAATTTCGTGTTGCTGATATGAGATATAAACGTTTTGCATTTGTAGCATCCCTAGAAGTCACTTTAAATGAAACTTTCAGCGTACGATTCAGGTACTAATGTGGACATTGCCCATAAGTTTCATGGTGATTTTTTTCAACGGTAGTGGAGTTAGGTCTATTTATGTGCTGAGCCACTCCCTCTCTGAAGTTCATTGGTCAATATCTTTAAAACACAATGCGACATCAACAAGCTTTGATAACTTTTGACAAGCTTGGCTCAATAATAACCTACAGAAAGTTTGTTATGAATTGGATCTATGGTTTAGGAGATTGGCTTTTATTTTAGAAATAAGTCTTGTTTTACTTTCAGTACTAAAAGTAAACTTGTGGAGGCCACTGTTCTGTCTGTGATTGATTATGGTGACATTTTTATTGTATGCAACCTCCTCCATTTTACGTAACCTTGATTCAGTGTACCATGCATCTGTGCGGTTTTTTTTTTCAAACACAAAATCACTTACTCATCACTGCATTCTTGATGATTTGGTGGGTTGGATGCCATTGAACCTTCGCAGACAACAGTGTTGGTATATTTTTTTCTATAAAGCAACATTGGACAAACTTCCAGCTTACCTCTACACCGTTCTGCGTGTCATTTAAAAGCTATGCTCCTCCAAGTGGTTGCTTTTCAATGTACCCCGGGTTTTAACAGATCTGGGGAAAACTGCATTCTCCTACTTTCTTTCTTTCTTTCTTTTTATTAGAATCCCCATTAGCACCAGCAAAAGCATCTGCTATTCTTCCTGGGGTCCAGCATACATACAACATACACATAAACATTCTCATTTACACATAAAAAAACAAAACAAAGCAAGGACAGCTCCCTTAGTAATAAACAAACAACACAGGAAAATATATTGGTCATCATTTAATGGACATCACAGATTTACAAAATCCCTTAACTCATTTTCCACATTCAGATTTCATTTCGTACTTCAGTACTACCTTAAATAATGTAATGTTAATACACCAAAAAAAGAAAATCAGTCTGAAATGACCTTATCCTTGTATTTTGACCACATTTGACACACATTAATTCCAAAAAGGGTATACACTGACTACAATTCCATTCAAACTAAAATTATTCAAATTTAACAATATGAAATATGATAAATCATAACTCATTAAATACTAAGAGATACTGTTTTAACTGCATTTTGAACTGATCTTTATTACTTTCATGAGCAATATGAACTGGCAAAGAATTCCAGCCAACCATAGCTCTATACAGGACTGTTCTCTGTATTATATCGATTCTCACTTTCAGCAATATGAACCTCCTTTATGATGCACTTCTTGTTAGATAACTATGTTGAGCAAAATGGGAGGTTATTTTTGTTATCTCAAGAGTTGTTTTTTTTTTCAAAATGGCTGCTGAAAATGGTTTTAAAATTCAAAATGGTTGCTTAAAGCAGATTGAAATGAATGACTGCTTTAAAAAGTAGCCTACTTACTGTAAGTGCACACATGAATGTTGTCAGGTTAAGTTGCAGGGTGCATGTACAACCATCAGGAGCAATTTGGGGTTAGTAAGCCTACCTTACCCAAGTATATGGACATGCAGATATTACTAATAAAAAGGATAATTGTTGGCATACAGATAGGCAGCAAGTAGCCTATGCTTGGGAAGCACTGTCTTTACAAATAATAGTCCCAGTTAACTCGATCAATGTGGCTGCTGTATATTAATGAATGACAACAGGGAGAGGACACCACAATATTCTTTCACTTTTTATTTCCTCCTTTCGCCCTCAGAGAATTCAGTCATTGTCTTGGAGCTGCAGGGTGAAGTCAGGAACCCACTTGGAGAGAAGAAATTAAAATTGAAGAATACATTATGTGTTACAATCGCAACATGTTTACAGTGTACATTGAAATAACTTACTTGGCTCTCTAGTTTTTTGATCTCCAAATCCAACTTCCTAAGCTTTCTTAATTTGATTTTTTGGTCCAGCTCAAATTGTTCTTGCCTCTTCCTCTCAGTGGAGATCTGTAGCTCTGCCAGCTCTATTTGTCTCTTCAGGTGAGTGGTGTACAGCCGTCTAACAGTTTGGGAATTCTGTTGAAAAACATCACTTAGCACAGTAGAAATTGAGAATGCTGTTATGTTTTGTGCAATACTCACTATATTTCCAGGCTGGGAGTCAGGCTGTTCATCTTGGTCCTGTTAGAAATATATTTTCTATGAGCACTACATCACTGACTTTATATACATATACTAAGAACTAAAGTAGTATTTCTACAGGTTACCTCAAGACCTCTGGAGTCCAGTGTCTCATCATCTACGGCAGATGTGCCTTCCACTATAGACGGGCCTTCACCCTACCACATTCAATAGAACCTGTATTGGTCAAAGTTTTTACAAGACATGCATAGGAAAAGGCATATGCCTTTAATGAATTATACTCACAGGATCATCGTCTGGTGGCACCAGCAAAGTTAGTGTGTTGCCAGACACCACAAGGCAAGCTAATGTCATAGGCCCAATCCCAAACCGGCCACTATCCCCTCGCCCTATTCACTCCCCCTCCGTCTGCGCGGTCAAGCGGAGCTCCGCCATATTAAGGGCCGTCCCAAACCAATTATTGCTGAGTGCGAGTGGACTGCTCAGCCCTTAGATAGCGAGTGTGCATCAGTGCAGGCTTCTGATCAGCCCAGCAGAAAGCACACCATCACAATGGAGGAAACAACGTACCAATGAAAGAGTTCCGTCTTTCTACTTTGTAAAATATTTTAGATCAAACACACTGTTACGGCTGTGTATGTGTTCCTTGCTGCTGTCCCTTTTCCCTCCTTGTAGATCTGCCCAGGTGTGCTGCATTACCTAACGAGGTGCAGCACACCTGGCATGGAGGAGGTGTTGAAGAGCTCCAGTGCCAGCAGCAGAGGGGAGAGGCTCTGGTGTGGGGACTGCTGGTCCTGCTGCCTCTCACCATGGGGTTTTTGTTGTCTCTTTTGCCTGTTTTAATTCAAATAAATCCCATGGATTTGAATGTTTTAAAAGTGTTCATGTGTTTATTGCTGGGTCAGTGTTTGGAGTTTTGTTCACCCCAGAGGGCCGCCTAAAGGTGGGGCGTAACACACACACATTTGTTTTCTTCACCCTGACTTTACAGTCTCAAACAAACTCACAGGATGTTTGGTGTCAAAAGATGAAAACCTACATGTCCATATGCTCAAATAAACTATTTAAAACTGTCTAAAAAAAATTCCTCATCCCATTCTCACGATTTTGAAAAAAATCTATAACTCTGTTCACAGGGACAGAAGAAGAAACAAAGCAGTTAATCGATCTATGGATTAAAAATGAGAGTCTCTTCACTAAAAAGAGGAACGCTGCAAAACAGGGATGGAGGTGAGATTGCCCAGATGAATGAAGCTAAATGCGTAAACTATGTAGAAAATATGAACAAGTTAATTACTTTGATTACACTGCACTGTATCTCTTATCTGACTCATTCAAGTTTATTTTTATTATAACTCAATTTAATTAACATTTAAATGTTTTGTTTTTTTACAGCCTGTTGCTCTATTTTGCTTTCACAAAGCGTCTGTCTGTATCCATGGTTACAGAGTGGCAAGGGCGTTCCATGGTTTGGCTTCTCTTTCATACACTTGCCCTTAATCAGGAGTGCCCTCTGCAGCTGCGAGTGTAACTTGATTTCGAGTGACACTCAAGCTGCGTTCCAAAAACGGTTTGAGTCGCCCTCGCTCACTTGCCCTCAGCCCTTGCTTTGACGTCACACGGAGGCCACTTGGAGGGCGGAGGGAAAGTGGGCGGAGGGGGAATGAAAGAGGTAAATGGAACACACCTGCCCTCGTTCACTCACAGGGCAGACAATGATGGATCAACCACATGTCGTTGGAGTAGCGCTATGCTGCCTATTCCAAATCACACAAAATATACAGAGACTCATGTCATTAAGACGGAGACGTATTCTGTGCTTGATGGCAATAAGTCGGTACCTGGTAATTATCAGAATTATTAGTTTTGTATCAAATTTTATTTGGGCAAGTCATTATTTATTTATGTATTTGTCTTTACCGTATAATTTGTAGACAGTTTTGTTGTTTAAATACATTTAACCTACTTTAAGTTTAGTTGACATTAGTTTTAGTTTTAGATTGTTTTTTCCTGATTATTAGGCCTGTGACCACCACCATCCTCCTCCTCCTCATTGTCTTTATGGCCTTAATTGTTAAAGATTGTGGTTCAGACAAAAAAATAAAATGCTATTTAGATACAAGTATTTTGCTTTCTTTTTCTTTTGTCTGTGACAAATAGCTTATATACTTACACTTGTAAACGGTGGGTTCTGCCATAACTGCCATGGACAGTCTAATTGCACAATTAACCGACCCGTGCTGGCTCCTTAAATTCATTTTCTTCTTCTTTGGTGGTAAATAGACAGCAGCCAATGGTGTTTGAGGTTCATTATCGCCACCGCATGGACATATTTTTCGTGCACCACTGCAATGCATTGTGGGTGATATACAGCTCTGGAGTGACCATCGTTGTTGACTCGATCACTCAGCCCTCAAGGGTCGATCTCACAAAGTTCACTTCAGCTGTTTAGAGAAATGTAACAGCCCTTAAGATGGCGGCGGGGATTCCCCCGAGGGCAAGTGCTGAGGGCAAGTGAGCGAGGGCGACTCAAACCATTTTTGTAACGCAGCTTCGGTAGTGAAGTGGTAGTGGGTAGGGAGTGGTTTGGGATTGGGCCATACAGTCCACTAGTCTGGGGCCGTTAGTGGCCGTTTTGGTAAGGAAACGGAACCAGGGCAAGAGAGACAGGATCCGGAATTCGATGGATGTGCCTTTCCGTAAAAATAAAATCACCAAGTTAATAAAAATGCGGTGAAACTTTTAATTTAAAGAATATAATTTACAAGAAAAGCCCATTAAGTCATTAAGTTAATCGACTTTCTTACACCTCTTTTTTACACATGCGCCAGAATTTAAAGTTTTACTATGCTGAACACTTTTAGTCTGGTGAATTTGGTGAATACCGCATCCGCTCTCTAGACCGGAACCAGAATCCAGACAAAATTCAGAGTGAATAAACACCAGGCTCTTCACTTCATGTTAAGAGCCTGGTGATGCGAGGCCACAGTCCACATAACACAATATGAATGAATGGTTGATTGTTTTCCATGTGCAGAATTAATGGAATAGCATACCTTGTATATTGGCTGTCCCCTCCTGGATCCCTTCCACTACAGACCTCCCCCGGTTCTAGTCGTGGGCCAGCTCCTCTGCAGGGGTAAAGGCTGGGGTTGGTGGCCCACCCCCTGTGCCAGTCACATGAGCCTTTTTTTTATTGCTAAAATCAGTAAGACAATAGGCTACAATGTGTGAGCAAACACCTTCCAAGTCATTTACACATTTCGTCTGTACTGTGCATCATCAGCTGCAGTTTATTAAGGCACTCACCAGTCTGCAGAATGTTCTTGTATTTAACTTTCACCTGTTGCCAGGTGCGTTTTTTAGGCCACCACCCATGTTTGTGCTGTATGAACATTAAATGAGAAAAAATATTCATTGTTGAAAATGATAAGAGGTTAAAATTAACTTGTCTTCTTTGCAGTATTTGAGGTTTGCATCTTTTTTGCTTCTTTCTTACATTATTTTCTGTCAAAAAAAAGAAATATCATTTTGCTGTGGTCTCATATTATTTGTTTTAGAGATGTCCATAATTGCCAATGCACAAAATAAATTAAATTTGTGCAATGAATAACCATGGTTCATTTCCTACTGTGGGTGACATTAACTTCCAGTGCTCATTTTTAAGGCAAAGTGTACAACTGTTAATTTTGAGATAACTTGGAAACGGATTTAGTCGCGCAACAAGTGAATGCTTTTGAAATTACTTACGCATTCAATCAGTCCCCTATAGTTTGCCACCCTCTTTCTCTCTGCTTAATGATGGCAGCGGTGTTTCTTTTTTTGTGATCATGTGTTTCATCTCTTCATATGTATCCATGATTATCCGTTACTCCGCTGGAGAGAAGTGGGATGCACACGTCTTGCTGTCCATGTTTAATCAGGAAATCAGTGATCCACCGAGTGGGTCTTATAGGAAAACCGTGAACCTGCATTCATCCTAGATGATTTACACCTGGCTTGAATTAGTGGCCCGCTTAAGCATGACTTGACGTTTGTGCAACCAACTAAGCTGGATTGCGAGTTCAAGGATTGTTCAAGTGGGGCTTCCTGCCGGTATCCTGGATGTATAAACGGGCCCCTGGCAACACTGACAAGCCGGCAAGCAACAACAACAATGGCGGCGTCCACAGGATCACAGGGAGCGCGATGTGTTAAAAAAAGAAACCTCTCCTACATCAAATGTCACCAGACTTCATCCAGAGCTGCTCCTGAACAACAGTCTAGAAGAATTTAGTGAGGACTTTTAAATATCAGATCCCTATCATCCAAAGCTGTCTTAATAAACGATCTTATAACAGAATATAACATAGATATTTTCTGTCTTACTGAAACCTGGCTACATCCCAACAGGTATGTTAATTGTAATACCCATATCCCCTGAGAGAGTCGCAGAGGTGATGGTGTCAGAGCCATTTATAACTCAAATCTGTTAATTAATCCAAAACCTAAACTTCAGTACAACTCATTCGAAAGCCTTACTCTCAGTCTCTCACACCCAACTTGGAAAACAATGAACCTAATACTATTTGTTATAGTATATTGCCCTCCTGTCCTCCAAAACAGAAGAATCTCACCTAGCCTGGCAAGAAAGTCTCAAAAATTATAAGAAGGCCCTGTGCAATGCAAGAGCTGCCTATTACTCATCCTTAATAGAAGACAATAAAAACAACTCTAGGTTCCTCTTCAACACTGTAGCCAGACTGACAAAGAGCCAAAATTCCATTGATCCATCTATTCCCATAGCCCTCAGTAGTCATTACTTCATGAGTTTCTTTAACAATAAAATTATAACTACTAGAGACAAAATAAATCACATCTTCCCCCCAACCAGCACTGTCTCATCCTCAAACACAGAAACCGTTGTAAATCTTTCTATGTGTTTACATGGTTTTTCTCCAGTCGATCTTTCTGAGCTAACCTCAATCATTTCATCATCTAGACCATCAACCTGCCTCCTAGATCCCATCCCAACATGGCTGCTCAAAGAAGTCTTCCCCTTAATCAGCAACTCGGTACCTGACATGATCAACCAATCACTTCTAACTGGCTATGTGCCACAGTCCTTTAAATTAGCAGTAATAAAACCTCTTCTTAAGAAGCCTTCTCTTGATCCAAATATCTTAACCAACTACAGACCCATTTCTAATCTTCCTTTTTTCTCAAAGATCTTGGAGAAAGTAGTGGCCAATCAGCTATGTGATTATCTCCACAACAACAGTTTATATGAGGATTTCCAGTCAGGTTTCAGAGCGCATCATAGTACAGAAACAGCATTAGTGAAAGTTACCAGTGACCTTCTAATGGCATCCGACAAAGGTCTTCTTTCTGTTCTAGTCTTGTTAGACCTCAGCGCTGCTATTGATACCGTTGACCATCAGGTCAACTACTAACCAGCTACTACAGAGATTACATTCAATTGACATCAAAGGAACTGCACTAACCTAGTTCAAATCCCACTTTTCCAATCGATCTCAGTTTGTACACACTAATAACAACTCCTCCATACGCACTAAAGTTAGACATGGAGTTCCCCAAGGTTCGGTTCTTGGCCCAATACTCTTCACCCTATACATGCGTCCATTAGGTAACATCATCAGGAAACACTCCATAAACTTCCACTGTTATGCAGACGATTGCCAGTTGTACCTATCCATGAACCCAGATTAAACTACCGGTAATCAGTTGGATAAACTTAAAGCATGTCTTTCAGACATTAAGACCTGGATGACCACTAACTTTTTGCTGTTAAATGAAGATAAAACTGAAGTTATGGTTCTTGGCCCTAAACACCACAGAGATATTTTATCTGGTCATGTTGCAACCCTGAACGGCATTATGCAGGCCTCCAGCACCACAGTGAGGAATCTAGTAGTCATCTTCAATCAGGATCTGTCTTAAGCATATCTCAAGAACTGCATTTTTTCACCTCCGGAACATTGCAAAATCAGACACATCTTGTCCATAAACGATGCAGAAAAATTGGTCCATGCTTTTGTCACTTCCAGGTTAGATTATTGCAACTCCTTATTATCAGGCTGCACTACCAAATCCGTAAAATCCCTTCAGCTGATCCAGAATGCTGCTGCACGTATACTAACTAGAACTACAGGAAGAGAACATATTACTCCAATACTAGCTTCCTTGCACTGGCTCCCGGTCAAATCCAGAATAGAATTCAAAATCCTCCTCCTTACTTACAAAGCCCTTAATGGTCAGGCACCAACATACTTCAAAAACCTTATTACACCCTATGAACTCACTACAGCACTCCGCTCTGCAGGCCTACTAGTTGTTCCCAGAATTTCTAAAATTAGAACGGGAGGCAGAGCGTTCCATTATCAGGCCCCTGTCCTGTGGAACCGTCTCCCAGTTTCGGTCCGGGGAGCAAACACCCTCTCTACATTTAAGAGTGGGCTTAAAACTTTTCTTTTTGAAAGTGTTTATAGTTAATCCTCCTGCCGAGCTTGGTGTTGTTTGCTTGTTTGTTTTTGTTTGTTTTGATTGTTTGTTTTATTGGACTCTAACTGTTGCTGTCCGTTATTGCTTTATGTTTTCTTTGTTTGCTTCTTCATGTTTGCTTTTTAGTTTGTGAAGTGTATTAGGAACATGTCGATGTTGATTTTACACTTTAAATAATTGGTTGATTGATTGATTGATTGATTGATTGATTGACTGACACACCCAGAGAGAGACAGAGACAGACAGAGAGCAAATCTTAGAAATTAGGAAATAATGGCATGCCCCTTCATTGAGGATCCTGTGGACGAGGAGGCTCAAATTGTCCAGAGGGCTTTCCAACCACCACCAGCCCGAAGGGTCTTCCAGGACAGGACCAACCCATTGATACAGACAGACTGCTATCTGTGGGAGAGGTACCGGTTCAGCAGGCAAAGCATAGTGTATCTACGCAGTTTGCTGGAACCACACATTATAAAGGTCACACGCCGCAGCCAGTCTCTGACCACTGTGCAGTCAGTCTGTATTGCACTGAGGTTCTTTGCTAGCGGTACATTCATGTATAGTGTTGGTGATGCTGAGAGGCTAAGTGAGGCAACTGTTTGCAGAGAGGTAAAAAGGATGTATTTTCTGTTCATTCTGATTATTTCTAGCATCATCATACATCATGCATAGGGCTTCAGATGATGACATTAACATATGGTTATCTTTATATTTATGAATTAACCATGACACAAAGCAAACACATTACAGGTACGAGCAGTATACCTCGCCTTGAAACAGTTTCTCAACATCTTTGTCACCTTCCCTGGACATCATGATACCCGGAGGATCAAGGAAGCATTCTATGGAGAGGGTCTGTGATTTACCTAACTCAAAAGAATGTCACGTACATCACATTCACTCCTTTTGCACCCTACAGGGGAATTTGAGGGAACCCTACTTGGGGACAGAGGCTACCCATGTCTCCCATACCTGCTGACCCCCTACACTGAGCCAGGGACTGATCCAGAGGAGGCCTTCAATTGTGCCCTCAACACCACCAGGGCACAGATTGAAATGGTTTTTGGCCAGCTAAAATCCAGGTTCAGAACTTGACAGTTCTCAGGCCGCATTGCACAGCCTCAAATTCAGATTATAGCCTTCAAGAAAATACTGCCCAGACAACCCTGCAGTTTTGCATGTCTTCTTACTTCAATCCCTGCAGGTTCCAGTGCCTGAAATACCTCAGGGTTGCTCCTGACCGGGCGTGCGACATTATAGTTGCCTGTGCCATCCTCCACAATATAGCCACAATCCAGAAGGAGAGGCCACCTGAGGTTGTCCTGAAGGAGAGATGGAAGGACCCCGACCTGGTCCCGGGACCCCTAGACGGGAGGACCGTGAGGGACCTGTATAGGGACATGCATTTCACCTAATCCCCAATTAATTTATGTTCAAATATAATTTTGTGTATTTCTAAATTGCGAATAAATAAATGTGCCATTTAGAACATGTGTGCCAGTTGTTTGAACGACACCTGAAACCTATGAATGTAGAGAATTTTAGGGTAGATATTGTTAAAAAAAAAAAGCATATCACAAGTCACTGACAAATAAATGTTTCACCTTCAACAATAGTAAATGTTTGATAGTTTGTGTCTAAAAGCAACCAGTCTCTGCCATTTTCCATCAGCATTTGGCTGGTGCCAGTTTCCATTAATTTCAGGCATTAACTGAGGTGCTTTGGGTTTGCGAGATGTGGAGAAATCTTGTGCACACAGGTTGTAATGCAGTTGGCGAGACTCCCGATGACAGAAACACATGTCGCCAGATATGAACACTCAAAAGATTACGATAGTCGCGCAAAATCAGGGTGAAAATCCTGTAATGTGAACTAGCCTTTAGGCAAATTAACTCAAACAACTTATCTGAAACTTAATACAAATGGGAAACTTGCACAGTTCTCTTTTCTCATGACTTGTGCCAGCCAAGCGTTTGGCTTTTATATGTTTCATGGAGGAAGTAGTGTTGCAGCTTTTGTTATGGGAAGCAAGAATCTCCTGCAGATGCAGATTTACGAGAAGAAAATTTTATTGCAAATGTGTTGGAACCCTGGTGCTGGATGAGGCCAAGAAGCACAAAGAAATACGTATTTCAGCAATAATTTCTCACATTTGATGAACAAAGTAAAATTATTTTGCACAATGTAATGACAATGAAATAAGAAGTTATACTGCTACTTTTTTTAAAGGGAGCTCCAAAGTTAAAATATCATTTAATAGCCTAATTATCTTTGACCTATCATAAAAACCTTTCCTTCATGGGTTGACCCTGACTCTGACCATACCAAGGTTCATGGTTTTACAGTTTTCAAGAAATATAACAGAAAAGTCTCCTTAAATTAGATTACAACACATATATAATTTCTTCTTCTTAGACATTTCATTTTGAAAATTCCTGAATCATAGGTTATGTGAAATTTTCAAGAGATTCCTGTTCAGGATGACCCTGAAAGTCCGTATTAAATTTCATGTAATTTTACTGTATAGTTTTTGAGAAATTTAAAGGGAAAGTCAGCTCTTAAGACATTATAAGATTAATAATTTCCTCATATTTATTTATTTTAATCCCCCTCTGATTTCATCGAGTGGAGGACAGTGATGATAGTATGATGTGGTTTGTTGCAGATCCCATCTTTTATTCTCTTTGAATATGGACTGCTATAATTCAGCAGATTAGGCTGTAAATTATAATGGTGTTATAATATTGTTTCATGTGCCCCTTTTTCACTTTGAACACCTGCCTCTATAAAGGCCTCTCCAGGGCCCTGGCCTCCAGCTTTTATATCCCAGAAAACAAATTATTATTCAAGACACTACTGACAGGACATTCTATTCAGCAACATGTCACTGGGTTCATGACTCCGGTGCTGACACCTCCTGATGGCAGAGATAAAATGATAAGTGGAACTGCAGTTGCAATGGCAAAACTGTGTTTAAAGAATGATTTTGGTCGCTCTAACATCAACATTGACATCAACTCGCCGAACTGCGATTGTGTTGGAAGGGTCGATAAATGTAATGAACACAAGTGGCTGCTGCAGTGAGTGTGTGGAATCCCAAAAAACAGAAGGTTAAAATTAGTGCACCCAGATGTTGACAGTATAAACATACTGTACTAACAAATACAAAAAAAAAACCAGTGAGGTGTACTTGAGCAAGACTGTGAATGTATTTGGCAGCCTCCAGTTAGTAATCTAATAGTCTGTCCCAGGGCCTGCTACCAGTGGGACCTGCCCTGAGCGCTTCAAATGGGAGGGGTTTGCATGCCCCTGTGAACCTGGAAGCTGTGTTGTCTGGGGCTAATAGCCCCTGGTAGAGTCTCCCAAGGCAAAGGGGTCCCAGGGGAAGGGCCAGACTAAGAGCAATTCAAGAAGACCTTGATGAAATGGCATATTTGGACTCTGAGGACCTCACCTGTTATGGGGACGCTAGCCCACCCATATATTTCAGCCACCTAAAAAGATCCACCTACAAATATCAATATCTGTGTACGCTATATTTTGAATATTTTCACTGCTTTACCAAGCCAACCGATCAAGACCAGCACCTTCCCTGTCATGCAAAGTAAAATTACTGTTTTTGTCAAGGGCAGGGGTTGGCAACCTTTACCATTAAAAGAGTCATTATTGGCCAAAGATATGACAAATACTATATTAAAGGGATTAATAGACCACAGTATTAAAAACTGGCAAAGTGACATTTTTGGATGATGAGGTGAGATATTTTATTATTTATTCATTTATTAATTTATTTGCTTTCTCTTACCAATATGACCTGTTTTGTTCCTGTTTCATACCTGTCTTCTACCTAATTATAAGCTGTTATTTATGAGTATTATTATTCTGTCATGTTATTTCTTTCTTTCTCTTACTCAGATGTTTAGTTGTTGCATCAATGTCTACTGTAATAGGACTGAGTGTTTCCATATACAGTACATATGCATACACAGATGCTTAACAGTATAGTGGTGATTGCCAATAATCACCTCTGCCAGTATATTTTTTGCTTTGTGCACTTTGTTTGAGAGAGCAAAGTCAGTTGATTAGTTCTTGTGGTCACTGTGTATTCTTAAATTTGTGTTGAAAACTATGATAAAAAGATTGAAGTAAGTATTATTCTTGTGCTGCAAAACCTGGTTGCTCTGTGGAAGACACGAGTAGTCAAAGTGCACCAAACACTACAAAATGTCTAAAATATCACTAAGAATCATGTTTCAGTTACAAACACAGGATTAAGACATGACCTTAGAAGTCATGCAGAGGTACAGACTCTTAGTGTTGTGTTGTATGTCATGTACTTTTCATTTTTACAGTTGCTGGCAGTTAGTTCCTCCTATACAGAAGATGACAGTTAGTGAAGCTGATGGTTCAGAGCTGCAGAGACCACCAAGCACTATTCTTGTACTGCCCCCTACTGGTAAAAGCAAGGAACACCTACCTATGTGCTGCATGGGCTCTCTTTTGACACTAAAATTGTCTTGACAGGCAACTCAATGTGTGACTGTTAGAGTTTATGACACCTGTGATTAAATCAAGTGATGAGCACCTGAAGGCAACATTAAACTGTTTTTGGTAGTTTCAAATAGGTTTACCTCATGACCAGCTGACACGGCAGAGAACTGAGGTTGTAGTGTTACATGGCTGACAGCTGCATAGACCTGCAAAATGCCACAAAGATGAAAAAGAGAGCAAGACATTAACGCTCACCTTAGAAATCCAAGGGCCCGAGTCTAGATGCCCCATCCTACCATCAGAAGTATGGATAATTAATACGGCACAGTTCCCTTTTATACATTTTATATGATCCAACACACACCAGCTTTTTTATGTAACAAACTGAAAGATTTAAAGGGGAACACCACCTAAATTAGGAATTCTAATATGTTATTTCCATGGCTTAAGAAAACTCAATTAGTATTTGTGAACATGAGCTACTCTCTCTCAAAGCCAGAAACCAGAGAAGTAGCCTAATTCTAAACCTTTGATGTCACTTGGTATAATGTCTGGAGCTGCTTCATAGACAATGAATGGGAGACTGATTTTGTAGATGCACAGAATGTTTGTTCTATTTTTTAATGTGCAGTTCAGACCAAAGATTCACAATAAGACGAGCTGAAAACCTCCCAGTTCACAACAATGCACCTAGATGAGATGGTGTATTATCTCTATGCAACAGCTCTCTGTAATTCTGTTCTGATTTGCAGCTTATTTTGTGGCTAAATATAATTTATAGCTTCTTAAAATATGAGTGAGGACAGTGATAGTGAGACACTACAAACAGAGTCAAAACAAGGGTCAGATGGACTGTATTTATAATAAATACACCACAATAATATAAGTAACCAGCGCCAAATTAATCAGTCAGTGAGAATGTGTGTGTGAGGGGGCATAAGCATATAACAGTGACCTGCAGCAGTCACCCACAGTCCGACGCCGGCGCACCATGTGGACTGAAACCGAGGGCTCAGCAGGGACGCTGCACCTGCTGCAGCAAGCGAACACACCGTCTGCTGTCATCTTGACTTCACACCGCTGCAACTTTTCTCTACAAAAAAATCGTTTTCTTCTCATCGCAAAGCTGTGGTCTGAGTTAGGCTTTATACCAAAACGAGCTTTATTGTGTTGTGCTGTTCTCAGATCTAAAACAGAAAATGCTCAGAACATTCCCCACGGTGCTCTCAGCGCCTTCTAAAACATCTCTCCGAATTCATTGTCTGTGGAGCAACTCCAGGCTTTACACCCCATGACATCACAAATTTGAGTTCCATCAATCCAGATTTTGGGTTTGAGTTAATGTTTTGCTAATATTTTTGCTATTATTTAAAAAAAACCCACTATGACAGTTGACATTGGGCAAGGGGCAGGGTGCCAGGCTGACATATAGAGACAGACAACCATTCACACTCACATTCACACCTACGGGCAATTCAGAGTCACAGTTAACTTGCATGTCTTTGGACTATGGGAGGAAGCTGGAGTACCTGGAAAGAACCCACGCTGACACGGGGAGAACATACAAACTCTGCACAAACGGGCTCCCACACTGCAGGGTGCAAACCCCCAACAAGGGTTTAAACCCAGGGTGTGGGGGGGGGTTCAAGGGTTTGTAAGAACCCTCTTGCTGTGAGGCGACAATGCCAACCACTGCACCACTGTGCCACTAAATATTAACCGAAATCACCACATTGTTTTTTCGTCTCTTGCGTGATCTTTTGTCCAACATGTAGTTTTACCATCTGGATGTGTTTACTTTTATGAACTTTTTGTGTCACTCTTGTTTCGAAGCCTATGTATTTTGAAAGAAGACAATGCATGTGAAAGGCAGAACTTGAAACAGTGTCCCAGAACGTCAACTACCAACCCAGCCAGGATACCTTTCACATCATATCTCGTCATGGAAAGTCCATGATCAAATGTCGACATGTGAGGTCGAAGTGAATATGCGTTGTTTTAACGTGAGGATTGACAGCCTCGAGTGGCCATTAGAGGAACTGCAGTTTTTGGCACCTACTAGACTTCACTTTCAGAATATTAACCCCACTTTAGGTGTAGTATGTACATTATGCTTATAAAATAGCATAATAGCATAATTTAAAGGTTGAGATTTACAGTTCTCATATTGAGAGATTTCATTTCAGGTTCTTCATTCAGCTCCATGCAACCAGCTCTTTTCTCTCTGTGGGCACACACTTACATGCGCCATCATTATTTTCCATTCAGTCACAGTCAAAGCATGTTGTGTGTGTGTGTGTGTGTGTGTTGTGAAACTCTGCAGGTGAGCAGGGTCATACGTTCGGTTTGAGCAGGAGCAGAAAAAGAATTTGAGTTCATTTGGATGTTCAAGTTCAGTCAGTTCATGTGTGTCTGCCCACAGTCTCCCATCAGTATCAAGCAGCATCCTGTCACATAAGTCTCAGCTCTCAGGTTTATTAATGTGGGAGAGGAGACTGATTGCAAAAATACTATGTCCTGTATCAGACTGAAAATGTCTAATATTCAGTTTCAGTAAATGCAAATCTGGTTTGAAAGCAGTGAATCTGAGATGAGTCATAATTTTACCAACAACCCATAATATATGATTTGCTTTCATGCCAACTACAGCAAGATGATGATTATTCTTTATTTATTTTTTTTGTATGTGTTCAGGATTAAATTCTGTTTATGTTTTTGTTGTTGCTGTTGTTTTATCAGTGCTTTTGTCCACCACGAAACACTTAGTAAATCTGATTCAATTTTTATCATCATCACAGGGGCGTAAATAAGGACAGTGCAGGCAGGGGGTTGCACTGGAGCCTGTGAGGTGGGGTGGGATGGGGGCCTGGCAAATTATTTAGATTGCCGCCGTGGAACAGCACCTGCCTTTAAAAAAGGACTCACAGTAAATAAAAAATGGTGCCATTTGTTACAGGCTTTATTCCCTCAAAAATGCAAACCCATCTCACCATGGTTTTCCTAAAATACTCAATATCGACGCCAGGGATCAGAACACCCAGGACCCCACCCCGCACACAGTGCACTGGACCCTGATTCCTGTCCCTGTGGATGGTGGGCCCACAGGTCGACAGCTCCATGTTATTTATTCGGGCTGAGCCCAACCAGGCCCCATGGCCCAAGTCCCGGCCACCAGACGCTCACTTGCGATGCCTTGGGGTCCCCCAGAGTAAACATTACTGTGGAGAATGACGTCTGGAATACTTTGCTCAATCTGCTGCCCCAGCAACTTGGCCCTGGATAAGCGGCTGAAAATAGATGGACGGATGGATAGTCAGATGCAGTCTATAACATTTGTTCTACATAAACTAAATAAACTATGAATAAACTATTAATAAATAAATAAAAATGTGTTAAATTAACAATTTCTTATTTTCTTTCATATTTTTGTCATATACAGGTGGTTATTTGGTAATGTAAGTCTTGATCATGTACTACGGTAGCTAGTTTAGGTACAAAATCTGTCAAGACTGACAAACTGAGTTTATCTACAAGCCCAGCGAGCAGTCAGCCCAGCAAGAGAGAAACAAACAAGAGGAAAAAGTAGCAAAGCTCCCTAAATTAGATTCCTCTGGCATTTTTATAAACAGTTGCCAGTTGTGTGCGTGTGCGTTTTATAACTAGTAACGAGCATGCACTAGGGCCTGTCACAATAGCATGCACTGGGCCTGTGGTAACTACCTTACCCCACTGCTTCATCCTGATCATCGCCATCATCATCTTTGTAATCTGACCACAGTTCATCCTAATCCAAAATCAGATGAGAAAATTATTAATTTATAGTTTTTCTGACATTGAAATTGCATAGTATCACACTGCTGTATTTGCGGTAATGTAAATAAATTAAGCATGATAAAGTTGTCTGAGTTGAAGGAGCATCGAGGCGCATTACTCTGTAAAAGATGAACAGATTAAACATGAACTCCTGCAGAAGAAAACTGAGGTTGATAATCTGTTTATTCAAGCCGCAGTTTGAAACTCAAAGTCTGAAGGGAACACACAGAATTCCACTGTTAAATATTCATGATTATGATAATACAGGTGACTTCAGAGACCCCCAATTCTATACTGTTGGTTAAAGGCTACATGGTCAGCAAACAAACCTGTAATAACCGGGGTAAAGAGAAACTGAGCGCCTCACCTTCAGCAGACAGAAGTCCATTATTCATTCAAGGCTCTGCGCTATCTCAAAGATAAGGACGCCTGCGCATCAGAACTGCAACTCTGTGGGGACAGTTACTATGTAAAGGATTTCAAGGCCCATCATATTTTGCTGATGAAATAAACACATCACAATTAAGGGAAATTATGTTGAAAGCAGTGCAGTGTTAGTGTTTACATCACCCATAGCACAAGTGACTCAACTTAAACTTTTTTAACATCAATAGGAAAAAAGAACTTAATCTGGTTGGATATGCACATTCACAAGTTGAAATAAAATAAACAAGAACTATTTGAATAGAAGTGTCTTTTTCTCTGCACCTTGGCCTTGTATAACCCGCCTATGAACATGAAGGAAAGTTGTCAATAAGTGTTTCCCATTCTTATTCCATGATCTGCACTTCAAGTTTTTACAATATGCCACCTGCCCAGAACACAGAGACGTATTAAAAGGAGCCCTGCAGCTTCCAGCCAGGGGTCACAAAAATACACATTTTGTCCCCTCAGCCGCTCAACACCGCCTGCCGCTCAAACACATTTTTCTGCCGCCTCGCCTCGCATTAAACGAGGTTAAAGGAATGAATAGCTGCAGGGGTGGATGGTGAATGAAGCGGGAAACACCCATCAGTCCGCTGCAAGTCTCAACTGAGAGATCAGCAGCGTCAAACCAGCTGGAGACACCTATGGATAGACAGGAAGTAATGACATGTTGTCTTCAAATTAAAAGAAAAAAAGGGCAAAGCGAGGTAGCTTTATTTGTCCAACACATTTCATACACGAGGACAATTCAACGTGCTTTGCAGAGCAGTGAAGTACAAAACATAATAAAGGATACATAAAGGGTAAAGAGAAAAAATATATAAATGTTAAAATTAATGCACAATTAAAAAAAAAAATCACCGTTAAAAAAAGTGCAGACAAGAGGTGCAAAGATAAAAAGATTATTTAAAATGATTTTAGAGTTTAAAAAATAAGGTTGCAGTCATCACAGGGCAGAGTAGGCAATGTAAAAAAGGAATGTTTTTAGCTTTGACTGAATAGTGTTCAGAGTTGGGGCTCAAGCATCATCTGGGAAGTTATTTCAGGTTTGTGCTGCATGATAACAAAACGCTGCTTCACACGCTGCTTTTTGTGACTCTTAGGGACATTTAATACGCTGTCCTCAGGGTCCTAGAAGGTTCATATGTCACAAGCATGTGTGCGATATATTTGGACACTGAGCCACAGCGTGATTTATACACAAGCAGCAAGATTTTGAAATCCATTCTCTGAGTGACAGGTAGCCAGTGCAAAGTTTTTAGAACTAGAGTAATGTGGTCATATTTCCTAGTTTAACTTTAGATATTGGTCCCTAGATTATGTTCACAGAGTTTCATGCAGATCGGTCACACTTCCTGGGAAGAGATCGATTTGAAGTGTTTTTCAAAAAAATTCAAAATGCTGGAAAATCTGTTTAACCGGAAGTTCTGGGTTCTTGAGGCAAATTTGTTCCTCACCAGGAGAGAGCCATCAGTCGGTTGCTATAGCGCCCCCTTTGGCCAATTAATGTAATATTGCTTCATTCGCATCCTCCCATGACCCTCTACCACTGTGCCCAATTTCACATGGATTGACCAAGTCAGTGAGGAGAAAAACGTGGAACACACACACAGACACACCCACAGAGTTTTTGTCATTATATAGTAATGTAAGATAGCCCAGGCTGTTATTTGCTTATTTTGCTTAAATCACTTAAATCCCACAACTACGCTGGTTGATTTTAGCGCTGGTCATCATTTACTATATTGCTTACTATGTTCATTTGAGGCAAACCATACAGTTCGAAATCGAGGCGGCTCCAACTAGAAAACAATGTTTTGATGCATTGGGTGTGCATATTAAGGCAGTAGCCGACAGGAGGAGGCGCACATTAATAAACATGCTCATGCTTGTTTAACTCAAACAATAAGGTTCTCACCACAATCAAACCACACCAGAGTTTGTTTGTTAAGCAGAGGGAGACCACCTCTTGAAGAAGGTTTCGGTCCGGTTGTTTTGGTGCGCATTGCTGTGCTTATATCCGCTAAAACCAACGCATCTAGGAGGGAAACAAAGTTGAGATGGATTAAATGGAAGCAAACAGGGCAGGTGTGAAAGCATACTGGTAATAATATCAAAACTGGAGTAAGAACTGGTGAGGATATATTATATTTATTGACTTTCTCATTCTCCCTATCAACACATATTAGGTTTTGACGTCTTCTTTACTAAAATGTGGTGGCAGTCAGCAAGGATTTTATTTTGAAAGGTGAGACCGGTAGTGAGGTGTGTCATTGTGTCTAACTTGTCTCCTGGTCGACAGGGAGCGGAGAGTTGGTGAACAGTGTGGATCAGAGTCGCTTTGGGGACTAGTGAGCTTCTCATACAGCTGTCCGGAGGAGAGCAGTGGAGCCAGGCAACATATGATCTGAGAAGGTACGGCTGCTCTTTATTCACACACATTCTGCACACATCTGCAAAAAACAGCTGTTTGATCCGCGGACCTTTCCTCATGCAGCTCCGCTCTGCTGATGGCGCAACGTGCAGATCTCACCTGTGCATGTTTCAATTAAGGAAAACTTCCGCTGGTTTTATTTAAGGTGAACAAAAAGTGGTTTGAGAGTGATAAGATATCATCTATGATTTGTCTCAGCATCGGGTGTCTGTGCGTTTTTTCAGTGTGCAACTACCTGTACTGTATTTACAGTACCTTACAGTGAGAGTGATTGATCCGGTACATGCAAAGACATAAAGCCTAAAAGGATCTGTAGTGAGGCATGCAACCATATAACTTCAGGGCTCTAAGTTATAAAGGAGCTGCTATTCTTCAAGTTTATTATAGGAGTTGGACATAAAATAGCCAGGTGCTTTAATGTCGTCATAAACCCACTACAGTGAACTACAGTCACGCTGTAAGTCCCTGAGGGAATATTTCATGGATATTGTTGTGATTTTTCTCAAGGCAGGGCTGCTCTTAACAGCCTCATAATCCTAACTCTGTTTTTGTTACCACAAGCACGGCTTGTCTTAACACTGACATGGTGTAAATGCCAAGTTAAATCTGCCAGCCATAAAAATAAATTATTGAGAATTGCCCGGAATTAAAAGTTGGCTGCAGCACTAGTTGGAAACAAAAGGTATATTTATGCATCCTTTCACAGGTAATGTGACTTTTCTTTAGACACATCAGATGCAGGTATTTCTAATGATTAAAATATTGCCCGCAGTTACTGCAAATACATATCATTGTTGTTATTTATGTCTTCAGGTGAAAACAGAGCACTTGTATGGTTACAACTGTGTTGCATGTTGCATCAGTCTTCTGCAGGGAGTTATGTACTTTATGGATGATGCAGCTATTTGCATGTGTATGTGACAGTGAGCTTTAAATGTATCCACTGATATGCTTATAGTTAGTGCCTTTTATGCTTTGGCCTGATCTACAGTATGTATTGTTAATGTCTAAGTATGGTAAGGCATTTTGTGTCATTATCATAATAATCATAATCATAATGCATAAGTAAACAGAACTCCCTCTGCACAGGCAGTTTCAAGGATCAGGTGCTGGTCAGCCACAGGAGCATCTCTGATAAAATCATCAACATAAACTGCACACTGAACTAAATTACTGTGATTTTATTAAGAGAGAACAATGTGTTTCTCCTGTGGCCTCTTCAGGTTCACTCCAAAGAATCACATGAGCACTCACGGGTGTGCTAAATATACATGGGTCACATGACTAATCATCACAGATATTTCACTCTTCAATATATTTTTTTTCTTTCACATTCTTCAAATACATTTTTCAAAAGATAATTTTCAATTCATCCACAAAGCTTGATAAATTTACAAATAATCACATAGATCAAAAAGTAAAGCAAGATTCATAAAGAGTAAAAGAGTTACAAGAACGATATGTAATGTAACCTCATCCCATTACGTAGATAACTGAGACAAAGATTTTATAAAGAAAGACAGACTAATTCTGTCTATAATCCATGTTCCCATGTCTAATGGCAGCCTTACGCTCAGCAATTCTCAATATGAGATGATGTTTTGTGTGGCTCACATACATTAAACCACAAGGACATTTCAAAATTTAAATGACATGTGTAAAAGACAATGAATACATTCTTTGATGCCATATTTCTTTCCTGAATGGGGAGGATTGAATGTTTTGGTGTCAAATGTATTTGAACAGTGTGCACATTTTCCACATCCATAATGGTATTTCTGCATACAAGGGATTTAAAGAAGCAGCAAAACAGATACTGATTTGAAAGACATTAATTTTGCAGCTTAATTTAAAAAGGGATAATTTTAAACTGTAAACCAATGGAATGTCAGTTTGGAAGAGATTTGAGGGGAGGGGCAGGGGGCTGGGGTGGTCTGCACATCACTAAGGGGTTGCTTTACTACTAGACATGGATGCCTATTCATATCTCCATTGACCAATTTATGAAACATTTTTACAAATCCATTCCTGCACACTTAATGACATAAATACATGCAAAGCTACACATGCGTTTTTAAAAAGTATATTTGCAGCAATGAAATAGATCAGTCTGTAACTGCAAATACACATCTTAAGTGCCTCAATATTGCAGCGTGATAACATTCTTATAAAGTGTCATATGGAGAATTTACGTTGTCTCTCACACTGTTTGCATCTCTCCTCCTCTTGCCCTTGTCTTCCTCTACCCCATCACTCCCTTGCTGCTCTTCCCTCTCTATCTCCTCCAACCTCACACATTCCCTTTCTTTCACTCCTGTCCTCCTCATGTCCTTCCTGCTCCCTCCTTCCTCCCTTGACTTCTTTCTACATCCCTTCATCTGCCTTCTTCCTCCTTCTGTCTCTGTACAACTCCTTCCTTCTTCCCTTCTCGCTGACTTGCATTGTCTCATCACCTGTTCCTCCTCCTGTTTGTCTCCTTCCTTACCTTACCTCTATTTTCGTTTCATTTCATGTCCTTCAGGTGTGTCTTGTCCTCCTGTCTGCTGCTACCAGGATGCAGTTCTCAGTCAGACTGAGCCTCTGCCTGCTGGGCTTCGTTCTCGTCTCTGTAATCCCTCAGCCAGCACAGGGTCAAGGTAAGTACCTCTACGAGCCTTTTCTCCACTCAAGGGCCAACAGGGTCAATGAGGCCTATAGGGGGTTTACCACACAGCTACACTGGACCACACAAGGCCAAGCTGGGCTTTCAAAAGAGGGCCAACATGGCTAACCATGGTGTTTCCTAATGGTCCCCAACAGGGTAAGACAGAGCTTTCAAACCCAGTGCTAAACTATTGGGACTTTTCAGGGCGGCACCACGTAGAGCTAGAAAGTGGCTGATAACTGGGGGTTTTCATTGCAGGGGTTATGCAAGGCTTTCCACATTGGCACCAAATGCCAAATGGGAATACAGGAATTCCCACAGTGCCAAACAGGGCCTACATTTTCCTAATTGAAGCTTGCTTTAGTGTTGGTCTTCTTGATGACTTTTATCTTCAATACAGTTTTTGACAGGCCTTCGACTTTGAGGCCAAACAAGGCTGTCTACCATCGAGTCAAATAGGGCTTCCTGGGGTTTCCCATTATATTGCTTAGCAGGGTTTCCCATCATGGTGCTTAGCAGGGTTTCCTAAGTTTTCCCTTTATAGTGCTTCGCAGGGTTTCCCAGAGCTTCACCTCTTTGCTGTTGGAGACAGCCAGCCAGGTCTTTCCATAACAGGACCAGACAGGGCTATGAACAGCCTCGTTTCCTTGAATAATTAATTGTTTCCACCATGGTGCCAAACAGGGTTAGAAATCATTCAGCATTTATCTGCGTTCAGCATTATGATAAAGCTTGTAAGCTTGCTGCTGACTCGCTAAACCTCAGTGTGGCCCTGTTGTGGAAATGCAAGTATCATCCTTTGCACTCACCATTTCACTCAGCAGGTTATATTCTGAACTTCACAATGTCGCAATTTTGATGTGCTGCTTTGCTCCAAAGACATCAGCTTTATTCGTGTTCTGATTGAAGTGATCCTTTATAACGTGCATTTACCCTCATGTGTCTTTCTCAAAGGGAAAAGCCTCGATGCCAAAATCATATTGAGAAAACGTGTTTTACTGTCTGCTAGACAAACTGGTCTGTCACCTCTGTAATTAATCTGCACGTGTGCCACTTATTTATTTATTTGCAGAAGTGTTAAAAGGGCATTTCTGTTGAACTCATGTTACAGATTTAAAAACTTCACTATTCCACTTTTCTTTTTCTTAGATTTTTTTGGCCTTTTTTGCCTTTAATTGATAGGACAGATAAGTGTGAAGAGGGGGGAGAGAGAGAGAGAGAGAGAGAGAGAGAGAGAGAGAGAATGACATGCAACAAAGAGCCACAGGCTGGAGTCGAACCCGGTCCGCTGCGGCAACAGTCTTGTACATGGGGCGCCTGCTCTATCCACTAAGCCACTGACGCCCCACTATTCCACATTTTTATGTCTGAAATCAAAAAAGGTTTGTGCTAAACATATGCATTAATGTATGTGATGCAGTTTTTGATGAACCTCTCTTAAACTCTTATACATCTGTTAACCTCATAACATCTGTGTGTGTTTAACTGAAGCACCTTACTGTAAGATGGTAATTATGTTTTCCCTTTTTTTCTGTTGTCAGTCCATATGCTGACATTGTCTCTCACACTATTTTACACATTTAGCTCATTCAGCAATTAACGCATAACCTCATCAATTTACAGAAATACAGAAGACTTGATTATTGATCTAAGATAAGGGTTTCTATCCGTTCTCTGTCTCAGTGTATTCGTTGTTACATCATGTGGAAAAAAAAGGAACACACTAAAAGATTTATGTTTTGCTTTGAGCACAGTTAGGTATTTATGCTGCACCCAAACACATTAAGCATCTGCCAGCTTTAAAATGTTGTTGGCAGTGTTAAACTTGAAACAAGGCGAAACCTGCTCAGTACTGTGGTGGTAAGCCAAAGCCACCTGACATAGTGCCATAACCATAAAATCAAAAGATGAGCTGATACTGTGCCATACCATAATAGCAGATTAAAGATTTGAAAGGTCAGCATACAAGCGTTAAGGCAAGTGAGGTTTTCACTGTGTCTGCTGCCCACTGAATTAGGTATCTGACTGGCTGGCAGCAGGGCACAACTCTTCTGCTGTCCTGGCAATGTCCTTGCAGACGCACCCTTTACCATTCACCACATTTTACTAAATCTACATGCTCTTACCCAGTTAAGACCACCTGTGGACCACTTTTAATTAGCCTGTGGCTTGTTTTTCAAAATACATGTGGCCTGCCATACAGGTAAATCAAGCAATATCACTTTGCATTTTGTCAACTTGTAGACTTTCACAAAAAAGGAGCTACCCATTAACAGATGGTAAACAATCAAACAAACAGCAGACATTTCCTGCTAGGCAACAGACATGGCCACAGCAAAAAAGCATGAAGTCATCAGCAAGGACTGCTGCTTTCAGGAATGGTGGAAAGTTTAATACTTTTTGTCTTTAGATAACCTGTATGATGCTAGAAGGAAAGCTCTGCATTACATAATATTCAAATAGGTTTGTAGTAGGGTGGGGCAACATATCGATAATATATTGATAGCAGCCCTACATGAAACTTAACAGAGAAGGAATGCTTCTCAGTGTGGCATAATTAAAATACTTATTTCCTTGTGTCAGTGTTTGTAGGCCCATAATGAATAATCCAACTTTTAATATATTAATTTTAGGACACTAATTTGGCACTAATTTGTGTGCAAAAATGTCAGCTTCAGAAAATGAACAGGGACAAACATCAGCCTCAAAGTAACATGTAACATTTTCCTCAGTGTGTTTTTTTTATTTACTATGATTATGTGGCAAGCTGGAAATGGTTTCATTCACCCTCTCTCTTTTTGCCACTGTCACCTCTTGCTGTCTGAAATAACATAGATAATCTGTAGGTACACCCGGACTTCTCCCTTAGCCAGAAATTCTGTGGTTCCAATGACTTTTAGCTAAGCCAGGAGATCATTTTCATTCAATCTGCCAAAAAATATAAAAATTCTTCTTTAAATTGCTCATGTGGCCCAACACTAAAACCTAAAGATATCTGTCATCTCACAGCTGAATCTTCGCAGAATAATGTGGTTATTAAATAAAGGGTACTGTAAAACTTAAATGAATAGCCCAGGCTATTATTTGCTGAAATCACTGAACTCAGCAGGCGTATCTTTGGGACAGGCGTCTATATAGGAAAGGCCTTCAATACCTTTTACACCAAATTGTTGCTCAGCAAAGATGAAAAAATACAATCAAATTGTTTTTTTGAACCAGTATGAATATAACTTGTATAAAAATGAGGCTTTGAATAAATTTGAATTATCACACGGTGATAATGGCACCCGGCATACCAACACGTCACCACTTAATCCCATCCAATGTGTAGCATCTCCATATTGACAAAAGTTAAAACATTTGTATTTTTGTAAATCAAAACAGCTAACTAACATTGGCTCAAGTGGGTAGTCAACAATCTGGTTTTATACATCCAAAGAAAATCTATAAAATTTAACAGCTTGGTAACCAGACCAGGCATCTATTTGAGACAGGCCTTTATTTGTCAAAATGTGTAGCCGCACTGGGCTAGTAAAAGGGACTGGCCATTTAACTGGGACTAGGCTTTTAATTGAAGTTTTATGGTAATTCTTTTCTGGCCATATGACGCCACTGAATGTCAGATTTTACAGAGAATTACTTGGTTTCTCTCAATAAATCATGACATAACCTGTTTTGGTATAGATTCATTCAGAGCTCATATTGTAACTAAGAACGTGATGATCATATAGCGGTAAATGTTTTCTGAACTTACAAACAATGGGGAGGAGTGTAGAAACAGCTGTATCACTCTTTCTCTCTCCAGAACAGGGTCGAAAGTTCTATTTTCAATCGTTAAAAACAACAAGACACCAAACTAAGTGACATGTTTTGTCTGTCTGTCTGTGTATCATTCTCTCCTGCACCCATTCATTACTGTGGACAGCGCCGCTGCCATGCCTACAAACACATCCCTGACACACAACAAACAGCGCTGAATGGAACATGTCATATTACAAAATAAGCCCCTTCACCAAATAAAAAATAAAAATTGTTTAATTAGGTGTTTCAGCTGTTTTGTCTGGTGTGGAAAAACAAAACAAACAAGCACAAGTCGACTACCAATCGATGATAAGCAAGACTCGACAAACCAGATTCGACTATGTAAATTGCTAGTTGCGGACACACCTAATTCTAAATGAGAATATTTTTACCTCCAGAAATGTTTCCCAGTAAGTCCTCAACCATAATTGTCCCAGTAAAGGTACAGCCTCTCGTGCAGACAGAATAAATCTGTCACAATAAGGACGTTTTGTCCCGAGTTTGAACTGAAACCAACCACAGCATTCCTCAGTGAAGAGGCCATAGTGTGATAGCCTCGGCTACACCACTGACCCAGGAAGAGCTGAGGAGTTATGAGGAGCTTGGAGAGCTTCCACAGAGACGCTCCTCAGCTCTGCAGCTCTCTGGTAGTTTCATAGGAATCAGATAAGGTGAGGACGATTTCAGAAAATAAAATGTAATGTGATGACAAACAAAGAATTGCTCTTTGTTATTATGTAGTCATGTCCTAAACTACTATCTAACCCAACACCTGTCACAGAATCCCTATATAAAGGTTTAATGGTCAAGGAATGATTTGAGGGGCTTAGCTCAGGCTTTGTTGAGGCTTCTCAGGTTTTCTTCGCCTGCAGAAACAATGAAAGAAATATCTGCAGGATTCGGCACCTGAATGGGAAACAGACAAGGGAAATGTGGTCAAATGTCAGCGGGACTCTTTCTAGGTCACAACTTGTAGGTTTCATTCAGAGAGATACTGACATATCTAGTGAATTTAATCAGAAGCTGTAAGGACAGAAAGGGGATATTGTCAGTATGTGCTATAATTGGATCTTGAAAATTACACAGAATTTTGACATGAAGAAGAAAAACATGTTTACTTCCATCAGTGTTTCACTCTTATTGACATCCTTCATCACGAGAAACAGGCAGAAAGCTTTAACCCTGTTTTGTTCTGAGAGGATGGCAGCCTTCATCTGCTTTGTGGTTTTAAAGCAGTGAAACACATAGTGTTCAGTGTAAATATACTGTGAAAAATACAGCTGTGAAATTTAATGTGATAATGATTCATTGGTGTTGTAATGCTCTGTGTAGCATCTTAAAGAGCGTCTGCTCTCGGCAGTGACAACACGGGCTCTGGTTCTTTTCTTAAAGACATGTTTGCAAACTAAAAGTGACTTTCAATTCGGAAAACTTTCCATCATCCCTTTATAGCTCCCTACAAAGCTTCCTACTGGCAAACAAGAGTTTTACCATTTTCTATACTCAGCCTAACACCATCCCTTCACCTAATAATGTCTACTGGATTCTCCTACTCTCACTAATAATTTAAAACGCTCTCAAAACTTTGCGTGCTGCTCAACTCCCGGTGGGTGTGATGGACACCTCTCCAACACTCGGCAGCAGACGGCTGTGCTGTTTGCACAAGATTCTCCATGAAAAATAGATGAGAATTAAGTTCTCATCTCTACAGGCGAGGCCTTTTGTCTTCACCCGACTGTTTGCTCAGCATCCAATACTTGTCTCTGCGTGAAAATACAATCTCACAGAGAAGATCCTTGGCTTTCTGTGAATGAGTGTGTGTGTGTGTGTGTGTGTGTGTGTGTGTGTGTGTGTGTGTGTGTGTGTGTGTGTGTGTGTGTGTGTGTGTGTGTGTGTGTGTGTGTGTGTGTGTGTGTGTGTGTATGGTGCTGCAAAGGAACCGGCAGGTTTTCTTAAGAGGCGTGAGAAAAAAACAACCACCAAAGCTTCATGGATTTTTATGTGCATGCACCAGAGAACAGTTGCCTCCAGTTGCGGACGAGCATGTATAATTCATGCACACACATGCACATGTCGATGCATTCACACTGGTACACACAACACACTCAACACATTCCAACTACACTACAAACCGAGAGGTGCAAAATCTGCTTCTCGAATCATTTGGGATTTGAGCAGCTCTCTCCAGACGAGAGAATGTCCTTTGTTTCCGAGACAGAGAGCTAAACCCTGAGCTGAAATCCCATGCAGCCCGCATTCTCATCCCCAGGTTGGTGAGATAATTGGTACAGTATTTCTTATATGTGTTTGTATATAAATATATTTGCCTGCTGTTGAATGCGCCGGCTTCACATCTCTCTCCATTGAAATCAGGATTATCCTTCCTGTGCTAAACTCAAGTTTCTTTGCATACCTACAAGAGTAGTGTTCTGCAGATAATGACACGCATAAAGAGGCGGTTCACCCAAAATGCTGCAGAGGTGTTTGTTGATAGGTTTTATCAGCTTGACTAAATCCTGTATTGTGGAGAGAGCTGCAGGGGAGTGGATAAATCAGTTTAGAAAAGCTAAAGAAAACAGGCAGTTTCTTTGTAAAATGTTATCATTTGCAACAAAGCTGTCTTTTTTACCTTTGGCGGCACATTACAAACAACAGATCTGTTGCCACATTATAGCATATTGTTACCATGTGTCATATGTTGAGACAACATGTACGCATTTCACCCCAGACAGAGACGCAATAATAGGTCCCTCTAAAAGGTCCATTTTCTTGAGTCAATATGTTTTTCTCATTATGTTTTGTTTTGGGTGAACCATCCCTTTAAGCCTCTTGTTTATTGTGCGCCAGAGCATCAGAGCTCTACCAGGCGTCAATCACAGTGTAGGTATTTAAAGAAGTCGGCGGCAGCAGATGGCTCACCTCATAATGAGGACACAAACACAGGAACGAGTTTGTGGGTTTCATATTTTATCCCCCCCCCCCCCCCTTCCCCCTGGCTTTTCTTTTTTTTTTCATAGTTAACCAAATTAGATTGGGGAATGTGTTGCTTCTAGATACATGATTATTATCTGGGATTTGGCTCTGCCGGTGTGAAAAGGATGGGGTGTTGTGGTCGTTGACCATGGAAATGTGGTTTTTGGCATTGCAGTGCTTGACAATGGCCTTAATCCAGTGTTTTAACCTGTGCCTTAATGTGAAAACACAACAACACTGCGTGAGAGCTGAGTGAAATCAGATCTTGTGTGCAAGGGAAACATGTTTCGCTAACACAGTGTTGTTGCCTTTTCTGAGGGTTTATACACAGGTCGAGGCCATTGTAAAGCGTATTTGGATACTGTGCAGCTCAGTGGATCTAGTCATTCTGTGTTGTACATCTAAACACTCCTGCTGAGGACAGGAGAGGAATAGTAAACAGATGCTATTCCAGTGCCTTTCCCTTTGGTGCCCTTTGTTCTTTTCCTCCTTGCAGTTAAAAGGAAGTCACATTCACTCCTTTTTCTCATCCTCTTCTTACCCCTGACGACAATTTCAAAGCACAGAGACACAGAGAGGAAAGAAAGGAAAGAAAATGAGATCAGGACATGGAGGGATCAGATAGAAAGGGAAAGACAGAGGGACAGATGAGGAGACGGAGACGGAGAGCGTGAGCTTGAGAAAATGAATGTAAGGGAAGGATACAGAGAGAAAAGTGGGGGGTAGGCCTCAAGGCGGCTGACAGGGCCAACAACTAATCAGGATGAGAGGCAGGGGCGTTGCTTTGATGCCGCCGGTAAGTGGAACACAGAAGAAGACCTGTCGTATCCCCACAGAGACAAGCACAATACAGGCTTGTCAATAGATGAGGAAGATGAGGATGAGGGGGAGGAGGAGAATGGGACTTTGCTTTTTAATGTGACATCTGTGCAAGCTAATCTCTCTGATGTGTATCCTCCTGCTTGGATGAGATACAATTTATCATTCTTTATTTATTTTCTCTCCTAACTGTTTAAAAACACAGATGGAGCGACTGCCTCTACGCCGCCATAACTCTGGAGGGAGTTCAGTCTAACTTAACTCTGTCACAGTTGTGTTTAGCGGATAAACGAGCGCAAAACAGAAGGAGAGCAGATTCTGTGAAACCTGCAGTTCTGTAAAACATCCTAAACAGTGATGCTGCTTGTGACTATTTAAGGATAAATTGACATTCACTGTTTAAGGGACAGATCACCCAGAAATCAAAACACATATTACGTCTTACCTGCAGTGGTATTGATCAAGCTAGACTGCTGGTGTCAGTTGCAGAGTGTTGGCAATATCGGCCATAGAGATTTCTGACTTCTCTCCAATATAATGGAAGTAGATGGCTCTCAAATTCAACAGCAATGTCTCTTTCCAGAAATCATGACCCGGTTAGTAAAGATAATCCACAGACCTTGCTGTGAGCATTTTCATGTAGGAACTATTTTCTTTCTGCTGAACTACACCCACCAACTGCATCACCACGCAGTATAAAATTAGAAGCACTTGACATCATGTATTGCTGACCACTTTATTACGTACACCTCGTTACAACCAAGTGATCTGGTTGGCAGGTGAAATTGGATAGAAAAATAGTTCCTACATTAAACTGCTCACAACAGGGTCTGTGGATTACCTTGAGTAATCAGAGGCCTGTACTACGGAGCAGGATTTGTAGTTAGTGAGGTAACTTCAGGGTTAATTCTGGGTTTTCAGTACTGCGAAGCTGGTTCTCTTTTTACAGGGACAGAATCGCCATGGTAACTTAATAACAGCTAACCTGCTGTAGAGCAGGTTATGTATCCGATCACAGCCTGTCAACACCCTGACCTCTGACCAATCAGTTCACTGAAGAAAAAAGTATTCATTGACAAAACAAGTCTCGGGTAAAAAAGACAAGCCTGTACTGTATATTGTTAAAGGTCAGTAGGATTGTTTCATTGTTCCAGGGCTCTATGTCCACTGATTTTAAAACAGAGCTTCTGACAAATGGAGAGATTGTTTACAACAATAAACACATTATTTTAGCAGGATTTTTACTTGTGCAATGTTACTTTAGTCCACAGTGATCGCTGACAGTGCTGCTGCTTTTACACTCTGATCCATCACTGCAGCTCAGAATCACATGAGACACCTGTGTGATGAGAACTAGGATAAAACAGATGATATTTTATTAGTAAAACAATCTACACACTGTTAACTGGCTCCCATTATTATAAATGCCACATTCGGTCAGGTAGACCTCATCAGTCATTGTCTAGGGTACTTTTTCACCTGTTACTTAAGTAGAAGAAACAGTCTTTTAATTGTTTTATTTGACATATTCATCATCAGCTAACTAAACAGTAAAAAATAGTCGATGTGTTGATGTCACATAGGTCCATAGCTTACTGATACCTACACGTAATTTAAGTCTTGGCCAACAGTGGATCTTAATTTCAATGTTTCTACATTTGCCGTCACAAGATTACAAAGTATTGTTTACATCCCATACCACTGACATGTTACTGTCTCAGGGTCACAGACACTTTTGGTACTGTTTCATCTTATATGAAGCAGCCTCCTTCATTCATGGTTCTGATGATGTCGCTTATAATGAACACGCCCGCCTCTTTCACATGAACATGCTCGTGGCTGCATAGGAAAACCCAGAGTTGACGGAACTAGTTGATAACCAGCTTTGTAGTACAGGTTGTCCAGACAGCCAATGTGATGGGTTAGTCAAGCCAGATAATCAAAAGATATCCTGGGTAAGCTGAACTGGCTTCATAGTACAGGCCTCAGGTCATGATTTCTAGTGAGAGACAGTTTGACAGTTTTTCAAATGTATTTTACTTATTTATTTATTTTTTAAAAGACTACAAGCTGTGTGCCATCCACTTCCATTATTATGAACTCTATAGCTGACACCTCCAACACTTGACAAATCATGCCAAAACAATCTGTTAATAAGTGGGACTACAGGTAAGAGGAAAAATATGTATTTTTGATTTTGGGCACAGCACAACATCTGTTGTTGATTCAACCTATTGTGTTATCAATTCTGTGCCGATTGAAAGCAGACATATATCTGTTGGAAATTCTCATCTAAAGCAGTTTATGTAAAATTGTTTTTATCAACCACTGACTGAACAAAATTGAGCTCCATCCACTGTTATGGATGTATTCCACTAATACGCGCTGATGATGGCAGTTTTTCTAATAATGAGATCAAAATATTTGTGGTATGGACGTTGCATGACAAGGATCTTTTATTCATTCATTCATCAATCACATATTTACAGTATGTGCTAAACTGACAGCTGTTATGCAAAGTTTTTAACCTAGTGTTTTCTCTGTCCAGTTTCATCGCCAAGGAGATTCCGTGCCAAAGTCCTGAGCCCCACTAAGCTGCATGTGTCATGGAAAGAGCCGAAAGGACAGTTTGAAAGCTACAAGGTCATTTACACCACACAGCCAGGTAAGATCCAGGTCCTGAAAACACGGGAGTCTGTATTTCAGACAGTTTGCTTTACTGACACTTTTAGAATAACTCTTTCACCTGTACCATAGAGGGAGTTGTTTCATTCCAGACTGTCTGTTTTGTTTTGAGAGTTCTCCAAAGAAAACTGATTTAGTTGTTATTCCGTGGACTGATTTCTCCCCAGCACATGGATCTTTTGAGATATTCAGATGTGGGCTGGTTCTTCAGCAGCAAGTGTTCTGTAAAACAATTTGATGGATAGAGCTGGGTCAATTTCCAGTTTTGTGTATGAGCTTAAATCAGTTTGATTTTAAGCAAACCAGCAGAACCAGCATTTGTCACTGTAACACGTTATAACTACATCAGCATCCTGCGCTGACAGTGCAGTGTGAAACAAAATACTGTAAATTTCTGTCTAACATACAGACTGCAGACATTTAAATATGTTTTGAAATCAGGACCAAGCTATGACTACATAAACCCTGTAGGCCTATTAGTTACATCTTCTTTTGTTGTTTTTCAGCCGATTTTCTAGCCCATATATTTGGCATTGCCCTGCGCAAACCTACAGTATAGGGTAGGCTGCAATAATACAACGCATTTCCCCTCTGTAGCCTATATTTCTGAATTTTTCTGTATCATGATGTTATTTCTGGCCTACATGATTCATGTATTGTTTTAACAGGCACAGTAACTTTTTTACAGATATGTAAGTTTTGTTTTTCTCAGTCGACTATTGAAAAAAAACCTACCACGTAACATCGGTATTGCAGTGAATTGTGGGCAGTTCAATCAATGAAGTGTGCACCTCAAGCAGACTCCCTGGAAGTATGCAGAAAGTCTGCTTAAAGCCCCTTGTTGACTGGTTGAATTGTGGATTTGGACAGCCCTAAGCACTCCCTGACTTCCCGGGAATGTGCCCCAAAGTCCGTGAGTCTGCAAGTGTGGTGAAGTGTAGACATTTGAATTCAGCCTTTGTCTCAGTCTGATTTCGAGTGCACAGCTGATAGCTGTTTTGATTATGTAACAAAAGTACATATTTAATGCACTCAGTGCGGACAGAGAGCTCTGATGTTACACCACGTAACCTGATCAGACATTTGTTTGCGGTTCGGACACAGTGTTATTATGTTCCACTCAGGAGTGGCTGCTGAGTCAAATCGGACATTTGGTCAAATTTGGTTCACCGGTCCGGTCCGGTGTTTAGCTTAATGTCAAGCTCCCAAAATACAGAAAAACTAAATTGAATAGGAGGCAGAGTTTTCCTCAAAATTTAAATGTGACCTATGTGGCAAATCTAAATGAGGTGTTTGTTTAATGAGAGTTGACATTAAGCTCGGCAAAGGTGAAAATCATGTTTTACATTCATCATCATACATCATTCATAATAAACAAGCTGCAAATAATTAGAACAGAAAATTAAACCCAAAGGCAAAACTGTTTGGTTTCAGACTTGTGTGCTGTCTAAATCAGCGTGTATGACATAACGTTAGTGGTGGTGGATGAGAGACTGTGGACGGAGCATATTGAATATCACTCTCTACATATGTACATGTTTATGCTTGCTGAACACGTTTTGATTAAGTATCAGCCTTTTACTCGCTAAGGTTTAATTGCACTTATGGTAACAAGCGTAGTTGCCGTCAACACAAATAGTTTTCGAGTTATCTTCACTTCATTTCCACCGCTGCCTCTCTGCTGTTCACTGGTTATCGTGTCGTGTAGGTGTTAGATGTTTGTGTGTGTGTGTATGTGGAGGAGAAATGTGTAAAAGTACCGATAAAAGAACTGATAACATCTGAGCTTATCAATACTATGGTCTTTGATAATTTAGCCCTAGGGCTAATTTAGTACCGGGTTTTGGTACCCATCCCTACAAGGGATTAACCTGTACAGTCATGTCTGGTGTTCAGACACAGTTAGCCACATTCTCACCTGGAAAGCAGTACAAGCTTCAAGTACAACCTCTGATGGATTGTTTTTCTAGTGCCTCGCTCAAAGGCTCCTCAGCAGTGATTGCCACAGGATAATGCATCATTAAAGATGAGCTTCCATCAGTACTTGTTGTTAAAAGATGACATGAAGGGACATCTTAATACAGTTCCTGTCTGTTCACAAATTATATTGACGATCCGGTGTTTGTCTTTTGCTGGTGGGACAAAAATTCTAGTTATGCAGAGATGAGCACAGTAGCTGAACCTCTTCCCCTGAGGGAGAACAAATCAACTTTTTTTATGTGGATTTCACCTGCATGCTGGTTCATAATTCACTCTGTAGAGAAAGAGACACGTAACCACACATGGCATCTGATATAACTGATACTGGGGCTGTTCAGGAGCCCACTGTGAAAACCTGTGGTTCATTGCAACGGACACATTTGGATTTATTCATGAAAGATTGCTTTCCACAAGTTTGTGAAAATACTTTAGCGTATTTGAGTCTGGTGTTGTTAATGGGCATAAAAGTTATTGTGTAAGTGACTGGAATCCCCTCAGGTGTCATTTCAAGTGGAGTTGGGAGTAGATGAGTGAAGAGTGCTTCCTCAAGCTCGACTTCGTTTCAATCAATGAGGGTATGAGACTAAATATTAGAACCATCTCTCAGTATGAGCCACTACAGTTTAACAGCACCACAAAGTACAGTCTCAATATAACCATGATGTGAAATCTACACGTCTCTACAACACTTTATTGAACACTAATCTTCATGAAGGAAGGATTTATTTGGAGGGCTAGCCTGCATATGCTTTAGCCAGGTGTACGTAATAAACAGGTAAACTGACAAAAGCAGACTAGAAGGCAAGTCCTTCTCCCGGCATCAATCCAGCAGCCTAACAGTGCAGATCGGACCATGCCAAGGTTATAACTAATGCTGTAGAGTCTTGATTACTAGGGCTGCCGTCAACTAAGAATTTTCCTAGTCGACCAATAGGCATCATTTAGGGCCACTAGTCGCCTGCATATTTAAGATATAAATTTAGTTATTAAACTATATATTTTGGGCGGGGCAACACAATGGTTTGAGTTGAAGGTGTGAGAAAGAATAGTATCAGTAACATTGTTAACACTGTGCTGCATTACAGAGAAATACAAAACTGTACTAATGAACCTTCATTAATATAGGCCTATATTTTATCTACACGTGCACGTCACACACTGAGCGAGCCGCCTGTTAATGATGCAGTCGGCAAAGCAGTAATGATTGTGCTAAGTGGCTAATGGGCATGTAGCTACTTCCATGTTTCAGATGACACGTCATGTTCACGTTTGTAATGGACGAATGAAGATGAGTTTACATATCACCTTGGGTTTGTCCCTTCACCCACACTTTGGATTTCCTGCCTGACATGTTAATAACTAGCCTGTGTTATAACACAGGCTAGTACCAAGCTGGCTCCAGCTCTGGGTAGCCCTGCACTAAAATGATCAACTTTTCTGTATTTATCAGACTGAATATTTACAGAAGAAGGCAAAGATATCTGTCGACTGTGATTGGTTTGTAACGTGACTCCTGTCTGACTGCTGGCCTCTTCCTGTGTCTGTCCTTTCAAATTAAAAGTCCCAGTTGATTTGTTTTTGTAAGGCACAGCTGCTCATTGAGTTTCATGTTTGTTTTTGTGTTTTTCTGCAACTAAGCGACCAATGAAATCTGTCCGATTAATGACCTCTCTGGTTGACTAATGTTTGATCGACTATGGGGCAGCCCTACTTCACAGTCTTTCAACATGGCGTCTCAAACACTGGGATGAAAGGGTCAAAATGTTTCTATGTATGATTGAGTTGTTCAACATAAAGACAAATACCCAGGCCCCAACAGGTAGCAGCTGAGAGAGGGCTATGGATGCTGTAAATATTACTAGTGTGGGTTCATGATGTTTTACCAACTGTTGAACATAAAAATGCTCAGTGGGCTCTGACAAGCATTCATTCATATACCTATTATTTTGTATTTTATTTTTATTTCTATAAAATTACTGGTGTGGTATGTGGTCTAACTTCACACTCAGTTTCACTTCACAGCACTGACAAATACACGGCAACTCTTCCTCTCACGATTTAGGTTAATTTTAGGTGTTACTCATTAGCATAAAGAAGTTAAAAATGGATACAGAGAGAAGAAACAGAGAAGATAAATCACAGATGATACACACAGCGTGTGTTTTTGTGCACGCAAAACTTGGAGAAAGGGTGTGTTGTTGCTATAAACCCAAGTTTTTATTGCAGTCAGAGAAAATAGATGCAAGGGCATGAGTCGCTGTAAAAATTTATTAGTGTTCTTCAGTATTTTATAGTTATGACGAAATGTTTCAATGATTCAGTTTGTAATCAATGGAATGGGTGTACAGACCACACAGTCACAGGCTTTTTTCAACCATTTTTTTCCTTCCTTCTTTATTGCAGTGAGAAAAAGTGCAGCTGCATGTACTGCTGTAAAAACTGTCCTCTCTCCTGTTACTGCTATGACGGAAAGCTTCAAGAATTCATTTTGTTAAGGACTTGAGTTATAGCACAGTTAAAAAGATTCCCAAAGTTAGGTGTGAGGCCTAGTAGGGATCCCTCAGTGGGTTTGTGGAGATTTGGTTAAATTTTACTTTTATTTCAGTTGAGAGACACCAGACACTCATGCAATTAAGAAAGATTATACTGTATACGAAAGATGAGTTACGACTGCTCTGATGGGTGAACATATAGTACGAGTTGTACTTCACTGAGACAGGAAGGAATAATTTGTCCCCATTTTTCAGCCTTGTCTGCAGTTGAAGTAACTTTTAAATTCCACAATATATCATAACTAATTTCTGATGATGATGTAATGAGCAAACATTTAGATACTAGTCACCGCCATTGCCAAAAATTATAGTCAATTTGGAAGAAACACTGCCTCTTCAAGGAGGTCAATTTAAACAATACAAAGTCACTCATGAACTTGTGGGGCTGTATTCACAAACATGTTGAGAACACTCAGAGAGCTCCTAACTAGGGATAGGTACTGAAACCTGGTATTAAACGAGCCCTGGGGCTAAATTATCAAAGACTGTAGTATTGATGAGCTCCAAAGTTATCGTGCAGACAGCGATATTTTAATATGTTCTGTCTGCAGTCTCTCATCCACCGCTGTTAATATTATGTGTTACACAAAGACAACGTGTTAGTTCAGGGAATAGTAAATTGTTCCAAAGCTAAAATGACATGTCTATGTGTAGACTAACCGTTCAGCTTAGTTTGCCATTTACCCTGAAATTGGGCAGATACTTTTAAACTAAGCTGCTGGCTGACACAAACAGCCCGTCCTCCCTCTATCAATGCTAATCTTGCATGCACTGAATCACATCAGCAGAGAGGGAGCAGGACAGAGGACAGGAGGACAGAGGATAGGAGAAGTGACTGATAAATACCAAACCTCACTCAGTATTGTCATGTCAGGAATATTATTTATATATTGACATTGCTGTCGTAAAAATGACTATTGTCGCTCGAGAAACAACATTTAGATATATTTGAAATATTCAACAATCCTATTTGTTCTTTTTAAATTAATATATTTTCTAAAAAGCAATTATTTAGAAAGGAAAACTAGACTACTGAAGACTACTGATAAAGTACGAACTCAATAAGGAGTATCGTTAAGATAAATTCTTTTATAGAAACCCATCCCTATTCCTAACTTAGCCTGACTTTTTTAGTAAGGATACCTAGCTTAGGATGGATTGAGGAAAATTCTCAGAGCAACTCTGAGCAAGGATGGGGCAGAAACTTTTATCTTAGTGAGGTGGTATGGTTGACCTGTCCTGAGGTGTGACACGTTCTTTTAACAGACGTGATTGGTTGACACAGACATGCCCTGTGTTGAGCCTGCAGTGTGTGGACACCCAGTGGAAGTGAAATGAACTACATCACAATAGAGACTGTAAAAGTGTTGTCATTGTTTGATTTCTGCTGATGTAAGGTTGAGCCAGACAAATGTCATCACTGCTGCACTGTTGCATTTTTCCAGTTGCCAAATAAATTAGAGTTGTGATCGCACTAAATTCTGGCGTTCTTGCATGGGAGTTCTGTGTATATCCCTAATGAGATCACCTGCAGGATCTCATCAGTAACATTTCATCATCTACTCTCATTCAGTAATTTGAGAATATTTCTCCCATCTCTTTGTCTCTGCCATTTTTTCCACTGCTTAAAAAACACTTAAGCCTACCAAAGGGGGTCATTCCTATGTTTCCCGGGTTCTATGTTCCCCGCTTATCCAAAAAACCCGGGAAACATAGAACCTACATAGATACGCTCCCAAAAAAAGCCCTCCTCCTTACTCGTTTCTAAGAAAACATCATAATTCTGAGAATTGTCTTAGAATGTTGGCATGAGGAGCAGCTCTTTGTACTAGGAAGCTTTATGAATACAGCCTCTGGTCCCTGAAGCTACACATCGACTTATTTCTAATATCCATGTATTGTAGGCGTGAGGGAAAAAATCGGTACAACATAATATGGTGATATTTTGTGTGACGACATTGTATCGATAGCCCACATGCAGGGGCGTAGCCATCATTTCAGAAGTGAGGGGGACAAATTGTTCAGAGGTCTATTGAGTGATTTATCATCCTCTCGCATTCAATTGCAGCTAAAGAACCACATAACCACAAACAGCCACAGTACAGCACCAGGAGACCTACTTTAGTTCTTTAAAATTATATACTATCAAAATCTAAAGTTTTAGCTGCCAAACCTTTGTTGAGTTGACACAGAATGACCCTCGAGCATCTACAGGGTAAGTAGCCAGATGATTAAGTGCCAAATACCTGCCTGGTTTCTCCCTGTCCCTCTTCTATCTATTGCCATAATATAGATAATAAATGTGCAAAGCAAAATTTTGAAGTAGAATTAGGAATAGTGGTGGTGACATAGCTGTGGAAATTAACCTCAAAGTCACTTTTAGGCTATAGATATTTTTTCTCAGCCAGTTATAATCTCTCCTCACCTGTGAAGACCCTGCGTGATCATCCTTGCTTGCCTCTGGTCCACTGTCTCCTCCCTGACCCTGCTCTTTCTGCTGTGACAATAAAAATTAAAAAGATATGTGCAAAGCAACAGTGAGCACAAGTTCTTATTAAGGAGGAGTGGGTTTGTTCCTAGCATGAAACTAGCTAGCAAGCGATTTAAAATAGGTAACAATAACGTTAGTATTCTTGTTAACTAGCCTAACTTGATATATTGGCATCTATTAATTAGTCATCATTTAGCTAACATTATCTACATGCAACAGCACACCACATGTTAAAAATGAATTGAACAGTTGTAACGGCTGTAAAAAAAAAAGTGCGGGAGACAGAGGGCACAGATACGGGAAGTGCAAGGGACGTGTCCCACGCATACCCCATGTCCCCTACACCCATGGATACATGGACGCCGAGTATCGATCTTTTATTATATACATCATTAATATTTGCAAATACACATTTTATTACATAAGAAGAAAATGACACAGTCCATCACCTAGGCCTACTTCATGAGATCTGCTTCCATATAGCATCCATACAGACTTTGTTACATGCTAAAAACACATGACCCAGGTATGTGACTCCATCACTGTTGCCAACTCCTCAGTAAGAAAAGTAGCTATTGGCTGTCCTAAAAGTAGCTAGAAGTCACTAAATGACATCATCGCCTAATTTGCATAATTATCCATATGCATGTAATTGTAACGGCTGCTGTAGGAGAGAGGAATAATGTCGTGGGAGAGACAAAAACTAAGTAAAAAACACCATTAATGTATTTAGAACTAAAAATGAACCTTCTTTCAGTTAAGTTGGCAATACTAGACTCTGCCCTGACGTTTTCTCATTGATACAGCCGTACCCAAACTCTACAGGGAAGTGAAGCATAAAGCTGAGGAATTTTTGAGTACATTAGGAAGGGTGACGTTAACCTGTGATGCCTGGACTTTAAGATCAGTGGATTCATATGTGACAGTAATGGCACATTATCTCAGAGGACTGGGGACTGCTGTCTCATGCAAACACTGCAGACCTCCTGCAAAATGCAGCACAAGAATGTAACAGACAACGCGTCTAATGTGGGTAATGCCATTCAGTTAGCAGGATACCTGCACATAAAGTGTTTTGCTCACACGCTTAATCTGGCCTCATACAGAGTGTTAAATCTGCCCACAGTTCAGTTTGTGACAGGTTTTAAGACAGTGTCAGTCAGTCTGTCTGCTTTGCAATGCTTCTTCTTCTTCTTCTGCAATAAAAGTGATTATCGCAATACATTGTACCATAAAGCTCAGCATGTGACAATATTGCAATATTATCTTATAGTGACCTAAGTATCGTGATAATATCATATCATGAGTCCTCTGATGATTCCCACCCCAATGTATTGAATTTGTGAATGAATGTGAGCGAGCAGGTTTTTGAAATCGATAAGGAATAAAAAGTCTATTATCTTTGATTGCCTATCTCAATTTTTTTTTTAAAGATCAGTTTCACTAGCAAGGACCACACCACAACGATATGCAGTTTAAAGATTTAATAAGGATGTGATTGTCAGAAAATGGTTATGAATGGGGTGGTGATGAAAGGGGGAGTGCAGATTGGCAGGTGAATGAACGGGATGGAGATGACGTCATCGGAGGGTCGGACTGGGTGAGTTGTAGGTGTGGGCGGAGAGACTCAGTGTGGGGGTTCCGCCTTGAGTTCTGATGAGCCCGTGCTGTTAGGAAGCCCCCAAAAGAGTCTGATTAAGTGAGGCTTAGTCTGTCGTGTGCTAGACAGAGATCATTGAGGTTATTGTGGATGTAGGTTTGATATGCTTGTGAAGACCAGCGGCCAAGGACCTGAACGGGTAGCCATCCTCCCTGTTTCGGTGAGGAAGAGGGGATCTTATGGTGAAGCGAGGGCGGAATACCGGGTGTGGATGTGTCTGGTCAGTGGCTCGTGCGGGCTGAGAAAGGAGTTGAGATGGAAGATGTAGATGGGAAAGGTTACTCCTAACTGGTCAGTTTTACTCCTGCGGAGTGTGAATGTGAGCGAGTCTGAAGTGTGGGTGGTGATGTCGGATAGACTGGGATGACGGGAAGGATCGTAGACAGATGATGTTGGAGTGAATTCAGAGCACCTCAGGAATCCGAAGAAGGCAAGTAGAAACATTGATTCCAGTGTTAAGTCGACTATGGGAGAGATGTAACCGGAGCGCAGAGTTTGTATGCAGCGGCAGAGCAGATCCGAGGTGAGAGGGAGGCATCTGGCTGTCAGCGCTGGTTTGTGCTTTCGTAAGCCTTTGATTAGCATGGTGACGTGAGCGTGCGAAATTGATTGACAAGGGAGGCTGGTGGATAATTTATGGAATAAATTGATACCAGCCAGATATGTTTGAATGCTTGAGGCCCGGATCTTTGTTACGGTATGACAGTGTGTGATGAAGTTGCACAAGGACATGGCGTCCAGAGAGGGAAACGGTAGATGATAAGTGGCGTGGTAATTCTTGAAAGAATTCCAGCCGGTGAGGTAGGCAGATAGCGTGCTTGGTGCTAAACTGTTAAGGATGTTTTCTTGGGAGGTGTGAGTGAGATTTGCCAGATGAGGATTTAGCTGAATATGGTCGCTGAAAACGGTGGGATTGGTGTGGGATGGACATCAGAGTCTGGAGCCAAGCTTCTGAATTTCTGGAAAGAGAAGCGGGAGAGTGAGTCAGCGATGGCATTGTGGTGACCAGGAATGTGAGACGCGCGGAGGATGAATTGATGCTGAGCGGAGATGAGAGTGAGTCTGCGGGTGAATGGCATGATGGCTGGGGAACAGGAACGGCCTTTATTGATTACATCTACTACTGCTGTGTTGTCAGAGTGAATATTGATGCATTTTTTTGACCATTCGTGCCCCCACAGTACAGCTCGTACAGAGCAGACGAGGGAGAGCGTGACTCTGTGTCGAGGGACTCGAACTCGGAGGGCCAAGCAGCAGCAAACCAAGACAAGAATGAGATGCTGTTCCAGGATGACAGAAATTGCTGCCACATGCGCATTTCTGTTTTACAAGTGTTGTCCAGAACCACGTGGTCGTAAAGAGAGGGAATGGATGCAGCTTTGGTCAGCAGTTGAGAAAGGAAAGATTTTGCCTGTGGAATTATGCGGATGGCGTAATTGAGGTGCCCGAGGAGAGCGAGCAGCTGGCGTTTGGTGCACCTGTCTGTCAGAAGATAATTAGACAAGAGCAGCGAGATGCGCTGCACTTTCTCCAAGGGCAGTGAAGCCTGGAATGACATTGCGTCCAGAGTAATTCCCAGAAACTCGATGGATGTGTCAGGTCCTGAAGTTTTTTCTTTGGACAGAGGGACACTGAGGTCGGAATATGCAGACGTAAGTGTAGTGAGACCGTGGCGAGGAGGTGAGGACGGAGGAGTCACGAGAAGAAAAACGTCAAGGAGATGAAGGACGTAGGGGAGCCTGTAATTGTTGGAGAGGATCCAGCATAGAGCCTCAGATAAAGAGGCAAAGATTTTGGGACTGCTCTTGCAGCCGAAAGTGAGAGGCACGGAGAAGTAGTAAGCCCCCTTCCAGCAATCACTGAAATAACAGCAGAAGTCGGGGTGAATGGGCAAGACCTTGAATGCGCTAGTGATATCAGCCTTAGACAGCCATGCTCCGTGTCCCGCCAGACGAATCAGTGCCATGGCGTGGTCAATGGTGGCGTACTGCATGGAGAAATCCGGGCTAGGAATAAGGCTGTTGATGCTTGGGATGTCGGAGCCGTGTGGGGACGACAGATCAATGATCAGCCTCTTTTTCCCCGAGTATTTGCGTGTGGCGACACCAATGGGACTGATACGGAATACGGAGAAAGGAGGATGGTCGAAAGGGCCTATCATAAATCCCTCAGTGACCTCTTTTGCTAGTAACGTGTCAACAGTGTCGGGCTCAGTGAGAGCGGATTGAAGATTGTGACATGTGTGGGAAGAATCAGGAAGCACCTCCATGCCGGGGTGAAAACCGTGAGTGAAGCCAGAGATGAGAAAATCAACAAACTGCTTATCAGGGTGGTCACTGAGAGCAGCAGCGAGTGCACGCACCTTTATGGGAGTGCCGAGGTGACGTTCTAGTCATGCTGCTGTGTTGGTGGGATTGTGGGGGCAGGTGGTCCTGTGAGCGCCCCCGCAGAAGGAGCATACGTGCAGGAGACGGCAGCCGGACGAGTTGCAACCCCACTGATTGAAATTATTGCACACTATCCTGCCACCCTGATAGAGGATCGGCCGTCCTCGCTTGTCGACGCCCTTTGGCACCGGCACGTTGACAGTGCTTGGCTCTGGGGATGACAGGAGGGGGGGGGGGGGGGCAGCGGAAGACAGGCGGTCGAAGATTGGGGATTTGTGTGGAGTAGTGGGGCGGGAGTGCGGTGGAGGAGCCATGATAGTGCATGCAGAGGCCAGGTGGGAAGGGGCGCCGCGTAAGTCGCAGGAAAGGGAGGAACAAGCTGCGAAAATGAAGTAGTATATTTCTGAATCGAGGGCCCCCCAGTATGTCCCCTGGTTTAGCTGCTGCAACTGGCCGGCTGCTTGTGCGGCAAAGTGGACGTGGTAGGTGTAAAATCCCCCCCCTGAAACGCAAAGCCATGTCCAACACGATGGACAGATAGTCGTCCAGCTCTGATCTACGGTGAGGAAAGGCAGAGCAGATGACGTCGCGAAAAAGGGAGAAAGCTAGAGCAAACTCGACAGGAGTCAAGTCTTTGGACCTGGTTGGCAGTGACTGCTTTAATAGAACTGGACCGAGGACAGTCTGCAGTTCCCTGGGTTGACTACTGTCAAAATAAGATGGCTGAATGGGCTGGGCTAGGTCTACATAATTACTGGACAGTATTTACTGGCGCAGTGAGTGCGAGACGGGTGAGGGGCGGTGAATGGCAGAGGCTGGCGGAGCCGGTGGTGTGGCTGTGGCTAGAGTGTAGACGGCAGCAGAGGAAAAAACATTAGGGTGTTGGGGAAGGGGGGGGGTGGGGGGTAAGGAGAGACACGTCGGAAAGAGAGTGGAAGGCAGTGAAACACCCGCTGGAGGAGCCCCTTGTGCTGCAGGACAGGGCTCCTGGGCTGCGATGCCAGCCGGAACAGGATAGTTGGAAGGAAGGGTAGAGGAAAGGGATGTGGGGATGGATGATGTGTGTGCACGGGGTAAGAGCGGAGGCCTGCGAGACAGGGAGGAGAAGAAGGCAGATATTGCGCGTGACATATCTGCGTCTCAGGGAGCAGGCACAGGGGGTGATATGGCCTGACCCCTGGCTGGGGGGATGAATGAGAGAGGCTGCTCCGGCTGGAGTGGTGGAGGCACTGTGACGGCGGGAGTAGGCCTCGGAGGGCGACCTGGAAGTGCGGCCGGCTTGGGAGAAGGAGCTGTGGCCTCGGGAGCCCGGACGGCAGCTGAATAGAGCTGGAACAGCCTGGACTTGTTGTCGCTGTGGTGGAAGGGGATGTTTTTTGCCCTCAGGAACCGCTGGAACCGGACGATGGTCCAATCCCTGATGTCGGGCTCTTGTTGTGGACGTGGAGATGGTGGAGATGGCCGAGTGGAGCGTGACGGAGCGCCGCGGGAGCGGCGAGGTCGACTAGACGCTGCACCGCTTCAGGAAGGAGGAGGAGAAGACCGCCGCTGGCTCTCACGGTTGTGGACGCGGCGTCGATTTCCCACCCGCGCGGACGGAGGAGAGGAGGCCTGAGATCCACTAGGAGTTTGGGCGATCTCGTTGATGGAGCCCAACGGAGAACCACGGCGAGACCGAGGGATGTGGACCACAGAGTGCAGCCGGCTCCCCTGGGAGTTTCGGCTACTGGCAGATTGCTGGGACAGGGTCAGAGGATCACCTGGCTTGAACAGGGACTTGTACAAGTCGTCGGACTCGGACAGGTTGACTTGCAGCACGTGATCCATCGGTGAGTACGCACAAAAAACACACTTGCTGAGAGATACGTAGGGTCGCCAATATTCGAGAGATCTGAGAGGCCTGTGGTAGAGCTGTGCTGGTATATATATGTTAGTCAGGTGATTAGAGGAGTGGTTGAGGCGTGGTCCTGCTCCTGAACCTAAGTTAAACAATTAACTCCATTTGTGGATTTTTTCGATGGTGTAATGCTTTATACTGTATATTACTGCCACCATCTGTCCTTATGCACTGGTGCCCTCAGCCTAGGCTAAAATTCAAAATTGTACCCCTCCTTTTACATGTGCATGAGTGTTTACACATATTTTGGCAGAAGACAACATAGAAACAATAAAGAGGTATGTATCACTGACCTCAGCATCACTAGTTGTCAAAAAACTACACAGAGTACCTTTAAGGAGGTATGGCTTTAAAAAAGGTGTCTTAAGGGACACGTTTCAGGTACAGCTTTGATCAGGTCTAAAAGTCAGTCCCAGAGCTACATGAACATGAACATGCTACATGAACATGAATATTTTAATATTAGGAATATTAAAACATTTATTGCAAGCTGGCAAGGGCTGACATGTTTCCTCACATTACTTCTCCTTCTTCTCTTCCTTCTGTTAATTAAAGGGACTGTTGTCAGCTCTGCGTCTTGCGCACCATAGATTTGGCAGAATGGGCTGTGCCTCTTGGTGTGACTCTGTCTTTAAGTTCACACGGCGGTCCACACTATTGCAGCAGGCAGATGATGGTCACAACCCTTGGCTACATGTCACGCACATCTCTCCTGTTGCTGGGGAAGCAAAGGCAAACACTGCCAACCAAGTTGCCTTGTAGCCCTTCGCTCTCTCTTTCGTTTGGTTTTCCTCCCATCCGATGCGTATCCTGCCATTTGTACACAAGAGCTGCCAGTTTTAAGCGTCTGCTGTCCAGTGTACTGGAGTTTGTGTACTGTATGTGAACAAATGACCCCCCTAATTATAATGTTTTGTTAGTTTAAATCTAATTCTAAATCTCATCAGTGTCATTAGTTGTAATGGGTTGATGGCAGCACAGCTTGTACATTTTTCATGACATTACACAGGCTGTAAAAAACATGGGGGAATTGGCATGAACCCAATGTGAATCAAGCCCGAGGGGATTTCGTAAAATAACAGCCAGCCGGGTTCAGGCCCATTTGTGTTTGGGCAGAGAATCAAAGCTCTAGTTTCAGATGTCTCAGCCCAGTGTTTTCATCACTACTCACTACCACTGCCAAACTGTAAGTGAGATATGGAAGTTATGTTTGTTGTCCTTAGCTCTCAGCCTTAAACTTGTTCAGTCAGTAGAACTGAACAGCGACTGTTGTTTACTGGGTGCTTCGAGGTAGTTTATGGATATCCCAAAATGATATCAGGTGGGTAGGAAAAAAGAGAGAAACAATCTCAGTAGAAACATGCGCCCACACACTGAATATATGCTCCCAAAAAGATCATTTATTAGGTTCAATACTAATGTTTTGGCATCAGGTAATATTCAGCATGTGACCACATGTGGACTGATTCAACCAGGCTGTAAATTTTGAGGGCTCACATCAAATTATTGACAATGTTTACAAGACAAAGCTCAAAGAAATAGCAGTGAATCATTGAGGTGCAATCGAATGCTTAACCTCCTGCAAGAATGATCAACTCAGTAGTTATGTTGCTAGTAAAAACAAATAATATAGACCAGTAGACAACTTGTTTCAACAGTTGAGATAGACAAGTTTAAACAAAAATACAAAGACCAATCACTGTTCATGTCTTCAGATTTCATGAGTCACACCTGGGTTGAATCAAGTGAAGTCCGTGTGGAATATTTCCTGTTGAAGACGAATAATGTTGGAACGTTGTTACTGTCGGTAAAAAAACATATTTTAAGGGGCATCTTTTTAGATCTTTTGAGACTGTGTCAGACACTTTACCAGAGATAAACTCACCTACTTCATATTTTTATTCACCTCTACCCAGCTGGATGCACCAATTCATTGTGGCCTGAAGTTTGAAGGTGAAGTCAACCTCTGCCACTAGTGCTGCTGTCAGCCAGCGGCGGCGTAAACCTGTAGCTCTTGGTATGGCTTGGCCGTCTGTTTGATCAAAGTAATGGAGAAAATGTCAGATAAGATGCAGTAAGCACAGGCAGCCATCCCCTGACACCGCAGGGGAGAGTCGAATGGATGGAGGGAATGACACAGGAATATAAAAAGAGGGAGATGCTAGAGGGCAGGATGAAGGATGGAGTAGGAGAGACATGGAGAGAGAGTAAATGGAAGGACGGATGTTGGGTATAGATAAAAGGTAAAGCAGCAGGACAGTAAATCCAGAGAAAATCTGGTCATCTGCGGCTTCTGTCAAAAAGCAAAAACTTGTTGGTCTTTTCTGATTTCTAAGTTGTAGTTTGCTACGGTGTTCTGATACTGTATGCAGAATTCCCTTTAACCATTGCAAACCTCTTTTGTCACATGATGTGAATGCTTTGCAGTTCAACAGTAACAAGTACTGTTGCCTCCCATGTGCGAGAAAACTTTAGTGCCTTTTTCATATTCTTTCAGATGTCCAAATCATTTTGACATTTTCACCAAAGCACGATGGCCTCATTTCTGAGACATGCCTACACAGCTCGCTTTGCAACATGTTGCCTTTGGGTAATGCTGCGTTTTGAAGAAAATGAGAAAAAAAAATCTGATTTCAGAAAGTAACTGGAAGTGTATGGATGGCTGCGTGCCTTCTGGGCCAAGTGAGGGAGGTGAATGACAGGGACGATCATCTTCTCGCTGTAGGCCGCTGGTATCAGTGTAAGGGTAATGAAGGTGGAGAAGCAGTGACAGAGCGGTAGTTAATTTTCTTAAACAGCAGGGAGTTTTTGTGGAGCTCTGCTGGATGGTTTCATTCAGCAAGCCTTTTCCTGGTTTAAGTCAGCACATGACTCAGACTCTGTAATATTTGAAACAGATACAGACAGATGCAACACATTATTGCTACTGCTAGAGTGTGAAGACTAGTTGACTATGATGTAATGTAACTGCACTGTATCAATTTCTATTTGAAAGAAAATGCCTTAATTGTAGATTTTCTTTTGTCTTTTAGGAGTTTCAGAAACCAATTACTGCCATTAAAGGTGCATTAGCATATTTTCTGTGCTATCAGTTATTTTGCTGCAGCAGATGGTGGAAAGTTTTTTTAATCAATCATTTTTACATAAAGAAATTTGGCTTTGATAGCTGAAAATTTAAGAAGATTTATTGATCCCAACTGTTGTGCAGTAAAAGTAAAATAACTGAGCAGGAGGCAAAATGACAAATTGAATTTTATTACACAGAAAATGCAAAGAAGAAATTAGAGCTTTCTTCATCACAAACTCTCAAACTCATTTGCATGTGCAACTCTGGTGATCTTGGACTTCCCAGTCGATATCTGTCGACATGATACACTCTCTCACAAAGCCAGGAAATAGAAACCTACGCTTCTCAGTCAATCTGTAAACTGCTGACTTCTGCCAAACCCTCTGCTGCTATGACAGCAAAGCACATTTGGCAGGATTAGATGTTCAAAACATATATTATATTTGATTTTTATTTACACTCCTTATTACAGTTTTCTTCATATTCCTGGTTTATATCTTTGTCCTTATTTGTGTTCCCTCTAGTCTCTGCTGGTGTGATAAGCTGTCGTCACCTCAGGCGTTAATAAAGTTAATCTTTCCTTTCCTCAGTGTGTGAAGCCAGAGGGCTTCTAAATGTTCGTTTTCTTTTCTTGTCAGTTTAAGTGATCGTGTCACTTTCAAATATTACTCAAGATGTTTTTCTCATATTTGGAAATAGTTTAAAGCTATTGAGAGCGCAGAGATGCGTGTAGTACGTGTGTACACTTCATTTGTATAATGATAGTCTGGTATGGTGGTTTGAGAGACAGTTCAATAACTGAAGTTCATTAAAAGGTTACGTAGGTTTTTAGACAGATTGTTACCATAACAATGTGGGTAGTATGTGTGACCATAGTAAACTTCCCTCCATCTTACCAGTGCTTAGATCTCCCTGCTCACCTCTCAGCAATTCTTTGCTAGATAACGCATGTAGTTATGCATAGATATCATACGCCACCCATGCTTCCACCATGGACACTCTGATCAATCAGTGAAACGAGGCAGTGGTGATCAAATATAAACCGAGATTATGTCACTGCATTGCATATTTCTCGCCTAAAATGTTCTTTAGAAACATATTTTATTGCTCTCTTTAGCTGCAATAGTGAGAGATTATGAACCAAATGTTGGCTGGAAAAACAGAGATCAGACATTAAAACTCTTATCGACAGGAGTCAATAAGACTAGGGTTTATCAAATATACACTCACCGGCCACTTGAGGTACACCTCGCTGGTACCTTGTTGAACCAGCTTTTGCCATCACAACTGCCTTAATTCTTCTTAAGGTGCTGGAAACATTCCTCCGAGATTTTGGTCCATATTGACATGATAGTATCACACAGTTGCTGCAGATTTGTTGGCTGTGCATCCATGATGCAAATCTCCTGTTCCACCACATCCCAAAGGTGCTCTGTTGGATTGAGATCTGGTGACTGTGGAGGCCATTGGAGTACAGTGAACTCATTGTCATGTTCAAGAAACCAGTTTGAGATGATTTGAGCTTTGTGACATGGTGCGTTATCCTGCTGGAAGTAGCCATCAGAAGATGGGTACACTGTGGTCATAAAGGGATGGACACGGTCAGCAACAATACTCAGGTAGGCCGTGGCGTTTAAACAATGCTCAGTTGGTACTAAGGGGCCCAAAGTGTGCCAAGAAAATATCCCCCACACCATTACACCACCACCACCAGCCTGAACCGTTGATACAAGGCAGGATGGATCCATGCTTTCATGTTGTTTACACCAAATTCTGACCCTACCATCTGAATGTTGCAGCAGCAATCATGACTCATCAGACCAGGCAACGTTTTATCAATCTTCTATTTTCCAGTTTTGGTGAGCCCGTGTGAACTGTAGCCTCAGTTTCCTGTTGTTAGCTGACAGGAGTGGCACCTGGTGTGGTCTTCTGCTGCTGTAGCCCATCTGCTTCAAGGTTCGACGTGTTGTTGGTTCAGAGAACTGCTGCTCACTAGATATTTTCTCTTTTTCGGACCATCCTCTGTAAACCCTAGAGATGGTTGTGTGTGAGAATCCCAGTAGATCAGCAGTTTCTGAAATACTCACCAGACCATCCTGTCTGGCACCAACAACCATACCACGTTCAGAGTCACTTAAATCTTATCTTTCTTCCCAATTTTAATGCTCGGTTTGAACTTCAGCAGGTCTTCACCATGCCTACATGCCTAAATGCCACATGATTGGCTGATAAGCTATTTGCGTTAATGAGCAGTTGAATAGGTGCACCTAATAAAGTTGTAGGTGAGTTTAAACTAAGACTCCATTACTGCATTGCCTGTTTCTCTCTCTAGATATTTTCAGAAACAAATTTTAGCTTACTGCTTAACTGTAATACCAGATGGTTTGGTACCACCAGGCTGCCAATGTGTCAAGGTCAAGGTCACCTTACGTCACCCATCAGCGGGCAAGTTTAATTGTTTGATGTGGCACTTTACCTTCTGGTAGTTGTACATTTTCTACCTCTTGGAAATACCGAATGCCACAGTCATTTTCCTCTGTGTCATGTAGCAGTATATTATAGAGTGTGGCAGCTGTGGCTCAGCAAGTAGTCAGCAGGGCTGGCAGTTTGATCCTCGGCCCATTGGGTGTAAATGGTTGAATGAGAGGCCAGGAGTTTTTGAAAAAAGCAGCATATAAATCCAGTTTATTCTGTTCCATAGTAGTATTAACTCATATAAGCAGTTTTTAGCCACTGCCTCGCTGCTAAAATCAATCTTTACCAAAAGAGCAGTTCACAGACCTGAGTTGCGAAAGCATTTGCAAGAGCCTTTTGGGGGTTTGTCGCAGTTCAATGAAGGTACAGCAGATGATGATTCATGCACCTGCAGATGCATGTCTGCCCTCAGTGTGAGTCAGAAGTCAAACTATCTTGGGCTCCAAAAAATACAGCATCCTAGGTTGTACCTGCATGCTTCTCTGTATGCCGAGAAATGGGATTTGGCACAAGCACATTTTGGATACGCCTGTGATGTGTGGAGTACGCTGAGTGCTCTGTAAGCTGAAAACTGGATAACCACAAAAAAAAAAAAGATAGATTTTCTGGTGATTCTTGAAAAGTTATCACTCAGTCTTATCTGAAATTCAGTATCATTGTTTGCCTTAAGTCATCATGTGCTGATGTTGTATTATCTTTGTACTGCGGATGGCCGCCCACACATGACTTGCTTATGTTAACTTTAAATTGATGGGTTAGAATTGTCTTTGGTTCTTTGGTATAATGCGAGTTCTACTTTGTAACCTAAAGTAATTGTTTCTGTCACCTTTTCTTGTTTTCTCAGAATTTTGAGTTTACTTATTTCAAAGTGATGATAAAGATGCTGTTTTCTTTTGTCTTGACTTCTTCCTGTCATCCTTTTTTTTGCCGTCCCTTTGCTTTTTTCTTTTCTTTTCCCTCCCATCCTGCTCCAGCTCTTATCAGTTGTCCATCACCTGTCCATAGTCTGCCTCTCTCCTTTTGTGTTGTATTGAGCTGTGTGTTGCTGTTCCAGGCCAGCAGAGTTTAAGTGCATGCCAGGTGTTCAAAAAAACTTTTTCCTAAAATACAAGTCCACAGTCCATTGTGTGGATGTCTCTCAGATTTATATTTCCACATAACACAAGTTTGTAACATTTTACCTGCAGTGGGTACCTACAATCCTCATATTCAGGTTCATGCTTGTATTTTGTGTTTCCATTAGAACATATCTACATGCTTTAGGTTCAAAAAACAGTTTATTTTCCTCATACTGTCTGTGCTGGAACATCTGTCTGAAACACACTTTTTTCACACCTGTCTCTTTAAGCCCCCTTCCCAAAAAGCCCAGTCTGCTCTGATGGTCAGTGTATTCAGGTCCTCCATATCTTGGAGTTTCTGCACCATCATTGCAGCTGAGGAATGACTTTAAATGCCAATTCACAGTTTCCGTGTATCTCTTATTATCCAGATGCCTTTACTCTTAGCATTTACATTTTAGCATTCAGGATGTGTGTCCGCATGGTGTTTTTCTTTGGCAGGAAAGTGGTGGCAGGGCACTCAAAGCACTTCATCAAAGTGTTCCCAGCGGTTTCTTTAATGACACACTCCGCATGGGTTTCTTGTTTCTATGATATTATCTCCACATTAATGTTAACTTGGTAGCTATCAAAGAGTTGACTACACCGTTAACAACAAGCTTTTATTGTAAGGTGGTAAAACCACAACACTTGCTACACTGCCACAGATGGGCTTTTCTGTCTTCGCTGTGGTAGTTAACCACTGACTTACTGCTTGGGATAGATAGTAGCTAAAGGAGCGCGGGTGAAACAGTGCCTTTCTTTAAAGTTCAGAGACTTTCAACTACCAGCTTTCGGTGTGGGAACTAAAAAAACAAAGCAATCTCAAAATATACACTAGGTACTCTAGGTGGCTTCATGCAGCCGCATATGCTCTCTCTTCATTGGGAACAATTGAAAAACAGACACTGGCACTCAGAAAAAAAATGCGAAGTGGACACAGGTCCATAGTATTCGCATGTTACCCTGTTCTCAAGTAAATGTGACAAACCATGCTGGGTGGGAACAGAGCCTCAGACTGACAAACAGAAATAAAGACATGGGTTTGTTTTACAGTCCTCACTGTGTTTGCATGTTCTCCCCATTAAAGTGGTGATAAAATTAATCTTAGAAATTATTCCATTGTGTGGCCAGGATTCAAATAAGAAACACTTTCTCCTTTCTAATCTTCAGACTTGACAGCTGCTGATTGTTTTTGTTCTTCTCTTACTCTGGAACAGGTGGAGGGCAGAGGGAGGTTCAGGTATCGAAGCAGGATGCAAAGCTGCTCATCGAGGACTTTGACCCCTCTAAAGAATACAACTTTAAGATAATTGCTGTCAGTGGGGGACAGCAGAGCAAACCTCTTCAGGCCAAACATGAAGGTAAGAGACTTTCACAGACAGCCACATCTTCAGCCCTCAGTCATACGACTCCCCTGATGACTGACTCTGAAGGCTGACACGAGTGGTGTTAGATTGATGCTGTCAGAAATAAATCACACACGACATAAAACTGCTGCTGAACTGATCACTATGTGACATCAAGCTGCGCTTCAGGCTCCAATCAGTGATGTCACAGTTGGTGTTTTCCATTAGCTGTGATTTGCAGAATACCTGCTGCTACATCACTGATTGGGGTGTGGCCACCAGAGCAATAGGCTTGAAAGTTTGAACCTGTGGAGATCAACACAGCAGCAGTGTGTGATTCAGTGTCTCTGTGTTGTGCCTTAATTAATGCTGCTGACCTCCATTGTTTAGTGATGCCTCCGCTGCTTATTTAGCTAATGTGTGTGTGTTTGGTGGAAGATGGAGTGCAAGTTGAGCAAAGCAGGATAGAATTCTAACAGCATCACAAACAACAGCACGCCTCAGCTCACTGCTGTTGTTGTGAATGCAAAAATATGCGCGGTGAGTTGTTTACTTTGTGTCAGTTGCTGACATTCAGCAACCTGCAGATATTTACTTGTCATACTGTGCATCAAGAAAAAAATAAATACTACACAAAGACCTTTTAAATAGGATTTTTAATGCAGAAATCCACAGGAGTGTTGCCTTCATGTATCCCATCAGGGTAGAAAAGCCCTTTGACTCGGCATTTTTCAGGATCATGCTGCTCTTCAAAACTGAAGAAATGGCATAAAATCACAGCTTTTTCACTTGCATGATCTCCTGTGCTGTAAAGTGTTAATAAAATACAATGTGGGCCGCTTTAAATTATCTACTGCATATGCTCTAAAAGGCATGTCCAACTTCACTATTGCTCGTTAAACGGCACGTTATCTGGGCCCAAGGAAAGGCGCAAGGAACTAAAGGGGTTGTATTCTGTTCCTTAATTAATCATAGGTGTGTTCTTCATGTAACATTAAGTAAACAAATTAAAGTGTCATCTCTAGGCCTCCCCCAACTAAGAATTTTCCTAGTCGACTAATAATCATCATTTAGGGCCTTTAGTAGATTAGTTGCCCGCATGTTTGCCTTATTAATTTAGATATTAAATTATATATTTTGTGTGGGGCAACTGAAAGGTTTGAGTTGAAGGTGTGTGAAAGAATAGTATCAGTAACACTGTTAACACTGTGCTGCATTACAGAGAAATACAAAACCGTACTAATGAACCTTCATTAATATAGGCCTATATTTTATCTACAAGTGCACGTCACACACTGAGCGAGCTGCCTGTTAATGATGCTGTTGGCAAAGCAGTAATGATTGTGCTAAGTGGCTAATAGGAATGCGTTGAGGTTGCTAAGCAACCTTAACAAGCATCGTATAGCCAATATACCTGAAATCCTGAGGGTAGAGCTGTACTTGCATTGTAAACCTGCCTATGTCAGCCCATCTCTCTGTCTGAATAATGTACTGTTTAAATAGGAAATGCTGCACTATCCTAACTTTAGAGCAAGTTTTTGATGGTCATGGCACAATCACTTTCTGCTGCCTCAAAATTGCAACACGCCAACAAGGCGCCCCTACCACGCCTCATTTTAAGACCTACATGCCCATGGGTGCACAGATGGCCGCAAGTACATTTGCTACTCACACAGCGTGGGTGCTGGCTGTGAAAATGACAACTGCATTTGTCTAAAAAGAACAGTGACAGTGGCGCTGTGCTGTACGTTGCTTCGTGTCAGGTGTAAGATCAGGCCCTGTGTAACTGAACCCTGGCAGTCAAGCCAACTGAATAGCAGATCTTAATGGTGGGGTTCACTTGAGTGATTGATGGATCATAAAAAACAAATATTAAAGTGCAGGCGGTTTGGCCAAAATGAAATAAAATAATGAGAAAGTATTTTAAAAAAGCATCAGTGTTGATTCACTGAGATCTTCAGGCTGATTGGGATCTACAATTGAATCACACTGTGCCTAATTGATCAAAGTAAGGAAGGTTTTGATGTTGTTTTTCAGTTGTTGCCACTTGGCCTGTTTCTTACATAAAAGCTTAAATACACTCATATTTTCTAATTTGTTGTTAAGTTTATTGTTATCTGTTCTGATTGATTCTATTCTTGGAATATCAGAAATGTTTGGTTTTGCTTTTTCTCCTCTCTTAAATAATTAATATTTACATAACTGCCTTTTTGGTCTGTTCTGTTCTGTTGTGTTTTGTGTTTTACTGGCTGATTTGTTGATGAAATGGAGTGATATGCATCATGGCCCTCATTTATGAAACAAATGCATAACATAAAACTGGGGCTGCAATCGCACGTCAGGTCTTAACTTGTGGATCCAAGTTAGAGTCAGCATGCTCTGGCGATTTAGCATAGTAAATCTGGCTGAGTTGGAGAATTGTTATTAAAACTATATTCTAACTGACATCTACTGTAAGTATTTGCAGCCACATATTGATCCCTAAAAAAATGTATAGCTACGACATGAATGTATGCCCTCTATCAGAGCTCGCAGTGACCCGGCTCTGTGGGACTGGCTCCAAGCTGACTAAAGGATAAATAGCACTGGTGCCAGCTCTGATTTATCTAAATGTTTTTACTTTTTTTTTTTAAACACTGACAAAGCAAAGCATGTTTAAACAAAGAAATAAAGACTTTATCAGTGTAAATATTTAGTAGTCTATTCATTGTTACATTGTTACTGGTATCCAGCTTGGACACTGTGGTGTGTCTGTGTGTCCTCTGCCACTTGTTATGCCAAGGGCAGCCCTGCACTAAAATGACCAACTTTTCTGTATATATCAGAATATTTACGGAGGAAGGGAAAGATACCTGTCGGCTGTGATTGGTTTGTAACCTGACTCCTGTCTGACTGCTGAGCGTGGCCTCTTCCTGTTTCTGTCCTTTCAAATCAAATTTCCACATGGTCCAGTCATATAGGTTTTGATTTATAAAAACATGGCGCAGCTCCTGATAGAGTTTCACATTTTTTTGTTTATTTTTTTTCCTGTGGCTAAGCTACCAATGAAATCTTGCCAACTAAGTAACTACTCGACTGTTAGGGTGCAGCTCTGTTTTGAACTGTAAGCCATGTCTCCAAAGGAAAATTTTCAGTTTGTCTGTTTTATCAAATAAGATAAAGTTTTCAGGCTGTTCATCTCACTTTAGCCATTTTTTTTTTGCAGCAGCAACAACTAAATGTATCTAGCGGACTAATAAAGCAATTGGTTGATTGTATTATTCTAGTAGGCTACCTAAAGTTTAATTTGTATTTGTAATGTTAATAATTTTTGTAATAAAAAAAGATATGTGGCACTGTGTGACAATACGATATTACCACTCAAAAATATTGAGATACTATGCTGTATCTATTTTTTCCTCCACCCCTAATATAGGCTAATATTATTGATGCCTGTAGGCTACAGGTCGGTATGCCTGTATATCATGAATTCTAAACTCGGGCAAACAGGGCAAATTGGTTAAATTGCTCTTAGGAAGTCAGTGCTTCCATTTCTAGAAGAAAAGTTTCTCCTCTTGACCGTATTACACCTCTTTATGTCGTAAACTCTAGCGGCAAGGCCTCTAAACCCAGAATATATTGGGGTGAGATTTGTAAATGAAGATTGTTTTCAGTTGCCATATCAGTGACACCTGATCATTTCTACGCTGTGATGGGACAGATAAAACCATTTCATGAATCATATGCAAACCCTATCATAAGGTGATTTCTGCGCTTGGATCTGCGCTGGTTTGTACGTTAGATTGATAAATGAGGGCCACTGTGTTTCTACTCTGTTTTCCCACCATTCATTAATGCAGATACTTGCATTGTGTGTTGTTTGTTCCAGCTCAACAATCGGCAGTTGAGATGGTTCAGCCTCAAAGGAGACAGGACAGCGGTGTCACCGAGGAGAACAACGAGATAACAGAAGGTAAGATCCTCGGCAGGCAAACAGAAAGCAAACCAGGTGAACAGAAACACTGACACGGGAAAGATTGACACATCTGTCAGCATGAGTCTCTGGTCGTCTGGATTCAAGACCTCTTCTATGTAACAAGAGCAGAGGAAGATTTTTGTAAAGGAGAAATGCCGTGTCAGGAAGATTGTCATTTTTAAAGAGCAACTACAAAAGGGAAAATAAGAAAAGTGTCCTGTAACCAAGAACAAGTTTTTTTTACAAATTGGAGAAGACTGCTGTACAGACTCTCTGTTCTCAGCTCATTTCTCCAGAATGCAGACAGCTTCTGTTTTTGTGAGGAAAAAGTTTTCAAAGGATTGCTTCCACACTACACATAAAGCTATCATTTTTAGCACCATGACCTTTTTCAGACAGATTTTGACTGAGGAAAATAACACAACAAAAACAGGTAAGTAGAAGCTGAAGAGGCCGCAGAGTTTGTCACGGACGGCTGCATTCACTGCAGGCGTGGAACGAGTTTGATTCACAGCATAAATCAAAGACAATTTGTCCTGTTCTCTCTGTCTCTTTTTGGAAACACAGCCACTTTGTGATTTTTTTTTTTTTACTGACCTCCCTTCTTCAAAGAAGGAAGAAGACCTGTGAATGTAATATTTCTGCACCCACCCAGCGATTACCATCGGCCCCATTCCAGAGAAAATGGAGGTGAAGGAAATGAAGCCGTTTGAAAAAGAGAATTCAAGCAAGAGACTGCAACAATCAGGAAATGAGTCAAGAGACAAGTGCAGTAAACAAGCCTATTATAATCTTGGAAGTGATTGTAAGGCCCACATGCTGAGGTGCACAATCAGACACTGCAAGGAAAAAAACAGGAAACAAGGACAGGAGCAGGTGAGCCTTCATCTCTGAACTGTGTGTCTCTTTAATATTGCAAACCACAAGCACTGGACTGCACTTGCAATCACAGTTTCGATTTATGTCTCCACAAAATATCTCAAAGCTTTACAAAATGTTACATTTCAGTGTTTGGTTTTTGTACCTTAACAGTGTTAATACAAGTTTTTGGACTATTTGTGTGTGTTGTGTGTGTTGCTGTGCTGTGTTGAAAGGTCTTTCCCATGTTTTGTTGCCCTGTGAATGTTTGTAGGAGTGGACAAAATATTGGAAACACTTCTGAATAGCAGCTTAAATCATATTTTCAGTTGCATTTCTCTCTGTATGAATACCATTTTGTCGAAAATATCCTACTGCATAAACACAGTCAGTTCACCTGTCTGCGTTTTGTTGACAGAAACCTGATGTTGTGCCGTTGTTCCTTTGCAGCTTTTGAAAATGTGATGTGTCCTTTTGTGTGAGTGGTGTTGTGTTTTGAAGCCTTGAGATGGAGGAATGGTGTTAATGATGGTGCAGATGGGACTTCTGGCAGACGGTTAGCCGCCGCCTCAAACCCAAATTACAGCTTCTGCTCTGAAAATCGTCACAACGGGATAAATACTTGGCAGTTCAAAAAAAATATATGTTTTTTTTTTTCTGGTTTCCAAATCTCCTTATTGGTGCATCTCAATCAGCCATAGGACTAATACTTTTATTTTCTTTACCTGTCTGTAGCCACGTTTCTGTCGCAGCATGTTTGGATCCTGTTGATGGAATTTTACCTTTCGGTTTCAGTTTTCTATCTCTTTGTTCAGAATGAGAAAAAAAATACTCGACATTTGCAACAGAACTGGAGTTTTCTGCTCACTGCAAATCTCATTTCACTTCATCGCCTCATCACTTTCCATGCAATTACAGCCTGAATCCTTTAAATGGGTATTTTATTCTTCTCTCAGCAGCACCAGACCTCGCCAGGAGAGCTTTGGTGATTGGTTTTTTCTTTTCTTTTTTTTTTCCACCCAGACACCAGAAACTTTACAAACCTATCAGGAATTTTTCGCTACCTGTAGCTGAAATTACTTAGCCTATGCTAAGTTACCTCTGAAGTCCTGGGGTCAATTTAATCTTGTCCTAAGTTTTATGCAATTAGCAATTTTCTCACATGTTAACCGAGCCGTGTAACCAGTGTTGGAGTGTGGCAGCATCAGCCTTGAGATTAGATAACACCTTATTGCTCTTATGGGGGAATTAAGGGGTTGCAACAGCAGATGTAAGAGGATTAAAGATGTTTTTTAGTTGTCAACAGGTGCAAGAGTGGCCCTGGAGAGCTTTGGACACAAAGCTTGGCATTTTGGGATGACATTTACTGCATCATGACAATTTAGGGGAAAAAAGCCTGGCACAAGAAGATGCAACAGAATCAAAAGTTCTACATTATTCAGCTTTTATGATTAAAGGTCCAGTGTGTAGAATTTGATGGCATCCAAGGTTGTAGAACTGAAGCTTCTCCTGTGTGCCAAGCTTGTAGGAGAACTATGGAAGCTGATGCAAAAACGCAAATGGCCCCAATTTATAGCCAGTGTTTGATTTGTCTGTTCTGAGCTATTGTCGAAACAACATGGCGGACTCTGTAGAAGAGGACCCGCTTTGTATGTCAATAAAATTGGCTCATTCTAAGGTAAGAAAAATGCAACAATTATTATTTTCAGGAGATTAAAAACTAATGAAAACATGGTTATGATTAGCCTGTAATATACCATGTCTGCCAAAAAATGCCCCCAAGTCCTACTGGATCTTTATGAGGCCGGGAACAAGGTCCAGCTCTCATGATGTTTGTTTTTGCTCCCTTTTTCCATTATTTCCAGGTAGCCTATACCTTGGGCCATCACAAGTTGACAGCCAGCCCCTACAACTCAGGGCCGTTTGGTCAGGGGACCCAAAACCCCTTTTTTGGGACATGCTTCTGGTGTAATGATGTAAATACAAATAATAAGGCACTACAATGACATAAATAGTCATACAAGTATGAAATTTGGCAAGGAATATTCTGACACAAAGGGAAAAGTACCAAAATAAGATTCTGGGGCTTGCTTACATTTTATTTCAAAATCACACACTACATCCCCAAAAAACAAAAGTGACTGTCCGTTTCACAAATTCTCAAAAATATTTATTATACATATCTATCTATCTATCTATCTATCTATCTATCTATCTATCTATCTATCTATCTATCTATCTAAGATGACCTTCCTATCTTGAAAATTACACTTTGGCCTAAATGTATCCCTATACCTCAAATCGGAGAAAATGGATTTTTCAGTCACTAGCCTTCCAGAGAGTCTACTTGCCAGCAATGTGAACCAGAAAGTGTTGAGTTACCCAAAGTTTTATGTTATAAATGTACAGGCTGGGGCCCCAGCATTTAGAAACTACCAGATGATAACATCATGTGGGCTGGACATGTGTCCTGGGCAATAAGTTTAGTTTTTTTGCAGCCTGATGTCGCCAGACCAAATTGAAAATGTGAGTTAGTCTAGAACTTCTTGGTTCATTTTCAGTTTCCAAGCAGTGTTATTAATGGCTGCAGACCAAAATGCCTTTGGATGCAATTGGATAGACTACAACCAATCAGACCAATTAAATGTGATGTAACCCTGAATGATGTACAAATGTAAACAGACTACAGGTGCCAAAAACTGGGGGTTATGTAACTCACCCTTAAAGTTAAAATAAGGGCGTGGACACTTTGAGTGACAGGTGGGTGCCATTGGATGACAAGTCGCGACCACAGCAAACGTGCTAGCTAGGTAACATTACCATGGTGGAACCCTAAATTTACATAGGTGTAGCTGTCGCTATTTCAGTGTGTTTTTTTTTTTTTTTGGTTTTTTTTGTTTTGTTTTGTTTTACAGTTGATTGTTAATTAGTTGCCTAAAAAAGTCTTGTTCAGTGTTTGGTTGTACTGAAAGGCCCTCTAAGTAGTTGAATGTTCGATGTTTACAGTAAGTGCATTTTTCCTTAATGATTATCATTCTTTTTTTGCTAGCCAAAAAAAAATTCCTCTGGTTTACAGGCAGATTTTTTTTAATTTTTGTGGTTCAGTATCAGTATACTATTCCTTAGGATGTGTTACGTAGATTAACAGCTGACTGGGAGCTAGTTCAAATGCTGGATGGATTTTAGTGTTTCTTTGATAAAGACAGCCAATCAGAAGCAAGACTAGTAATGATGCACTTTTTGGAACTTGCAGTGGTGTTAAAAAAGGAAAAGATTTTTGTGTTCAATAGCTTGAGCTCTAACAAAATGTAATTAGAAGAAAGTGTTGATCCTCTCTTGATTCCTTCATTATAAGTACAAAAATAGAAGAACATTTAGATTCCTATAATATGGGACTTTTTGAAATATAATTGATAAGCAGAATGGAGGACAGCTGCTTTCTCATAAATACTTTACTGATGTTCAAGATGTTCAAGTGAAGCTTTTACAAATGTGACACATCTGATGTCAGCCATTTCTCTGTGAGAGCACTCATGGTGAGACAGATGTTTTAAAATGGGTGCTAGACTTCACCGTCTGTGTTTGCACTCGCTGCACAAGACGAGTCAAAGCAGGGAGTGCAGTGGCAGACCGGAGGGAGGGAGGAGGCGAGCCGCGAGTCCAAAGAGATCTGATCCAAAATGCTGAGATAATTACAGCTAGGGCTTCCATAAAAGTCCTTTTTCTGACTCATTACTGCTTGTTGGGTGTTGCGAGATTGCTACTCTCTGTCAGTCTTCTTCTGCTTCTTCTCACTGCATTTGTCATTTTGTGTCAATCTTAACAGTCTAATAACTATGTTGTTTTACAAATATTTATTACCACAGACACAAAGCAGCATATGAAATGTACATTTTCTGGAAATGGCACTTTGAAAATCTAAAATATAGAGGCATCAGTAACATCACACAACAAGTTATTGTAGAAGTTGCATTCATGAAGATAATTGAAGAGTTTTATTTATACATAAAACAACTGAATTGAAAATAGAAGCCTGCTGTGTGTAAATGTAAATGTGTCAGGAAATGGCAATTTTAGTTTTTTTCAAGGCTACTGCACACCAACATTTTTCATCGGAAATAGGGTGCCCCAGGAATGAGTCCTAAAACCCAGAAATGAGTTAACATTTTGCCACTCCCAGTTCCCTCATCTTAAAGTCAGTGGGTTTTTTTGAATGTGTTTTTGGTTAGATGTCTAACATAAGGTCTGTGGTTAAAGGGACATTGTGTAACATTTTCTGTTGTTTATTGGCAAAAATTGATGTCTGCATTCATAAATATGTCATCACTGGTGTACTATTACCTCCACCAATAATCTGACTTATTCTCGTAAAAGGAAAATTTCGGATTTGTTTGTACATTGTGCGGGTAAGTCGTCTGTGGGGTTCCATTACGGTTCGCCATCTTGAGAATACATCCACCAGCAAAGGACATACAGCACCGCCTTCGGCGTTTTCGTTGAGAGCCAGGCCAGCACTGCGTGACTGAGGAGCCGAGGGAGAGGAGCAAGAGGCGCTTCGCTACTACCCTGGCACATTTGAAACTAAGTCCCACTCTTTGAGCATAATGCAGGATCATGCATATGCAGCATCATGGGAGACGGAATCCTTGTCGCCAAGAAAGCGCAAAAGGGAATAGAAAAGGCAGCGTGACCTGCGGATTAACAGAACAGAACGAAGGCCCACATCGGGGTAGCCTTTCCCAGGTAGAGAGAGCTGCTGAGGGAGGATGGTAATACAATCACAGGCCGGCGCTGCTGTTGGCTGTTAGCCCGTGTTAGCGGCCAGTCGATAACAGCCTCATCCCTCTCCTCCCATCACTGCGCCGCCGTTAGCCGCTGTTAGCCGTTAGCCGCGATTAGCCGTTAGCCGCCGTTAGCGTTGGCCTGTGATTGTATTACCTTTCTCCTTCAGCAGCTCTCTCCACCTGGGAAAGGCAACCCCGATGCTGACCCTTGTTTTTTTAATTCGCCGGTCACGCTGCCTTTTTGATTCCCTTTTGCACTTTCTTGGCGACAAGGATTCCGTCTCCCGTGATGCTGCATAATACATGATCCTTCATTATGCTCAAAGAGTGGGACTGTGTTATGCGGCAGTAGTGCCGCTGGTCACTATCAGCTGTTTCAATTTACACCCGCCCCAACAGTCCTACGTTGTAAACACAGCCAGCATGGTGAGGAGGGGGTTTGTCAACTCGTGCTGCATGTGTCTGTGTAGGAGCCTGAATGAATACTCCATGTAGTATCGGATGACATGGTTTCATCAGTGTTATCATAGCTTTTTGGTCCACAGCGGCTACCGTTGTTGCAATACGTGTTTGAAACAGTGAGGCACTAGAGTGCACCATCTGTTTGAATGCAATGTGTGATTTCAACGTTAGATGGGAAAATTCCTACACACTGTGGCTTTAACAAAGCTTAAGAGACCTTTATGTTTTGCTCTACGATATAAAATACATCAGTAAATACCCCACCGGTAAATTGTGAAGCTTACAAAAGGCAGTTGCTAACAAGTGGCCAATGAGACTACAGAACGTCATCACAATGAACAGGGTTTTACAGCCTCTCTGTAGGTGGGTGTTGAGTCATGCTGTGGTGTAGTTTATTCATTTATAGGTACCACCTTATTCTTCAACAAGGGGTGCCTGAAGTGAATCAAAAAAGTCCAAAACACTCCATATCTTAATCAGTGTGTTTTTGATTTTGTCTAGCTTTAAGAAATACATAACATCGCTGACCCAATGAGAAAAGGATGGGGGATCATGTTGCTTCCAATTTAGAGGGATCAAGCGTCTCGCCAGGAGAGTAGTGAAAAATATGACCACGTTTATTTTTTAAGATAGCACGGGATTCCTTCAAAGTTAAACCAGAAAGCGTGCAGACTAGTTTGGGGTCCAACTGGGTTTCAAACACGAGAAATGAGTCACATGTTTAAAAATAAATATGACCACATGTTGTGTTAGTCATGTTTGCACACTGACTCTAAAAATATTCATGTTCGGGTTTGATTGTCTGCATTTTTTGCATCTGTCAAAAGCCACTATTGAGTTGTTGTTTGACCAAGAACAAGTAAAGAAAATGGGGCATAACCTGTGGGACAGATACAACTGCAACATGGGAGGGGAACAGGGTGCGCAGTATCATTTCATAACTTGCCTACTGTCAACAGGTGAGAAAATAGTCAGGTAGATGATGATGATGAGTAGGAGGAGGAGGAGGAGGAGGAGGAGGAGGAGGATTTCGACCAAACACAGACAGAGGTGTGCAAACAAACTAATGTTTCAACACCAGTGTGTTTTCATTGGGTCTTTGAGTTTGCTCCAGTCCCTTTCGTTTCCCAGGAAGCTAAGATTTATTGTCATTTATAAAAGTTCCAAAATGGATAAGTGCTATATAACTCAGTTAGAGATTAGAGTGACACGTGTCTCCTCTCTCTGTTTCCTCCATCCTCTCTCTCGTTCTCAAGCTGTCTCCTCCAGTTTACCGGAGTTCCATATAAATACAAAGAGGTCCAGCAGCAGAAGCTGTCACTGGAGGAGGCAGGCCATTAGTGGAAGAGTGAGAGCAAGGTCTGACTGGGACCAACATAGTAACAGTTGGTGATGACTGTCAAAGATCCCTTGGTGCAGCATGTCGTGTGGCCTCTGCCTTGGCTCTGGCAGCAAGAACCGCCATTTGGCTGAAGTGTCAGAGAAAGTGTTCAAAATATTCAGAGGAAGTAAAAGAAGGACGGAGGGAGGAAAAGTGTCATTCACCAAACTAGTTTGTCACTAATTTAAAGAGCAACTGAGAGAATTTAAACAAGTCTGTCAAACCTCATATCAATACTGCTTCAATATTAGATTAATATAGCTGTAAATAATCATACATGATTTAGTCAATGATGCCAATACCCCAAATAATGTCTGCAAACATTTCACTTACAGTCAAATAACCCAAGTGTGTCTGATTGACATACATATGAAACATATATATATGAAACAACATAAATGCAAAAGCTATGACACAAATGCAAAAGCAACATAAATCTAAAGCCCAGTTCTGACCAAAGATTCGCAATGAGACGAAGCCATTTCAGAATGTTGCAAAGAAAAGTTGCGGCGCTTTGAACTGACCGGTCTAAGCTCAACTAAAGCTGGCTGATGGTGTTATCTGCAACTCTGCTGGTAAAACCACCGGAGGCTGATTTTAGTAGCGTATTGATTACTAATACAGTCCTGATGCTCGTTTTGATTCTGTTTTTCACTGTTTCATCACTACTACAAATGCAACTGTTGCCAGTATCTCACTATCACTGTCCTCATTCATATTTTAAGAAGCTACAAATTATATTCAGCCTGAAAAGCTCCAAATCAGAACTAAAGTACAGAGAGTTGTTGCATAGAGATGATACACCATCTCATCTGGTTGCACTGGTGTGAACCAGCAGGTTTTTAGAACGTTGCAGAATGACGCATTGCAAGTAGTTGCCTGTTTCAGATCGTCTTGTTGTGAATCTTTGGTCTGAACTGAGCATAAAAGTTACAACACAAATGCAAAAGCTTCGACACAAATGTAAATTAAATTAAGAAAGCCAACCATTCGTGTTTTAGTGCCATTAGATTCATGGCTCAGTGTTCTTGTGCAGTTTAGTGGTTGCTTAGTGATGTGACCATTTAAACTATCTATTTTCATCCCTTCTTTATTTACTCATTATGATCTTCTTTTTGATTTTTAAGACTTAAAGTCTGTGTTGGTGGATACAGTTTTTGCAGTGTGTGATTCAATTTCACATTTTCCTGAACTGCCTGTGGTCAGTGTGACATATCATAATCTGCTGTTATAGCCGATAGATGCTGCTAATTGTCATTCAACCCAAGAAGACTGACCTGTGCTGTGTTGGTTATCATTGTGGCCGAGTTTCCTCAGAGCTATTGTCTAGTTTATGTTGTTTTTTCAAGCTACACGATGCTGTCTGATGCTTTAGATTTGACACCAACATAGAAGTGCTTCAGCCAGGGAACATGACATTACATTTTCCACTATACATACAGTGTGTGTGTGTTTGTGAGAGTCACCTGCTATATCTCCAGACTGCTTTCATTGGCCGCAGGCTGAAGGGGACAGATGGGGGAGAGAGGAGCCAACCAGTGATAAAACACTTTTTCTTTTTTTAATATGACTCCACCCCACCGCCACCGTCTTTACTCATCTTATTGAAGCCACCCCCAGCACACACACACACTCACACACACTCACAGCGCCATCGTCATCCCCTCTAGCTGTCTTTTTTCATCAGCTTTCTGCTTTTCTCTCTTGACTGCTATCTCTGATTTTTTTCTCTCTCCATCACTTTTTCTCATTACTCTTTTCCATCTTTTTTGGCACTATTTGGTTTCATTTTTCATGATCTCAGTCTTCCCTTTCATTTCTTCCATATTAAGACAGTTATGGAATATATATATTACTGCATATCTCACATACTTCACTTTATATAAGCTATGTTAGGATGACTCCTCCAAAATTTCCAATTTTATCATCCCTCTTGTCCCTTTTTTCTTTTGTTGCCATGATACCACAACTGTGAATTCAGCACCAATCTTAAATTCAATATTGAGAAATTCCGTTCTGATATGCAGACAAACAGTGAGGTTTATTTATCTGTCTGTCTCTGCTCTAGATGGAGAGTAGATTCCTGAAAGCAGTTTAGGCGACATTCGTGTGACTTTTGTTACCCTTCTTCAGGTGTCTTCTTCTTCTACCTGTTCTAATCGATACAGTGCAGACACATGTACTCTGTCTGGAGATGATGAGAATATAAATTCCAGGTCAAATTTTACGAAAGTATTGAATATTTTTCAATTAAAGCATTAAGTTCAATTTTACTCAGTCCCCTCAGGGGCGTATTAAAGCATTGGTTATCACGATTAGACTATCTGCTGTCCTATTTTTCTCCCTTCTCCATTTCGCTCTCAATTTTCACTTCCAGCCCTGTCTCAGCACCATTTCTGTGCCTTCCTTCCAGCTCTTTCTCTGTCTCTCCTTTCTTACAGCATTACCTCTCTTTGTCGGCTTTTCCGTGCTCATAGCTGACAGTCCGCTCCTTGCCCACACTTGCTGAATACCACAGCTATAGCCTCACAGGCCTGTTCTTGGGCTGCTGCCTTGCTGCTGATCAGACCTTTAACAGCTGCCTGCATGGCTGTCAATCTGAAGATTTGGCTGCTTGTTTGTCTGCCTGTGTTGTTGTGTATGTCTGCTGTTCTGCACGCTTGTCTCTGCAGGTCACCTAGGTACCCACAGGGTGCAGCTAACTCTCTTGTATGGTTGCCAGGCTCCACAGTTTATGTCTTAAAGGTACGCTCCACTAAAATCCAAGTTTGGAGTATGAGATACTCACCCCTTGTAGGCTTGAAAGGCAGCTCCGATTAGTTTGAAGCTTGCTCCTGTAATTAGCTTAGATTCACAGCAGTTACAATGGTTTATAATAGTGACCCAGTTTTGTGGTGTTATCAAACAGCTAAAGCAGCATATTCCACTTCTCCATTGTTCATCCATATGTTTCAAGCACTTATATTTTTTTGTCAAAATGTGGTTAAATATGCAGCGGGTGTTAGCTTCTATAAAGTGGTTAGCTGTTTACATTAGTGATTAATCTAAGCCAACACAGTACACGCCACAAAGCATCACAGCCCTTCTGATACAGAATCTTTAGGGGGTGTTCACATCAGGAACCGGGGCCCAGATCCAATTACACTTGAACCTTAAGTCCAGTTTGTTTCATTAAGGGGCTTCTGCCGCACTTCAAGGGTGCTTCAGACCTAGAGTTGGCTTGCTTTGGCCTGAATCAGGGACTAATTCTCGTACAAAGTAGGGATGCACCGAAATGAAAATTATACCGAAAACCGTTGTTTAGTTTTTCATTAGTATTTGCAGATGAACCCCCTCCAGATTAGTGTTGTCACGGTACCAAAACTGGGACCCACTGTATGATACCAGTGAAAATATCATGGTTCTGAGTAGTATCACGATACCACAGCAAAAATTAGGCAGATGTGCCTTTTGTAATTTATAAAAAGATAAATCACTTTTCTATAATACATCAATGATATTGCAATAGAATAAATTACTTATTGACTTATTCATACTTCAAAAACAGCATCAATAAGTGTTTAACATAGGGGGGATCAAGGGTCAGGTCCTGGCATTTTTAGGCAATTCTGAGCAACAAGCAGAAGAATTAGAAGACATTTAGGAATTTAGCAACACAATCTGCCTTTTGCATCAGCTGAGGCTTGAACTCACAACTTCTGAGACTAAGAATCAATTTCTATCTCACTGAGCTAATTAGTCGGTGACAACATGTGTAGCTTCACAAATTGACTAAGCCAGACATGCAGGTTTAGTAGCCGTCCATGCATGGAAAAGCAGATTTCAAACCAGTGTAAAAAATTCAGTTATTAAGACAAAAATCTGAAAATATACATATTGCATCTAGACAGCATGGAGATGTTGGTGATTTGTTTTTAACAATGATTCATTGGCTCCATAAGTGAAAAACTGATGTTTAAAATTGTAATTTTTGTATTGACTACAATTGTTCACATTAAAGCAAAATTCAAAATGCTGTCAAAAATTCAGTTTTTGAGATACAATTCTGAAATTTGCCACACATCATCTACCATACCATACCATACCATACCATACCATACCATGATGAATCTAGAATTTTGTAATTTTTTTCATGAACACTGAAGATTTATTTAGCAAGAATTTGCATGTATATGTTTACAGTCCCGTTTACAGTCACATTTTGTTGCACTGTAGGCTCAATTTTTGATAAATCAAAAATCCAAGAAACGTAGTTTTTGTAGGACAGTCTGAAGATGCTCTGTAGCAAGTTTGGTGTCAATTGAGCAAAAATTGTGGGAGGAGATAGGTTTAAGAAGTTTTACAGTTCTTGAAAAAAAATATTTTTCAATAGGTTTAAATGCACAAAAGTTTCTTCAGTATTGGGGCTACAGTTTGATGAGCACATATGGTTGATTTGTTATGAATTTTCAAAGTTTTGAACTTTAGACGCTTGCAGTAGCGGCATCATCAGGACTATTGGCCTGAGTTTACAGCTGAGGATGTCTGGCATGAGACTGGACCTTTCTGCAAAGTTTGGTGAGTTTTCACCCATGGGAAGTATGATTTCCTCGGAAGAAGAAGAATACCTAGGATTACAATAGTGTGACCCTAATAAATAATAAAACACCCCTTCTCCCCTGACAAGTAAAGAACAGTCCCTCCATAATTAAAGAACGGTCCCTAAAATGCAGTGAGGTTTGTGGACTGTTACCTGCCACAGAGAGGGAAATGTGAACGGCTCGTTTCTCCTCTGACATGTCACATACCTGTGTGCCGCCACGGCTCGACTGTCCAGGTACTTTTGGGCAGTCATGACGCCAAGAAGAGGATATTATTGCAGCCGGACTTCTCCGTCGCCGGTATGCCTTATCTTGCACCGCGGAGCACACGGCCGCCGTATTTGACAGGAATACTATTCCTGTCTGTGTCTGTGACCCCAGTTTAACCCACAACCAGCGGGATTCGCCTTTTGTTTCTGCTGCTGGTAGAAATCTGTACTCGCACAGCGTGCTGAATTATTTATTTTGCTCGCACAAAACTACTTTTAGTTGCAAATGTCGCCACACTGCCGACATTTTACTCCATCCGTCACCAATTGATTGAACACTATTGATTGCTTTATCAAAACACGCCGCTATTATTCAGCCTTGATTTTAACTTATTCCACCGAATACTGAATGTGTTTTTTTGCAATATTCAACCAAATATATTTGGTTACCGAATATTCGGTGCATCCCTAGTACAAAGTTGCATTATTGCCTACAGTTGGTTCATGTTCTCACGGCAGCATTTACAAGCTGACCAGATAAGATGCCTTGCGTGAGAAAGCTGTTCTTGATTGGTGAGAATTTCCATGCAGGAAAAATCCAGGAAGTAAACAGAAATTGAAGAAGAGTACACAAGATAAACATGACACTTTCTAATGTCACAATGGAGGTACAACTACGCAGGTTGATTTTAGCGCTGGGTATTGTGTACTGCATTGCTGTCATTGTTCATTTTAGGCAAACCATACAGTTTAAAAACAAGGTGCGGCTCCAACTAGAAAACAATGTTTTGATGCATTAGGTGTGCCCATTGTGCATATTGAGGCAGTAGAGGTGGAGGCACACATTCATAATCCTCCAGGACTGTAACATGCTCATGTTTGTTTAACCCAAACAATGCGTAATGTGAATGCAGTTGGTTCAGATTGAGGTCGGGTCCCACCACAAAAAAACCGCACCAGTTCATTGGAAACCGGACCCAGACCACCTCTTCCAGAACGTCTCTGTCCGGTTGTTTTGGAGCACACCAGGTTTTGCTCTGCTGCGCTGAGCTCACCATGTTGAACTTCTGATAGTTTCTGCCTGGCTCTAGCCAATCAAATAGCGGTGTTAGCAACTTATGAGGACCATAAGAAAAACTGGGCCTGGAATTAGACCTCTGCCAAACATTAGATGACTAGTTGCTTGTCCAAATATGTGGAAATCTTTGGTAGTTTCAGTTATTTCCATTGTCTTGCTGGAGTATGCAGCCACAAGCTAGCTTGAAATTCTGTCACTGCTCACCAGAGCACCTGCCTGGCATCACAGCCGTGGATTGTGGTGGCAGCAGCCACTTTTAAATATGCTTTTCCTTTTGGGGGAACATTATTGCAGGTGTGCGGCTGTCAGGATGGTTACCATGTAGCTGTTTGAAAGCAGCTTTAGTGTGAACACTGTGTAATGTACCCGGGGACAGTACCTTGATAAGCACCTGTATCCTGTCTTTGATACGGTTCATGCACCCTCAGGTATGATACAAATAAAGGTGAAATATCAACTGTTAACAGAACACAGAAGTGGACTTCTATTTAATGTGACTAAAAGGAGTTGGTTATGAAACCGTCTCAATTTAATACTGATGCTTCTATATCAAACAGCAGCACAGCCGGCTGCAGAAAGACCCAGATCAGGCTTCGCTTGTGCCTTTAACCTACAGTCGGACCTCCGGTGGGAGATGAGGAGTTCCGCCCCCCTCAGCAGCGGCTTTTTTCCTCCAGCCAGAAGCAAAGCTTCACCTCACTGCTCTGCTTGTCCTCGCTGATGACAGTCGCTGGGACAGCATTGTTCATCTGTGGCGCCCTTGTCTACTCTGTAGCACAACAAAAATGTTGCATTTATGATGATGCAAGTGCACTTGGTACAGAACAACATTACTCACATTAAAGCTGTGCGATGGGGGAATTGCAACCAAGGGCAGGAAATTTGAAAAATGTTACTCCTCTCTGGGGGACAAACTATAGGCTAGCATTTCTGCTTTTGGTTTTTTTTTCCCCCGTTTTTTTTTTTTTTGGCTCTTATTGGCATTTTGCAATTTTATAGTGCTGATTGGACTCTGACATTATGTGCAATCAAACCCCAGATGAGATCATAAAAGATCATAAAAAAAGCAGTTCAACAGCACATCTTTATCATCACTTTCATTCCTCTCCGAGTCAGGAGTTATTCTGGCTGGAATTTAAAGTTCTGATCAAAAGCATTCTTGTGTCTAGCTTCTCAGCAGGATGAGGTCCACTCAGAGAGTAAACAAACTCATATCTGTCAAGGAATGAAATCTCCAAACATGCAAAGCATTTTGTGGGGAATATTTTATCTTTCAGTGTAGTGTTGATGCTTTTCAGCTTCTTAAATTACAGGAGGAACTCCTCAGACGGTGTTAAAAGTTTTGTGGCTCAGAGCACAGACAGCTGACCTGATGACTTTTTTGTCAGAGTGCTGGCTACAATGTAAAATGGGCTAATGCAATAAGCTTTATATTGCAGCTTTTCAGTGGTGTCTGCACCTCCTGTCTTCCTGCTCATCAGACACACTATTAGCCTGTCTAATTCTCTTGCCGTCTGTCCACCAATGTATGATGGATGTGGAGTGTAATCTGACATGAGAGCACTATAACTCATCTAATCTCTTGCTTCGCTCTCAGAGCACCCAGGTGGCATCTGCAGGTGTCCCTACAGGTCGGCTCATGCACCTGTCTGTCCTCCTGTCTGTCTCTCATACCTTTCTTTATCTGTCTTTTGATCTGGTTAAACATTTATTGATTAAATATTAAACATAGTTGTTACTGTATTCTCTATTTTAGATTAACAGTAGACAGGGATGAAATAAAACAGGAAGCTTATTAAGAGCGTCTTCAAATGCAGCTTTATTCTAGTAACTGCTGTGTTTAGTTTTAATGAGGCAAAAGAGTTGAAATCATCAGGTAGATTGTCATAGGGCTTTAGCAGAATTGTGATTTATGTAATTTTGTTTTTGTTCAGTGCTTATTTACCTGCAGTCAAGTGTAGACAGATGGTTCAGGTCTTCACGTCTTTATACAGTGTGAAAAACTTTTTGTCTAAAGAAGTGCAGTCGCTGTTTGTGTTTTTGTAAAGTCTTATTTCTGATATGACACCAGATTATGAGTAAATCCAATCCACTGCTTTTACTAAACTTAATTATGCTTGGTGTTCCTTCATTCTTCTTTTCTTTTAGTTTTACCATTTTGTTCAGTTAAAAAAATAAGGTTTTCTTTACTTCATTTAAATTGCTCATTAATTCCATTCCAGTCATCAAAAGGTCTTAAATTTTTTCAGGTTTGCTTCCTTGAGCCGACAGCTGCTGTTCTTGTTTATTTGCCACCCTGTGCTCCCGTTATAGAACAGTGTTACAAAGCTGTTTGTGTCGTTGAAGGCCCAGCATGGTTGCATTAATATAAATGAGACACTTTTAGCAAACTCTGAAGTTAGAGTTGTGTGGGCTTTCTAAACAGCCAGAGTTTAAAGCTGAGTGCACAAACTCACACAGCCTCCACTTCCAACCTCCATACCTGTATTTGTCAGAACCTCCTGTTGACCCTTCAGGATGTATTCAAGTAGCGCAACATCTGTAATGGGATGTTCCCTCCTGATAAGTCTAATGATACACCACAACTTTAACTCTCTTGTAACAGCAGGACAGGTTTTTTATGTTGAGGCTTGTCCCCTAATAAAATGGCAGGCGAGAGAGTTACATCATATCCTGTATGGGGGTAGAGACAATACTTCTCTTCAGAACCAAAACTGCTTACATCTGACTCCACACAAATGACTGAAAAATAGATTTTCTGAAAGAGTGTGTTAAAAATAGGCACAAGGCCGAAGACAAAAGTAAAATATTTCATTTTAATAAAGTTAATGTAAGTGTTTTGGACACATTTGAAGGACTTTTGTATTTAGAAATCTATTTGTCATATTTAACTTTGGCATTTTATTACTTACGTAAGAATAAAAAATGCAGTTTGTATTCTGAAAGCATAACAATCCTTGAGACTTTTTTGTAACCCTTTGAAACCTAGATCGACATCAGTTTTCTTGTGCTGCATTCAGATACCTTTCAATAGAATTTAAACTATTAAAACGTGGGCATTGATGTGATTTCTTTCAAAAAACAGGGAAAACAGGCAATGAACAACTTGGCAAGAAAAATCCTGCAAGAAAATGGGGAAAAAGCGACCAGAGAATTACTTAAAAATAAAAAGATAAAGAAAGGGAGAGAGAAAATATTGCTAAGAAATTATCAAAAAGAGGAAAAATGTCCAGAAAACTATATTCATTATTATTGTTATTATGTATTTACGATGATGTTGTATAAAATGAATAATTTATTAATGAATATATTTCACACTTTGTTATGTTCATGTAATTTTCTTGGTACTTACAATTTTTATTTATTTAAGTTTTGGGTAATTTCTTGTTAGGTTGCTCATTGCCTTCCACCCATGTTTTTGAAAGGAATCCAGTTTTAAAAAAGGTTAACAGATGCAGTGTGAGGTGCAGCTAACGGCTCCAAACAGTGAGCCTAATAGTTCAAATGTGATTTCACAGGTACATTTGTGATATTTGCTAATTGTTTAAATGGTTTTGAGTGAACAGCTCTCTACCTGGCCATGTGGGAAATTCACAGATGTCATAGGCTAAGTATAACTTTAATAACTTCTCTCTTTTCTAAGCTTCTAAGGCCCTTTTATTATGCCTCCTTGGCAGTGACAGCCGTGGCCAGAGGCAGTATGTTTTCAGGTTGTCCGTCTGTTCCATTCTTGTGAACGCAATATCTCAAGCCGCTTTGCGAGAGCTTCTTGGAATTTTACACACACATGTCCCACTTGGACTCAATGAGCTGATCAGAATTTAGAGGCCTTAGGGTCAAAAGTCTGTGTGACCTCATAAAACATGTTTTTGGCCATAACTTAAGAATACATATGCCAATTATGACAAAATCTCACACAGATGTCGAACAGGGAAAAATTCATGAAGTAACAACATTTTATATCCAAAAGGTCAAAGGTCAACTTGACTGTGACATCCTAATGTTCTGCAAAAAACCCTTTTCTGGCCATTATTCAACACTAATTTAGGAGCAGGGGAGATATTTGGTCAGATATGGATTTGATTTGATACTAATCCTGCGTGTCCACCTTGAAACTGTGCTGATTGTATAGATCGTCTGTGCTGCCGGGGCGAAAATGTTTGTGAAGCATCCATGTTGAAGAATTTGTAGCTTCTTTGCTGCAACATCCAAATTTGAAGCATTGTGTACTGTCATGGCAACAACTTTGTGCGTTATCCTGTACCTCTGGTAGTCCACCACACGCTTACTGGTTTTTACATTATTGAGCTTCAGATGATTGTCGTTGCAACATGTTACAAAACTCTCTATCAGTCCTCTGTACTCCTCTGTAAAGTGAGGACAGCATGTTTCTTACTGGGAATCATTCACTGGGGTCATACGTGATGTCAATGTGATGAAAACTCACATATCACCAAAGAATAGAGTGCATACCTTTTCAAGAACTGCAACTTGGCTTGTTGGCGGAGGCATTCAACCGCAAGGCGGCAATTCAAGCTCTCTTTTAGGACAAACAGTGGAGACTTCTCTCTCTCTCTCTCTCTCTCACACACACACACACACACACTCATTTTAATTTGAGGATAGATAAACAGCATGACTTACGCTAGTTGCCATAGTAGCAGTTGTTGTGTGAAGGTCCATGGGTTTGCCAGCGGTTGTTGGGTGTTTTAGTTTTGACTAAAGCTTGATGAACGCATCATTCTCAGATGAAAGAAGTTCAATCCTTGTGCTTTAATTTTAAAAAAGTTGTTAAAAACCAAATACTACTTGAAAAACACTTGCTGATTATGTAAAAATCAGATATCTGGGCACTTCAAACATAGCTCCTGTCAACAGTTAATTATTTTGTTGTCATATTTTCCTCACATCATTTATTGTGTCATTGCTGCATTGCTCAAACAAGTTACTTCAGGAAGTCATAGGATATAAAAATGTGCACTTTACATTCATCTTTTTCAGCATTTTACAACCCTGCAGTTAAGTTCAGTGTCACATTTCAGGGCATCGTTTTGGCTCTGGAGCAGCAGGCAGGCAGGTGTGGGCTTGCTTGTTTCACATTTCAGTTATATGACCATACTGAGCTTTGTCTATTATTATATCACACTTATATCCTGATACACTATCTTACAAGATTGGAATCCAAATCATTCAAGGCCATGGTTCAGTGATCCATTAGCACACTCTGTTTGTATTTGTCTCAAGGCTGTCGGTCTGAGTTACATCACTGTCTTGTTGCTTCAGTCTACTCACCTGTGCACAGAATTGACACTGGAAAGTATGCGTATGTTCCCACATTCCTGAACCTGCTGGATGTGGAGCAGATGTCCTCATAAGGATATAAAACTGGGGTTAGGTGAAGGTGAAAGTACCCCTACACAACAATGCTTGCCATGTTTAAAAATGTCAAATATTACTGTTAAGAGCCAGGTCAGTTCATTTCACTGCACCATGAAAGTCAACTTGCATAGACTTGAAACTCTCTGCAGCAAAGTAATCCATCACAGTTAACATTTTGTCACTTTCTCTTGTGTCAAAGTTACATAATTGTAATGTGGTAATAGAGTTATGATCAGAGACTGCTTAGAGATTCATTGCTTATGGTTATTTCAAGTGCTTGTTGGAAACTTAGACAAACTAAAGAGTCGTCAAAGGAAAGCAACTTTTAAAGACAAGAAATTAAATGCTGCACAGAGGGGGGATTTTAACACTTTGGGGTGGGGAACTATGAACATGAAAACCAACATCACAAATTGGCTTTTTTGTACAAAATAGGAATCACAGTCTGGCTGGAATGGGCTCCTGAAGGAATATTATAATGAGTCACAATTACCTCAACAATGTTCATAAAGCCTGTGTTTTTCTCCACAGAGTAGGGTCTCATATCTGCGGCTATAAATGTAACGTTACCAATCATCACCGCTGTGATTTCTTTTGCCCTGAATCCGTTGGGAATGGCTGCCTAACTGCTGTGGGAGTAACATTAGCTTGTAATGTTTGTGTTGCTCCTTGTTTTGGTCTGTTTCCACCAACTGGGCTTCCGCTAACTGAACTGAACGATACTGAACCAGCTGTGTGGCATCACAGTGTGTGCAGATGAACAGTGTTTGGCTTCGCCCCCGTGCCACTGCCAGCATCCGCACCCCCGTTACTAGACAGGCAAGGATCTCTGTGGTTGAGAAGCAAAAGCAACATGTCCATACATTCAGTAGGCTATATCTTCAGTAGCTAACTAGCTAACCCAACATTTTTCAGGGTTTGATTTTGGTTTTGGAACACGGAAGAAACTTATATCTTTTTCCAACCTCTCCTGGTAACCAGTATCATGAACACACGACATGCCCCAGGCACAACATTTAGCTCCAAATCCACAAAACTTGCCAGTCTACATCTGGGGGAAGGGACTTAGCGAAGGGTCTGTTGACACACTGCAGTGAAGTCGGTGTAAATGAGTTGACATTTTCAAAAGTATTCCCACTGATCATGTAACCAACTGTCGTGTAGCAGATGCAACAAACCATTGTTTTTTGTCCTTGACTCCCTTGCTATTGTCCTCATAATTAAAATCAAAACCAAAGTGACTCCAAACCGCAGACCTGTAGGTTATTGGAGGATCTTCTACTTCTAGTCTGCTAATGGTGTTACTAAGCATATTGCCAGTGTGTCTCATTAGAGTAGAATGCTTTGTTTAGGGGTGGGAGGGGCAGACAGCACGTTGCCTGTTCTGTCATGTAGGCTGCCTTGTTGAGCGCAGTGGCACTGAGCACACTATATTAAACACAATTGAAGCTGTATATTTTACTTTCCAAATGTAATAGGATTAGTTCAAAGGATGGTTTGGTTTACTGAATTGAAGGCCCTGCAAACAACAGGAATTGAATATTTCTGCAAACAACCTACAGAGCACACTCCCACAATACCCCAGAGGAAATTACTCCAATAGCAGTTAAAAAGTTGAAGTTGTAGAATCTCAATTTTAACTTCAGCTTGACATGCAGTGTCTTGGTCAAGGACTCAGTCTCTGTTCCAGAGCTCAGACTTGTGACCTTTCAATTATAGACATGCTCACTTTGAGCAAAAGTGTGTGTAGGACTGACGTGACCCATTTATTAAGGTCTAATTGCTGGTCCATTTGTTCAGGCCACAATAATTAGACCGTGTCAGAGGAGGACGAGGCAGGAATAATAGAATCACAGAATGGACTTTTTGTTCCTCTCATCAGGGGCGTATGTGTGTGTGTGTGTGTGTGTGTGTGTGTGTGTGTGTGTGTGTGTGTGTGTGTTTGAGAGCAAAGAACAAAATACAGCATGTTTGACTTAAAACTGAGTCACACATTTAATTTAGGCTTCCCCACAAGTATCTGGAGAATGTGTATTTTTCTAACCTATATTTATCCAGATGTAGTTTGCTGAGCTGTAGTTTTCTCCACTTCACACGCCTGTGTTGTTGTAGTCTTCAAAGATCTGAATAAATCTGATATTTATTGATAAGAACCAGAGAAGTGAAACAATCTGTTACAAGGAGTATATAAGAAAAGCATAAATGCCTCTATTAGTTGCACTGTTTGGGTTGTGTTGATGCTTTTACTGTTGGTAGTTAGTTTTGGAAATCTCAAATAAATACCTAAAATATTAATGTACACTGACATTTAAGGTTAAAATTAAGACTACATGTAAGTGGTTTAGTAATCAAGCTTCAAGAACCTTATGAAAGCTTTTAAGGAAGCTTTGTCTACATTTTTTTTCAAAATAACTTTCGTCCAAGCATATTGCATCTTTAGTGAGGCAGTTGGATGAGAATTAGGAAATATCAAGTCGTGGCAAGTTTTCAGATGATTCATCTGCTCTTTTTTTCTGTTACACTTGGACAGTTCATTTCTCTGTAGCGAGGATGTATCTACACCGAGACAGTTGGTGTGGAAGGAGAGCCAGGCTTGGGTAAACTTGTCAGCATCAACAGTGTGTCAACTGTGGCAACGTGCAGCTGCGTGAGGACAGTCGAGATGTGGATTTGCACTGCTGCATATGTCAGTACTTGGACATGTTGATGTAGATTTGTTCATGTTTCTGTTTTTGTTGTGTACACAATATGGTGCCGTACACATGGTGGGAGGACGCAGAACTTATTTGCTTTATTGCTTGTTCAGCCAAATTTTGATTTGTAGACAGTGGCAGACATTTGTTTGCTGTGGATTTCTGTCACATGAAGATAGATAGCTTAGTTATGGTATTGTGTGCGGAAGTTTTTGTCATGGTTTAACACGTTGTGTTTCTCAAATGCATATAAGCTGTGCAGGTCTGGGTATCATTTAAAATCCTGTTTGAGGAATAAATTTTCCTTCTTAGAATCAGTGCTGCAGCTATTGATAATAATAAATAAATACAAAATAAATAAATAAAATAATAATTTATATAGCACAGTCACCCATGAAATGCAAAGTACAAAGTGCTGAATATAAAAGACAATCAAATCAGGCTAAGATAAGATAAAACAACCATCAGTAAAAAAATACATTTTTGGACAAAGCAAAGGTAAAAGATGTGTCTAAAGATTACCTTTAAAGGTTTCAATAAATGTCAAGCCCAAATGTAAAGCACTCTGGAACAGGCAGACTGTTCCAGAGTTTAGGGACATAATTGACAAAGGCTATGTCTCTGTGCTTTTTAGTTCTAACCCCTGGAACACCCAAGAGGTTTGAGTCAGAAAAACTTAGGGACCTAGCAGGCACATATATGTTGACCATGTCAGACAGATAAGTTTGGGCTAGGCCATTCAGTGATTTAAAAACCAATAAAAGAATTTTATCAAGGTTTTTTACATGTTCCTTGGTCTCTCTGCTTTTGCTCCAATAACAAGAATTTCATTTTTTCTTGGTTTAACTGTAAGAAGTTCTGATCCATCCATAAACTTATATCAGATGCACATGCAGTCAGGTAATTGATCAAACTATAGTCAGTTGAATTTACAGAGATACATAGTTGGAAGTATACAGTTTGAAGAGAATTGGGCCTAAAATAGAGCCATGCGGCACACCATGTAAGATTTACTTTAACAGAGGAGTGCTCATTCATGGCCACATAAATTGCCTGATAGCTAAGTAGGACCTGAACCATTTATGTGCTGTCCCAGAGAGACTAACCAAGTGTTTAAGTCTGTCCAGCAAAATATTATGATCCACTGTATCAAACGCAGCGCTCAGATCAAACAGGACCAGCACTGGAAGTTTTTTCTCATCAGTTTTCACTCTGAGGTAATTGACAACTCTGACTAGGGATGCTTCCGTGTTGTGTCGGGATAGGTTGCTTTTACAGAACCACTCTCTCAGTATGTTGACTCACATATCAAAGACTTGGTGTATGCTTTGCCCTCTTCTCTCAAAGACACTACACACCTTTTCAATAAGTTGAAAGACTGTCATGTGGTCCTCATGATGTCTCAATAAGGTATGCCAAGTTCAGCTGTCTGAATGACTAAACCCCAGGTCTAGAGACACTTCATTTCAGGGTCTTGCATTTGTAACCACTGATAATCCTGTATCTCAGTCAGTAAAAGAAATAGCGGTTAGGTATTGGCATTGGTATTTCAAGTTAATTTTAAACTCTGCCCATGACTTTTACAAGAGGTCTCCCAGTTTGCATGCTTACTTGGTGAAGTCAGATTTGCCTTCTTATTTTCTTTTGAAAATCCTCAGTGGGAATTTTCCTTATCTAATTAGGCCTATATGCACTGCTACTATAATTCAAGGGTCAAGGGTAATCAATAGGGGTGGGAATCTCAAGACTCATGATATGATATTACCATGATACTTAGGTCACGATATTATCACATCATTGCGATACAGTATATTGCTATATATTGTAATTTATTACCATTTATCAGTCTGTTCACCTGACATTTTTATTGCAGCATAATATGGCTGAAAGCAGACAGACTGACCAACACAGTCATAAAACCTGTCAGAAATGCTGCATACACCCGACAGACTGAACTGTGGGCAGATATAACGCCCTCTTCGAGGCCAGGTTAAGCGCATGAGCAAAACACTTCACATGCAGGTATCCCACTAACTGAATGGGAACACCCATGTTAGATGCGTTGTCTGTTACATTCTTGTGCTGCATTTTGCAGGAGGTCTGCAGTGTTTGCTCTTTGACTTTGGTGTACATGAGACATCAGTCTCTCTTGATCTCCAGTGAAATAATGTACCTTTATAGTCACATATGAATCCACTGACCTTGAAGTGTATTCAAAGATTCCTCAGCTTTATACCTCACTTCTCTGTAGAGCTTGGATATGGCTGTGTTGGTGAGAAAACGTTGGGATGGACCCCCTCGAAAGCGAGATGATACTTCTCAAGGGGTTTAGCCTAAGAAATAAATTCATTTCATAAGTGAAAATGTGATTAAATACAAAACTGTCCCTCCGAAAGCAGAGGTTAGCCAATTTATGCATGCTTGATATGCAGGCATGGACTGCAGGGGGGACACATCAGCATTTACAAAAAGCAAATCAGTGTGATGTCAATCTGCTACGCCACAAATAAAGATGAATAATGAACCAATAAATCATCTGTGCATGGCGCTGGGAAGGCCGCAGAGGAGAAGTGAGGTTGATTTAGTGAAATTGGAAAAAAGGGCGGCAGGGCAGGCAGGGCGGAGGGTTTCAGTGCAGCTGAAGCACCATCACCCTCTGTTTGACACTGTGGCAACCTCATTTAGATCTGAGAAATGAAGGGATGCAGAGAGACAGATGGGGGAAAGACCGTAGGGTTACAGTATAAATCCAGCTGCATGGCAGCACTCAGTGCTGTGTATGTCATCTGGAGGTCTGATTAAAAACTGTAGAAATACGACATTTGTACACTGTTGAATGTACAGCTGAGTTAAAGAACATCAAGCTATGGTGTGGCACTCAGCTCAGGGACATTAAGCTGAGGGACGGTGTGTGAGGGTGCATGCTAAGGAGATGAAGTGATGTGAAGAAATTAAATTTTCTTTGGAAAAACATGATTTCAGTTGGTCATACATACCTTTCTGTTGCTTTGATGCATTGATTTGACTTTTCTTGTTCAGGAAGTGGGATATAGTGATGGTCTGTCTTTAGTCTTTAGTTAGAGTTTAAGTATATGCGGCGTGTGTTTATCACAGGCTTTTCAGACATCTTTATGATTCTAAGGCAGAAACAGCCGAGGCCAGAGGCATTATGTTTTTAGGTTGTTCGTCCATCCCATTCTTGTGATTGTGATATCTCAGGAACGCATTGAGGGAACTTCTTTAAATTTTGCACAAATGTCCACTTGAACTCAAGGATGAAGTGGTAAGATTTTGGTGTTCAAAGGTAAACATGACCTCAGAAGACACTTCTCTGGTCATAATTCAAGATTTTTTTGCTTATTATGGGAACATCTCATGCAAATGTCTTATAGGATAGAATATTAAGTGATGACATGTTATATCCAAAAGGTCAAAGGTCAACGTAACTGTGACATTGTAATGTTTTCTGGTCATTAAGCCCAGCTCAGACCAAGATGCGCGACAAGACGAAACCCTGCTAGAATATTGATGAGAAAAGTTGCAGCGGTGTTGGTTTTTACTTCTGCTTCTTCTTTTGTTCATTCCCTCCAGCCTATAAATACCACACATTATGTCAGTAAATACGCATTATCTTTCCTCTCTTCACTTTCTCTTCTTCATCCCGGGAATACCATCCAGTGTTTGTGTCAATGGCTGTAGTTGTTATCTCCTTTTCATTTTGTTTGTCTGTTTGTTTCCATGCTGTAAATATCTACATCTAGTTCCCTCTGGGTTTTCAGAGCCGACTGTCACACCCTGGGTTTGTTCTCCAAATTCAGCAAAGAGAAAGACACTTTGTCACTCACTCTCTCTGGTTCTGTGCTCACTGCTTCTCTCACTTTTTCCATCTGCTTTCCTCTCGTTATCACTTTCTCTTTCACTTTTATCTCAGACTGTCACTTGCTTTTTATCTCTGTTGCTCCTCAGTCACTCCCCCTTTCTTTCTGTCACAGGCTTTCACTCTCTCATTTCTTCCTCTCTCTCTTATTCTTTCCATCCCTGTATCTTTCTTTATCTGCATCATTATCATTTCATCCTGTTATCCAGCTCACTCCTGTTCTTTGTCTTTCCTTTTCTCTATCCATCGCTTATGAACATTTTTCGACTGTATCTCTGCTTTTTATGTCTTTCATTCTCTCCTGTCTTTTTACTTTGTCCTTTCTTACTTGTTTCCTTCATTGACAAGACCTTTCCGTCTTCTTTGATTGGTGGATGGGTTGTTTTTGTCCTTGTACATTTGTTCGAATGATGACACATTTTCTCCTTGCCATCAGTCTGTCTATCTCTGCTTCCTGTCATTGTCTTCTCCCATTGTCCCTCCACTGACAAACAAGTCAATTCCTTTTTGTTGTTTTTGTTTGTTGAGATTGTGATGGCAGCAGTCCTGTTATTTGCTTGTTTCTGTTTTTTAATGGTAAACTCAACACAACTAATCAGATTTAAATCATGACAAGATGGAAATGGACAATATTTTGCTCTAACTTATCATTACGAAGTGAATGTTCATTGCACAATGTAATGGCAAGAAATGACACCATCAGCCTTTAGATGTATTCTCTACCCTCTACCCTATCATCTGAGAGAATGGAGGCTCAATATACAGCACAACCATTGTCAACCATTGGGCGATCAAATATGAAGCAGCTAGCGTTTTTGTTTTACCTGGTAGCTATAGCTCCTTTTAGGTCCGACCAGAGTTGGGTATAACACGTTACAAAGTAACAAATTAACGTGATAGAGTACTTTGATTACTTTTTGCAGTGACGATTAACCTAACGCGTTAGTTTGCTGTTTGAGTAATGAAATACATGAGTACATTTTCTACAAGCCATCATCTCATCTCTTGCTGACAGACAGGTCAGACTCAGGACTTGCATTATGCCTGGTACACACTACACAACTTTTCTGCGGATAAAAACTAAAAACATGAAAATACAGAGGGATTAATAAATAACGGACCATCTATAATGTAGTTTGTTTCAAATGAAGCTGGAAGCCTCTGCAGTTGTGGTGAGTAACGTTAAAAGCCCCGCAGCTATTTGTTAATGTTATTACTTTATGTCCAACCGTGAGGATGTAGCATTGTTTGCTAGCTTGATGCTAATGACAGTAACGTTAACTCAGCGGGTTGACAAAGTGCCTCTGCTGTTTCACACCATCATTTCCCCCTTTTACTCTGTGTGCTAACATCCCTAGAGGAAATATTGTTGTCATACAGTTGTCTACGGCAGCAGATCGTTGTGTGTTTCTACTGGTCAAAGTGACGGCTGTGATGGGAGAACTGGATCTCAGTGAAGGGCAAGTGGTCCATAACTTTAATTTTGGAGACAAAAAAATGTAGGCTTAGCGCCCTGTGGTCCATTGCCCAATAGGAAATGTAGAATACTCAAAGGTACTTTGAAAGTACTTGAGTTACTTTTCTCAGGGATTAACGCAGTAAAGTAACTAGTTACTTTAAAAAAAAAGTAACACAGTAAAGTACTGTGATTACTTTAAAGTAATCCTTACCCAAGTCTGGGTCCGACCTCTGAAAGAAGGAAAACATGACTCTCCGCCACGTTTGCCAACCTTTGTTATCTCTGTGATTACAGAAAAGTTAATGAAGCTAAGTTAATATTAGTGTAACTAGAGCCCTTTGGACAACAGCTAACAATGATGTACTATCACCAAAGTAATAACTAGAACAAAATAGGCTAATAAACTCCCAGCAAACAAGGTGACATGATGAACAACGCAGCTAGGAGCTAATGTTAGGCTAACGTTAGCTAGAGATGTTAAAGATAACTTTATATTTCTTTCCAGCAAAGTGACAATATGTTGCCTCAAACATGATGATGAACAGATGTAGACATCCTTGCTAATCTTATTCACGTTGAGTTGATGTTGTGGTCTAACGTTACCACACAACTTGATCCAAAGGAGACACTTTTCTCGGTTGAGATGTGGTTTAGGAAAGAGTAAAAAATACACCTGGTCGCCCAGCCTCTCAGGATACCTTGTGTTGGAGTTGCATGTACCCCATGCACACCGTTTGACCATTTTTAAACTTCAAATCTCAGAAAAATCTCATAAAACCGAACAACACTGACTTTCTAATGCATTTAAATGGATGTCCAGGCAGAGAATGTCCGAGTGTATGGGAATGGCTATACTCACTGTGATTGGCTCATCCTGTTTGAGGGCAGGGCTTAGCCGTAGGTCAATTACTGTTTTGCAAGCAGTGGCCTGCATTTTATGTGATCAGCTACAACGCAGTCTCTGATTGGCTGCTTAGGACGTAAACTAAGGTGCAGGTCCCTAGTTGGCTCTGATTGAATTTTAATTTTTTTAATGTAATGTGTTTGGGACAGCATTGACTTCAGAGTGATACATAGTTAAACAGAATGTTTACCTGACGTCATCAGGATGATTTTACCAGGCTACCATTCATAATGATGCTTAAGTTTATGTGACTTCTATCACAAGACTTTAATTTCCGGCTTGTTTAGAGCGTGCAGAGGAAAGATAGCTGTGTAGCCAGTGTGAGCAGTGAAGTGTGTATGTGTGTGTGTGTGTGTGTGCGTGCGCGCGTGTGTGCATGCGTGGGTGTGTGAGAGAGAGAGAGAGCGAGAGAGAGAGAAGTCCTTTTTAGATAGGAATTGTGCAAATTTGCAGGAAAGCCCAATCAGTCTTTTTTCAGTATTGGCAGTATAAAACAAAATCGGGGAGTGCTGCTTTGGTCTGTTAAAACTATAAGGGTTCCGCCAATATGACTACCCTACAAGGCAGAAAATTGGGCACCTTGGATCAACTCACCAATCCGGCTCTGTGTGTCTAAATGCTCGCAGGTTGCCGGCAAAACAGCCCAACATTTGCAGAAAATCTGGCAGTGTAAAAGGGGCTAGAGAGTGTGCAGACCTGTGGGACTTCCTGTGGTTTTAGTTCCTTTTTCCTCAGTCTTTTTAGAGCTGTCATTAAAGAACATCAAATACTTTTATTCTCTTAACTCTCCCTCTGTATCTGTCTGATTCTCTCTCTCTCTCTCTCTGTCTCATTCACACACACGCTCGCTCGCTCACTCACTCACTCACTCACACACTCAGAGAGCCTCTTCACAGCTCTGTGTAGAAAACAGTGTGAACTCAGTCCTCAGAGGTGGCAACGTACCTGTGAAAATAATGTCAACAAGAACTGACAGCAACACGTTGGTGACAGGTGTGCCGTCGCTTGTACGACCTGCGTGACACAGCAGGGCAAATATAATATCCACCTGATGATGAAGTTACATCACCCTCAACACTTTCAACACCACTGTACTTTATCTGCAGACTTCGCCAATATTAGCTCATTTGGTTCAGCTGAGAATGGCTGTCAAAGTGAAACAAAGAACACAGGAATTTTTGTAGCCAAAATAATTGATATACTCTGTTTTCCTCACATCCCATGTACAGAATCAAGCATAAGGTGTAACATATTATAAATGTTTTGATTTAGGTGGCTTTAAATCTGCTAAATGTTGGAATGCAGCTGTTGAAAATAATTATTAAACCTAGTAATGACATTGGTTTTAAAATCACTAATAGTAGGATAAATGATAAAATGAATAGTATTATTTGTAACAGTAGTAGTAAAAGATGTCATAATGGCATGTTTTCCACGGTCATGAAATTCCTGGAAAAGTACTGAAATTTGACACACTATTATCCAGGCCTGGAAATGGTTTGAAATAAACAGATGTTTTGGAAGAATTTTGAATATTCATTGTTATGGCTATTGTTTCCCAGTCTGTTCATAAAAATCCCCAAACACCTAATGTTATCTGAAATATATTCCTTGTATTAGTAATTTAAAATCTAGTACTGTGCTGTGTGACCACTTAAGTGTCACGTGAAACACATGATACACATAGACCATACGTGGATAGCGTCATTGCCAGGGCCGCGCCCCCTTTTGGGGGAGAGAAACATGCTGTCATATAAAGTTAAACAGTTAAGTTAAACAGAAAAATGCAGTTGTTGTGTTGGGTAAACTAAGGCTTTAACACTGAAATTTGAGGCATTTAAGACATATGAATATTTATTGTCCGTGTGGTAAATAGCTAAATGATGCTGGTGACAGTTAATACTGATGTATCACTAATGTCAGCTTGGTTGGAAGGCTGCTGCAGTACAGTCAGTATAGCAGCATCACACTGTCATCAACAACTAAATCTCAGCCTGTAGATCAAACAGTTGACTGTTGACAGCTTTGTTTTTTACAGACAACACTTTGCCTAACAATATCTGATTATTCCATCAGATATACATATTTGTTTGAATCACTGAGTATGCAGATCAGGTTGGGACATTTATACACATATGGAAGTCATATTGAAATTTGGTCAACTGAAGTTGTATCTCATCTTCAACTACTCCATTGGTCAATGGATGAAAAGTATTTGCACGTTAACTCTAGATTAACAAAATCAGCCACAGTGCTTAGTGCACTCTACCTGGTAGCATTGTGTGTCCACTGAAGCGTTTTTTCCCCCCCATCACAGACTTGACATTAACACTTAAGGATGAATAAACTCTGTGTTCAGGCAAGTGGAATAGCTTGAGTGATAATATTATTTGAAAATAAACTGCACGCTGTAAAGCTTTTCCACCTCGGCTTAGTGTGCTATTGTGTCTCAGCACTTAACACTGAACAGGATTGATGAAAAAAAAAAAAAAACTGACATAGTGAACACTATAGAAGATAACTCTATAGTGATAATGGTTGACAATGACATCTACAAGATAAGGTTACTAATGTTAGATTTCTCTGAAACCAACCCAGTCTCACTTTGAAGTCATCAAAATATGGCGCTTGGGCCACTTGCAGGGTCAGACACTGACGAGAAAGCTGTCCTTAAATGCTGGCATGATACACAGCCGGTAGATGTTATAGTTTAACGGCGCTCTGTCGCCTCAGGGGTAAACATGGTGGGACAAGAACGAAAATAATGGCGGCAAAAGTCCAAGTAAGATGGGCAGGAGTGGTTGTCGATGGGTCCAACAACCACTGCCTTTCACCCTCGAGAGCGGTGTTGGCGTTCCATAAAGACTATAAAGCTAAACCCTGTTCTTTTTTCCAAAAACTAACCATGTGCTTTTGTTGCCGTAACCTAACCACACGCATTAGTTGTTGGGGGGAAAATAAGTCAATTTGTGTTGTTGTGCCTACACAGTGCTTTTATTTTGAAAGAGCCTTTATGTAAACTGTAAATTTCCAGTGAAAACAGAAGTGTATTTTGAAAGAAGACAATGCATGACACAGCGTCCCAGAACGTCAACAACCAACACACTCAGCGTATCTGAAAGTGGAAGGTCCATGACCAAATGTCGATATGTGATGAGATCAGAGGGAGAATGTGTTGCTCTAACACGGCATTTGAGAGAAAAACATTTTTTAAGCCAAGACTGGGCTTGGAGACTTAGTAAAATAAATCTATACCGAAAACAATCTTACACTGAATATCTTCTGTAATTATTTATCTGTTTTTGATTAAAAAAGTGAAAGTTTGAAAATCTTTAACTTTGGGTAAAACGCTGTGCTCATCATGGTCACCAGCTGTCCGATTACAGTGGAGAAGGGACTGGACAAATAAAGTCAAGGCCAGTAGTCACAGAGGACAAATACACATGCTAAATAAAAATATCAACTGCTGTTTTCATGTGGGGAAAAAAAGGCTTTGACACACGGATGTTTAAAAGAAACACCAGCAACTGTCTGACCAATGACAATTTGGCCAGATGAGAGCATAACAACCAACCAACCAGAAGTTTACAGAATGTGTGGGAACCCTGTGGCACTTTAAGTAGCACATGGAGCTTTCCTGCTCTCTATATAAATTTGTTTCAAACACACTGAGATAAAAGATTGTGGTGAAGAAACAAAACCAGGGAGATACAACATTTAGTCATTCTTGTTAACTCATGTCTGACAGTGTTTGGCATAAAAATGTTGCTGTCATAATCATAGCAGTTCATTTCAAGCTTGTTTTTTATACAGGCTGCGTAGAAACAAATATTTGGGCAGTATGGCCACCAGTTAACTGATTTGTGTTGATTTGACTGACTCACTGTCTAAAGGAGTGTATGGCTTTCATTGCAATTTATAAATGTCTGAAGAAGTGTGGCAGGTGGTGAATCATCTGCCACTGAGAGATAGCATAAGTATTTACCGCTGGGCTGCTGGAGATTATAGACCTGATGTGCAGCTAGTTCACTGATGTGAGGATTACTTAAACTTAACTTAAAAAAGGTTTTGTTTTTTTTGTACAGTGCACATTTAATTCTATATTTTTGTTGGCAAGTGAAAAATACAGTTTGCTCCATGCCTGCTGACATTAGAAAGTCTTTAAATCACTCATCATTGTGTTACAGTGATAGATAATAGATCTGAAGCCAGCAGTACGTGTCTCAACAGTCTTTGGGCAGGTCTTGGGAAGTTAGATTCCTCACATGAATAGTTCTGTATGTAAAACTACATGCGTATGTTTACCTGCTAACAAGTGTTATGTTACTCTAAATAATAAGATTAAAGTCAGCTGTCTAATGTCTTTTTTCATCTTTGTTGTTCTGCACTCACCCCTGTGGTGTTTCTGCACAGCACTTCAATCAGTCAACACTGTCAAGCAAACTGCTGGCAGGAGTGTCATGTCTATTCTGCTGGTGGAAGTGTTTTTCTTCTGTGGAGTGCAGCATGTGATTGTGTTTAGCACAAATGCAAAGTGCACTTTGTCTATATTAGTTCATTCATTCTCTTCTTCTTAGTGTGATGCCTTTGTTGGCCCCTCCCACATAGGATGACAAAACACTGTTCTTTCAAAACCACCCTCCTGTGTTGCATTTATAAAACATAACAAAATGTGAAAAAGGAAAAGAAACAGAAGGAAAAAAACTAATTTAAAACTGAATGAAGAATGTTCCTAAAGTACCGCTTACACAAGAAACTACCAAACATTTACAGAAAGAGCCTGCTTTCTTTTCTCTCAGGCTTTCTCCAGATAAGTGGCTAAATTGAATGTTTCAAATGTGAACAGATACCTCAGACTGCCACCTCCCATGTTTATAAGATTGATATCTATTTTTATCTCTCTAAACAAAGCATTATGCAGCTGACAATAAACTTTTTTTTATGTTGTTTAGACAGCAAATTGGGTGGATCTGCTTTTCTTCCTCTAGTGTGTGATGGGCCAGAGAAACAGCTCATCCTCTGAAATCTGAAGCACGGCAGGGATGATCCTCATCGTGTTCCACGATGCGCCCATTCCCCACTCTTTGAAAAAATTCAATAGAGAATTGGGCCAGGTTCCCACTGTAAGTGTAAGTGCCACAAAGTCTGAGTGCTATCCCAACACATTCTCACCCCAACCTTGTCACATACTGACACTTGGTCATCGACTTTCCACATCCAGATATGACACGCAAGGTACCCTAGGTGCATTGGTTGTTGCGGTGTCCAGTTATACGTATTGTCTTTTTTCAACATACACTTCAGCTTTCACAGGAAATTTACCGTTTACATACAGTCTCTCTCAAAATAAACACACTACGTTGGTCCAATTTCTTTCCTTCAACAACAAAAATATGTGGTTAAGTTAAAGAAAAAAAAAACAGGGTTTGGCTTTATAATCTTACAGGACATGAACAACGCTCTCTCGGGTGGGGTTTGTTGGACCTTCAACATTTTGAGACCGGGTTTGAGAGCTCTGTGTGTGTGTGTGTGTGTGTGTGTGTGTGTGTGTGTGTGTGTGTGTGTGTGTGTGTGTGTGTGTGTGATTGCATGTGTCACTGAGTGTATCTCTCTCTCTCTCTGTTTAGACGCAACTAACAAAGATGTGTGAGCATGGGATGCATATTCTATCATTCATCATAGTCAGATCATTTATATCATATCTAATATACACTTCATATTGTTTAACGTTTTCTTGCCAGATTCGTCCACAGGTCACGAAAAAAATAGACCAGAAAGTAAAAATATCGCTGCAGATTGCAAGCCACCCAGGGCACTCAGTGCCTCATCAGCCTGATGACATAACATGGGCAATGAAAGCTAGTGGGCAGCTAACCTGGTCTCACTCTGAAGTTGCCGAAATCCGGCGCTTGGGCAGTGACTTGCGGCGTCAGAAACCGACAAAAGAAGCAGTCCCTTGGAGTTGGCATGATACATGGCTGGTTGCCCTCATAGATTACAGGCGCCTGGCAGCGAGACAAGAACGAAAGTTAAGGCAGCAAAGGTTTGAGAACGGTGGTTATGAGTTGTGGTGGGTGGGTTCAACAAACACTGTCTTTCCAGGGAAAGCAGCGTTCACGTCTTGTAAGAATATAAAGGCAAACGTCAAGTTGTGGTGTTGTATCGACGTAGTGCATTTATTTTGAAAGAGACTGTATGTAAACAATACATTTCCTGCAAAATGGAAGTGTGTTCTGAAAACAGATAATGCATGTAACAGGCTGAAGTTGACACGGTGTCCCAGAACGTCAACAACCAACACACCCAGGGTACCTTACACGCCGTATCTGGACATGGAAAGTCCATGACCAAACGTCAGAATGTGACAAGATCAGAGTGAGAATGTGTTGGAGCTCTCCATGTGATTTAAACAGAGCAGAGGAGCAGAATTGCATCCGGACTGGTGCAGACAAAAACACTTCTTATGTGAATATCCAGGCGACTGCTGACGGGCGACTGTGCAGCAGCTAGCAGTTAACAAATTTATTGTATCACTCATCATCCTTAAGTTTCTATTATCCTCAAAAGCACAACTTGATCTCAGACTGAGGCAAGCTGGATCCTTGCCGGGCCTGGTCCATGACCTATTGGCTTCAGCCTCTCCGCTGCAACCAATCTGGGCATGGGTTTGCACCAAAGTCCCCCTGATAACAGTCTGGACACCGACTGACAGAGCTGCACATAGGACATAGAAAAAAATAATCACATACCTACTTTTATTTTTCAGAAGAGCAATACCTTTTGGATTGCTTTGTGGCACAAAATTGAAAGAAGGCTCTGTTCTACCAAAACTCAACAGTTCACTGTGGTGTGTAATCACCTGCTATTTTCACATTCTACCTGTTGGCTGAAAAGACAATTTTCCCAGCAGTATGTAGACTGATGAAACAGAGGGAAAGTCATATTTCCATCTCCACGTGTCAAAATCACTGCTCATCTGCTTGGTGGAAACCCTGCTGCTCGGCCACCGTTCTCACAGCTCAGTGCTTCACGGGAGCAGTCAGATTTGTCGTGTCATACTGAGCTGTTCCTCTGCCATTATGCATCCATTTAGAGCTTTCTTCTTGTCTCATTGCAACAGGAAGTGGAATGCTTTAATTACGTCACTATGACTACACTTGGACTGCCCAGCTGTGTGTGATGTGTGTGAAGTTATTAATATTGCATGTCAAAACTTGCTGACATCTTTCATGATAAAAATTAGATCTCCAATTTTGATAACATCTCAAGTGGAAGCCGTCCAGCAGTTGGCTGCAAAAACAATTTCATCTAGCAAACGGTAAGATTGGAAACAAACGTGTAAACACAAAGATGCACTTAGATGTTGAATACAAACACCTTGACAGAATTCATCTGTTCCTAATGATATGTTTAGTGTAAATTAGGACTACCTAATATGCTTGACTCTAAAGTAAGAAGTCTGGCCAACTCTGCTCCTTAGCTTTGCACTCTTAAGATATAATTTCACACCTTCCTGTAAAGTCAGAGGGAGATTTTACTTATCCAGTGTTGAGTTTGATGTGTAGGTTGAGAAATGGTTGCCATGGTCAAAATGACATTAAATGAGGGTGTAGTTACTTTGGAAAATGGACTCTTGCTCACTTGACACATTCAGGTTTTCCTCCTCCTCAGACGTTTACATTCAAATTATTTAATGCTGTGTCAGATTCAACAACCTGAAAGCCAGCTTTTTCCATCACAGACCCCAGGCTGAAACTTCTTGCGGTAATAGCATCAGTAAATGGGAGTAGCACAGGGAAGTCCTTAAAAAGTCTTAAATATGCACTAACTAATAAAAGGCTTTAAAAAGTATTACATTGCATTAAATTGGTTGATAGACTTGCATTTGTATAGCGCCTTTCTAATCTACCGGCCACTCAAACCCCTTTTACACTCCATGTCACATTCACCCATTCACACACACAGTCAGACACTGGTGGCCGAGACTACAACACAAGATGCCACAAAATGCTACTTGGATAAACATTCACAAGACAAGGATATTGGACGATTTGATTAGTGGACAGCCTGCTGTACTTTCTAACGTACACCTCAGATTTCAGATCCGATGGGGTTTGGTGTTTTTAGTAAGGTTACTGCTAGAATTTACGTTGTTGGTTCTACAGAAAAAAACATTTTGAAAAGAAGTATTCAGTGGACTGTATGCACACAATTACTCTATTTTTTTGCCTTTGTAGCCGGCCTGCTTTGTGGTTTACTGTTTTGGTTTTGGTTTTAGCACAGAGAGAATCATCAGTGTTAGCTTACCTTATGTTCACTTTTTGGGTGTATTTCCATTGCAAGTTTGGTCTTGAATTTGATTTAAGTCTTAAATTTAGCCTGATTTGACCTGTAGACACCCTGTTGGCAGTATAGATGCAGGAGCATTGACAATTGAAACTTAAAAAAAAAACCTTAGAGACATGCAGAGTTGATCATTTGAGAAATGTTTACAGCTTAATGTGGACAAATTGGGAGTAGTCGTTTGACAGTTGTCACACAGATTGGAATTTGTGTTCGACTGTGATGTCCAGTGAAGTGGATCCACTGTTTGCCAGTGACCTTGCGATGCCCTCTGGATAAAAGTGCAAATTCAACGAGAACCGGCTTTTTATCCGAGATACTGGGACATGAAACTGATACGAGGCATTGCATTCAAAGCTTGTCTGACCAAGGACAAACCAGGTATTGCACGTTTCCACCAGCTACTAGACACACCCTGTCCTTTACAATTCCATTGTCAAGCAGTTCTTAAGCTGGGTGCTGGAACCAATGAGGAGAAATAGCAACAATGGCAAGTGCTATTGGGCGAGATAGATGCTGCAATTGAGGCTGGTCTAAATTGGCAAATTTCTCAATATAAATATGGCGGACATCATAGTTTGTATTAACTTAGCTCCACTTCACCCTTAAATCCTCTGCAAAACAAGTATGTTGGTATGACTAGGCATCAGTGTGGCAAAAAAAGATGATAGATTCAGATGGATATATTGTTCTCTAGTGATTGATTAGGGAAAATGGAATCTCTCTCCCCCAAGGAAATCTGTTAAGAGTAAACGCAATGTCAGACTGAAGATGGAAACAATGTGTAACCAGATGACAATTCTGTCTGATATGAAGCAAGTTACAATGAACATTGGGGCAAAATTGACCCTGACCCTAAAAATATGATGTTAGTTTTTTTCTTCAGTTTTGGTAATTGTAAAAGTGGTCTTAAGTTTTTTATTCTGAGTGGCATTAAAAAATTCCTAAAGTCCTGCAGCCTCAAGCTGTAGGAACTCTGACATTAGAATATTGTACACTTGTTTAGAGACTGGAGAAACACCTCTTCTTCTCCACTCTAGAGCCACTTATTTCTTACTCGAAGACAAGGCTGAAATGAGCTATGATTCACAAGCCTTTCTGTCATTGTTTAGATTTATTTTGACACTGATGAGGTGCATTAATCTACTGCTAGCTTGTAACTAAGGCTCATCCAGCCACATTATTCCTGCATGTTGCAGTGGAACAAACTGCAGTGTTCCTTTCCAGAGACAGAACTGGCTCTGGATTAATTTGTATCCTATGGAGATTTCTATGTGAAAAATATTTTTCTGGCCTGATAGAGTTGACTGTTCAAAGGGATTACTTTTAGATTTGTAGCACTGCAACACTTTTGTTTTGCAAACTGTGCATGTGTCAGTGGGTTTATCATTTACCTGTAACCTTTATTTTCCCAGGGATGCTCTTTGTGCTGAGCATGCTTGTTTACCACAACACCCTGCTTCACATTTATATTGTTAGACATTCTCACACCTGGGAGCAGTGCAAGTACACTCAGTCCCTGAGAAGCTTCATTTGTACAAATTGGAGCTCAGTGCCTTACTTAAAGGCCCCCCAGCTAATAAGAGTGTTCCCTGTTTTTCTATTCACATTTCCATTGTAGCATGGAACCAAAACACACGGGCTCAGGTTACAAAGATGCTTCTTAAATCTTTCAGATATCTGAAATCATTTTATAGAGTGAAACGTCCTGAAACTGTAACACTAACAAGACTGCTGATTTCATTATGTTTGTTGCCTGTGACACTTCATATTCAGTGTAATAACCCATAGCTGGTATCTTTAGGCCACCTTATTCTAAACACAGGCTAAACAAACACTTTGAAAAATTTGCACCAGTGTTTGACTCAGTTTTAGAGGTGTCATGTGACCAGGATGACTGGAGACACGTGAGATTAGAAATGTCATCCAGGGCTCAGAGGAATCTGCAGCTGCATCCTAACCAGCTTGCTGCTCTTTCATGTTTCGGAAAGAAATTAGGTGCTCACTGTTATTGGCTTGAGGTGCCGGTTGTCCTCTTTCTTATTATGTCTGAGGGTAGAAAGCCCTGGATTTGCCATCAAGCAGTCACAAGAACCACAATGTGCTCGTTTTGTCTCTGGGAAGCTATTTAAAACATCTTTCCTTAGCAGTTGCAAAGCAAAAACCTCAAGCAATTTAAACCTTGATATGAAAAAATATGATACATAAATTTGAACCTTTCTGGAGATCTAATCCAAAAATAAGGAATACAGATTTATTGATGCCAAATTTTGTCGCTTTTACCTTGTAATCAGCATGTTGCTCAGGGTAAATGTAGGCTTACAGGTACTACAGAATGCAATGTACTTAAATCAATTGATCTTTTATCATTAAAGGAGAGCTTAAATGGAAAGCTAGCTACCATTAGTTTGCCAATAAATACTGCAAAATATGATATTATTAATACATTGTCCATTGTCTCACGTTTCAGGCCTGTCTCCCGACTCGCTAATATCCAGGCAGCATCCTTATTGGGCTGTCTGTATTTTTCATAGCAAATATCATACAGCTTGGGATAGTACTGCCTCAAGCAATGGAGTGCAAGTATCTCTGGTCTTGTTCATGAGTGAGGGTAGAATGGAGCCTGAGATGGATCAGCGGTTTGGTGCGGCTTCTGCAATGATGCAGGGGCTGCACCAGACCGTCGTGGTGAAGAAGGAGCTTAGCTAGAAGGCGAAGCCTTCAATTCAGTGGGCCATCTATGTCCCAACCCTCACCTGTGGTTATGAGCTTTCAGTGGGAACCAAAAGAATGAGATGGCATTTGAATACAGGTGTTACAGCACAGACAATAGGAAAAAATAATGTGTGTTTTGAACATTTAAGCATGTAAACACATTTTAGTAGAAACCCATAATACAAGTATGATCCTAAAAATGAATATAGTAGGTCCCTTTTGACGTGTAATTATTTACCTATGAAATTACAGATATCGTGTGACAGTGTATATAGAAATTTCTCAATTTCAAGTTGGCTTAAATTATTTTATTAGTTCTGCAGAAGGTATTTTTTTTTTTACCAATGACTAGATTGAAAACCATTTCAGAACATTGAATTTTGACTTTTGGTCCTATAATTTAGTTGTTTTGGTTACAATAAACTACTGAACATACACTACACTCGTTAAGTTGCATGTGAAGACAATGCCTCTTACCTTGCAATTAAAAAGTAAACCCTTCTTTCAGCTAGTTTGAAGTTACACAAATTAATAAAAGTTGCATGGTGCATACACAAGGTACTGTATGATTTAAGGGTAAATAACTGTAGACATCATACAGCTGCTGTGAAAACATGTTGACTGCTGTACCTGTAGACTTTCCACATGCGTGACTATGTGGAATCCACATGAGCTGGACATGAAACGTGTTTCATGTGCAGCAGAAGAATCGGAGGCAGCTGACCTTTTGACCTCCTGCCATGTAAATTAGCTGAGCATAGATAAAAACTATCACACGGAGCCCTGAGGTGGGAAAGCTCACCTCTGACACACCAGGTATTGGCATTGCAGTTCCATCTCCTCCCCCGTCGCCTCAAGCTGTTAGCTTAGCCCTGACCTCACTCTGACTGCTGGACGTTTGGAGCAGCAGGGATGTTGGAGGTGTTCTGTTTCTGTCGTTGTAACCTTCCACAGTTGTAAATTGTAAGTGAGCTTGCTTTGTTTATCCCAACAAAATTGATAAAGATAGATTTTTTTTGCTTTAATGTGCTGTTTACATATTTAAAAAGTACAGTATTAGAGTTTAATATATGAATAATTTGACATGTAGTTTACCAGTCTTCACAGTATTACTAGGTTTGTTTCCCATCATGCATTTAGAAATGTGTTTGTTATTTAACAATTTCCTCCTTCACTTTAGTGTCATTTTTATTTAATGAAAAAGGGAGTGAAGTAAAAAACCATCAACTGGCCAATTTAAACTTATAGACCTTTTTTTTCTCACCAGTGGTTCACAGCTCTATGTGCAGATTCCATGTGACCACATACTGAAGAAAATATGCTTCACCTTAAAAAGAGATTATAGCACATCTTTAGATTTTGTGCAGGTGACAAAGTTGAAACTCTGACAACAAAAAAGTTAAGAGCACAAGCAAAGAGGATTTAGGTGTTAGGTGTTAGGTCTTAATATCTTGCGCTGTCCATTAATAGAAGGAGGTAGCTGAACCTGTTAAGGTAGAGTTTTTAGTTGTGTGTCAGCTTTACACAGAGCCTACGCATGTGGCCTACTCTGTTGTGAGCATTTATATTTGTTCGGCTTTGGGGCGTCGGTAGCTTAGTGGATATTCACACACGAAAGATTTGTCGTTTGCTGGGCGCATTTTTCCCGCAAATACACATGCTAACATTGTTAGCACAACTCTGTGACATTTTACATTGTATAAATTAGCTTAGCAGCTAGCAGAGTTTTCCTCTACCCATAATCATTCAGAAACAACGGCAACATTTAACGAATGTAACATTAAAAAAATGCAGCTCTATTACAGCTGATAAGGTTCACCAACAAAACAGTCTTGCACTAGAAACAGTTTCCCCACAAATACAACTTGCTAATGTTATTAGCATGCGCCTATGACATTCTACATTGCATGCATTAGCCAAGCAGCTAGTGGAGTTCTTCTCCTCTCATATGAAGCCAGGATAAATCACACAGAGTATGCCATTTTGTGGAGGCGATAAGCAGGATTTATACTTCTGTGTCGAATGGACACCATACCTACAGTGTAGCCTGAGGTGCACCTCCCCAGAAATGTAACTACACGTTGTGGCAATGCAGAAATGCAGAATGTCTGTTTTTGTAAACTGAAAACCATTTCCCTCAGTGGAAAGGAAGTCTTTGATAAGACACAATGAAAAGACAATAAAGACCCCCATAAAATAGGATTTTCTATCTTGTGTATGCTTATCCTGGCTTCACATGGGTAGAGGAAATCTCTGCTAGTCGCTAGGCTAATTTATACAATGTAAAATGCATTAGCATGTTGTTTAATTGGGGAAAATGTTTCCAGCAAAAGACAAGTGCTTTGTCAGTGAATCCTACGAGTTATCATGAAGCAGATTTGTGTATTTGTGTTAGAAATTGTTGCTATTAAGCCATGTTTAATGTGTGTTTAATGTGTGTTTTGAGTCACCTGAAATTTACAGCACTTCACTGCCGACTACTGGTTTGAAGGTGAACTATAAATTTGCTTTATTGTCTTCACATTTATTGTATATCTGTGAAACCAAACCAAACCTTTGCTTCCAGCTAGGGAAATGATTTTCAACTTCAAATAAGCAGGAGGTCTGTGTCGCTTTGACATGCGGAACATTTCTGTGGAGGTGCATGTAAGGCCATGGCGTAAGCTATTGTGTAGCGTATGTGTCTATGTACAGCCTAAGCTGTAGGTATGGAGTCAGTTAGAGGCAGAAGTACAAATCTCACTTGACCCTGACAGAGGTAGTACCTAGCTGTATGTCTGTATGTGATCCTGGCTGAGCGCAGCCTGTGTCAACCTGTGTCCCTGCTTGAAATCATGAATATGTATGAAAATGGCAGTCCACAAGAAGGACTCATTATAATATTGTTTACACTCAGTCCACATGGGTCACGTCCTATGTTTGACCCTTGCTGTCTGGGGATGTGCCTCAGACATGTGCCATTTTGACTTTTCGACCTGTGGAGAAACACTTTACCTGAGGGGCCTCTCTACTAATAGCTATCTGATTGAAGAATCTGTCAACAAATCTGTCTTTTGTATGTTTCCGTTCCCTCCCTCCCTTTGTCTCTCTCTTTCTCTTCCTTCCTGGTCTCCCTCCCTATGCATTTCATCCCCCCTGTTTTAAGACTGCCACCTCTCCAAATTTAGCAATCGGACATGATAGACTGGTAAAGTGCTTTTTTGTTACCAAAAGACAGTCTCACATCAGATTCTTGACTCTTCTGTCCTAGTTCTTCACAGCTTTGAACATCGATCCACACAGGCTCATATCAGGACACTTCAGATCATATCAGGGAAGTTTCTTATCACAGAAAACAACACAGCCGCCTGCAGCAATATGCAGGTCCCCGGAGTGTGACAAAGCACACAGCTAGTTTCCTGCTTTCGTTCGAAGCGTCATCGATGTGCTAGCATTTGCTGCTTTGAAAGAAGTTCAGCTGGCCGTGTCTTATTTTCTTCACATATTAACATTTATTTATTAATCTTTATTTAACCAGGAAGATCCCATTGAGATTAACAACCTCTTTTTCAAGGGAGACCTGGCCAAGATAGGCAGCAGCAAGTACGAAGCACAGTTACAAATTACACAGATAAAACACTAACAAATAGTATTGAATTTACAAGCAGATTATGAAAAACAAGTACATGTAGTGGAGTCAGCCTCAAATATTCTTAGTTTGGATTTAAAGGCGCTCAAAGAAATTAACCCTGTTATTTTCCAGTCATTTTGAAAGAAAGCGACAAGTAGCCTTGCGAACGAAAGGAGTAAGGACCAGCACTTCTCTGTGCAATTAAGGAACAAATGTAGGAAGGCATTAAACACATGGCTAAGCAGATTTCTTTTAAATTATTCTTTCTGTTAACCTGCTGGTTCATGTTTGGATTGATTATTGTGCCATGGGTTTAGAGTGGGCTAAACTTACAAGACAAACAATAACAACTGAACAAGTTTATGCCTAATTCTTTTGATATTTGGTGAAGACACAGCAGTCAAATTTTGACAGTCACGACAATTATGAGAAATGTGTTTATTTAAACAAACTATATGTTAATAACTCCAAAGACTAATATGCTATATATGTTTTTTGTTTGTCGTATTTCATTGGAATCATATTTTGATTATGATGATCATTATGTGATGTTAATTATTTTTTCGTCCAGTCTACTAATGGGAACAACATTTTTTAAACTACTCACATCCTCAATTTATGTCAAAAAAACCCTTTTTGTTATGAAGCAAGATTCTCTCAAGATTTTCTTTAAGACTGAAACAGCCCTGAGAATGTCATCACCAAACCCACTAGACTCCATTTAAATAAACAGTAATTTTACCATGTATAGAGTCAGCATATTTTCACATCTAACTGGGTGAATTAAGGGTTTATTTCAAGCAACCCAGAGTTGATGATTGTTGAAACAGTAGAAAGATGAACAAATATGGTTTTTATGAGTTTTCTTTTATTTATTTTGATGTTAAATGAAGTGTGTTTTATTACATTAAAATGAATGATTTGGGGGCTGTTTCTTGTTAAACAAAAATGATCTTACTCGTAAACAAAAGGTCTTTCTCTGTAGGGATCCTTTCTGTAATGTTGTCAGACATTTTAAATGACAATCTGAGCCTGTCAGTGGCAAAAATAAACACTTTCAGTGGACATTCGATGGTGCTCACATGCCCTAAATGGTTACACAACAGTGCTGGACTTATTTCGAAAATTGTTGTTCCCATTAGTCAGTTAGACAAAAAGACGTAGGGAAAATTGTGTCCAGGTTGAAAAGTACCAGAGTTAACCTTCAAACAAATTGCAGCTACGAGTCATTTGTTCCTACTCTCTAATACAACCCACAGGAGCGCTTCCTAAAATTATGCCCCTACTGTCACACCTAAGTGATTAAAAAGATCATAACCATTGATGATCAGAGCTTTAAACATGTGTTTGCCATGCAATACACACAAATCAGCCTATTGTAAGTGTAAATAACTCAACATAGACTTTTGGTTGCACTTGGGACACAAACACTAGTCTCCTGGGTGAAACCCCTGCGCTTATGTGACATATCCACCATCCTTCCCTCCTACCCTGTGCGCACTTTGTTGCTCTTAATAGACCCTTTTAGGGTCACAGTGAAATAATTTTATTAGCTAAAGGCAAAACCTGCCTCTCCACCACAGGGCTGCAGGCTACATAGGAGTCTTAAAATGACTAGAAGGAGTCATGGCTCAAACCTTAAATTCAAACGGACTGGACAGAGGCGATCATCAAACATGCTCACATGTGCAGCGCACGCTTCATATCAGGATAGGGTAAAAGCATTTCCTGTTGTAGGGATGAATAACGTTATGTGTATTAAGGGTTATCATTAGCTTTGATAGCAAAACAAACTGGAGGAAAACGTTCAAGTGTCATCCTCCTTTGTGAGACTGAAATAGTAATCAACCACAAAGCCGCTCTGCTGCTCTGTCCCTGCAGACAGAGTGCCTAGAGTGGGCTCTGAAAGGTGCTTTGAATTTACAAACGGTCCAGTTTGTGCCAGAGTGCACTCCTGCACTCAGAATGAGTATTTCTGAATGCACCACTTGTATCATCTTCTTCCATTGTCTAAAACAAGCCAAATGAACTTGCTAGCTAGCTCTAGGTTATGTTAGTGGAGAATTGTTTTGCCTCCTGCTAAGCCCTGCCCACCAAAAAACGTCAAAGTGTTTGCAAATGTAAAAGGGTCTATACTTTGTCACCTGACTTTCTCCGTTGCTCCTGTCATAACTACTGTACTACAGCCACCAGAGTTCACCTCCTAAAAATATTGGTCGTAACTGCTGCCTGTACAAACGACTCGTGTCTTCGAATTTTGGAAGACACACTCACATAAACGAGTTAGTGAAGTTTTTTGATTATCTCATTTGAAAGGCTTTATCTTCTGTAATATGGAACAGAGTTAACAGTTTAATTTTTATGTGATTTTACATACAATTGTTTTATGTCTGAAAAACGTTAATGCTGAATTTTATCTGAATAAAGCTTCAATCTGTGTGAACACTCGAATGTTCCAAGTGACTGTCAGTGAACTCCTTCTGGTGAGTCTGCTGATAATCACAATCCATGCTTTAAATTCTAAAGTTCAAAATGTCTGTATGAAGTCTTGGACAAAAAATAAGTTGCCTGGAGAGACACATTGAAACATGAATTAGAGCCATGAGGAATCAGCGGGAGTCCTTTTTACTCTTACTTTTTATGGGGGGCTTATTCTGAGATATTCTGGTTGTTTAAGGAGCTGTAACAAAGTGGATTTGTCCTCTCACATCATTCTCCCGTAGCCTCATCTCTGTTGCCTCTTCACTTTCATCTCTGTCCACTCCCTGAAATGTCCCACCTATTGTTTTTTTTTAATTCCTGATACTTATTTCTGTTAGATCTCTACAATACACTTTTCCAGATATCAATTTGTATGGAACTGTGACCTTGTCTTTGGATTTTCTGTGACTCCTTTCATTTTTTTGTAGGTCGCTCTCAGCCAGGTGGCTATTGCTGCTCATGTTAACAACCCTGTTCCTTTTCTTCCAAATAAACCACAAATCAAATGCATAACTACCTTTGTAGAAGTCATGTAGGATCACAACATGGACATTTACATAAACTGAACTGAAATTAGGGTTAATATTTCTTTAAGCTGTGCCATTGTTTTCTTTCCTAACCATACCCATTGCTCTTGTTGGCATCTGTACTGAGCACAATATTTTTATCTCTTTTATCCCCTTTCCTTTTCAGCATTCCTGTGTTGTTACATTTTATTCCTTCCCATTATCCTGTTTACTTTTATCTTGATTTTTATCTCTTGTATAATTAGTATGTGTAGCTCTGAAGTGAAAATAAAGACCCATATTGCAGTGAGAGCATAAATAAGTAATAAAATAGAACAGGGCTGATGATAATATAAAAGCAAAGGAATCAGGACAGCAAACTCATAGAGAATAAGAAACAAAGGAAAGCAAATGCCAAGGGGAAGTTTAGTAAATCAAGCAGAAAGAAACACAACATTGGTATTCGCAGCAGACTCGCTTGTGTAGTTACACCCTTTAATATGCATCTGTCACAGCTTTTTCCATCGCCTCTTCCTTTCCCTCTGTCCTTTTTCCTTTTCCTCCATCTGTCCAGGTGCAAACATTTTCCCAGACGTGCTATTAAAATGAGGCTAGTCCTCTTTCACTTAGTTCACCAAAGCACTGGTTTGCCCTTCAATATCACTTCCTGTATTGCCTGAGAAACATCCTTCCTTTCCATCCTTAAATCTGTTTAAGCCCTTCCTCTGTTTAGCAGATCCATTATTCAGGGTTTGTCATCTGCGTCTCCAGGTTCTTGGACAGGATTTTTTAGTAATGACATGAATACAGATACCAATTGAAAACCTGTGGACATTTTGTTGTACACACATAGAACATGCAACAATGTATAAAATATGGTTCAGGGGCGTGTTCTTGGAATTTTTTCTGAAGACCAAATCACAACGTTTGTTTAAATAACATCCGAACAGAAAACCCTGCATAATGTACATAGAAGTAAACAGCGCTTGGGAAACACTGCCTACCTAAAAAAATCAACATGCTGTCTGTCAGGGAACTGAAGCTGTTATCTCAAAGCTACCAGCCTCCATCGACAAAAACAATAATTTTGCTTCGCAGAAGACGGGAGTTGCTGATCAGTCGCAATCTTGATTGATTATGTGTAAGGAAAAGTGGAAAAAATATTCCAAATGAAGCTTACACTGATATTGCTTAGCTTCCATGTTGGTAGATTTAGTTAATGAAAGACGCTAGCAAAGCAACACAGAATATAAAATAAGTATATCAGAAACGTCAGATAGGTTTGGCCATTGTGTTTAACCATGTACCTCTAAAAGTTACAGTTGAAAAAAAAAAGAAGTAAAAAAAAAAAAAAAAAACAGAAAAATTTTGAGGTGTTTGTTATGTATAGGATATTATGCAAAGTTTTTACTGGTCCGGCCCACCTGTGATCAAATCCGACAGTATGCAGCCCGTGAACTAAAATGAGTTTGACACCAGCTCTTGTATTAAATGACTCAGGTCGAGATCTAGAACAAAAAACTTAAATCGGGACATCCCTACCAAAAATATGTCTGTATGGCAGTGACATAAGATGGGGAACAGCATGAACAATGAAATACAATGACTGAAAGGCTACATTATGATGATGTTCTACTTTTCAAAAGATAGTTTGAATTAATAATTAATTCAAATAACAGAAGAAAAGTTGAGGTTTCTTTTCTTCCAGTGACATAAGTTGCTCTGACTCCTTAAACTGAACGCCTGTCTTTTATCGTCCATGATAGCTACTGTAACTAGCCAGTAAAAAATATATTATGGATTTTCCATCTTGAGTAACTGACAGGTACTAGTGCCAATTGAAGAATCAAATTTACAGTTATAGTTTGAATTTCTTAGGATGAGATAGGAGGTCTGAGATGGGATAGGACACAGCCATGAGTTAAGAAATGATTTCTGTTCTTATAAGATATATCTTTTCCTTTCTTTAAAATTCATCAGTTTGGAAATGCTCATGTAATGGAGCCCTGTGACTACACAAATAAAGCATGGGTTGTCATAAGTCTGCTTTCTACCAGTTATGATTTTGACTTTGATTTATTATGTTTTTTTAATTTCTGCTTTGTGCTCTCCAAAATAAAGCGGTCAACCACTGGTTACTGTTCCCTACAGCTGCCAAGTGTAAATGACAACACAGTAAAGCCAACAGACTAACCAAATCCAGACTCTTCCACCAGCTGTCTGCAAAAGTGACACATTTTACTGCTTTGAAATGCTGCTGCTGCTGGGAAGAATAATTTATGTTTGGTATTGTGGTTAAAAACATACAAATATATCTCAGTGATATGGCACAAAACACACGTGCACAGGAGCATGTCAGCATGCTACAGTGCACAAATCTTTTGCTTCAGAATGTTTTTGTGTCGTTAAGCTGACGGTGACTTGCAGCGACAACCCATGAATTAACTTTAATTTCTCTATCGCTCATTACACAGCTAAACGATAATCAGCGCCAAAGCTCAGGGCTCATTCTTTCCAGAGCAATGAAGTAATTGTGTGTCTTATGTGTCACTGCCTTTCATCTGCCCACTGAAGTCATATTGGATCACGGCACCAAGACTCCTCTGATAGACCGAGGAGGAGGTTTGAATTCCAACACTGTAGAGACTTGTAAGGAGTGATACACTTCTTAGTTCCTGTCAATGATGAATGAAATGACTGCTGAAGAATGCCCTCGCCACCCCTCAAACACACACTCTCAGATACACACACATCTCTCTCCACCTCCTGAGATGTTAAAACATGCTGCAACCTGAGTGAAATATTCTCTTATACATCTGGAAGATAAGAAATCGTGTGCCAGTGGGTGCAGATATACAGTTGAGGTCTCACATGTACAGGCCATGGCAGCATGGAGCCAAGTATGTGTCAGATTTAGACTAAAGTTAAAGCTTAATGCAAATCAGTGGCTCATGCTCATGTTTCTACCAACAAGTAAAGCAGTTATTTCTAACAGTTTTCGCTTAATCCAGTGTGAAGTCAAACCATCAGGGTTTGTTTTTACAATCATTGGTGCTTTATGGCTGCATCACTGGTTTTTGTGTGTTTTCTTAAGCTTTATTTATTCAAGGAGGGTGCCCCGGCATGAAGGGCTCTCACACAGCTCCACCTTGCTTCATTTTCTTTTAATATACACCTGAGAATCTCCTGGTGCGGCCACAGCCATCTTTTGTTGGCTTTTTGGTGCTTTAATGTTGGATTTGTCGCTCAGACTAACTAAACACAAACTTTTAAACTGTGCCACCAGGACAGGGCAGGGCAGGGACAGGGCTCCACTTTTTTGACTCACATGTTAAAATCACAACTCTGCAGTGACCAGCTCTGTTCTACAAATTTACCTTCTGATTGAACTCGGGGTGCACTGATTTTTTCAAATTCTCAGCCAATACTGATAACATTGTTTGAAATAACAATTTAGCCAGTAGCCGATACCAATGTTTTCATATTGGTGTTTCTTTAGTTTTTTGTTGTTATTTATTCTTTTGTTCCAGGGAAACACAGAAATCTTCACAATCAAACAAATGAACACTTTCTTCATTACACTACCCTTGAATGAGTACAACTGCAATAATTGGCCTACACAAACACAAAACAAACCTTAACCTTCTTTCACATAAAAAAAAACATCTTTTAAAAATAATCAATAATCAAAAGGCAATAATCCTTTTTTACTAAATATGATCCATCATAATTCCCTCAGTTATATCTTTTTTAGAGTGCTGTGAAAACATCAACACATTTCTCCCTCAGACAGCTGGATTTATTCACGTTTCTCACCAAAAGCTACATTTTACGATATTACATTGAACACCTCATGAGAAGGTTAGAATTTACCTTTGCTTAGTTCTACTTTTTACTGGATAGAGTTTGAACGCCTCACAATGTAAATCATTGCAACCTCCACGAGCTGTTTGTTGCGGCCACCAGCTGCTCAGAGGTAACGATAACTAGCTTCTGACTGCTAACAGCTAACTTAACTAGCTCTCCTCCCGCTGGTTTCATGTTCTTTCTCTCCACATCCACTCCTCTCAGTAGTGTAGTGATAGTTGAGAAGGCACCACAGAGCTTTTGTTATTTTGACATGTTAACAACGCAGCATGTTTCGGGGTTCACGTGACATCAGTGTACTCGCCCCAGGGAGCAGGTAATGTGGAAGGAGCTGGGGAGGGGGGGGGGGGGGGCGGAGGGGAGCAGAGACCCCCCAAAAAGGCCTCTGTATTATTATGGAGGCTTTGCATGTAGTTACGTTGTTGTGGCCTTATGTCGTATTTCAAAATAAAAGTAGTAATATATTAGTAAAAAAAAGTAAAAGATAAACATTTTGATGATGGCGCTCTTAGCATTCGGCTTTACAGCCAATGCCGAGGGCTGGCTCTGGATGATCGTCATCTGATTAATAACAATCTAAAAATAATTGATTTGAATGATAATTTAACATCAATTTTTAAAGCAGCTGTACGGAACTTTTTACCATTAATAAAACTGTCCCTAGTTCGTATCACCCCCCTTGGAGATACGCATATTTATTTGAACCCAACAGCGACAAAAAAGCCTTTCTCTATATGGCTATTTAGCGTAGCCTAGCTCGGGTCGGGCACACAGCGGAAGTCAGAAAACCAGAATACGGCACCCGAGGCGGAAGTGATTCTGTTTTACCAGAGATGTATCTATGAGGACTTGGTTGTACTTTTGATGTCATGGCGGATAACGAAGGAGCATCATGTAAAATGATCTGTGACTGTGACCATGAACACAAATATACAGCAAGCAGTTGTCCTCAGTTTATAAGAAATTCAGAGCTACACCAGAACATTTATGAACAGGTCTTACTTTACTACTAACTTGTGTGTAACGTTAGCATGTTAGCATGTTTCCACTAATTACTTGGACTGACCTAACGTTAGTAGCGTTAGCTTTGCAAGCGAAGGCTGCAGGTAACAGCTTTGCTGTGTTAGGATTATGTTATGTCTTCACTGTGTATCTTCACATAAAAGAATACTCAGACGATTTGGGAGTTATGTCCTTTCTCTATCATTTTCATATTGAGACAACATGATCAATATCTTTTTGTGTCTGTACGTCCAGTGGCTGGGTCTCAGCGGTTAGCATTGCTTATAGGGGGTCAGTACGTCCTGCGCTGTGATCCACGGAGGGATACACCGGTGAGCAGGCACAGACGTAGCTTGTAAACAAAACTCAGCTGTTTATTTAGCCTAGCGATATCTCCGGATTTTAGCAGCTGCAATGGACGACTTTGAACGCGATTTTGAAGAGTTTCTTGTAGTGGACACAGATCCAGATCCATACCTGTTTGAGCCGGAGCATACAGATGAGGAACTCCATGTGTTGAATGCTGAGCAGAGATGAGAGAGGCTGAATCCTCCGCTACTATTTTCCTGCACATAGTGGGATTCGGTGCTGCCATCGTTGGGGAGATATATCATCAGGAAGAAAAGTGCCGCAGAGAGTGCATCACAAGGAATGAAAACTTTGCAGCAATCACTAATCCTGGCGTGATTGAAACTTTTTTTCATGTTCCTAAGATGAACTGGAAAAAACGCTCCAGGCCTGCAGGAGCTGATGGACAGCTTTCAGTCGGTTGAGTAATATCGTCCGTGTCGTCTCTTTGTTCGCTTTTACCGAGTGACCTAGCGTACCTGTCCCAGAGCCAGCTGCAGCTGTTGCTCACCGGTGTATCCCTCCACGCAAGATGTACTGACCTCCTACAAGTGCCATGCTAACCGCTGTCTCAATATGAAAATGATAGAGAAAGGGCATAACTCCCAAATCGTCGGAGTATTCTTTTCACATAATAATGCGGACTCAGCAGATGACTTGTCAACTGTTTATTCCTCCTTACACCAAACGTACACGGCTGCTTCTCATTGTTTCTCAGCAGCACAGTAACGGTTACTACATTACCCAGAATAACTTGAGGCTCACACTACTACGGTAGCCTTAGTAGCTCAAAATACACAACAGATTAGATTAGATCAGAACAGAAACACGACAGGAGAATTTACTGAGTAATTTTGCTGTTTCCACTAATTACTTGGACTGACCTGACGTTAGTTAATCCTCTCGCTCTCCAAAACAAATGCATTCGGTAATTGCCGGCTTTACGACACCAGGCTGTGGGTGTCATACCGCTTCGACCAAAGGGGCGCTATAATCAACGAAAACGAAAAGTTCCGCACAGCTGCTTAAAAAGAATAGTTCACCCTAAAACAAAATTCAGTCATTATGGACTCACCCTCATGCTGATGAGTAATCCGGTGTAGTTTTTTTTTCCTCAAAGTGCACCTGGAGACCCCCGGTGAGCCAGTCCTGCAGCGAAAATCCTTACAATGGGCGTCAATTGTGACCGACACGAAAAGGTCCATAAAACTACACAAAAACTTTGTAATATTCCTCCATACTGCTCGTCTGCGACAATCCAAGTGTCCTGAAGTGGGAACATCCAGAGTTCACTCGCAACGACGTCATTTAGTATATTTTAATACCATAAACAGTGGCTATGCTCTGTTTGCCCGGAGGCGCGCTTGCACGTGCTCGCTGCAGGACTGGCCGGGGGTCTCCAGGTGCACTTTGAGGAAGAAAAAACTACACCGGATTACTCATCAGCATGAGGGTGAGTCCATAATGACTGAATTTTGTTTTAGGGTGAACTATTCCTTTAAGTAAAAAGAAAATATTAATATCACCTACAGTAGATAAACTAGAAAATTGTGAGACTATGACTGGAATCAACATATAAATGACTCTAACAGCAGAAGGTTGAAACATGATTAGGTATCAGCTCAGCCAAGTGAGGGAGAATACTTGATGTGCTTTTGTCAGCCAGCTCTTCCTCCATTCATTTCCTTTCTGTCTCTACAATATCGTCTGTTGTATCAAGGCCAAACAATGCCACACAAATAATATAAAACTAGCAAGATGTTTGCACATAGCCTCTATCTAAGGCTGTGGTTATGGATTTGAGCAGAAAATCCAACATTTCTAAATGAAGCTTCAACATATTTAGTCCATACCAGAGGTGGGACCATTGTTTTGCAAGTCACAAGGACTGTGCCTCAAGTCTTTGCACTCAAGTTCCAAGTCAAGACTGACAAGTCAAAAGACAAGTACCAAGTCCTAAACATAATTTGCTCTTCAAATTAATTGCCATTTTAACAACAGCATAATGATGTGTTAAATTTACATGAAATATATTAAAAATCGTGAATGCTGTATGTTATTGTTATTGTTGTTATTGTCTGTATGGCTGTCTTAAGTCTGTCCCGTTCACCTTTGGTGTGTATGTGCCACCTTTTTTTCTGCATTATTTCACTCAACAAAAAGAGCATGTGTTTTAAAATGCATACATAAATCCTTTGTTGCGTCTTTGTCTTTAATTTTCAACTTGCGTGTTTTGCACAGTGCAGTAACTTTTTTTTTTTTCACCACCGCATAGTTTTTGTACATCAACAAACTTATATTCTGTATCAGTTTTTCCAGCTGGCGCTCAGTAATGTTAGTTCTTGACTTGTTGGGAATAAAAAGCAGTAACTTAAGTTTGATACAGGAAAGTTGATAAAAGAAAAATAAAACATGATAAACTGATTTGTGGCATACTGTTGAAATAACCTACGATTTAAACTTTGGGTTTGAGGAAAGGTATCAATGCTTCTCTGGTATGTTTATACAATACAAAATCCAACGTACTATGCAGTACCTGGAAACAACTACAGTATGAGTGTTGCATGAAGTGATGAGTATAAGGTGCTAAAAACAAAAAACAGTGGAAATAAAAGACAGTCTAAATTAGTAAAATCATGAAAGTCTCTCAAATGAAAGTATGTTAAGAGGGGACGTCATTGACTCGGTGGACCTGATTTCCTCGGCCAGATTGTTCCAGAGCCTCTTGGCCATGACACCAAATGCTCTGTCCCTTGTAGTTTTCAGCCAGGCCTCTGGAACAGACAAAAGACCTCTGCTGCCTCAAAGTTCATCCTGGTGTGTACGGCACTAAGAGGTCGGAGATATATCTGGGAGAGAGACCAAGAAGAGCCTTAAAAGTAATCAGTAAAATCTTAAAATCTATTCTTAAACATACTGGGAGCCAGTGTTAAGAGGTTAAACCTGGAGTGATGTGATCACATCTCTTGGTTCTGGTTAAAAGCCTGGTAGCTGAATTCTGTACAGTTTGGAGTTGATTATTAGATTTTTTGATTCAGGCTAGGAAAGAGGCTGTTGCAGTGATCCAGGTGTGAAGTGATGAAGGTGTGTAAAATTGCCTCAGTGTCTTTAAAAGTTAAAATGGATTGTATTTTTGGAATATTTCCAAGATGATAAAAACATGATATAATACAGTGCGATACAATGTGATATGATACAGTAGGATACAATACAATACAATAACACTGAATTTATCCTGTGGGAAATTGCTGAAGGAAGGAACAGAAAGCAACTGTTGTTGATTTCAACTGGTACAGCGTCCAAGTTCTGTGTTCATAAAATGTTATTGCACATAGGTTCTTAACCTTCATTTAGGCCTATCTGAGTATTGATTTCTAACCATACTGCACAGCTGCAGTAGTATCCTCATTCCTGCTCTTCCACTGGATGAGCTGCTCGGAATTAAAGGGCCTTGCTCAACTACATTTTGGCAGCTTTTTGTTAATTCTGATTATTGGGGCTACTGGGATTAAAAAACAGCACCTTTACAATTCCATTGTTTTTCCACCCAAACTCACAAAGGTTTCCTAAGCACTGTGAGAAAGATAATTGGCTGATAGAAATATGGTTGTTTCCTAATTTGGTTGGCCTTTGGCTCACTGTGTGCTGGACTGGCTTTTGGTAAATGAACTGCTGTTGCCTCATTAGAGTCGGGTCTGTTTTATCACCCAGTAAACTGTTGAGACAAACAACAGAGTGGGCTGTTATTTTTCATCTGCTAAAACTAAGTACCTCACTCCTCCAGGGTTTAATTATACTGTGTTGAACTGAATTAGAATTAATGAAACACTTTGTAATACTCTGGGACAGAAGCTGCACATCAAATTGTCCTACTTTTCACACTGCAGATTGAACGTGTGTGCACTGTAGGCGGCTGTGTACATGCTTTACATCCTGTTTTGTCTGGTTTATGCTTTACATTATGGATATTCGTTTTAATACGTTATGAACAATATGTTTATGCAATAAACTGCAATACTCTAACTACAAGGGCAGGAAACTGAGCATGATTAATTACAAATTTTACAATGTTATTTTCATCTTGTAAATTTCTGTTGTCGTTTTCTGTGTTTCTGTGTGTTCGTCTTTAGCTGGAGACGAGTTTATGTGTAAGACTCCGGCCATATCTGACATCGTTATTCTGGTGGATGGCTCCTGGAGTATCGGCCGCATCAACTTCAGGCTGGTCAGGACGTTCCTGGAAAACCTGGTCAAGGCCTTTTCTGTGGAGTTTGACAAGACCAGGATTGGTGAGGAGGTTTTGATTTCTGGGTTTCAGGTGTTTCAGTGTAGAAACTACATTCAGACCAGCTGAAGGATTCATTTAAGTACCTTTTTTAGCTTGTTGTCCAACTACAGTTTAACCAACATATTTTGAATTATACTTTAAATTCCAAAGTTTGTAAAGATACCAAATACATCACAGGGTGAATTTTAAGGAATTGTATATAAAATGATCCACAAGATTTTTTGTGTATGGTGCAATATTGCAGCCATTGACTGGAATAAACATGTGGCGAATGACCTCAACATGACATGTGTGCAGGCCTGGCTCAGTACAGCGGCGACCCCAGAATCGAGTGGCATCTTAACACTCACACTACCAAAGAGGCTGTGATCGATGCTGTGAAGAACCTGCCGTATAAAGGAGGAAACACACTGACAGGTACAGTATGGTGCCAACCAAACCCCTCCCCTTCCCTCCAGTTATTATGGTCCTCCATACTCATCACATTTAACAGATAACACTTTAGAGGTTGACTTGGACCAAAGCCAATCCTCTACCTCAGCTCATTAAATTCACTTCAGTGCAGTTCATTTCAGCTTAGTGTTCAAACATCTGTGACCTCACAGCCTGAAGCTGATAAGAGCAGACTGAGAGTCAAAAGGTCACTGCAGTTCAATTAAAGTTTTGACATCAATGTGACCACACACATCATTTGAACATGAACAGCAGCCCCACTGATATTCAGGAAGTATGAAACTAAATTAAATTCTTAACAATGTCATGGGTCTTGTCGCTGTTTCAATTTTAGTTTTACCTTTAGAACTACTGTATCATCATGAGGAGGCACAGGTGTTAGAAGCAACGGCTAATATATCCCCTTCCAAACAAAAGAAGAGTTAATTTTATTCAGTTGTTCCTCTGGGTTCCTTACAGTCAAGATGGCAGTGAAGATGATTTACTCGTCTCTTATCATGCCTAACTTTAGTGGATATGGAATTAATCTGCAGTTGTTCCAGATCAAAATGAGACCAAACTTTTTTGTGAATGTCGGTTTTTGAGCCAGGACAAATGCCACACTAGATAAGGCTTGTTTGTAGCCTTGCCAGTTGCTGGTAATGCCAAACTGAGGCAACTCTTGATCGCTTGCTTAGTAGTCAATGATTATAATTATAAAACACAGATTCGAAAATTGTGACCCACAAGAGGTCCTTGAGCATACAGTCATGAATATGCACAAGACAAAATATGGCTTATGGATCCAGTAGTATCGATGGTTATCTGCAGACAGACAGATTTACAGATGCATGCACACGCCAGGCTTACTCCATCCATCCAACCATCAATCCATTTTCACCCGCTTATCCGAAGCCAGGTCATGGGGCAGCAGGCTGAGCAAAGTATTTCAGATGTCCCTCTCCCCAGCATGGCTGTCCAGCTCCTCCTGGGGGACCCCAAGGTGTTCCCAGGCCAGATGAGACATATAATCCTTCTAGCGTATTCTGGGTCTGCCCTGGGGCCTCCTACCAGTGGGACGTGCCCGAAACACCTCTAAGGGGAGGTGCCCAGGAGGCATCTTGACACGAAGCAGCAGCGTCTCTAGTCTGAGCTCCCTCCGGATGTCCGAGCTCCTTACCCTATCTCTAAGGCTGAGCCCAGACACCCCACAGAGGAAACTCATTTCAAACGCTTGTATCCACAGTCTCATTCTTTTGGTCACTACCCAAAGCTCATGACCATAGGTGAGGGTTGGGATGTAGATGGACCAGTAAATCGAAAGCTTCGCCTTCTGGCTTAGCTCCCTCTTCACCATGACAGTCTGGCACAGCGCCTGCATCACTGCAGATGCTACACCAAACCACCTCACACTCCATTCTACCCCTACTCAAGAACAAGACCCGGAGATACTTGAACTCCTTCGCTTGGGGCTGTAACTCACTCGCAATTCAGAGGGGGGGCAGTCCGACTAAAAACAAGAATTTTTACTGTCTCAGAGTTTTTTAAATATCTGACTGTGTGTATATATGTAAACAAATATCATTACCAGCCGAAATATGGGTATCGGAAATGTTTTACTCCCTAATATTGGCTTGGCATCCGCCCCAAAAATCCAATTTTCGGTCGGGCTCTAATTTATACAGCTTTGAATTGACTATAAACAGACTGCCAGAGTTTCATCTTCAGAGTGTGTTGGTCAACAGACTGAGTAAATGAACAGGAAGCCAGCAGGGCTTAAAACAGACATAAAATATTAGTAGAGTCACTAATGGAGCCAACAGAAGTTAGCAGCTCATTATGTTAACACACTCATTAGACTAAACGCTTGTCGAGCTATTAATGACACTTAAATCTTATCATGTCCGTTAAGTCTTTGAGCCAGGATGTCACACGTCATTTCAGCTGTCCTCGCTTCACCTCAGAGGGGAACAGAAAGAGCAATCATACTGTCAGCCACGGCTTAACCTACTCTCACAGCTTTCTTATAAAGGACTATAAGTGGCTCTAATTTTCGGCTAACTGTCATTTTAAACAGTAGGTGTCACTTTGTCGAACAAATGATGGATACAGTATGTCAAAACAAGTATAAGGAAAATGCAAAAAATGTCTTATTTTCCAGACAACTGCACACTGATTGATTGAAGGATTTAAAACATACTTGATGTCATGTCATGGCCCACTTCTGTTTTGCATTTAGCTTTTGTCAGTATTTTGATATTTTAAATCCATTTCTATTCTGCTAGATATTAGGATATGTATGATTTCCAACCTAAAGCCACCGTATCTTTTTTAAAATATGGTTTGTGTTGTTTGTTTTCTGCACAAAGATTGATGTGCTGCATAGTTTTACCACGGGAGCTGCAAATGTAAAACCTGCTGGGGACAACAACAAATAATGCATTTAAAAAAACTGAAAAAAGCAATCACTGAGCATATTAAATCTTATGAATTAGCTGTACTTTTTGCAGGGGAAATATTAAAGTCTTGTTTTCTGGGGGGGTTATTTTGAGTTTTCTCATGTTGTACTGAAATTCTCCCTGCAGCCTCACAGACTAAGTTCATTTTACTTCATTATTTGAGATGTTTTGGATTGTGACATCAGAACCATGGATGCTTGTTGTCAGAGTGTTGCGTTGAGGAGTTGAGGACCTTTTTTTATTTTTATTGATATAGGATCAAGTTGTGTCACAGAACACACACCAGTGTTCATCTCTCCTCTCTCACACTCTCTGCACAGCTCTGCCCCACTCACCCACTCACAAGTTCTCTAGCAACACTTAGAGAGACACAGAGCTGCACCTCTGTTTACTACGTCTGTTAATTAGTCTACAGTGTGACATCGGTCTATAAGTTGCACTCACTACACAAAATCAGTCTGTGAGATGAATGAAATTACCACAGCAGCACATGTACAATAATGTGGGCCTTTTCAACTGTCACTTTTGACAGAGCCCAGTCAAGCCATGCTGCACTGATTTGTGTTTCCATTATCAGTTAAGACACGCTGTGCCAAGCTGACCTGCACCAGAGATGGACCTTCTCTGGAATAGGTCCATAATTGTAATAGTATCTGTATTACACTGTATTCATTGTATTTCTGTATGTGTCCGACCAGGTCTGGCTCTGACCTTCATCCTGGAGAACAGCTTCAAACCCGAGTCCGGATCCAGGCCTGGCGTTCCCAAAATAGGAATCCTCATCACTGACGGGAAGTCCCAGGATGATGTGATACCCCCCGCACAGAGCTTGAGGGATGCTGGGATAGAATTGTTTGCCATTGGTACGTGTCACATACACTAAGACTCACAATCCAGATTGACACTGACTTGACGTGAATGTAAAACAGAAACATTTTTTTTGTTTCTTTGTTGATGAAGAATGCCTCAGGGCAGTCACCTGACTACTTTGTTGATATTTGGATTTTGGATACACAAACACATCTATAGTATACGTGGAACATGTTGCTCTTTATTTTTTCTTAGACCCACTGTCTTTACAGACTGTTGCTTTAAAGCAAAAAAAAGGCAAAAATCTTGATTAGATTTACACTTTTCTTCATAAAGCTGAATAAATGTTTGCTGTGATGGATTACAAGTCTCCACAAGTTGATTTTCATATTGTACTGAAATGAGCTGAGATGCCTGGAAGGAAGAAAGTTAATCTCAAAACTTAGTTGTTATTTGTAAAATGGTTGGAAGGGAAAATGCACTTGTTTTGGAGTTATTGGGCTAACAAAACTAAATCATGTTTACACAACTTTGAGTATGTAAGCCAATAAATTGACCATACACAGAGGAAAGAGAATAGAGTGGTACGAACCAACTGGAGTCCTTCACTGAGTATCTGAACTACAAATCTTGATTATATTTGCATTTTTCTGCATAAAGGTGAGTAAATGTTCACTGTGATGGATTAAAGTTCTCTACAAGTTGAATTTCATATTGAAGAGAAACACACTTAAATGCCTGGCAGAAAGAAAATCAATCAGTGATTGGCTGGGAAAATACTTTTTTTTCGGAGTTAATTCAGAATGCACAAGTTTTGTTTCTTTTTCACCTTCGTCAGTCATTTCTTAACTTTTAAGGATTTTTTTGAGGTCAGTTTGTTGTTTATGACAGAGCACATAGACAGGGGAAGACGATGTGAGGAGGCCTGAAAAATGATTTTAAGTAATCATACTCAGCAGTCAGGTCAGTGCTGTATGACATATTTGATTTGAAAATTAACTATAAAAGGCAAGTTTGGTGTTTACAGGGTTCCCATAGTCATGTCAAACCTGAAAATGTCATGGAATTTCACAGTCACATTTTCCAGGCCTGAAAGTCATGAAATTCATAAAAAAAATCATCCTAAGTTTTGGAAAAGTCATGGAATTTTGTTGTGTGTAAGGAAGTTGTTTTCTGTGGATAACCCTCCACGTAATGTAACAATGACAAATTTATTTTCTGTAGTTGTCGACATTATGTAGCGCTAATATGCATCGATGAGTGACGTTTTGATTACCATCACAGGGCTCAAGGCTGACTTTTTTTAGTAGGAGCACTGTAGCCCTAACTGGAAAATTTTAGGAGCACAAGCAGAAAATTTTGTGGCACACCTTAAATCATCCTGTAATGCAATTATTCACATTTTGGCCATTTCAACTGTATCATAAACTATATGTAGTCTACTGTACATTAACATTGGACTGTTTTAATCATTGAAGTATTTAGCATCACAGACCCTTATGTTCAGTGGGAGATGAGCATTCTTAAAATAACATCTGTACAGATGTGAAGCCCTGACTATATCTGACTAATCTTTAATGAAAGCTGTTGTCTTTTTTTTCTCTGAAAATATTAACCTTATAGTCAGACACAGTTTATTCATCCTATGAAGATGAGGCAACAGGTCTGTTCTGCAAACTGATATGATGCTGATTTACATGAGAATTCATGTAAAATAGAGGTTGGACCATGAACAGAAATTTTAGATCACCTAAAGCATTTTAATATACTAATCTATCATAATTAAAACAGTTGGAAACTGAGAACAAACTGATATATGGGTCTGATAATATTTTAATGATTGTAAGGTTTATAAGTAATACCCAATTTATTGGGTTATAGTCCTGTCCTTATTTCCAAACTGTTTTTTTTTCTGTTTTGAGCACGTGTAGCCTGTTAAATGGAGATGTATTAATGCATTTTTTTAGTCACATGCAGTAATATACATGGGATTTATATCTTGTTATCTGCAAGACTAGATTAGTAGGCACTGTTCATCAACTTATATGACATATATGAATATCACACTAGTGATAGTTGAACATTTCCATGGGAACAAGTAAAACAGCCTCGAGGGCTGTTTATCAGCCGCTTGCAGTCTCTGCCCTTGCAGTAAAAACGTCACACTACGTCCAACTGCAGTGTGCGCAAAGGCTCAGTCTGCAAGCCCAGAGGGTGGACTTTTGGATTCAGCCTCCAACTTGACCGCTGCTTGTTGTCACCGCCTCCTGCTGCAGTCGCCTGCTCCCGTCTACTTTGTAGGCCAGACACAGTTCATCTTGAACGTACCTACTGATGAGCGTAGATGATGTGATCCTCGCAGTTAACTAATCACCCCACCTGGGCTTTCCCCCTTTTACACACGCTGGCCTACACTGGCAAACTCACAAACGAGCGAGTAGTTGTAAAATATACTCGCACTGACTCCAAAAATAGTCGGAAAATGCGACCATTTGGCCGCAGTCTCCATTTTCTTCTCATGTTCAGTCTCTCCCTTCATGTATGCTTGATAGCCAAAACTAAGTTTAAATAGAATTTGAATTTGGTATGTTTAAAGAATGCCAGGCAAGTGTGTTTGGCAAAACATTGTTCTTAAATCAGGAATCCTTTTTTAGAGGGAGCTCATTTCAGAGTTTGACTAATTTTTCCCGTTTAGGTAAATTAAAGACTTTATATGCTGCATCTTCTAAAACATATTTTAAATTTCCTTAAATGTAACTTCTTAACTGTCAGTCTGATCACTCTGTCTCTCTAGGTGTGAAAAACGCTGATGAGAATGAGCTGAAGGCCATCGCCTCTCCTCCTGAGGAAACTCACGTCTACAATGTGGCGGACTTCAGCGTGATGAGCGACATCGTGGAAGGCCTCACCAAGACTGTCTGCGACCGAGTGGAGCAGCTTGACAAGCAGATCAGAGGTTTGGGCTCATTTCAGCCAAGTCACATGACAACAGACAGCTTGGACTGTGATTACTCTGTTGAAGCCATTGGTTATAATTATCACAACAGGAGATCCCCAAGCAATAAAAACCCAGTCCCAGTCTAATATAACGTAGCAGTCTAATCTCAGTCATGACATCCCCAACCTTCATTAAATGTATATAACACACACATGCTGCCTAAAGTAGCAGGTGAAGATTTTATAATTTGACATTGTCCGCTTCCGAAAAACTAGATTTCAAGTTTGCAAATATTTCAGGTTCTGGTGTGAAGGGTGTTTGTAAGCCATTTGCTTAGACAGTATTAATAAAAGTCCAGTATGGAAAGGATGCAGCATGCGCTTCTCTTCTTCTTCAGGGGGAGGACAACCGGCCCCTCCGCCCACATCTGTAGCACCGCCCCGTGATCTGGTGACATCGGACATCACGGCTCGCAGTTTCCGGGTGACGTGGACCCATGCACCAGGCCAGGTGGAGAAGTACCGCGTGGTCTACTACCCAGCCAGCGGAGGACAGCCAGATGAAAAGGTACTTGGATTATTACTTTTAATCGTAAAATTTGTGTATGAAAGTGACTTTAATATCATCATATTTATTGCAGTCTGTTTAGTGGCACTGACCTCAGCTGTGATCCTCATACATCTTGCTCTTGGTCATGTATAGTACCGGTGAAACCTGTTTTATTGTTATTCTGCACAAGAAACAAAAATTCCATTACTACAGAAATTCAGGCTGTCATTTAAATTTAAATTAATCCAATCGACTGGTTATTAAGTGGTTCATCTGTTTCTCCTGCTCCTTATCAGTTACGAGAAGGGGTTTCCTTTTGTCACCTTAATTGGTGGGACTTTGCTCCTGATTTCCCTGCAGAGGGTAAACAAAATGCTGAGATACTGATGTAATGGCTGCATTTTAATTAAGGCTGCTCAGCCAAACCTTTTCGGGTCAATTCAGCGAGTTAAATTCATTTCTCAAAGTGATTTGCATCATTAATGGCAACGATTCTGCAGAATTTGCAATCAGGCGTTTATAAAACCAAGCACCACCTTATGCTGTGGTAAAATATGTTCTGCTTCCTTAATGATACAGCCATTAAGTCTGATAAATGGTGGGACTCTCCACACTTATTTTTGCTCAAGATCTTTTTTATTGGTAATTAAAGACCTACAAAATGCAATAAATCACAAATACAATTGGAAATATACAACTACTCCCTCTTTCAGAAAGCTGGGACACACAAAACTCCAGTAGAGGTGTCAGAGAGGTTCATGACTGCCCAAACACATGAAAAAATGCGACGGTGTCTGACTGTAATACGGGTGTACATCACCATTTTTATCACAATACTATATTATATTGATTCTTTGGTAAACCATACGATATTTGCCAATATTACAAAGTCTGCCATGATACAATTTTGATTCGATGTGATTTAGGGGCCTGTGATCGACCCATTCAACATCATCGGTTACAGAAGAAGCTGCCGTACCTTTCTTTTTACTTTTGGCCATAAAAAGATAAAAACAACACGTAAAGAAGTGCAGTGAAGTTTTCTTTAAACTGACTCCACTAACACATAAAACAGCACATGGGTTAAGTTAACCTTCAGGGCTTTCTGCCAGGAAGTCCTTTCTGAAAGAAATCTTTTCATTTTAACCAAAACCATCATTTTTTTTCCTAAAACTTCAGGAATATCTGCCTTAAAGCCCTGAAGAAAAACTTCTCCCAACAGCCATAAAACATGGATTAACAACATCATTGAACATAAGAGTCAAATTCAGCTCTGTCAAGGTTCATAGACAATCATAAATCAGACTTTAATTGTGGCAAAAACAGAAGAAACCATAAATTATTCTAAAATAATTATACAAATCCCTGATGCTTTACTACAGAATAAGAGAGAGAGAGAGAGTTAATATAAAACGTGATGCAGACAGGTGTTTCTATTATTTTTTCCGCCCCATTTCTTTTCAACCAAGAGCAGGCTAAATAATAGAAATGTGTCCCTGCGTGGTGCAATACAATTCAACAGCACCACAAACTTCATCCTCCCTAATAATCTCAAAGTTAAATCAACACCTTTAAAACATCTTGAACACAGTCTGACCATTATAACCTTAATAAAGGAGGATTGATTACAATCATGTTATGTTTGACTGCAGTAGTTGTATCCGAGTGTACTTAATAAACTGGCAGCTGATTGTATTCTGTAGGTATTTCCCCAGATGACATAACTGCAGCATCTTAAGCCATTTGTGGTTCTATGCAGTAGATTTTTAAAAGTTGTTGAAAGTCTCCCTACCTTTATAACTACTTATACATGCAGTGCTATAATTTCCAGAGTTGATATTTATGTTTATACAGTTCCCTCTTATTTTTATCCAGTTCCCTTTGATGTTTATTACAACTTGCAGCTGGAACGGCCCAGTTTCCCCACAAGGAAGACTGAGGTTTCATCAAAGCTAATCTGATCTAGTTACACTCAATTTAAATCTCTTTGGAGACGAGCTGAATGCCTACAGCAACATGTGGTGCATTTTCAACCGTGCAATATGAGCCTGCCTAATAAACAGAGGCCTTTTGGATATTTCAATTCTTTTTGACGTACAAAGTGCTGCTGTCTGTTTCAAAGTGACTAAGAGCACGAAATCAGAGCTTATTAAAGTATTTTTTAAATAATAATGCTATCAGAGATTTAGCTCCCTGAGCACACAGCTCAAATGACTTAAAGTAATGAACATTGCACATTCGGATGATACTGTTCAATGATTCAAAAAATTAAGACTGGAAGATGTTTTTTTTTTTTTTTAGTGTGAAGCAGTATTGTTGTGTCCAGGTGTAACTCCAGGTGTGATCTGTCCTTAAGGTGGTCCATGGGACAGAGAACAATGTGGAGCTGAGCTACCTGAACTCTCTGACCGAATACCAGGTGGCCGTTTTCGCCGTCTATCGCAGCTCTGCCAGCGAGGCTCTGAGAGGAAGTGCTACCACATGTAAGTTAATATGTCGCCAAGGATACAATGAAGGGCATGGAGGGACTGTTAGAGGGAATACGGGTGGGGTTAGCTATATGTGAGGTGTAGTTTTCCTGCAGTCTCTTATAGAGTGCTGCTGGAATGAGTCCTGTTACCCAGAAATGAGTAAGTATTTTTGCACTTCTGGTTCCCTCCTCTCCAAGTCAATGGGTTTACTGAATGGGTTTTTGGTTTGATGCCTGAAAAAAAGTCCCAAGTCCTAAACTTTGAACAAGTCACAATGTGCTCTTCACCAAATTTAAAATTTTAACAACAGAATAATATAAATTGAATTTATAAAAATTATTTATTATTTTTAATTTAATATATTTTTTGTTGACTGCCGCATAGTTTTTGTACGTGACTGAAATTATCTTTGGGATCATTTTTCCAGCTGGTGCTTGGTAACAGAAAATCATTTCTTCACGGTTCTCTCCTTTGACTTAGTTGGGTGCTGTCATATTGGTTAAAACAAAGTGGATCTGGAGAATCAGGTGCTGACTTGCTGGGAATAAATAGTGTTAATGTTAGTTTATTCAGGGAATGCTGGGCTCGGGTGACGGTAGACAGTTCAAGACATGTCACAAGTCATTGGTGTTAAAGTCAGAGTCGAGTTGCAAGTCTGCTTTTGTCAAATCAAGTCATTAAATTTGTGATACAAGTCTACACCTCTGGTAAAAACCCCACTCGATAATTTTGATGCTTTTATATGTCTTTAAAAAGATGGTTTCTAATAAGCGGCTGTATGAGACTGAAGACATGGTCAGAACATTGAACGTCATCAGGCCGAATACGAAAACTCATCTGCTCACTATTCTGCCTTTTCAGCCTCATTGTTTTTGTACTGGTGCGTTTACAAACTCCTCTTTCTCAAACTTGTAGATTTATCAATTTATGGTATTTTTCAATTGTTAAGTAAAAAGCTCAGTGTTGGTGATGTTGAAGAAACGGGTTCGTAGTGTAGTTTGTCTATAGCCTAACATTAGCTTTTTACACATGGGGATTTCACTTTTGCTTCAGAAATCATAAAATCAGTGTTCATTTGTGAAGATTATCTTGCTAAATGAAATGTTTACATATCTTAAACTTTTGTTGGCCACACAACTGATTTTCTGCAATAATATAAAATTTTATGTCTGAGTTGACATTGACTACAAAAAAATGTAAACCCTGCAGCGCTCTATGGATGACACACAAACTTTTCTTGAGCATGCTGGGAAATGTCATCCCTTATAATGTCTCATCCCTGTCAAATTTCACTCACAACCCTCCAAAAAGGTAAAAGCATCATCCTAATGAACTTTCACTGGGGAAGACCAGGTTTGACTTCCTCACTCTCATTAGCTTTTACCAAGACCTCATCCAGAACTACATTACTATTTAAATAGCCCACTTTCCCTCAACCATCTACTAACGTAATAATTTTCTACTTTTTTCATTTCTGGGACCTTTCAGAAATCCAAAGAGAACAGGATCTCCAGGAGTTTAGCTGTCTGCTAATTTCCTGCATTGCATTCTAGTCCTGTGTAAAATATGTTTGCTGTCAGTATGTTAGTTTGCTGAATGCACGAGGGGTGCACGATAATATGGGCACGTCATCGGTATCTGCAGATTTAGGCTTTAAAATGAACTATCACAATTGGCCAACATGCTTTTTTTATATAACCTACACTGAAATGTATTGTATTTCATGTCTCCGTCTGCTGGTGAGCCATCACGATAAGCATACATAATTTGATGTATATTCCACTACAGAAGAGACTTGATGATTACTAAAATTAGATGGGGAAAAAAGTGGATATATCATCATCTGTATCGGTTATCAGTTAAATGAGTTGTTATATATCGGCATATTGGATATCGGCCAAACATTCTAAATCATGCATCCCTATGGCTCAAACATTTCACTGTGTTGGAGCTGGAGTAAATATCTGAACATGACATCACACTGTGTATCTTTATGAGTATCCACAGAGGGATGATGACGGATGAAGCTTTCCTTTTTATTGCTTTAAATTAATTGAAAGAACTGCAAGGAACAGCACATAGTCTGGATGCTTACTTCAACAGAAGACACACATGGCCAGTTCATTAGAATTTTGATAGCAACACTTATCCACCAGCACATATGTGTCGTGCTACAATAGAAAACACTGAATTTGGGCCACAAAATCTGCACAGGTGTTCCATTATGCATTTGAGCCCTGATCCTCCACCTCTGACAGGACGCCTGTGGTGAGCTCTAATTCTGGTTGTGTAGCCCGAGGCCCCGTCATGAGGTCTGAAAGACTGAACCAGAGCCTGGCAGGATTCTCCAGCCTCTCTCAGCCTGGCGCTTGCTGATGAATGACGGGGAATTCCTCCCCGTCGGTAGAGGATGAATGCTAAGTTGCAAGTCGACCTTGTCCCAAAGTTAATGGGGTTTGGCTGCTTTCATTAGCTGCCACTGCTGGTTGAGCTGCACTGTCTTTCTCAGGCAACAAATGAGACGTGACACTAAGGACTGATAGATGTTGAGGTGTGGGGCTGCGTGTGCCTTACAAAAAACACAAGATGTAAAACGGGGGGAAAATATGTGAAAGTGAAAAGTGAGGAGCTGACCAGTTTTGTTTTTTGAGCATGATTTGGACCAATATCTAATATTTCTAATGACAAAATTAATAGCATCTTAAACCTACATGTTTAAAGTTTAGTGAATGTATTAAAAGCATACCTGAACAATTAAACTGGCAAGTAAAATGTACAAGAAAATAATATTAATTTCAGATTTTGCTGATTTTTTTCTCTTGCTGTGAGTAACCTGGTGACAGCGACTACCTGTAATATGCTAGATTTAATAAACCTTGAGCATTGACCACACTGTTCCTGACATTAAGATATTATTTGAACTAAACTGAAGATGGAAGTCAAATTCAAAACGCAACACAAAATTTACATTATTTTGGATGATTTGTTTAGTTGTATTTTAATATCAACATGTATTGTTTTACAACTGATGTGTTAAGGCTCCGACACGCCAAGCTGATGGTTGGTCGGTGGTCAGAGTTGGGCCTTCGGTGAGCATCTGCCACCCTGCTGCCAGTTCAGGATGTTGAATTGGTGTCAGCACAGCGGAGCTCGTCAGTGAATGAAATCACTCTAAAGACGAAAAATTCAAGTGAGGGAAGCAAACGAAGAGCTAAAGTTAAGAGTGAGTGAGGTCGAAACAAACTTGTTATAAGATTTTTTTTCTTTAGCCATTGAGGTCTTCAGCAGAAACGTTCTTTCAACACTGTTATCAACCTGCTCACTGGCTAAGTAGCGTTAAGACGGTCTTCCGGTTTCCCATTTCGAATAACAGTTACAGAAGACCGCCGTCTGCTGGTGTGTAGGGGTATGTCCTCGACATACAGGGGTACTCTTATTGCTGCGACTTCTCTGACATCAGCTTAGTGTGTCTGGGCCTTTATGTTTGAAAGAAGTCTCTTTGTGTTCTCTGTGTGTGTCCTGCAGTGGCCCTGCCCATGGTGAACGACCTGGAGCTGTTTGACATCACTCACAGCACCATGATGGTCCGCTGGAAGATCGCTGCTGGTGCCTCTGGGTACATGATCCTGTATGCCCCGCTGACCGAGGGAGATCCTGCAGATGAGAAGGAGGTGAGGATTGTGTGTGTGTTTCGGGGTGCGGGGTGGGGTTGGGGCAAGTTGGGGGTTTTGCCCCTTAATTAATCATAGGTGTGTAACATGAATCCAACCAATCAGAATGTCATATTACATTATGTATAAAAGCCAGAAGCACACTTCTTTTTACATGCTGGATTTGGCAAACTGGAGAAGAGACTGGTTTTAAAGCAGTAAGAGCAGTAATGTTATTGCAGCAAATACTGTGGGCCATTTAAGCAGCAAAATTAAAACTGTAGTTATGACAGAGGAACAAAACACACAAGTTCCGCTGCTCCACCTGTGAAAATAGGCACAGCGTCTTTCTTAATGGAGATTATGACAGCTGCTCTGCTCTCTGCTATGTTCATATTTTAATAATGTCATTGATATTTTCCTCAGTAATGATGTATTATTTTATCCCCCCACAACCAAGCTGTGCATCCCTCTGTGTTGTATGGGTGTTGTGAACCCACCTCCACAACTCATGTTAAAACTTACACACTCATGGGCTCAGAGATGGACGCAAGGTCATTTGCTATTTACACAGAATCGGCGCTGGTTGTGAAAATGACAACTGCGTCGGTCTGAAACTAGAAATGATATTTGCACTGTGCTGTGCACCACTTTGCGCCAGGTATAATATATGGCCCTTTATCTACTCTATGATTTGGAGCAGGGCGAATCTTTGCACACACTCACCACATTCTTTCAGTGTTATAATGTAATGTATAGAAAGAAAATGGTGGATTCTTCGAAACTGCCCGCACTGAGTTTATCAAATATCATAGACTGTAGAAAAGAAGTGGACGTAGCCTACAGGTCTGAAAAGTGAAGCCAATAGGGAAGTGTCTCAAAACTCCATTCTTTCTAACGTCCAGCAGGGGACCTCTCCACTGGTTGCGAAAAGAAGTCTGAAGTTAGACAGAAATCCCGGAGAGCATGATTTTTTTTCTCGCTTGATTTATTACCTCAGTAAATGTTTTCCCAGTAAGTTCTTGGGTGCAGTCACTAGTTAAAATTCTTCTTCAATACAACACAAGCATGTGCACTGACAGACCCCAGGTGGTGCTTGAGCACCTGCGCTTCTGCCCTCTGTCTAGAGAAGTGCCCTTTTTGCAAGACATTTTTTTCTATTTCTTTAAATATTTTTGGCCCCTGCCATCAATTCTCAATTAAAACTGTGTTGTTTGTTCAACAATTGCATCTGAGGTGAGCCCCTCCTTCTCCCTCTTCAACTTCCCGCATGGCAGCCACACGCAGATTGAGCACCCTGGAGCAGCGTCACGTCTCTCTGACCTGCCTTCATGCACAGCCAAGTAACAATAGTGTTTGCCTTGAGCTACAGCATTGGTTATCACTGTTGTGAAATTAAACCACTATTAAAATGTATCACAGCCAGCCTAACTCAGGCTATAACCCCACGATTAAGCGTAACAACAAGTAGGCTAGTCTGACATTAAACCACACCACCTGCCTCCAACTCTGCTCAGTGTGAGCGGAGACACATGCCAAACTGCTTTCCCATTTTCACGTCTTTTAAAATCATAACTCAATTTAAACTAATGTTGACATCTCCCAACTTGCATTTTTTAAAGTAACTTAAACAAAAATGACATGCAGTTTGGGACTGTGGTGCGTAAAGAGGAGGAGAGGAGGAGTACAGTGCTCCACATGTCTGTTCTCTGGGATTCTTTATGAATATTTAAAGCTTATTCAGGAGCTTATTTGTTTTCTTTTTTGTTGACTATTATGAATAAATAATAAATGTAGAAAGTGAATTTGTAGCAGCTCTTAGGTGTTTATAGTTTAGATATTCAGACACCTCACATGTAAGCTAGACAGACATTTTCCTGCTCAATATTGTGCACAAATGTACTCTGTGTACTTAGGCCTTAAGAAACCCTGTGGTGCCAGCAGATAAAAACCTCCCAGCAGAGTGCACTTTGCATTTTTTTTTTCTTTTGCGCATGCGTCATGTGCAAAAGAACAAAAAAATGCAAAATGTAAAATGCACGGCACTGATACAGCATGATGGTCATTTTGTAAATCATGGTCTTATTTAAAGTAAAACAGACATTAGGGCATGATGTCATATAGGGCATAGCTACCTTGTGACTGACAAGTGGCTACCATGGCAGTCCTCTTGGGTCAGATCCACCCCTGAATGGTTTACCAAGTCTGAATTAGGTACAGTAACACTTGCATTGTAAAGTGTTAGATAAATACATAATACATAGTAGAACATGTCATGGAGGCCCCCATGGTTTTACAATGTCCAGCTTCCTGTTTGATATGAAGGGGGCTAGTTTCCGGTTTGATAAATAGTTCTTCCTCAGAGTAAAAGAAGAAAAATTAACATTAGCGGAAACAAATATTGATGTTTTTGTACATTGTGCAAATAACTAGTAGAGTCAAAGAAAAGCTGACGAAACAGAGCTGGTGTGGACATTGGATCGGCAACACAAGAACATTGAGTTATGTCTCACAGCGTGACAATCACACAGGACAGAATTTTTTGAGACTTTTGCGTAACAGAAGCTTTGGTTAAATTATTTTGCCAGTTCAGACTCTTCCTGTAGTAATAACCATCTGAGTGTCTGTCTTTTGTAATTGTAGTGTTTGAATTTGTAAACTCCTGGCTCCACTCTTCTCCTTTTTTGTCTGCAATTAGTTTTTGGCTTCTTTCTGTCTTTGGCCTGATGGGTAAGCGTTATAGGAACTCTGTCTATCTCCTGAAGTTCCTTTGAAATTGTCTCTTTAAAGATGGTGACTGTTGGAGTCGACACAGACTTCAGCTTAATCAAACTGACCTGTGTAGATGCCTTTGTAATTGTAATTGAGTTACTTCAAAGTAAGAGTGTGCTTTGATGTGGAATGTCTGTTATTTTTCAATGCATTTTGTGTATCAAGCACATCAGCCTTTATACTCATTAAAATCCTCAGTGAAGAGATAAGATGGAGGTGAGAGGATGGGATGAAAGAGAGGGAAAAACACGAAAAAGGCAAAAATGCAGTTGGCAATCTGTGGATGTAAAAATTGTGAGTTAGCCAAAGAGAAAAATCTGGTGTTCCTGACCATTTTTTTTAAAAAGCTCCATGAAAATTAAATAATTAAAGAGGAATATTGCAAGTTGAGCCACAGCAACAGCTTCTTAAGGCAGCATAGTAAACAGAATGGCAAACCCTGAGCAGTCTCCCAGCTTCTCAGTGGCCCTTTTTTACAAAGAGATCATGCTATAGGGCCACCTCAAAGTCCCGTCTTTACACCTTCTTTGAATTTTTACAGAACCAAACAACCGTGGCATTAGGATGTCTCCGTTTGTGATTTTAGATCGCAGAGGCTAAAAAGGTGTGACGGGCGCAACCTGTAACACAACAGCGTTGGCCTCCAGTGTGACATATAACATATACATCGGCAGCACTTTCTCAACAAAAACAATGGCATAACATGGCGAGAACAATCATTTACCATCCCTGTTATATGGCGGCTGATCCCATCCTCCAAAACACAAGTCAGCAGTGGGGTTTCTGTGAAGTGCTGTAAAGTTTAGTTGATTCAAAACACACCTAAAACACACATTAAACATGGCTTAATAGAGACAATCTAAAATTCAACTACACAAATCAGCTTCACTGTAACTCGCAGCATTCACAGACAAAGCATTTGACTTTTGTTTGACACATTGTCCCCACAAATACAACATGCTAATGTTTTTAGCACAAGCCTATGGCATTTTACATTGTATGAATCAGCCTAGCAGCTAGTGGACTTTTCCTCCACTCATATGAAGCCAGGGACAATGGCAATACTTAACGAAGGAATTGTTACAAACTCACAAGGTTCATTGACAAAACAACTGTCTTATACTGAACACATTTTCCAAACAAATATAGCATGCTAACGTTTTTAGCACAAGCCTGTGGGATTTTACATTGTATAAATTAGCCTAGCAACAAGTGGAGATTCCGTCTACTCATATGAAGCCAGGATAAGTCACACACACTGTGGGGTTGCACACATAGCATGTAGTCAGTGCGTCATACCAGTCCCATTGATTTAGTGTTGTTACCACCTTCTCTGCTGCCTTAATGGCAAAGTAACTGTATCTTTCATAAAGAATGCAGAATAATGACGTGGAGTCCCTCCTTGAACAGGCAGTGTAAAAGGGGCTAATGGTGCACAACCCTCTGTAACTGGGGGAAAACAAATCTGCTGCCCTCAGAATTACATTGCTTTAATCTAAAAAAATGGTTTAAGAACCAGTCAGAGTTTAAAACCTAATGAAAAGCTTTCAGCTGGTGTTAGAGATCAAAGGGAAGAAAACTGAATATTGATAGAAAAGAGAAACACATTTCTGGACAGCCACATACTGAGACAAGACAACAGGTAAGAAAACACCAAAACCAACCAAAAAAAGATTTAAACATGCAGGTCACTGACAGGTAAATTCAGCAGTGAAGCAAGATGAGACAGACGAGGAAGTGGAGGAGAGGTGTGAAGGGCACAGCCAGTCATCTATATCCCTTTCCCATCAGACCTCATTACGCCTGCCGTCACATTCCCCTGCAGGCAGAGCGCAATAAAAACAATCTAGGAAGAAATTCAGAATCAGGATGGATGCTTTCCAGTGGCAAGGATGAGCCAGGTTCTGAGGCTTTGCGGTTGGAGCCTGGGCTTGGCCGGCTCGTGCTCGTGTGGCTTCCACTCGTGGGACATGTGGGGACTCGTAGGGCCAAAGCCAGAGTCAAAGCCCATCCAGTTTGACTTAGACAAGTGCTTTCATCCACCAGAGCTCCAGGGGAGCAACAGTGGACTTCAATACAGTCTGTACCCAAGAGAGAGACACACAGCAAAAGATGCGAACAGCAACAGGGAGATTTGGTTTAAATGGGCTCCGAAGACCCGTGTCCCTCAAACTGTTTTCCTGCCAACAAAAAACAAAAGTGAGAAGGACTCAGTTTGTGTGAGGGAGTGACTTTCTGTCAGAGAAGGAAATGCTTTTCCTCAAGCTAACACTTGATTTCAGAAAGAACAATTGTATTGAACTCAGCTCAGAAAGTTTTGACTTTTCTCTTAGGATTATCATCAATAAAGATCTAATTAGCTAATTTAACTTCTGATGTTTTTCTCAGTGGATATATTGATAGTGATTTTGAATAAGGCCCTGATCACACTGAAACATGTTGCTAGAAATGCAAGTAGAAAAGCAAGCAAGTCTCAGTTGCACATTCAGCCCGCTCTGGGCCCACCAGGCTGATTTGCTTGACATGAAGGGGCTGCACCTGGACTTTAAGCTCTCCACTGAGACCCAGACTAATGAAAACCTTTTAGGTCAGTTTAGCAGGTTTTCACACCAATACAGGGATCTAACTTTTGTTGTGTGTTTCTTATGGATACACCAATTATCAGCAGATCCGCAGGGGCAGATATTAGCCTCGTTGCCTGCTGTTGGCCCTTCTGCAAATAAGATAGTCACCAATGACAGTGACCAATGCTTTCCTGTTGTGTCACATCTAATTTGTGCAGGCTAAAAAGCAGGGTTTGAGACTCATGTTTAGTGCTGTCAAGAGATTAAAAAAATGGAGAGATTAATTAATTATGATCTGTAATTACTTGATCTAGTTAATCTCTTTTTTAATCTCATCTCAAAATTGCAGAGAAAAACCCTCAACTTGAGGTATTTTCATTTAAATTCATTGCATTATTGTGGCAGATGATCAATCAATAAATAGTGCTGCAACCTTCAGTCTCGACCACCAGCGGGGTGCTTGACTGTCATGACATGTCAGCTTCATTAAAAGCATAGCTACAGATTAACGCAACAATACATGTAAAAACACACAGAAACAATACATCTGTGAAATCACTCCTTCTCGTGGCTGCCTGCGCTTCCCTGTCCTTGTGGCTGCAATTTGCACGTCTTCTCTTCTTCAAACTACAACACCCATAATTCATGTAGGAACTGCTGCAGCCAATGTGCAGCCGGTGGGAGCTACATGACAACTCAACCACCATGATCAATTTTTAATGTTTTATCGGACAATAACTACTCCAGACTCTGCTCTAGTGTAATTTTCAAGACAATCAGGGCAGGATTCAGGATTCAGGACAACTGCTTGGCACAGTCCCGAAATCCAAGCAGTTGTCCTGAATCCTGAATCCTGCCCTGATTGTCCCAAACATTTCACGGAGGTTGCCGGGGAGGTCAGATACTTGCGAGCTAGGGCAGACAGCTTTTCATAGGCTCCTGAGTGAGCAGACCACCACTGCAGGGGACAGTTAATGCTGATGCTGGGCTCTGCTCTGTAGCGCTGCAGCTCTCCCACAATTCAAGCACAAAGAAGCCCAATCGTACGCCTACAGACAGATTTTATAAAAGGCAACTCTGTGGCATACAGAAACAGTAAAGTTAGAGATTAAAAATGAGATTAACGCGATCAAAAAACGTAGCGCGTTAAATATGGCTGTAATTAATTATTCGCAATTAACGCGATAATTTGACACCCATGTTGACACTAACAGGAGGAGAGCTAGTTAGCTGTTAGCAGCCAGTGGCAGGAACCAGGCCCCCAGGAAGTGCGCCGGGCTTTGAAGCCAATTTTTGTAGTGGTCAAACAGTGGTACTGCAACTTCTGGGGTCTGTCTCGTGATGCCAGACTTTTTCCCATACACTTACATTGGAAAAAGAGACATCTATAAATCATACATACACTTTTTTGAGTGTCACTACCCCCACGAAATGACTGGTTTCACTATCAGGATTTAATCCATTCAGTCCGATAACATTTCAAAAGTGTAAAAGAGCAAATGATTAAATTATTTTTTTCTCCATTCAGGTTAGGAGAGCGCTAAACGCCACTTGGTTGGCCAAAGTTGACTGTCCTCAGGCTGTGCTCGGCAGCCGTAAGTTTCTAGTGTGCCTGCTTTATAGCAGCGCTGATCAGACAGAAAATTTCATATTGTGGAAAAAAAAGCAATTTTGGCCTCATGCGCCATTAAGCAACTTTCATAGGAATGAACACAGGTAGTGTAATGAAAGACTGAACAACTTACACACAGTTCAGTTATTTTATTTCACTAAAGATTTCTTTGTGTCCCTGGCACACAAGGGGGAAAAACAACAACAAAATAACATTGGTGTCGGTACCAGGTCTTGGTCAAATTGTTATCTTTAACACTGGTATCGGTATGGGACCAGAATTTCAAAATCAGTGCAGTCCTAGTATTTGGTTATGTATATGATAGAGGACATGACAGCAACAGGGCCAAGCCAACGTGCCTCCTAATGCTTATACTACCTCGTATGTGTTAACATCAATAGTACAAATAAAATGAAACTAGGCCAAAATTAAATGTAAATATACTCCACAGGAATGGGAACCTGCTGATGTATGTAGCAACCATTTAATTTAGGCTCAAACAGCAATGGAGTATCTCTGAAACATGAACATCTTCATGCCGGCAGCATGTTTTGAGTCAGTACCCAGATCCCTGTCTAAAATTCTGCATCAGTTATGAAGTATGACTCCTAAAATTTGGCAGTACATCTTATTTCTCTCCGGCTCCAAAAGGAAACCAATTTATTCATGGAATGATCAGAGAAGAAGAGCAGATGGACAAACATTTGTCAGGGCCTCCATTCTGCCAGATTTTTTTTAAACATCCGTTTTGTGTTTGGCAGAAGGTGAACGCTGGTAAAGTTCTGGGTTTGTGGCCATCGTGTGTTAGCAGCTGTATTAGAGTGGAGTTAATCATCCGGCTGGAAACTGAACCAACCTCTGATCTGGCATCAGACTGTGATCAGTTTGTTAGAAATCATTTCACCTCTGTACGACAAATATCAGCTTACAGATAGAGAGAAAGACATATACAATTAAAATACCGTAAGCTGTGTAATAAGGCTGAATATGATAATGGGAATAAATGTAACTGATTTATAAAGCATCGTTCAAAATGACAACTTGTTTTACAGTAAATAAATGAAGACAATTGAAAAGAAACAAGAAAAGTTCTACAGTTTTGAAATGGTGCATTGAGGTTCTTCCGACACCTGGAGTTTGATCATATATGTCACAGCTTAGATCACGAGGCACATGGAGCCTGCATGGTCCCACCTGCTGACAGTAGGAGAATAAAAAAGGGCACAGCTCCATTCAGAGCTCATCTTATGTAATCACAGTTTGATTCTCTGCTTGTCTGGACAGGACTGTGCTTTGATGGAGGGATGATGGAAGTGTAGATGTGCTGAGCGGTAGATGATACGATAGATAAAGGGACAGATGGGTGAGAGACAAGATAAGATGGTGAAAAGAGAGATAAGGAAACACTGCATCCTCTCTCTGCTAAAGGCACATACCTTCATGCTGTGTGCGCGTGTCTGCAGGTGAAGGTGGAGGGCTCGGTGAACGAGGTGGAGCTGGAGGGGTTGACTCCTGACACGGAGTACACGGTGACGGTTTACGCCATGTATGGAGAAGAGGCCAGCGACCCTATGACCAGCCAGCAGACCACATGTGAGTCACACACACACACACACAGCACTAAGCTGATCAATCAATTAACTGATAAAACCATGGACAGAAAATAATAGACTGGTCCCCTGAGATTAATAAATCCACATTCAAATGTTCCCTTTAATTAATTGCCTCAATTTAGCAATGTGTGACAGTTTGTACTACATTGTAATAAAATAAGCTCCGAACAGAGATCTGTCCTCGTCTCTGCTTTTACTCCACGCATTGGAGATGTCTGTCCATTTGTCTTTGTCCTGTCGACTCCTATCTTAGATCTACAGTAAATACGTTGATGTACATCGGTTAAACACAATCTTGTCTTATCTCATTATCCCATAAATTTTGTTCAAGACATAACAGATCATGTCACCATAAAGACCACCAGTGATCAATATTGTGATTTTTATCTATTTTTTCAACACTATACTATGGGAAACAAGCAAGCAACAATCTCTGGGGCTGAGAAATGAAGCCAACATGGAAGGGACAAAAACTGCACTGTCTTTAATGGCCACTTGAGGCTGGCGCCGATTGCAAGTCATTCTCTAGGCCCCCAGTTTAAAATGCTCAATTTTACAGGAGAAATAAACATGTTAACACTCTGGTACAAAAACAGTTTTGGTCTCCATAGCTTTTTTCCCCATTCAAGAACATTCTATATAACTTATGATATCAAAGCATAAAGTTGCACTGAGTGACAGGCCCTATGTGTTACGGGGTGGCAGCAAGGACCCAAGTGCGGGCAGACAGTGAAGCAGCAGTTTGAGTCCAAAAGGTTTATTTTTGCGTGAGGGGCTGAGTCCGGAGGGGAGGTCGGGAAGGGTGAAGGGGTATGGGCCCAGAGCGTCCGAGGAGGGGGCAGGTTGAGTGGGGAGTAGGCTGGAGCGTCCGAGGTAAGGGCAGGTGGAGCAGAGCAGGCAGGTTGGATACTGGAAACACAGGAAAACAGGATTACTGACAAAGTTTAACTCAGGGATTCAACTAGAGGCTAGAGTCGAGCTGTATACTGACTGAACAGTGGCTACGATCTGGCAGTGCGTGGATGTGGCAGGGCTGAGTACAAGTAGGCAGAGTTGATTGCAGGATGGGGATGCTCTGCTCTGTCTCCAGCACACCTGTAACCACTCTGCTCACCACACACACACACACACACTCAAGCAGCAGATGTAACACTATGAAAGGGTCACTACCATCTACGTCAGATGCACCACTTGCTCCACAGCTCCACACTCTTGTCCAAATATGGTCACTTCTGGTTTCAAAAAACCAAGATGATGGCTAGGTCCATTATTTTTATACAGTCCATGGAGATAAGTTGAATCATAAACTTCTAGAGACTGTATATAATGAGGTATATTTCCAAAACAGTGCACATCATTTGTCAGTCGGTGTGACTTTTATATCAGCAGCATCATATGCTGTATGCAGAAATGGTAAATAATGGTGCTTTCAGACCCGAGTCCACTTGCTTTGGTCTGAATCGGGGACTGAGTTTGTCACAAAGTTACATAAATGCCTAGAGTTGGTTCATGTTCTCATGGAAGCATTTGCATGCGGACCAGATCAAATGCCTTGTGCAAGAAAAGCTGCTCTTGATTGGTCAAAATTTCCATGTGGAAAAAATCCAGGAAGTAAACATGCATTGGATGTGCTGAATGTGCATATTAAAGCAGTACAGGAGGAGGTGCACATTAATAATCCTCCAGGTCTGTAACATGCAGAGAGTCAGGGTGGTAGAGGATCAGACCCCGGTGCTGGGGTTTGTGCTGGCTGAATTCAAGTTGCTAAAGCCGCTCACTGAAGGCCAGTGTCACCTCTACATGGACCAAAATTAAGCAGTTGAATTGTTTAAAAAAAAAAATTGCAATAAGTGAATGATTAAGTGAATCATGTTTTTGCTTAGTGAAGAACCTGGGCTTTAAATGTGAAAGTCATTTTAGCGAACAATTTCAATAAGTTGAGGCACAAATATTTCTTAATGAGCTCTGTAATGTGCTTCCATATAAATTATGTGTTTCTTGTAAGAAACACTAAGACTCCCCTCAAGTTAAATTGAAACTGGGTGATGCATACTGGTCTTTCCCTGTGACACAGAAAGAAGAGAGAGCCAGATTAGGAGAATCAGTTCTCATTGAGAAAGACCTACACATACACATGTGCACCTGTACTTCTATGCTTGTAAGGACACTCACCGGTACAGCACAATACATTCCCTAGCCTCTAAACCTTAATCAGTATAACTGCAAGTCTCACACCGACCTTTACCTAAACCTAACTCTGCTCTGAAACTAAGTTTTACCCCTCAAACAGTCTGAACTGTACACAATGTACTCATTTTACAAAACATGTCCTCAAGTCAAATTGGCCCTCACAAAGATAGAAATCCAAGGTCACACTCATTCTCACTCACACAGTAAATATGAATATCACTGAGAAACTGTGAATGAGCTTTGCTAACTGTTGATGAAATTCCATTTCATTAAATCCCTGACAGATATTATGACCCTCTGAAGTCTCATCTCTAGATGCACTCACATTTCATTTACCACCACAGGACACTGAGATTTACTCACAGCTGTCTGATGCTGACACATCTCCTGAAAATGTATGTGGAGAGCACTTGCTTTTAGAAACCTTACAGTGAAGTGTAGGCGGTTTCTAAAGATCTGGAGTGCCACTGAACTTAGTGATCAAGAGGAGGCAGCTTTGTACTCCAAACGCTACAGCAGCTAATTTCTCTGATCAGCGCTCTCTTTGCTTCTAATCACTCAAATCAGCTGCTGCAGATACGTTTCATTTGCAAAGTATTTGCATGCAGTTACGTGGCTTTTCCAGGATGACTGCAGCATGTTGGAGTCGCGTCTCGTCACGTTTTCTGCCCCGACAAAACTGGCAACCACCGTTGCCAAAATCACTGCATGGCTTCTTCTTGCCGTGCTATTTTTTGCACCTCACTTTCATTTTTAAGAGTTTTGAAGCCTTGGCGAGCGTGTCTCCCCCCTCTGCTTCCTCCATATCCCCAGCATGCCCACTAATTAACGTTTTATGAAGCCTCCTTTAAGGTCTGTGGCCTGTGGCTTAAAGTCAGGGCATGTTTTTGTCTTTATGATGCGTGTAAGGGTTTGAATCCAGGTCAGATAAGGACGCCGGCAGCTGTTAGAGGGAGGTGCTGGTTGGGGTTTTTTTTTTTGGGGGGGGGGGGGGGGGGGGGGGGGGGGGGGGGGGGGGATTGAGGTCTCTTTCAAATTACTTTTCATTTTCTTCATCCATGCAAGTAGGGCAAGCACGCCTCCATTCACCCATCCAGACATCATTTGTGCATACATTCAGTCATCCATTATGTTGTAAGTTCATTTCTCTTTATGTATATTTAATCATTCATTCATTACGTGCAAGAAGATATCACATGAATCTCCTCTGACAGTCAGATGTGTTTTTGCTAGTGATTATGCCTAGAGGGAAGATGTGGTTCATGATTATATTTTATCAGCATGGGACATTTATCGAAAACAAAATAGATTTTAGTCCACATTTGTGGTTTTCTGCACTGCTCTGATCACCAGCCAGTGGTCACAATTTTCCCCTGTTTCTTGTTTCCTGATGCATCTGGACTTGCGGGAGATGAGTTTAATGTGCTTTTCACTCAGCATGTTTATTCATAATCACTCAGACCCCATCTTTCTGCCTTCAGTCGCCCCTTGTCCCTCATTTCATCCAGTTATTTAACTGTTGTTTCTGTCTTTGTTAAGACAAAATGAGCTTTGATGATGGCGGCAGTGAAAAGAGGCCACCACTGCTGCAAAGAAAAGGACCTTGATAAGAAGAGAAGCAGCATGATGGAGATAAAAGCTCTTTCTGCAAAATCAGACTTCATATTGGCTGTGATCATGACACGCAGTTTTTACACTGTGTTGTTCACTCTTAAGAGATCATACAAGTATACCATATGCCAATGATGTTGCGAGGCAGGGGTCCTGCTTCTCTGATGGATTTAAATCTGAAAAGATACAGTAAAGTCACCGTCCATGCATGGGTCACACATGAGTGAATGCAGGGAGAGTATCATGTGCCGAGGGGATAGTTGCACTTAATGTGGACAGAGCTGTGATGGACAGGAAAAGGTAGCTATCGGCTGGTTAAACATGGCAGCAATCAATGCACCCCCACACAGACACCTCCATTGCTATTGGCTGAGGCTGCAACTGTGCTGGTCAAAGTTCACCAAAGTTAAACAGGAGGCCAGTATTTGCAACAGTATTAGGCAGCTGTTCAGAGGAGCCCATGGCTGCTTATTGTTAGGCCAAGGTTTATTTATAAAGCTTTTAATTTTGCATCACCTGGCCTTTCCTACCAATGATTGTGAACAAGCCAGAGCCCTGACAGGCTAATTAAGGTCTGAGACCCTGGTAAAAGTTGTCCGAGGGTTGAAGTGTCCTGGGGTGCTCAAACTTTGCATGGTGCTCCTTTCCTTTTTTCATTCTAAAATTGTATTTAACAGAAATAATACTTTAATCTTGCTTAAAATGCTGATAAGCATGTTTCAACTTTGCATGCCACTGTAATCGTGCTTCTGGTCGATACTCTATTGTGTCATGTTGATGAAGACCTTATGATGATTTAGTGTCCAGGTGACACACTGTGTTGAAAAGATATTTTAACAGGCGGCTCCCATTTTCAGTATGTCCACAGTTTGTCTCACACACAAGAGGCTGTTTTGTTTTTAGTCTCAATGAGTGAAAGGAAAACAGGAAAACTCTTGAGAGCTTATTATACTCAGCTCTCAAGATGTGATATAAAGATATATATACTGTCTATGGTTTTGTCATAAAGTTGTCAGATTTGCAATTTTATTTGTTTAATATTCAGATACATGAATATAACTATATCTATAACACCAAACACCGCAATTAAAAAAATACATATGTCATTGGGGACCCACTCAAATGGCCACCTGTGGGTCCCAGAGACTCACTACATTAAAAAAACCTGTCAACATCACTGCATGTGCAGTAGAAATATCAACTGTCAGAACTACATGAATAAATGAGAAGTGGTCTGTAATGCTGCATTCATCAACACCTTAATTAAAGAATGAAACATGGTAACAAACAAATATTATCTTTCATTTTGGGTAATTCTGATAGAATAGCCACTCATCTTCTGATCGAATGGGTCTTTTAATGTAGTGGGTGCTTTTACATACTTTTGGAAACTTTGGAGACTTACCCATGTCTAAACTTTTTAATTTCCCATCCTCCTCATTCCTGTGCTGACCTCGGCTTGACCTACAGTAAAAGCAGAGGCAATCTCTGCCTTCCTCCCTACTTCTCTGCTGCTTTGTCTTTATCCTGACCTTCCGTATAATTGAGGTGAAGCAATGGTGGGCACAATCAGGATTTTAAGAAAACAGATCAGTAATTTTGAAGTTTCCGAGAGTAAATCAGATTCCCTGGCTGAATCAAGAAAAGCACTTCCTCCAGGGGAGAGAGAGGGAGTAGGAGGGTGAGTGATGGAGTGAGGGTCTGTCCACTTTATAATTAAAATAGTGGAATTCAATAACCCTGGTTCAAACACGCAGTCTGTGCGTGCGTGCGAGCGAGCATGCGAGTCCAAAATGTCTTACATACTCCAAACTCAACTAACCTTTGACCCCTTTATAACAGCAGCTCTGTGGCAGTCGGAGTTTCTCTTATATTCTCTTATATTTAGTAATTAAAATGATATGTGAGGCCATGGAGTTTTTTTGGGAATCAAAACGAGGTTGTTTGGGTTTAGTCGCACCGTCAGCCATTGAAGCTCAGTCGTAACTGTAACTGATGCTGAGACTCTACTGACTGCGTGACTGGTAGACGGCGGTGGGTGGCACAACAGGCCAAAACACAAATTCAAAACATAAACATGATTTGCAGATCTTAATTTATTTTTTAAATGCGAATATTCTGGCTGTACTATTGTTGTTGGTGAGATCAGTATGTTGTATGAACATTATTCCTTAGTCTCTGTGACATATTAGGATGATTTTCTGACTATTTGCTTTAGATTTATTACATATAGCTCTAATTAAAATAGAGATTAAATTAAAAAACATAAAACAAAAATAAATAAATCAAGACTAAATCTAAAAATTATTCAAATGAAAAAATACTAAAAAAAAATCAATAAATGTAGGTATAAATGAATTAACACCAGTGTTAAAAATAATGTAAAAATCTATGATTAAAACTTAAAAACTAATGCTACAACATTATTTTAAATAAAATCAGACCTAATGTTTTTTTTCTGCTGCTTTGCTTTTATACAGGAGAGTTGCAGTGAAGAAGTTAATGTTCTCATATTTTATTTTCAGTTATTTGCGAAAAAGCTTTGTCTCTGTCGTTCCTGTGGTTGTAGAGGTTAGGCAAGGTTACTGAGCACATTTCTGCAACAAGGCAATTCAAAGTTCTTTACATAAAACATTGAAAGCATCGAGACCAAATAGAAAAGAACTTTTAAATACAATTAAAATGCCATTAAAGAGCCAAGAAAATCGAAAATGAAATTAAAAACACAACTCAGACAGGTTTAAAATACAAGAACACAGTTACAGTACAGTGTAAGAAGTGAACCTTAAGAGTTGCAGCAGACCTGCAATTTTCTGGGAGTTTGTTCCAAATAGGTGGTGTATAAAAACTAAACACTGCTTCTTCGTATTTAGTTTTGACTCTGGGGACGCAAAGCAGACCTGCCCCAGATGACCTGAATGGTCTGGATGGTTCACATTGTAGCAGAAGGGCAGAAATGTATTCAGGCCCAGTGATTTAAAAATGAATAGTGTTTTGAAATAAATTGTCTGGCATCCAGGAAGCCAGTGTAAAGACCTCAGAACTGGAGTGATGTGATCCACTTTCTTGGTGTTAATGAGGACTGGAGCAGAAGCGTTCTGAATCAGCTGCAGCTGTGTGGTCGATGTTTTAGGGAGACCTGTAAAGACACCATCACAGTAGTCAAGACTACTGAAGATAAATGCATAAATGCGTTTTTCCGACTCCTGCTGAGATACAGGTCCTTGATATGTTCCCAAGGTGATGGCAAGCTGACTTTGTAATTGTCTTAATGTGGCTGTTAAAATTCAACTCTGATCCATGACTACACCAAGATTTGTGGCTTGGTCTGTGGTTTTTAACATTGCCAATTGAAGGTGAGCGCTGACTTTTGATTGATCCTCTTTGGCTCCTTGGTATAAACCAAACACAGATCAGCTGGTAAACAAGCATCCGGTGTTCAGTTTACCATCATCCCCTTGCAGGATTTGCAACAAAACTGAAGTTCAGATACAACAATTCAGCAGAGATTCAATATGGAAGTTTACAATGTCCTCTAATGTTAGCTTTCTGTCCTTCATCTCCTCACAACTCAGTACCGCTGACGCCGGCAAGGAACCTGCGTTTCTCAGATGTGGACCACAGCTCCGCCCGGCTAACATGGGACTCTGCTTCCAGGAAGGTCAAAGGCTACCGCATCATGTACGTCAAGACCAACGGAGTCCAGACCAATGAGGTGAGGGGATCCTGCAGGCCTCAGCCACTGAGAGCAGTTACAAACCTCATCTCAGAATGCCAACTGAGCCAACAGCAATCACAGGGCTGCAGCTCCGGAGATTCTGAATCATTGCATGTCTGTAAAAATCCACATGGCTTGGTGGAGTTTTTGTGCACTGTGATGTGCCTGGACAGCATCAGGCTGCACATGTTGACTTTAAATATAACCCACTCCACTGAGGAAAAATCTAAAATATATGTCACATGTTTGGTCGTGTTTCTTCAGGTGGATGTTGGCCGTGTGACATCCTGGTTGCTAAGAAACCTGACCTCCCTGACAGAGTACACAGTTGGTGTGTTTGCCGTTTACGATGAGGGACAAGCTGAGGCCGTGACTGACAGCTTCACCACGAGTAAGAACAAATATCAGTATTATTACGACACAGGCATTCTAATAATATACAAATTTACACCCCAGAAATATCGGAATATACATAGAATTTTTTTAAATGGCAACATAAGCAGTCCAGTCTATGTTACGTTGTTACTTTAAGTGTTTATTTGTGTGTAGAGACCGTCCCTGACCCGCCAGACCTGAAGAGCAGTGACATCTCCACTGACAGCTTCAGGGTGTCATGGCAACACCCAGCCTCTGATGTGGTGCTGTACCGCCTCATCTGGACGCCCACAGACGGAGGAGACAGCGAAGAGGTGTGTGTGTGTTCATGTTTTTCATACTTCAAAGTAAGAGGAAGTTCAGGAAAGTCTCTCGGAAGGTTTCCCTGCAAGAATCTTAGGTGAGAATATCAGAATTTTAATGTGGGAGATTCTGTTTGCACCCAGGAGTTCGTAGCTAACAATACTCCTTGTCTGTTGACACACCAGAGTGTACATTACCGGAGTCCTAGCAACGTTGAAGTATAACATTAACACGAACGAATCTATTCAGCTATTCAACAAAAGTTTATGTACACAATGTGCCTTCAGCAGCTTTACACACGCTAAAAACTGAATATGAGTCAACTAAGTCTAAAAAGAATAAGCCCATCTTGAAAGTGTGTGTGAAAGTCTGTGCTTAATCTACTCATTCACCACATCTTTCTCCGTCTGTGGACCGTGTCACTCATCGTACTACGTCACCTGACTGTCTGGCAGCAAGATAGCAATGCTTTTCTAATAAATTGTACCCAAAATTTGCAAGTACTACGCGTAACCATGACCTCATAGCCCTGTTTCTAACTGCTTCTGACCCTGACATGTCAACGTGACGAATACTAATCAATCACAGCACGCAGTGAGAGCCATAATAACGCCTCAGAGGGATGGGCATAAATAGCCAAATAGCTGCAATTTGATTGTTCTCACATGGGTGCAAGTAGACTAGGGCAACACATTCTCACTCCGACCTCGTCACATACCGACGTTTGGTCATGGACTTTCCACGTCCACGACATGCAAGGTATCCGGAGTGCGTTAGTTGTTGAGGTTTTAGGATGCCGTGATGCATTGTATTCTTTCAAAATACATTTCTGGTTTCACAGGAATTTCACTGTTTACATACAGTCTCCTTCAAAATAAATGTACATGGTATGATAACTGTCAACTTTTACATCACCCTAAAATAGTTTTTATATAAATTCTTTAAAAATGTTCTTTAAAAAATGTGTTTTTTTTAGTAGATCTCATTCGAATTTCATTGAACCAGGCTATTCCCTTACTTTTAACAACATTAAATAATATTAAAAACTCCTAAGAATAATATTGTCAGGACATTTAAGTGTCCTCTGCTCATTTTTCTGTTCCTTTCTTTACTTCTCCCTTTTGAGGTTACAGTGGCACAAGGCCTCTCTCGGCTAAATAAACTCCTTTTGGCTGCTTGTATCAGCTCTCTCTTTCTTAAGCTCACTACCGAACAGTTTTTGACCTAAAAAGAGGTTTCAAGTGCAGATGGTAAATTGAGAGCTTCTCCTTCAGCATCAGCTTTCTTTACAGCCTCTGCCTTGTCTCATTCACATCTGTACACACTTGGACGCCTTTATTGTGGGTAATAACTTCAAGAGAGCAATCCACTGTTGTCCAGTAGAGCACCATCGCCTTTGATGAATATATGATTTAATTTAGTCACTGATGATTTGCAAACATTTCTGCTTTGTTGTGCTTATCATTGTTGCTTCCTCTATTTCTTACGTGGATGCCAAACATTAACACGAACCAGTCAAGGTCCGCACTGCTTTAGCAATACAGACACCTATTTTTGAGTGCTACTGTCTCTGTTGTTTTTCCTTTTTATTTATTGTTGATTAAAACGAAGCCACATTTTATCTCAAATCTGATAAACTTGAATCAGATGATTCAATTAAGATACGCAATAAGCAGAGAGGTGAACACAATAAGATTTCTCACTCGTCTCACTCTGTCTGTCGCACTAATGAGGATTATCTCAGAGATGATATTCCCAAAAACAAGCTGTGTTATCAGTCTCTTCACCTGTTGTCTTGTCACTTATCTGCTGGTTTCTGTTGTTATTTTCATGTCTCCACCTGTCTGTGCCTTCAAGCAGTGATGTAACATTCAGGTTTGTTTTGCTGCAAATATATTACAAAAGAGGAGAGACACTGTAGGTGAATTAAGTGATATCACCAGGAAACTTCCTGAGTTGATACATTAACTTACATTAACAGAGTTTTTGTATTACAACTTTTCTGAAGTGTTTTATATGCAAATTAGGCATGACCAAATACATTTAATTATCAAATGAAATATGTGCTGAATTGCATAAATGTCCAAAGCTGAAATCTGAACTTTGGGTAAAGCCAGATTCAAAAGTTTTGTTTCATTTCGTTGACAATCAACAGTCAGAGGTTTTTACAGAGGGGATTTTGGATATCTTGCAAAGTACTGTGCTTTGAGAAGCAGGATCTCACCTTGGTTCTTGGTGCAACAATAAACATATTAAAAGGAAGAAAATAAGGCAAAGTACTGCAATACTCCATTACATAAATATAGAATAGAAAACTTACAATGAAAACTTATGTAGAACATGACGTCTCAAGGTGACTGGAGAAATTTAACTCTAATTGGCAACTGGGTGGCGCTATAACTATAGAAAAATGTTTAAAAGTGGCGGTGAGTGAAAGTTGGAGGCATGCTGGGAGGGTAAATGTTTCACTGGGGTCATCAGGTGGATACCCTCCTTCACTAATGTTTCAAGGGCTCATCGCCAACCCCTGGCGTGCAAAAGTCAACATCTCACAAACAGAAACAAGGAAGTGAATGTGGCAGACTGCTATGATTGGTGAAACTCATGGAAAGCTACGATAATTGGTCAAATTTGTGGAAAAGTAGTGGGGATCGAATGGAATTGCACAGTATTCACTGGAATTGGATAATTTGTTAATTGTTGCAATCACAACAGCCTTGAGGGTTAAATAGGTGAAATAATTCATCTAATAGATATCCCAATGAAACTTCCCCGGTTGATTACTTACATTGAGACAAATATTTTTCTATTTCAAGTTTTCAGAAATGTTTGATTTGAAAAGTCGGATGTTTGTTAAGTGTGTTAACTGCAAACATAACCTGATTTAGTGTGGTTTACCACCCCTGTCTGATTTTCTGTGTCACCGACTTTTTATTCATCTGTATCAGCTGTTCATCTGCTCGTCTGACAGAGAATATCCATCCCTGTGTTTCTGTTTCAGGTTCTGGTGAACGGAAACATCAACACCTACCTGATAAAAGGACTCAGCCCCCTCACCGAGTATGAAATCCTCCTCGCTGCCATCTACGGCAACGAGGTTGAGAGTGACGAGGTGATCCTTGTAGAGTCCACGGGTAAATTAAACATTAGTACTGCAGGTCTTCCAACTCTACTCATGCTTCCAAAAAGTTCTTCACAGCAATTAGTGAAGTTACAAGTTTGGTGCTTTTGCCGTTTAGCCAACTGTTGTGTTTATCACTAAGCCAATGTGTAATCCTTTTTTACTTTATATTGTCTGTTTTAATGTTGGATCAGAGAAAGGCATTACTTTTCAGATTGAAACAAACATCAGAGGATCATTTAAGATATATTAAATGTTTTTGTTTAATTTTCAGTTGAAAGAACAACTACCCTGGCCACAACAACCACCACTGCAGCAAGTAAATATTTCACTCCTGCTGTTGTGATGAATTGTGTTTGTTTTTCCTTCCTAATTTCCACTCCACCTTCCTTTACCTCTTCCTCATGGTCAATGTTTTTAGCTGTAATAATACACAAAATGACATTTGGATTTGAACATTTTCTTCTGTACAAGTTTCACTAAAGTTTTAGCAAAGTCCTTATTATAAAGGTGACGTTATCTAACAGTGTAAAAGAACATGTTTTTACAACTTCAAGATTAAGAAAACATCAGGCAGCAAACTTCAGCTTACAGTTTGCTGCCTCTGTTTTGTTGATAATGTTCGTAAATCTTTTCTCATGTCTCTAGATGGATGTTGTGTCATCCATCATGAAGGCAAGCGGAAATTTTGCCACACAGACTTCACCAAGTTTTGATTTTGAAACGTAAATTAAATGCCAAAAAGATGACATGGTGATAAGAGGAGTTTTTCCGATTTAAGATGAAGAACATCAAACTGTGACAGTGTTATGCTTCGGTGAGTTGATGTTGATGTGTAACTCAGTGGCCTGCAGTGTGATTTTTTGTGCTCTCTCTGATCCCGCAGCTCCTCGTTATGGGGTGAGGAACATGAGGATCGATGAGGAAACCACCTTCAGTATGCGGGTGGCGTGGCAGCCTGTGGACACGAGGAACGTCCGACATTATCGACTGAGCTACATCAGCGCCAAGGGAGACAGGGCAGAGGAGACGGTAAGACAGAGGGATCGAGACAGTGTTTGCTCTGTTTTATGAAAATCCGTTTGCTAACTTCTAACAGACTGAGGGATGTTGTGATTGTCTGCTCACACTCATTAGAACGTTTGGATTTAAAGTGGGACTGAGATTGTTGTTTTTTAGACTTTTTAAATTTGATGAATTCTTTCATCTTTTTTTGCTTTGCTGTTTCAGCTTCAATCTCCTGTAAATCAAATGTGGTTGTGATTTTTCTGTTTTGGATTTGTTTGCTCCAAACAAACTAGAAGTGTATAACAGATCATTTCAAACCACAAGGCCACTGGTTTTATAACTTTTACTCGCTGATAATTTGTTATCAGTGCTGTTTATGAAACAGTTGATCTGAGACATGCTGGCAAATTTTCAAAGAGTCCTGTGGGAAATCTCTGGAGGATCATTTTTATATGTGTCATTCAAGCCACTTGTTTAATTACAGATGCACTTGGTTGTAGTTGCATCTCAGAGCAATTTCTTTTCTAAAGGAATTCATAGAAAGTGTGTCTTTTGACTATCAGCTACTGCTTATCTCATTGAGGTTTGAAAGTTAGCTCTGAAAAGCCAACTCAACTGCCAAAAAATACTGGCATTTTGTTTCTGCATACCACCAATATGTTACATTTGCATGTTATTTTGTAGTGGATACATTGAAACTTTGTGTTTCAGCAGTGCTGTGGTTAACATGAACCAGTGGTCGGTGACCTTTACCATTAAAAGAGCTATTATTGGCCAAAAAAAAAAAAAATCTGTCTGGAGTCACAAAACATATTTGAATAAAGGTAACAGCCTATTAAGTCTGAATTATCCCATCAACATTACCAAAATTCTAAATAAGCATTCAATAAATGATTTACTACAAGGTGGCCAATCTACAGTTGGCTATTTTTAAAGCCTAGTTTATGCTCGACGCAGTCACAAGGTTCGTACGAGTCACGAGGTTCGCGCGAGGTTTGCAGGTGGCGCACGAGGTTCGTGCACCACAAATGACGTAATCACACACCTGGTGCGAGCTTTGCACGGTCGTGCACCTCCAGGATTTTGAAACTTTTTCCCAAGCTGCACTAGTGTCGCTCAGTTCAAAATGGATGAATTTGAGGGAAGACTAGCTGAAGTGCATCTCTTCATCTACAGCCAGCATTGGCTTCACAAGCTGGCTGTGTTCCCCAGTCAGATATCTCATGTAACGGGCAGACAGACCATCTTCTTTTGCAACGCTTTTGTTGCAGAGGAGGTGCAATTCCACCTCCTCTGCAATCCATACTTTTCGTGCCGCCATCGTTGCTGTTTACATTGTTTTCCACTTGCTTCTACTTATACTGTTTTTTGCCTGCTTCTACTACTTCCTATAGTATTTTTTCTCTACTGCCCCCTGCCTTTGTGGAGAATACTACAACGGAGAATGCGCCAAGTGTAAGTGCCTTCGTGCTCTGTTGAGGTGTGCGCGCAACTCGCGAACGGAGCCAGGCGAAGGTATAAATGAGGCTTAATAATTTAGTACTTTAACAAGTGGTGGTGACAGCAAATGAATCTGTCCACACAGTTTTAAATCCTCTGCTTTCCTCCAAGACTTTTCTTGTACTTTTTTTGGATTTGGGATCCATAGTCAGCCTTGCTGGCATGACTGTAGGCTAGCTATGCTACCTGAGTTCAGTAAAAATTTGAGTTCAGGTCGTAGACATATGAAACACATTTAAATGTTAAAATATTTTTTAGTTTGATGTATAGGCTACACATTTTTACAATTGCAGAATGCAATTATACATTTCCATATAATTTTATGTCGAAGCCACAGGGAGCCAACGAAGAGGGTCTAAAAAGCTGCATGAGGCTCTGGAGCAGCAGGTTGCCTTCCCCTGGTTTAGGCACAAAAACCACTTGTAGTTATGGAAAGATAATGTTTTTGCCTTAAAATACCAAGTCAGTGACTAAAAAGATGCAAGAAAAACAGCAAGCAGATGCTACAAAACGCCCAGTAAAAAGCTGCTGAAAATGCAGGGATGATTTGCTAAAAACAGCTGGTTTTGTTGTTTGTTGATCTCAAACAGTGGTCCGTAGCTTGGCAGGCATCTAGCCTTGGTGGCATGCCATCCACCATTCCCTCCACCTCTGAATGACAAAGTCAGCTCATATAGTATGTCACTTTAGAAATGTTAATATAATACATATATGAAACATTCAAACTTAACATATCCATGGTTTGCAGAGATGCACAATGCCAACATTTTATTCTGGCAGCTGGGCTGGAAAAGCTTATAGCTTTTCTCTCATTGAGTGTGGTCAGGTATAGATGGCTTGAATTCACAAAAGTTTAAGACCTAGTCCACACGGACACTGTTACTTTTGAAAACAGGTTTATTTCCCCCTATCTCATCCACACACACTGATATAAAAAAAAATCCTGTCAAAACAAAAACACACTTAAGGCCCTATCAAGAGCATACCTAACCCACAGGCAGCTATATAGCTATAACTCTAAAGCCAGGCGAAGAAGAAGAGGAAATTGAAGGATATTATCAGCCTGTAAAAAGCTATTACCGGAAGGCCACCTGAAACAGTTACCTAAGTACATTCTGACACCTCTGTTCCTCAGTATAGTTGGAGAGTACCTGTACAGTTGTTTGTTAACATGTAAAAAAATCCTGATAGCAAGGTTGGAACCAGCACTAATCTGACCATGTCTGCCATTCAGGGTTGGAAATTTGCACCAGCCACAAACCAAATGCAGGTAAAATATACAAGAAGCTGGTAGATTTGCTTGACTCACCAGCCAAAAAACAATGGTAATCTATTGAAAGGTAGATATCAGGATCCCCCAGCCACAGTGGCAGGTGGACAAAAAAGGTCAATTTCCAACCCTGTTGCCATTGCAAAAAATGATGCCTCACAAGGGAAATTACTGCACAAAGTCTAAAGTCTCAAACCGCAAACTCCATTTCCCTGTCTACACGACTTCTGGAAGTCTTCACCCTGTATGGAGTTCTGTAAAAGGTGCGTTTTCAGTGACCTAAACACAGTTTGCATGTGGATGAAAGGCAAGGCAAGGCAAGGCAAGGCAATTTTATTTATATAGCACCATTCATACACAAGGCAATTCAATGTGCTTTACAAGAGAAAACATTAAAGGAGCAATAGATCATTAAAAACAAAAGCTAAAAGCAAGACAATAAATAGTTAAAAACAGTGCAGAAAATGCATTTAAAAAGCAAACATAAAGCAACAGCAGACAAATATAAAAACAATAGCTACAGATTATCCTAACAATAAGTTACATATCTAGTTCACTGGTAAGCTGCAGTAAATAGTAATGTTTTAAGCCCTGATTTAAATGAGCTGACAGTTTCAGCCGACCTCAGATATTCTGGAAGTTTGTTCCACAGGCGGGGAGCATAAAAGGCCCAAACACATAAAAAAAAGCTATGTTTTTAAAGAATACCAGTGTACTTGTGGACAGGGCCTAAAAAGAGTAAAAGATGTCCATCAGAATCAGAATCAGAATGTCCATAGACACACCTACTTCATATCCACTTCTCCAACAGTGATCTGAATGTTCAGTATGAACAGAGTACCACATGCACATCCAGTACTTCTGTCACCTCTTTGTAGTTCTCAGGCTCCACCCAAAGGAGCTTACACAGTGATTTATTGTAACATACTTAATATAAAGGCCAGTTTCCACCAGACACATTAGTTATAGTACCTTTGAAACCAAAAGTAACCCTTCAGACATGGTACCTAGACCCTAGCGTTTCTACTGCAAACAGTAACCACAAATGTGGGTGAGGTTGTTGTCACTCACTACTCCATCCAGCACTGTATTTCCTAATCACTGGAGTCTGCACCTTGTTTACCATCCACAGAACGAGGCTGCACGCCTACATTTTCAGAACAAAACAGAACAGGCTGCAGTGAGAGTCTCTCTCCATGGGATATTTAAAAATAGTAGGTCTGTGCATTTAGTCCTTCTCAGGCAAGCTCAGGGGTTTAGTGTTGCCGGAGCCTAAAAGAACAACGCTCCGTGACACTTTATTTCCCTCTGAGTGAGGACTGGGATATGTTCGGTTCACATAATTGTTGAAATTGTTGAAATTAATATACATAAAGGCTTGAAGATCCACTCATTACTAAAATTGTATGTCATCCAAGAGAGACAATAAAAACTAATGATATGGCTAAAGTTGTCATGTTGAAATTTAAGGTGTGTTGATGGATTTGTGTCATCAACATTGAGTAATCTTACAAGTTAACGTTCCACCTTAAAAGTTGCCAGCAGTCAGCCCATTGAATTAAGCTATTTTTTTCTCAGTCTACAGCTGCTGCAACAGGCAGCAAAACATCCTTTCATTTTATAGTTATAGTCTCCTAATATGTGTAAACCTCTCCATGGTATAAACAGTGGTTATATGAGCTTCAAAACTCAGCCCTGAGGAGAGTGACCATCCTCTATTGACCAATCATTGACCAGTGCCTTGGACATATTCATGGTTTTCTTTTTTTTTTTTTTTTGGCAGGGTTTCTGAGTCCCCTTCAGAATCCATTTTAAGCCCACAGGGGGTAATTAATATTTTAAAATAAGGATTTAGTGTAAGTGGTTTTATTAAGTGTGTAATAACTGTTGCCAGTGGAAAGTTTGTGAAGAGTCTTAATACTATCGTTGTGTGTAAGTTGGGCAGTAAAAGATTTGTCAAGATGTGCAAGGCATTTGGGGAGTCCTGGAAGGAACAAAAAGAGGAAGATGTTGATTTAAACAAAGCCAATCCTTCCATGTGTCAATCTTCAGCGGAGCGTAGGGATGGAGATTATTGATGAAGACGAAAGTCTTCCGTGTACAGAAAGAGGGAGGGAGACAATGACTGTGTTGTTGAAGTTGATGGCAGGCCTTCAGAGTGGAGTTGAGAGGAAGAGAGAGGGAGAGGAGGATAATGATGATGAAAACAGTGGCAGATCCTCAAAGAGTTTGTTTCATGAGAGAGAAAGGGGGACAGAGACAGACAGAGAGAAAGAGAGAATGGCAGGTCTTCACACTAATGAGCCACAACAGACAGAGAGAAAGAAGTAAAGACTTTTATAGAAAACAAACACTGATGCAAAAACATCCAGTTTGGTATGGTGGAAATGTTCTGTGTGTGTTTACATTCCTGTGTTTGGGCATGGTTGACATGCAAACATTGGGATGCTACATAGATGAAGTGCCGAAATTACAGTTGAGATGTCTGCAGTTGTGTTCAGTTTCACTGAAATGAAACTAAAACTAAATATATTTTTAAAGGAACAGTATGTAGGATTGAGGGAAATGGTGTCTAATGTTGAGGATTGCAGATTGTAACCAGCTGAAACATCTCTTGGTTAGAATCCCTTCAGTGTTCATTATTCAGGAGGTTTTTAGTGGTAGCTGAGTTATCCACAGGTCTCGTCCTCCCCAAAACAAAAGCACCAAATTCACAAATATTTTGAGAATACTCTCAGAGAGCTCCTAACTTAGCCTAAAATTTTAGTAAGGAGTCCTAGCTTAGGAGTGATTTAGGAAAGTTCTCTGAGCAACCCTGAGCAAGGAAGGGACAGAAACCTTTGTCTTTGTGAGGAGGTGTGGTTGACCCCATTGCAAGTTGTGATGCATTCTTTCTAACAGGTGTGATTGGTTGTCACAGACACACCCTTTTGTGTGCCTGCAAGGTGTGGACACCCAGTGGAAATAAAATGAACTGCTGACCATGAAAGCGTTATCATTGTTAGTTAGATCATTTTTGCTGATGGAAGGTTGGAACAGACCCAAGTTATCACTGCTGCACTTTCCAGTTTTCCAAATATCTTAGTGTTCTGATCATTTTATTTCTGGCCTTAGAGTGTTAGGTGGGAAATTTGTGCGTATCTTTAATGAGATTAACCACACATATTATTCCTGCACAGTCTAATTGGTAGTGTTTCATTTACTCATTGTCATGCAGTGTTTGGAAAATATTTCTCTTTGTGTTTCCACAATTTTCTCCTCTACTTAAGAAACTCTTAAGCCTCTTAAAAGTCCTCCTCCCAACTCTGGACAGTTCTTCACCTTAGGAGCTCTCTTAAGGTCTAAGATGCTCTGTTAATAACTTTTATCTTTACAAGGACCTAGTCTTAACATCAACGGATAATTCTAAGGAAACGTCACAACTCTAAGATTTTTTTTAGAATTTCATCACGAGGAAGCTTTGTGAATATGTCTCATGGTGATTCAAACCGGTAAAAAATAACTGAATAAAGCAGTTTCATGTTACAAATCAGTGTTTCTCTAACACTGTTTGGCAAGTCAGAGAGGCCGCTAGCCGAGCACCTGCTTATCTGTGCTCACCTTTTTTCTCTTCTAACTTAAGATCCAGGGGCCGGATGTACAAAGAACCTTAAGTATGACACGGAAAGATGTCGTTTTTCCTGAGCTGAGGATATTACTTAAGGGTGTTGCACAGAATCTCTTAAATGGTTTCCCTTTCCATTTGTTTGCTTGAATGTACACTTGTGATAGCCCGGGCTACCTATTGTTGCTCTTAAGTATCCTCTCACAAAGTTGGCCTGATAGTATAAAGAAATGGCAGAAGATAAGAAGACATGAAAACCAAACTGGTTGGAAGAAGAAAAAAATCATACTTCTAGAGCAAATTGATAAAAGAAAGAACACATTTGAAAAGTAAATTTGATCTAAAAATGCAAGTATGAAGCAAGGAATGTGGTAGGAAACTGCAACGCTTGGACAGGAACTTCACCATGGCATTCAGCAGACAGGTAAGGCCATTTGAAGCCTGGTGAATGAGGCAGCACACCGTTGACTTGTGTACATGAAATACCTCACCAATAACTGATTGGAAAGATCCTGTTGCATAAAACCCAGCTCACCTCTGCCAAACCCCAGCTCGACCTCTCTGGCGTAAGCGCCACTGCCGCCGGGGTAAACGCAGCGGTCAGCTGGTAAGACTGAAGGCCTGTTTGGCGAGCACTTCCTCGGCTTCCTGGACTGAGTATGGAGCAGTGCCTCGCCTCTTTAATTCTCAGCACTCGCTGGACCCTGTCGACGCCTGGCTGGTACCTGTCGTTGACCTGGATGAGGTGTTCCAGCCCCGCGGCCCCTGCTCTCCTCGTCCCTGCTGGCGCGGGGTGAATCTGCACAACCTGCGGCCTCTATGTGTGGCTCCCCGGACAGCTAACGCCATGGACCCGCTGGCTCCTGCCAGTATTGGGCTGGTAAATGCTACATTGCTAGCGAACAAAACATTTATCCTGAAGGATATCCTGACTTCCCGAGGATTGGATTTTCTCTGTGTGACTGAGACGTGGCTGACTGTTGGTGAGTCCAGTGCTTTCACAGAACTTTTACCCGATGATTGCTGCTATTTTAACTCCCTGCTGTCTGAGTGCCGTAAATCGTTTCGTCCTGGAACTTAAGGTGCTTTGTTTAACTGGTCCCAGGTGTTCATGAGGTTTTTATAGGGAGCCAAAGTATCTGCAGAGGTCTCTTCCTCTCCAAGACAAACGAACCAGATAATTTAAACCAGTAGAAACACTGCAAAATGCGAAAGTGCGAATGGCCCAATCTAGAGCCAGAGTTTGGTTTGTCTGTTCTGGGCTACTGTAGAAACATGGCGGTGAAAAGGAAAAACTGAGCACACACACACAGCTACAATAAACTTTGTAACTTGTAAGTTGATGATAATGTCTGAGACGTGGCCGTTCTAATCTATGAAGGAAAAAACATGAATCTTCACATTCAGTGGTCAGAAACCTCACATCTCCATTCAAGCTTGATTTTGGTCAAATATTAATAATATCAAGACACTTGAAAGTATCTGACCATATATAAAGGCAGAACACAAACTTGACAGCGCAGTGTTCAATTCTTGTTTTTCATTTCCTGAGAAGTTTCGGTTTGTAGGGCTGGGCGATATGGACAGAAATTCCTATCTCGCTATCTTCAGGCTGAATGGCGATACACAATATATATCTCAGTGTTTTTTAAGAAATGGGCAACATAGTCAGTTGCAAGATGATTCATGTCTAAAGCCCCCTGTTATCTTTGCTGCCTGTGTTTTTCCACAGCAGGGCAGGTAAAAGAAGTTTACCTGTTGCAGGTGAGCTGTTTGTAGAGGTGCAGGAAGAGTCAGTTGACTGCAGCTCTTCATGAACACCTCACTTTGGCTGTTTCTGCTTTTACTCTTCCTCCCTGCCGTATTATTACACTTAAATGAAGAAAAGCTGCAAACAAAATCCCACTAATTCAGTGATAAACACATTTAATTTTTTACAGATTCTTCACAATAAAAGTCCTCCTTTATTTTGTAATGTAAAAAAATGTAATTGTGAAGCACCAAAATAAGGAAATGTTGATTTTTCGAACAGCAACTTTTGATACAGCAGATAGCGCACATGAAACAGTAAAATAAAGCAGATATGTAAAATAAAAACAGGATGCAAGAGAGGGTGGTGCCTGGTCTCTGGCAGACAGAGGTGAGTTCAGTGTTGCAACACATACAGCTTATTTGAGGGGAAGAAGCAGGGTCGTCGGGTGTTGGTTGTGGTTGGCCAGATATCCTCGCTACCAGCTTGAGGGCGGGCAGCCTGGTCCATCTCTGGCACAGCTCGGCCTGGCACTGCACGTCTAAACTGATAATGGAAACACAAATAGGCACCTGGTGCAGCCAAAAGAGACAGTGGAAAAGGTCCACAGTATTGTGTGTGTGCTGCAGTAATTTCATTCATCTCACAAACTGATTTAGCATGTGCACGTTCGATCCCAGGAGGGAGACCCTCTGTGTGGAGTTTGCATGTTCTCCCCGTGTCAGCTTGGGTTTTCTTCAGGTACTCAGGCTTCCTCCCACAGTCCAAAGACATGCAGGTTGGAGATAGGTTAATTGGTGACTCCAAATTGTCCGTAGGTGTGAATGTGCGTGTGAATGGTTGTCTGTCTCTATGTGTCAGCCCTGTGATAGTCTGGCAACCTGTTCAGGGTGTACCCTGCCTCTCGCCCAATGTCAGCTGGGATAGGCTCCAGCCCCCCTGCAACCGGCTACGGAAATGAATGAATGAATGAATGAATGAACTTATAGACTGATGTCACACTGTAGACTGATTAACAGACAGATTAAACAGATCCCTATATCAATATAAACAGTGTTTTCAAGATCTATATCTTGCTTGAAAATATATAGATATAGCGTACATAGTTGTTTTATGCTTAGCCCTAATCAATAACTCATGAATAAATGTATGACATTAAAGATACATCCTTGTTTTACGTTGCACGGCTCCATAGTGGTATGTGTACAGCCTGTCAGATTAACAAGTGTCAAATATCTCCGAAAAAAATCTCCCATATTAAAGAAAGTCTGAGTTGACAGGTGTGCATTTTGTGTGTGTCACTTTGTGCCATCACCACCCTGGTAGCCGTGTGTCTGCGGGCGACGCTTGGCCACAGGTCCCACATCAGCCTTTTCATCCTGACAATAAAGAGCCGCCAGCTGCTCGCACCAGCGGCTTGTTAAATGAGATCTCTTATCAAAGTGCGAACAGCTGTGGGCTCTGTTTGGCAATCCGGTCAGGTCATGAATCACCAAGTGCTGCACTCAATAGCTACCATTTAGATGTCTATCTGCTGAGGGAAAAACCTGGCAGCTTCCTCTCCTGCTTTGTTCAAAGCAAGTTTCACTCTGCGGTCTGCGGCTGCCAAGGGAGGGACACCAGCCATTAAAAGAAGAAGAAAAAAACCTTATTTACATGCGATTGATTTCTGGATGGCAGTTATCCCACGTCATCTTCACTGATGGAATTAGGTCTTAAACTGTTAATAACTTGTACAAAATTTTGGATTGCAAGTTGGCTCTGGAGTTTAACCAGATTATATCAGATTTAATTAATTTTTAGTAGCAATTTCATGCAAAGTGCTTCTCAAACACGAGCAAAACGGTTCAGAATCATAACACAGACAGAAAAAGGGTGTTCAACATATTAAGGCAAATCTGCAACAAAATGTCACAACCACAGTTTGCTCAAGTCTGGCTTCTCTTGACTTCAACTGCTAATTTGACCCATCTAGAGGAAGAACAACAATGTGCATGTTATCCCTAAATAGAATTATGTAGGCACTCCCTCCTCTTGGCACTTTAAGGCTTTAGATATCTTGGCATCAATAATCGGATGCAACTTTTATCCAAACCAGTGCATGACAGTCAGATGTTATCTTCTCATACCTGATTTAAGTGTCGGGAAAACAATTCAATGTTCAATGTTGTTTTTCCAAGATAGAAAAGTTGTAGTTTTTCAACAACATTGTAGTCCAAAACTTTCTCTTTGAAGTATTTTACTTCTGGCTTTCTGCCTTTCTGTTTCCTGAGTTCTTTTGTTTCTTCTGAATGAGCAGTGTGGAGAGTGAGAATTGTTATTGTTATTGCCAGTTTCACACAATAGTTGTGATTTGTCTCTTTGCTGCTTTTATACATGAAACGTCTCGATTTGTGTCGACCAGCTGCTCCACATCAGCTGGCTGATGACTGACGTCTATGGGCTGAAATATGTGCCACCAGAAACTGAATTTGAATCATTTATATTTGATTTTGAATGTCTAACCTTGAATAATTTCATTGAAAAACTGAATTTGAAATTGAATCATTTATATTTGAATTTCTAAACTTGAATTATTGCATTGAAGAGCGTCATTTAGGTATGGAGGTATGGCAGCTGCCATACCTTGGAATCGGGAGAAAAAAAAAAGAGAGAGGTTCTGTAGTCATCTTACTCGAGGCGCACTGGCTGGTTGTTTTCATTGTATTGCACTTAAATAGCTTATCAGTGAATACGAGTGTTATTGAATCAAATTGTTCGCCACTTCGCTCTTCCGCGAGTTATGAGTTATGTGAGTTACCGTATATTTTCAAATAGTCGCCCGGTGGCAAATAGCCGCCGGGCACCAAAAAGCCGCCAGGGGTTTGACCCCATTATGCGTATTAAACGCCGGCCCGATTAAACGTCTGGGCCATTATTTCCTCATTCATTTCCTCATGGCTGTCCCTCCCTCAGGGACTGTTTGCGCTTTTACGCACGGGTCAGTGGTGAAGTGGTGCACATGACTCGTGCTACGGACGGATGGACGGACAGACAGCCACGTATCTAAAACAGGTAATACATCTGGCTGCATCTTTCCCACATCAAATATCCATGATCGCCTTGACCCGCGTGCGTAAAAGCGCACACAATTCCGGGTCCTCTCACCGCGGATGCTGTGATTTGATGGCCCGGTACTCATTGTAGTCCACTCTTTTAAGACCCAATAATAATAATAATAATGATAATAATAATAAGCTACTGTGGACCTATATGCCATGCCTTTTAATAAAATTATCAGAAGAGTAAGCTGAAAAACCTGAATTACTCACATACGTCCCTGGTGAAAATCGCTGACATGCATGAGGAATACAGCTTCTACAGGCTCGCCATAGCTTACTGTCAGGACTCAGGGACCAGAATTCGGGATGGCAGACCGTCGGGATGGCGATATTTTGGTGTGACGGCCTGTAACTGTTGGTTAAATGGCCTGTTCAGATGGTATTCGGATAACTAGGGCTTGACTGGTATAATGCAATAGCTCTACCCAGCGGTGAAACCCGTGTACACTTGTGTACACGAAAAAAAATGACCCACTCTAAACTCACCCTACATTATACAGTGTTTTTTGCACTAAAAACATACTAGACAGGAACTGTAACCAAATAAACGTTTTTTTCTTCATGATGGCATGTTAAGCTTATATTTTCGGTCTCTGGAGACGCAATAAATTCGCCTATACAGTATTGTACCAAATTGGCCTTTTTTTTACTGTGTTTCGTACACCGGACCCCTTGGTTATCTTCTAGAAATGAGCTTGTAATTATTTATTTTCTTTATTTTCTGTGAAGTTAAACACATGACTAATGATAATTAAACGTCCGCTCGCTGTCTGCGGTGCTGAAATATGCGCCGATGTTTTCACTGCGTGCATTACATGCAGACATGAGGTATTATGAATGTGAGAAACAGCTTTATGTCCTTTGAAACAGTTTTCAATAGCATAGTATGTACTTCTGACAGGTCAAAGATCAAAGTAAAGTTTTATGTTCATAACTCCATCATCAGTAGCTCTGTGATGTCATGTCATATTGCTATAGCTTAGCTTTTGCTGAAATGACGCCCCTGATTCATATCAACTGGAGGATAAACCATGAACATAAACTACAGCTCACCAGTAAAGCATTTTAATAAATTAATCTATCATAATTAAAACAACTGGAGACTGAAAACAAACTGATATATGGGTCTGATCACTTTTTTTAATGAATTGACATCATTCCAGACAGGATGTTTGTGTGTCTGTGACTTCCTGTCCGGACTGAAGGCTGCTGGAAACTGTCGGAAAACTGTCCGACTTCACCGCGGCTTTTTGTCACCGCCCCCCGCTGCGGCCACCTGCTCTCGTCTACTTTCCAGGCGAGACGCAGTTCATCTTGAACGAGCCTATCGTCTGTGATCTATGGATCGCTTCTTCCTACGTGCTCAAAATCGTAGGTGCTGATTTGCTGAAGAGGAGTCCTGTGGATCTGCGCTCGATTGCTCTTCCTTCATCCTTAAACTACCCGGATGTCTGTCACAGTAGGCTAAATTGAAATTGAATTTTGAGAACTGAATTTGAATTGTGAGAACTGAATGTGAAGATATATAGAAATAAATTCAATTTCAAATTATACTGTTCAGATTCAGTTTTTCAATGCAATGATTCAAATTAACAATACAATTTCAAATTATGTGATTCAAATTCAGTTTTTCAGTGCAATAATTCAAGTTTAGAAATTCAAATATAAATGATTCAAATTCAGTTTCTGATGGTACATATTTCAGCCCATAGTCGTCTCCTGGTGACACACCCATCTTAAACATCTGTGTATTGTCACATAGTAGTCAATACCAATACTAGTAAAATTCCATGATTCTTGATACTAAATTTGATACCACAAAAGAAGAAAAAACATACACCTTTTTTATTTAAGACATTTACATGAAATTAGATTTTAATTTTTTTTATTAATCCCCAGTGAGCCGACTTGAACGCGAAATACTAGTCTGTGTATTCATGAGTTTTATTCAGACTTGAACGTGACATACTAGTTTGTGTATTCATGAAAAACACTTTCTTTTCACCAAGTCCAAGCGTAGCTGTTGTCCCTCTGTGCTGGTAGGTGCGCTTCTTCTTCCTTTGGCATTTAACAGCAGACGAAAACAATTTGCACATGTATATGCTGCCCAGTCAGATAAGATAGAAATGCATCCCTGGTAGCTACAGTACCGCAGACAAACGAGTACTATTACGTTTCCAGTCTTTTGCATCAACTTGGTACCGAAATACTGGTTCTCGTAACATCCATACTAATAACTGCAGTTAATGTTAAAGGGGTCTGTAGTGAAAAACCCACAGACAATTATAATCCATCTCTAGAGGTTTGTACAGGTTTTTAGCCTTGTTTAGTTCCTTTTAGTTCTTTTCTCTCCTGCCTGGTTCAGTCTCAGTGACCAGGTTAACATGCAAACTAATATTCAACTGTTATTCCAAATACGAACATATTTCAAATCTGATACAAGTCATGGAAACAGCATGTTCTGGTTTGATATTTCAAATTAGGCTGTGTTCTGAATGTAGTATTTTCTGATATAGACGTAGGATATACCAAAGTTAATCGGATTGTAGGTTTTAGGAGCGTTGTTTAGACAGGAATATGCGTCCCAGTTGGGGTTTTACAGTAGTTTGTGACACATGGCTTCATGTCTGTGTGCTGTATAGTCAGCTCTGTGCATTGTCATGGATACATTGTATGCAAGCCAACCAGCCAACAAGTCTGGTCAGAAGTAGAAACACGCCTACTTTTGTTGGAAGACTTGGATATCAACAGGTTTTTGCATATGCACAGATATTGCAATGTTGACCTTTTCAAGAAGGTTGTTGAAGGAATGAAAGAGGGAGGCATTTTCATTAGCCATATATAAACTATGTAAGAATATTGTCTTTGTGTACTTGTGCATGTAAACGTAGTCATTGCTTGTAGCAGCAGCAGGCAGCAAACAACCGACAGACACATTTAGAGATTAACTGGTGGACGTGGTCGAGCATTTAGCAGCTAAGAGACAGAGTTGGAGGGGACCAAAAACTAGCTCAAAAGACAGCTATTTGACTTACATTCATTAGACGGACACAAACACCACTCCTACAAGATGATCATGTTGAAATATGGAAATAAGCTAGTTATTTGTAAAATGGTAACCACAACAACTTTATAAGGTGATAATTAGCCATGACTGTGTGTGGCACCTTTGTTTAGGAGTTCTTCTGCCCCCTAATGGTCAACAAAAAAGATTACTCCAGCTTTGTAGCACACTAGTTTTTGCACTACGCTCTGTCAAGATCAGCTCTTCACATGCCTGTAGATAATAGAAGTTAATGGTCATGTCCATTCTTATGGCTCCGTCACTATCTTACCAGACATTGCTGTGGGGCAACTCGACTCTGCAGCCATCTGTCCACACACAGCTGTGGTGCCGAACTCAGTGAAGCTACATTATTTCCCTGAGCTGCTTCATTCAGTGTCCAATAAACCAAAGCTGCAGGGCATCAAGTGAAATTCCGCTGTGTGTAAACAGAGTTTTGGCTATTATTGCACAGCAACAACATGTTGTCTAGGAAGTAAAAATGTCATCAAAGGGAAATTAAAAGTTTAGGTTTCTTCTGTCACAGATTGTCTGTAGTTAATACAACTTTGCCAAAGACTACAACTCCTGTCTTAAAGTTTTGTTTTTGTGCCATCCACACTCCTGCTAGATGACCTTTGTGGCTTGTTTGGGTCTGTTTCTGGTGTTCATTCAGTCTCTTGTCAGGGTCTTAGCAGTTTCACCCATCTAACAATCCCCACAATGTCACACAATGTCATTATGAGGTCTTAAGGCCCTGACACACCAAGCCATCGGTCAGCCGTTGGGGGATGTTGGGGCTGTTGATGGGCGTCTGTCACTTTAGTACATGTAGTGTGTCCCGCACCGTTGGCCCCTTATAGGCTCACGTTGTCATTTTTCCAGCAGATTTCAGTATGCTAAATTGGCGTTGGAAAGACCGGAGCCGGTCGGTGAATGAAATCATTCTGACTGGCAGTTTAGGTCAGTGCACAAGAAGAGAGACAGAAGTTCGGAAAGTAATCAAACAACTAAAATCAAGAGTAAGGTTAGTTTTCTTTAGCCATGGCGCTCTTAAGCAGAAACGTTACATGATGGTAAGTGTTATTCACTGGCGCACAGTAAACATGCTCTGTTCTATGCAAACTGGCTCGTTAGCATCATCATGGTATTCCGGTTTCCCTTTATTACATTACAGACTACTACCTTCTGCTGGTGTGGAGAGTTAATTCCTCTCTTTGCAGTATGTTCATGTGCAACTTTTTGGCCGACACACAGGCGATGTTAGGTGACCCAACAGTCGGCTTTCGTTGCTGCTAGTTCTTTGAAGTAGGTTTGGTGTCTGGGCCTTTGCACCACTCTCATCTTTGTACTAGAAGCGGTGTCGTAGTTGCAAATAGTTTCTAGTAACTCCTGACTCCATGTGACTTCGCTACCTGCCCGATGAGGGTAGTCCAACTTGGAAGCTGCCGATGGACCCTGTTGAGTCAGCAGGGTCTTTTCTGGTCTTAAGTAGGGTTGTCCACTCCTTGTTACCCTTGGCTCAGACTGCTCCCTGGACTTAGACCCCCTGGACTTTGTAATAGCCTGAATGGCAGTTGAAAAGTTTTCTTTAAATTTGTTATGGCTGGTGAAAAAGGTAAAAGTGTGGTTTCCACAGAACTGTGGCTTTTGTCGGGCAACAGTTCTGTGCAGTTTAGCAGATGTATTGTCATTTTGCTTACCAGTATAGTCACCTCACATTGACTCCCATCTCCTGTGTACTTGACCCCGTGCAGTTAGCCTTAAAGCATTGTAGCTCCAGCAAAGTCTCAGATGGATCAAACTTAATATTCTGGGCCTGCACGTAGCCTCTGTCAAACTAGATTGGGTTCCTGAATCCTATAAATACTTTATGAAACCATGTTTGCATTTACAAAGTGGAGTAAAAGGAATGTAGCTTGAGGTGGTTTCCTCCAACTGTGTGGCTCGGTGACAGTTTAGAGACTTGCTGGCTTTTTCATCATACTGGGCTGAAATTGATTTGTCAGGGCCTGCAGTGTTTGTCTGACTGACACGTCTGAGAAAGTGTTTTTTTTTTTTTTTGGGTGGATGTAGAGGGGTTTGTGGATGGAGCTGGGCTAGACTGTACATGCTCAGAATGCAAACGAGCCTGACGGACAGATACACAGACAGACAGACAAACAGAGACAAAGACTGTGGTAGAAGGGAACAGAGGAATGAAGAGACTAAGGTTGTCTATGTGCACATGCACAGCTTCAACCTTTGACATTAAAGATTTATCCTCCCTAGAACAAAACAACCATAGCACCGTTTATCTGGAGGTTAAAACAGGTTATCCAGCTGCAAAAAAACGTCTGAACACCCAAGTTTGACCGACCAGTTTGGCAATACATGACGCATTTCCTGCCGTAAAGCAGATTTTTTCTGCGAAAATTCGGCCCTGGTGGCAGAAGCTTATTGCAAAGATTGCAAAGCCATTAAGTAGCCTATGATTTTACTGTGTATACTACCCTGTGCAACCCACATTATTTTCATAATGATATATATAGGCAAAATGCTGCCTGTTGCTTCTTTAAAGGTCAGCTTTCTTCGATGATGTTTGACACCTCCAGTGTCTGACACAGCAAGGCACTGCCCAAGCGCATGGATTTCTTTCAAATGTATGAAACTGTTTCTCACTCATAAATTAATTCCAGTTAAGCAGGATACTGTGAGATGGGGTTGGATAACAACAGAAATAAAATAGGAGTGAAATGGATATTTCCATTCATATTAACAGAGCAGGGTTGTGGGCTAACTTCTGTATAAACAAGCCAACTTGCCAACTTGAGGTGAGGTTTTGCAATATCAACCAAATGAGCAGTGGAGTAATAATGTTATGTTGTCAAATATGCAATCTATTACTTTTAAAATATCACAGCAACTGTTAATTCCCTGTTTGTTTTGTTTCTCTTTAATTTATTGTCTGTTGAAACAAATTCTGTAGCTGTGACCAAAGAATGAGTGACAGCCTCTGATTACAGCGTGCAGATGAGCATATTCTTTACAACTAACTGTGTGAATAAGGGTTTATTTTTATTTTGGTGATATGTATATATATATATATATATATACATTCATATAATATGTAGTGTGTAATGATATAAACCAGAGAAAAGCTGCAAATCTTCACAATTAGGAAGCTCAAATTAGAAAAAGAATCAGATATTTCAGAAGCTGATGATTCATTGTCTAACTTTTCAAATGTCTCTTAGTTTCAGCTCTGCATAATACATGACAGACGACTTTATCCTCCACTAGTGTGACAGATAGAAACATCAGGTGTCATGAGAGGAGAGTAAGAAAAGAAAGAAGACTTCAAAGTACTTTTGCAGAAAAAATAGGAGGAAGGCTCCATTGTGATTTATAAAGAGAAACAGCAAGAATTAATAGCATAAATCAATAAGTAATTATAACTGTTAAACAGCAGCAGATGTGGAGAGAGAAACGTTGATAGAGAAACAAAGCAACAGAGGAACAGAAGAAGAAAGAGTTGGAAACAGAGATAAAGGGAGAGAAGAAGCCCACAGGGTAACAGAGCAGATTAGCTTTTCAGTTAGGAGCAGCGCTTCACCTGGACGGATGACTCATTTAGGGATCAGTTTTAACAAAGGGCCAAGTTCACAGACAGGTGAGGAGGAAACCTGGACACAATTAACCTCTGCAGCACCTGAAACCTCAAAGCCTCACTGCAACAGCTCGCTATGCCTCACCTCCATTAAAAGGCTAATGCAGTTTTTCACTTTTTTTGGAATTCATAAGAATCAGTCCCAAAGAGATGCAGTCATGTAATAAGGAAGATATTAAAGAGGCATTCCAACAAGACAAAATCTCTTTCAGATCCCTTTCAGCTCTTTGGCAATGTGCAACATTTTTATTGTCCTTTGCAAGTCCTGTATCAGAACACATGAAATGAAACATAATTTGACAGAAAACGTTTTTTCCAGAACAAACTTAAAGCCAGTGGAAGTTCTTGTTTAAGCAATCAGCATGTGTTTCTCCTGCAGAGTGTGGAGAACAGTCAGACTCTCCTTCTTCTTCTGCCATCAGCACGTCACCTGACACTGTGTGATCTCACAGTGTGTCTGCGCTGTAACATTAATTTAAGTAATGACAGCCTATTTAAAATTAATACATGACTAAAATTTTACAAAGGAAAGCAGTGTTTTTTCTTTTAATAAACAAATCAAGAAGAATTGGGTAGTTAGAATGAAATGCTGCAGAACACACACTGAATCAACAATATATATATATATATATATATATATATATATATATATATATTATTTCTAAAAAGATTATTGTTAGGTTTCCATCCAAATGTAGCACAAATTTCAACACATTAACTCAAAATTCAAAGTCATATTGTTCAGTCCACCAAACCTAACAGCCCCACTGAGAGTGGCCTTGCACCCTTTTCTGGTAATGTGAAGCCTCCTGCCAGAAATTGGGAAGTAATATTTGACCTTCCATCCACAACTCAAAAAAGTTGTCCAGTCCTGCTTCCTGAAATAAGAGCCATCTCATAAATCAAACCAACACTCTCACTCAGCTTTGGAAAAGTCACATACACTAATTTTCTCCGGGCTTGACGGCTGTAACTCCCTCCTATTTGGTATCAACCAAAGGTCACTCTCTCACCTCCAGCTAATTCAAAGTGCAGTGCTAGTCTTCTTACTGAATGACGACACAATCCTGATATCTCTCCATAGGTTCCTTGTTTATTATGTTATCATTTTGTTTTCAGGTTGTCTGTCCATCCAAGCGTCCCTCCCTCCGAGTCTGGTGATAGTTATATTTTAAGAACACTTGGCACAAACGTCCACTTGGACCCAACAATGCACTAATCAGATTTTGGTGGTCATAGGTCAGAGGACAAGATCACTGTCGCCTTGTCTATCTTGTTTTTGTTATCGTAATTTCTCAAGGAAACCGAGAAGGCATTTCTTCACATTCAAACTTTCACTTGGATCCAGAGATGAACAAATTAAATTTTGGTGGGCAAAGGTCAAGGTCACTGTGACATTGCATCTGTCTCATTCTCATGAGCAATATCTCCAGAACACCTTGAGGAAATTTCAACTTTGACACAAGCATCCTCTTGGACTAAACTTGCACTGTGACCTCACAAAACATGTTTTTGGCCATAACTCAAACATTCTTACTTCACAAAAATGGCTTACAGGATAAAATGATGAAGTGATGACATTTTACAGTATATCCAAAAGGTCAAAGGTCAACTGTGACATCATAATGTTCGGCAAGTACACTTTTTTAGCCATTACATAGCATCTTAGAAACAGAAGGGGAGACATTTGGTCAGATACCAAAATGGTGACATTAATCTTGGGCGTCCACCTTGAAACTGCACTGATCGTATGGATCTTTTGTGCTGCTGGGTGGAAGATGTGTGTGAAGCATCCATGTTTTCAAAGACTGTAGGAGCAACTTGGCCGATGCATGGAGGCATTCAAGCGCAGGGTGATAATTCTAGTTTTAAAATAGATTTTAAAGTTTTACTGATCACTTGTGAAGCTCATCTGGGTCTGGCCTCAAGCCACATAGCATAACTGTTGACCCAATATGAGCCAGATTGCAGCCTCAGATCCTGAGGTTGGGTCCTATCTGCCATTTCAGTTGAGGCTTATATCTAAAGGTTATTGTGCCTTTTCCTTCAGGGCCCCTCTACTTTGGAACGACTTGCCCAAGGAGATAAGGCTTGCAGAATCAGTGACTTCTCTAAAATCACATCTTAATATACTTACTTGTATGTGATGTGTTTTTATTGATTTTATTCCTTATTTATTTGGTTGTTGTATTGCTTTTTGTGTTTGTTCTTTTTGTTTGTGTTTACTGACATTTTGCAACTTGCATTTGGCATTTTTGTCCTCTTGATTTAACTTTATCCAAACTCTGTTCTAGACTGTTAAGCTCTGTTGCTATATTGCCTTCCGAGTGTCCCATTTCTGTTTTTGCTTTAATTGTTAAAGCACTTTGTAAACTCTGCTTTTAAAGATGCTGAAGATAGATAAAGATACAGTCATTATTATTAAATTCTGAGCAATTTTTTTTTAGAAAATTGGCACAAGAAAATGCAGTTTATGCACTTTTCCATCCACTCCTGTTATGTGAATATTGGAAGTTGATCCATCAAGCTTAGCAGTGGGTGGCGCTAATTCTCCAGGCAGATCTCACTGGAAAAGAATCGAGAGCAATGAGATGACGTAGGTGAAAGTGCCCCAAGAAAACTTTAAACGCAGGAGAAAAAAAGAGTGTATAATTACACTTAGTTATTAGTCTTAAAACTTTTTTTGCACTACTGAAAGATTTTTTCAAAATATTTATTAAAGCTCATTTATTTATTTATATGTTTAATTTTATGTGCAATTTAAAAATGCGCATAAATACAGGTGGATGTAAAACACACCTTCTCTTCACCATCTGGATTATTTTCACATCTTGACATGTGGAGGTGGGTGTTGAACTATCAATGCTGTGATCAGTAGACAACCCACCCTACCTCCTGACCCAAAGCCACATCAAATGCTATTTTTTTTGTCACCTGAATGTTATTTTAAACTTTAATTTGTTTCTGCATACAGAGGACGGTGCCCACAGGTCAGAACAGCCTGGTTCTGCAGCCCTTGCTGTCAGACACTGAGTACAAAGTCGCCATCACTCCTGTTTACCCTGAGGGAGATGGACCGACAGCGGCACGCATGGGACGAACACGTAAGTCATTTTCATGTCAAGTTTGTCCTGTAATCCAGTGGTTCCCAGCTGGTCCTGCCAAGGGGTCCAGATGTCTCCTTTGTCACTTGTTCAAGGTCCACACAGTTTAATATATTCAGCATCATACTTGTGCTTGGCCATGTCGTTAAGCTAGTTCGCTGTCTCTGTCAAGAAGCTTTCCATTAGTCACTCACTCTATAGCAGAAAACCGCACTTCAAAATAAAACTCTGCGGAAAATTCACTGTACTTCAAAATTAAGTGTGGTTTTTTACTAACTTGACATGTTAGCGAGTCACTTGCGGTTCATTCAAAATGGATTGCAATCTACTTATGGATCGCAACCTACCAGTTGGGAACTACTGCTATAATCTATTCAGGTCATTGTTTTCTTCTGTCTCTACACTTTTAAACCTGCAGTAACTGATTTTTGGTCACTTATAGACAGTGCTAATAAATTGTGAGCACAACACTGACATATCATAACCTTTTAAATCGATGAACATCAGTCAAGGCAAGGCAGGAGAAATGTAGTGTTTATATTGCATATTTCATAACCAGAGGCAACCCAAATGCTTTACAGCTTACACAGGTAAAAGCACAAGAAACAAATGATAAAAACAATAAATGCAGGTGATCAATAGCACATAAAATAGAAATAAAGGCGAACAGAAAAAAGCAAACAGAGTAAAACAATCTTTACTCTCTTTTAACTCTGTTTTGGTCCCAACCAGCGCCTAAGGGAAATATATCTCTTTAGTTGCTAAATGCTGCAATGTGTTCACCAGCTAGTCTCTAACTGTGTCTGTCTGCTGTTTGCTGATGAGCAGGTAGACTACAGTAGCATTTTACAGGGTGATTTTCTCATTAAAAACTATGGAAGAGGTGGGAGTGAACCACAACAGTAAAGCTGTGGGCTGCACAGAGAAACAATAAACTGAAACTTACTATCCAGGGCCTGGAGTTGGTAGAAAGCAAAAACGTATGAATCTCTAACCTCTGCCAGGCTCTGAAGAGCAAGACTTCATTCTGGGTGAAAGAAATATTTCCACCCACAGTAGCTGTCTTCATCTAAACCCTCATTACCCCGACACACAACAGTGCAGTTTAATCAGAACAGAAACGTGTTCGCTATTCATCTTCTTTTGAATGTCTCGTTTACTCAACAAAATGTTGCAGGACTGTTGCCATAGGGGGAGTGGAGATGGATTGAGGGGGAGTTATCCCTCTTAGTGCCAAGTACATGAAAAGGATTGATTTCTTTCAGAAAGTATAAACCCTAGAGACATAAAAGGGGAAAACTTGTTAATGTAAGACCTCATTATGATGTTATTTGACTTAATCAGGGAAAAAAACCCAACTTTCTTTAAAGAGTAAATTTAAATAGACGTCTAGATAAAAGTGAGGTGCTAAATGTTTTAGTGATTCAGTAATATAGTGAATTGTAGGGTTTAATCCTGGACATACACATCAAAAGTATTTTCTATTTCCACAGAAATATAGTTAAAAAAAATAGGAAAGACTAGTTACATTCTAGGCATAATTCTAAATTGAACAATGAACAATGACAGCAATATACGTAGTACAAGATGACCAGAGCTTAAATCAACCCGCGTAGTTGTCCCTCCATTGTGACATTATTAACATAGTGTTGTTTTTATCTTGTGTACTCTTCTTCAAAGTTTTGTTTTCTTCCTGGATTTTTCCCACATGGAAATTTTGACCAATCAAGAGCAGCGTTCTTGCGCAAGGCATTTTATCTGGTCTGACAAGAACCTGCTGTAGGCAATTTTGCAACATTGTAAAAAAAAAAAAAAAACCCTGATTCAGACCAAAGCAAGACAACTCTAGGTCTGAAAGCACCTTTAAATTCAGGTGATTAGACAAGTGAAAACATAGTTGTGAAAATTATATTCCAATTTGCCAATACATCCCTAAAATCCTAGACACTGGACCTTTAATTGAATGGCTCTGAAAACACCAAATTTGTTAATAATTAATAATTCCGGCCATATAAAACAACATTTGTTTTAAATAGCCATATTTGAACAGCAATGAAACACAAATGGGATATCCCTCTTTGCATTCCAAGCCCTTCAGACTTGAAAATAAGAAGCCTTCTATCGAAAAGAGTGTCTGATCAGAGAAGATGAGTGGCAGAGGCAAAGGAGGACACTTCTCTTTGTCCTGACTTTAGAGAGCATCTGAAAAATGAGTGGCCGCGGAAAAACCGGTGGATATCAGTTTCTTCCTCTCCGTGTGCCTAACGCCCGGTTGGGCAGTGAGTCAGCATGACTCCTCTTGGCAAGACGCCTCCATTTGCCTCCAAACTTGGACAATACTGGGCTCGGTTGAGATTTGTCGGCAATGGTGAGCCTCCTACACGTGATTATGTCGGTGACAAACTACTGTTTGAATCCTGCTGGATAAATATCACGGATGTATACTCGTTGATATCTCTGCCACCTAAAAGAGATTTAAAGTTCATATTTTTCTAAGAGGCTCCCTTAAAACGTTTCCTGGAGGTATACACCTCCAAACAAGGCGAACCTAAGTGGAAAGACTGGACGGTGGAGTCCTCCGCTCAGCTGGATGTCATAAAAGTTCTGGACTGGCAGGGTGCCAGATAGCGATATCGACTTATTTCTGAAGCGGTATTGTGACTTCCTACAGTCATTAAACCACTGGACAAGTATGGCATCTGGTATGGTGTCCGAAAATACAAAATTAAACTGCGCCTCAGTTACATCAGACAGTGACAGACATAGTGCTGTACCTTTTACCTTGACATCCGGAGTTAAAGTATTAAAAGAAATATGTGAGGAGTTTAAGTAAGTTGGTGTGTATAGATCTTTGAATCCTTGTGGTTTTGATTTCACTAGATTGAATGCAAAAACAAAAACACGTATAGACAGAATTTACGTTTCATCTAATTTTAGAGTAAATAATTATTCAACTGTTCTGAACAATCTTTCTGATCATCTCCTAGTCAAAGCGTCAGTGTCTTCCGAAACCTCTGTTAAAAGAGGCTTCTGGAAACTGAATACACAGTGTTTCAAATACAATGATATAATAATAGATTTAAAATCCAAAATTAATATAATAACTCAATTAAGCATTATAACTAAATCAAACATCAAACTGTTACCCTTACTGCTACCCTCAACCTGCTGTCCCAGCACACAACAGCAAACAGGATAGCACTTGCCACCACAGACTCATGAAACTTCCTCAGTGTTGTCTGTTGAAAGACCTCAGCCTCCTCAGAAAATAAAGGCAGCTCTGGCCCTTCTTGTAGAGAGCTTCATTGTTCTTGGACCAGTCCAGTTTATTGTCAGTATGCACTCCTAGGTACTTGTAGTCCTCCATAATGTCCACACTGACCTCATGGATGGAAACTGGGGTCGCTGGTGCCTTTGCCCTCCTCAGATCCACAACCAGCTCCTTTGTCTTTGTCACATTAAGCTGTAGATGGTTCCTTTCACACCATATGAAAAAGTCACCCATCACAGCTCTGTCCTCAGCCTCATCATCCTCACTGCTACATCCAACAATCGCTGAGTCGTCAGAAAACAAAAAACTGAAGATGTCTGTGTGGTCCTGAAGATGTCAGGACCACACAGAGCTGAAGCCCAGGGTGTTGAGGGTGAAGAGGAAGGGAGAAGAACTGTCCCCTGTGGGGCCCCAGTTTTGCTGACAACTATGCCTGACATACAGTGCAAGCACACACGCTGTGGTCTGCCTGTCAGGTAGCTGACGATCCAGGACACAAGGGGGGCATCCACCTGCATTGCTGTCAGCTTCTCACCCAGTAGAGCTGGCCTTATGGTGTTGAAAGCACTGAAGCACGCTCACTAGGCTAACTGCCGGCATCAACCTGTTCACCAGAAAACAGGCCAACTTCGTGTCATTCTTTGTTCCCATTCTCTCCGTCAGTGCTCACCAGTGAAAATGAAAGTTAAACCCAACCCCATTTTGGAAAAACTTTGTCTTTGCTTCTGTTTTTTCAGTACTGTATTTAAAATTTTCGTTGCTTCCAAGATGATGCCTACTGCTTCCACCTGGTCGCTACCTTTTGAACAAAGTCTTTACCTTAGCAGCGCACTGTTATTGGCTGGGTGTTGCACACCAATGTCCAAAGGTTGCAGCTAAATAAGCGTCCCAAATACAGCAAAATAAGAAGAAAATCAGAAAATACAGACAGAGTGCAGAGTCCCTGCAGATAAATACAACACCACACACTGAGAGTGGGTTGTAAGTAATGATTGAGAGGGATTACTTCTATTTGTGTCTATACCTCGTTGAAGAGTATGTATTTACAATCCAGTAAATTTCCCAGGATAGTTTGCATCTGTTCCCGGGACAGAAAATGTGTCGTTTTTGATGAAAATATGAATTCCTAGTGAATGAGATTCATCCATCTGGGCCATTAAAATCTGTTGGGAATATTGGAGTTGTGCCTTTAGTTTAAACTTTTTAGCTTAACTGTAATATCTAGTGTAATGTTTCATAGTAATAATAAGGAAAATACTAACCCTCCCCCTCTAAAAGTTGTTGATACATTTTAACAGCACCTCCAGTAGATGGTAAATGTCTCAGTAGAGAGGAGCACTTTGCTCAGTTGCTGTCTTTCTACCTCAGCCCTCCCTGCGTCTCTGTGCAGCTCATTACACTGGAGACAATTTCAGGGGAGTTAAAAGAGATAGCAACATGTCCTGGTAGCTCAATGTTCAGCATCCATTTTCCTTACTGTAGAGCTGAAGACAGAAATATGTTGGAAGCGTTCTTTTCCCTTTTGTTAAATGTGACTGATTGTTGCTGTGAATGCACCAGCAGAGCCTAATGATTTTCTCTGCTGCCAAGTGCATTACAGAACAAACACTCGACTTTCAGCGAGGAGGAAACGCTAAATTCAAGCCATTCATCTTTCCATTCCGTCACATCATGTCTCCCGTGCAGCGCATTACATACATTAGCAGACGCTAACGACATTCTCCGGTTTTTAAACGACGGGGCCTCCGACACCCGGTGATGATGAATGGTTCCTGTTAGCAAGTGAGGAATGGGAAGATCGCCCAGGGAGGAGCGACAGGGAATGCAAAGGGGGAGATGATTGGGTTTTTTAGAGTGAAGATAGATGATGTGACAAAGGGAGCCGGTGTAATCTGGGGATTTGAACCTATGAGGGATGGGCTGAACGCTGAGGGAGGCATGACAGGGAATGCAGAAAGGATGATTGGGTTTTTAGTCTCAAACTAAAGATAGATAATGTGACAAAAGAGGCAGAAAAATCTGTGGGTTTGATCCACTGAGGGATGGGGTTATCACTGAGAGAGGTGTGGCTGTGACTACAGAGAGGATGAGAGTTCTCGGTGATGTAAGAAAGAGAAAAAACAGGTAATGTGACATTATGAACTGTGGAGTTGAAATTATAAAGAATCATTGAAAGAGATACGGCCGAGAACAGAAAGATAGTTGATGGGGAGGCAGATATTGTGACATGTTTAATCTGGACATTTGAAACAATGAACAATAAGCTGATGTCTCACAGATGAAAAACTGATGATGTTTGGATTTTTAAATTCTAAACATTTGGATCTTGATGGAGGAGAGAAGGATTTGAACCAGTCAAACCTGAGGAGATTTAAAAAATGCTGACATTAAGACAAATGTTAAAAAGATTTTGGTTTTCAGGATGAAGACAGAAAGGTTTATTTTTTGAAACAAGGGCAAAGTACATGATTAAGTACCGTCATAATAGCATGCACTGGGGCCCATTGTTACCACCTTACGCCACTGACAGCAAGCCTCTAAACAGCTCCAACAAACTCACACCAAAAAGGCTCAATTCTATTGGTAAACAATTAGAAAACACCAGCCATGTGATGCTGCAGTTAGCCCTTTATTTGCATTGTTACCTGGCTACCCAGTCTGGAGCATGTCAACCCTGCCTGACTGCACTGCCTCTTTATCTCTTCACAAATACCTGTGTAAGCCTCTACACATGTAGCCTACATGCAGTAATAAAAGGGAAACACTATAGTCTACTTTTGACGCAAAGTTTAACCTTTCTAATACATCTTTTTGTTCGTTTTGTATGTTTTTTTATTTTTGTTTTACCATTAGCTAAGACTTTCAGACTGATTAAGAATGATTTTACTTTGTATTTATAATTTGTAATTTGTCTTTTTCACAGTCTAATTTTGGCAGGTATGGAAGAGTCACAACTGTTTGTTGTTGTGTTAGCAATATTGATGTCAGTTTGATTTGGTTCGGTCAGAGCTGTGGAATATTTAATCATTCATATTTTAAAATGATCAGTTATTGTATCTGTATCGGCTATGAAAAGCAGGTAATTACTGGTTATTGGTTGAAAGAAATCTATATCCTGCATCCCTATTTGTATTAACTCCATGGTTTCCAGTCAATATATGGGCTGAAGTGGAAAACATTGCAGAAGGAAATGGCAGATAAAGATTATGACTTTATGAGTCCTTTACGGTCACAACAGTAGAATTACACCATGTTAGGAAAGCTGTGGCAGTGGCACGTGATCATACTTTATGATTTGGCTGCAGCACTGTAAGCTATACAGTGATTGAAAATCCCTACCCCCAGAGATGCAGGAACTACAGCCTTTGAACAAAACTGAAACCAGCTTTGTGAACTCAGAATGCAGAATTAGTACCAGAGTTCCTAAAATGTTCCAAGGCTGCTGAAGAGTTCCTTTGGTCATTAATGGTCTGGCCATTAAATCTCCAGTTCCTCATTACTGTTAGGCCTGAAGGGCGAGGACACAGTAAGGAGTGTCAGAGAGAGCTCAGAGGATGATGGTAATTTCCTCAGGACTAGTGAGGGCACAGTGAAGATAGAGAGTGCAACAGAAGAGGAAAGTATAACGTGGGGATTTGAACATGTGAGGATGCAGCACGTACTGAGAGGGGGGACTGAACGCAGAGAGCTTTTTAATGGTGAACGACCGCAGAAGGTGAAGAGGGAAAATGAAGCAGGGGAGCCGGTATAATCTGGAGGTTTCAGCTGGTGAAATGGTTAGAGGGATGGATGCTCAGGGAGGAATAATGGGACAGGGAGAGAATGATGGGAGGTTGTTAGCATTTGAAATGTGCAACAGAACGGCAGATTCACTCGGAGGGTTTAGACCTGAAAACGTCTCACAATTCCCATTAACCAAAGGGATCCTGAGAAGATTTGAATCTATCAGGAGGAACAGAATGTACTGCAGAGAGGTTATAAAATGTGTGTGAGTGCACAGATGGGCTGAAAATCACACATTCCTCAAAGAAAGGACTTTTTTAAAATGTACTATTAATACCGTCCTGCCATTAGTTTCCTTTTCTAAAGTTCTGTCCCAGTTGTCAGTGATAACTCCTCTGGATTTAATATCTCTCTGACAGATTAATTCAACTGTACACTCAGTAACAGCAAAGGGACATTTTTCACTGTGCTGACTGTTGAAATTCTATTAAGTGTTATCAAATGTTATCCTTCTTTGACTCTTCCTCATTATCTTCGTCTCGCTAACTTCTGTCCTTCCAGCTTCTGCCTTTACTTTCTCTCTGCTGTGCGATGACAGTTTCCTTTAATCATTCTGACATGCAGAGGATTACAATTTTGGAAAATGTACTTAATTTGATTTACTTTATAACTACATTGTATTTTCTTATGTAAAGATTCTTTTTTTTGACATACTTCTTGTTTAATCCATTACCATTTGCCTTCCTTAAACTAAATCTCTCCTGCTCTTACATTTGTCTCTTTCCTGTCATCCCCTCTCCACCTCCTGTCTTGCTCTTGTCTCTTTTTATCTGATTATCCTCTCTTTCTCTAATATTTCCTGTCTATTTCTTTTTCAGTCTCCTTGTCCTCTCTCTCCGTATCTGTTTTTTTTTTTTTTATCCCTCTCCCTGCTTTTGGTCCAGATGGAGGTCCTTGTTGCATGTCGCCCACCTCTTTATCACCATAGGAGCTGCTAAAACAATACAGGGTGCATGTGGATCAAAGGGTCAAATGAATTCCTCTACAAGACACAGATGCATGATTATATTCTCTTTTCATGTCCTCTTAAATGCGTTGTATTTGTATTTGTAAATGTAGATAATGCAACGATCATTATTTTACCTTGCTAACATTTCAGAAATGAAGTTTTTAATCAAAACATAAAATCTGTTTCTTCCCCAGTTCCTCTCTCAGCTCCAAAGAACCTGCGGGTGTCAGAGGAATGGTACAACCGCTTTAGGATCAGCTGGGACGTTCCTCCTTCACCCACCATGGGCTACAGGGTTGTCTACCAGCCTCTCTCTGGTAAAGTACACACACAAACTGTGTCAGTCAGATGAAACTACATTTTACTGTTTTGTTTCCAGTATTACCGATTCCACAAAATAATATATTCAAACACTTTCTAACCTTTTGTAATACAGCCAAAATCTGAAAATTGTTAGTGTCTTAATTACTTGGATATTTTTTTCCTGAACAAGTCTAAGAGTCTCCTCAGAGGACTACTTCACCCCTTAAATGATCATTGATCAGTTACTTACCCTGTGATTTGTTGAATTTATAAAGAAAACTTTGTTTTCACCCTGAAAGCAGAATCCAAAACGAACAAAAAAATGATTGATATCTTAAAGTCACTGGGGTCCCCGTTCAACAACAGCAAAACTATACCAAAACACCTGTTAAAAAACACCCACATAGCTTGTGCCATAAAATCCAAGTCTCATTTATCAAGTCTTTTGCTCAGAACCTCCCAAACAGTGAACACTTTCCAACGGGGAGCTGAACAAAAAGTGAAACTTATCTCTGCTCCCTTTGAAACCAGATTCCATTGACAAAAACAGTAATTTTACCTCACTTAACACAGGAGCTGCTGCTGGCCTTCGTTGTTTAGTTTTTTTGTCCTACTGTGTTAATTTGGTGTTTTGAAGAGTAAGAGTAGAACGTGCAGCCTGTTTAGGAAGCAGGGAGCAGGGATTGTTTGTTCACGGCAGGCATGAAGGACAAACAATTTACAATTTTAATCTAATGTAAATCTGTTTTTTTTAGGACAATCTGTATGAGGTGTTTCAGGGCAGAGATGCATTCACAATGATATGAGATGAAGTTCACTTCAAACATGAATGTGAACAGTCTTGACAAAAAGATTGGATATGGGGAAATAATCAGAATTGTGCATTAGGCCCTGTAATGTGAATGTAGCCACACAAATAAAAGACACAATTTTCCTGCATATTGTTTTCATATGCTTGTGATTTTCAACTTCTTGGTACTATCTTGTTTTTAGTTATCTTCCACGCTCTCCTTACTCACTGAAATTGAAGCTAATGATCATCTCTGAAGTCACCCTTCTGTGCTCCTTCCACTCACTGACCATTTGCCCCTCCTTAATGCATCTCCTCAATTATGCCGCGCCCCCCCTCTGCAGCCCCTGGACCAGCTCTGGAGACCTTTGTAGGAGAGGACGTGAACACAATGCTGATTGTCAACCTGCTGAGCGGGACCGAATACAGTGTCAAGGTCATTGCCTCCTACACCACAGGATCCAGCGAGGCTCTTTCAGGGAGGGCCAAGACCTGTAAGTTAAAAGTATAATAGAACTAATAACCATACCTTACTGCTCTCCTCCTCAGCTTCCACGCTTTCTCCAAATCATTCACCAACTTTAGGATTTATTTTTAAACAGTGATTTAAGTAATTGTGAATCAGACAAATTTAAGTTTTAAGTTAACAGCCTCCCTGCACATTTCAGTGTGGTAGAATTCAAACTCTAATGTGGACATAAAGAGACCTCTTTGTGTTTGACAGATTTCACAGAGCACAGAGTAACATTCAATAAAGTAATTATATATTTATGTTAAGAATAAATACCCTGCTATGGTTTATATGTCACCTGATAAAACTACATCCCCGTATTTTTCCCCCATAGTTTATATAGCAATTTAATGCCATTTAGATAAACAGCTAATAGCATCAGTTATCATACCAACAGTCACATCAAATCTCAATCTCTTCTTTTTTGTTTTCTGTTGCCCAGCTGTTGATAGCTGGTTTTAGCCTTTTATTTTTGCACAGATTATTTTTCGCTGGACATCCATGACAGCACCAGCTGCTGTTGGAGAGAAAAATCTTTTTCTCCCCACCAATTAGAGGAGCCAGTCAAACACTTCAGACGTTAATTCCATCATAGCCATCTGATGCTCTTTGCAGCAGTCACAACTAATTACAGGATACAGTCTTGAAATTTTATTGTGACCATCTTCGATGTAACCACAACCACTGATTAAAAGATTTAGAGTTTCAGCCACTGCCTTGTTAGCGCTACAGTCCTTCTTTATTTCTCTTTGTTCTTTTAAGAATGGATAGTGGTTTACCATGAATATGGTTTTGATTGGTTTGGGCTTTTATGGACTTACACTGTATGTCTATCATCCTCTTTTCTTCAGCAATTGTTCCCCAAGAAATTCTAGTAATTTGTGTTTGTTATTACTAGGGCTTCAATGGTTTGTGTATTTGTAACGAGCAGTCAGGGTTGGTGCACGCAGTCACAAGCAGAATATATGGTATGTAGATTGATGCATATAACGCAGAACCAAAGTTTACAAGCGCCAGCTTTGCCCAGTAACTTTCAGCTGAGCTTTGTTATGAACCAATGCTGTTTTTAGCACAATAAGCTGATCATGGTGGGCACAAATGAAACTGCAGAGCAGAAAGACCCAGCTGGGGGTTCCTGATTAGCTACAATAGCAGTGGAGAGAGAGTTGGGTTTAAGAGAAGGACGGTGTGTCAGCCTTGCTTCACTGTTGCAGGGTCTGTGAATGGGAACACATCCAACATGCACACATTGGACGCATCACCCAGATGTGCTGATCACCAGGATGAGGAAAAATCAAACCGCAGAGAGACTCCTTATCACTGCTGCTTCCAAGCAGCCTCAAGACGCCACAGCAGAATAGGATAAAACAATTACTGAAGCAGCTGGCATTTACATCGACATATAGCCAAGGTGGAACTAATTAAAACATGCAAGCAGTCAGGCTGGTGAATACAGTTTGCTGACAGAGACCCAAAATGCAGGTCAGGGTCAATGTGGATTGAAAACTACATCCCCATGGCGACATTAGTAACCCTACCCAAGCACAAAGCACAAAGATATGACTGTGTAGTTGTGTCCATAACACAACAAAATTCTCTTGGTACACGACATTAAAAAGAAAAATATCCAGCAGGGTTGGAAATGTACTTTAGTGGCAGGTGGTTCTCAATATCTACCAGACACTCAATAGATTACTATTGGTTTGTTTTTTGGATAGTGAGTGAAGCAAATCTAGCACCCTCTTGCATATTTCACCAGCATTTGGCTTGTGCTAATTTCCAACGCTAGTGTCCAGCAACATTTATTTTCTGTCAAAAATACAAATCATTTCTGTCAAGCTTCATTCATCAAAAGTGCTGAACGCCCTGTCATAAATCAGGCTTTTAGTCTTGTCTGGGTGCCTCATGTACAAAGGCCCTCTTCTTGTCGCAGAGGCCGCAGGATCAATTCCAATCCACAGCCCCTTGCTGCATGTCGTCCTCACTCTCTTTCCCCCCTCATGTTAACAACTGTCCTGGCAATTAAAAACAAAAAAAGCCCTAAAATCTATATTAACATAAAATAAAGAAATGAAAATAAACTTTTTTTTCCCTGTGTCAAATTAGCACCAAACTATGACTTCTGTGTTCCATTACCCTTAACTACACATTTGTTTGTAATAGTCTTTGTAACTGCAGTACATTGACATTTTTCACGTCAGTTTTTCATCTAATTAGCAGTAAAATCTAATATTCTAGGTGTAAAATATTCTAAATATGACTCATCACACAATATTGGTTAATCAAGTAAAATTACTCCACATTTTTTCTGTTCATTTCAGAATGACAGAACTATCTTACAGTCTGTAGACATGCACCAAGTAGAGACTACATAGGCAGAACTAATGTGTTTTCATGAACAGGCGGTAAACTAAAGCAACCCAAAAGTTACCTATCGGCAGACATTTTCTGCTAGGTATCAAACAGGGCCACATCAGAGAAGTGCAAAGGTTGACAGCGAGGGATGCTGCTTTCGAGAGTCATGGAAAGTTTAATATGTATTCACTGAAAAATGAAAGTTGACCTTGTCTCGTTGTTTTTTTGCTTTGTTTTTTTCAATAACCCATATGATGTTAGATGCAGCTTGTCCTAGGTACTTTCAGATACACTTGTCTGGTCCCCGCTCAAGAAAGTTTAGACATCTCTGCTTTAACCAAAATATATCAACTAGCCACACACGACTATAACATCCCTCCGCCGGCAGAATTTTGTTTCAAGGAAAAACAAGGGCAAAGTTTTAAAATACAAAACATGTTTGTCTGCGTCATGATGAACTATCATCAGACTGATAATGCTGCTCTCAGACAATCTTCTTATTGGTAACTTAATTGTTTTCTTGGCATTTTCTAAACCTGATCATTTATGTACCTTGTTATCGTTCTTCTCTGTCCAACGATCTCCACTAATCTAATCAGGAAAGCAGCTGGACACCTGCAAACATCAATACCTTGATATCTATCTGACACTTTAAAGGAAACTTCACCTAATCACATCCCAGCCCTGGAACGGACTGTAGATGTAATAGATTTGAGTAATCTCACTGGCGATGTGGATCCTTCCCGCGGCTCTTTGAGTGTCTGGCTCAGTTCGATCAATCAGTGCTTCTCAAGTACAGCCATTTGAGTAGGAGCCTGGATTTTCCTCTCCTGCATGATAATTAACCACTTCACTGCAGGCTGGCCTATTGGTGAAATAGCTGTTTTCATAACTGAAAGGTCTGATTCACGGTTGATCTCTATGACAGCCAAAGCGAATGATGAAAACCACGTGACCTTTTGAAGTGTCCTTGAGCAGCACACTGACCCTCCACCCTTTCATCTACTCTCATTTCTCTCCGGGTAAGAGCTCTCAATGCAAGTGTCAGCTTAATGCCCGAACATGTAGCTCTAAATGGGTCGCAGGCACGTCACTTTGCATCGGAGCCACACTTCCCTTCGCTTGCATGACAATTAAGCACTTCTTGGTTGATTTGAAGGACAAGTTTGGGGGGGGGTTGGGCAAAGAAAAGAGGGGGAAGGAAGGGGACTAAATCTGAAGAAGATGGGTAGAGGAAGAAGAAAGATGGAGAGATGGGTGTAGTTAAAAAGAGAGTATAATGATATGAGGCCAGTGAGATCCCAGGAGGTGAATGGAGCGTCTGTCATTTTGCTCAGCGGCATGTTAATGAAGCAAGTGGACCAGTGGAGATGAGTGGACTGATGCTTCAATGTCACACAGCAACACAAGTATCTTAGTAGTTGAGGACAAAAGGAGACTGGAGCTTCAGGTTTTTCTGTAATAACTTTACACTGAGCTTTGGGTTTAAATTCTGTACAGTTTTACAGTTAGTGATGGATGAACATTATCATTTTAGCAAAACCGATGCCTGTTGTAGTTGAAAAGATACTGTACAAGTGCTTCATGTGAAAGAAGTCAGACAGACCTGAACAATAAGCAGAACTAGCTGCTGCTATTGTATCTACCTGTAATATTTAAATTATACTTTAACTTTAATCTGATGAGCTGTGGTGCCTTTCGGTATGGTACCTCTGGAACCAAAAGTAACCCTTCAGATATGGTACCTAGACCCTAGTGTTTCCACCACAAACAGTACCCTAAAATGTGGGTGGGATTGTTGTCACTCACTGCTCCATCCAGCACTTGCTGTATTTCCTCAGTACCAGTGACACAGAGGGAAGTCTGCACCTCATTATCGTCCACAGAACGAGGCTGCATGCTGACATTTTCAAAACAAAACACAACAGGCTGCAGTGAGAGTCTCTCTCCATGGGATATTTAAAAATAGTGGGTTTGTACGTTTAGTCCGCCTAAGGCAAGCTCAGGGCTTTAATGTTGCCGTAGCCCACAGGAACTGTGCTTTTTTTATTTTCTCTGAGTGAGGATTAAAATATATGGCGCTCACGTGACCTGGTCGAGATTAATATATAAAAAAATTCTTGAAGATACCAGTTTTTCCTTGGGATGAGATATGAATTGTTGTATGTCTCAACTACTAAAACTCCATGTAAAATATTAAGAAATAAATACATAATAGTAGAATGAATGCCATAAAACTTTTTTTTAATTATTATTATCCAGTGCTGACACAGATCAAGACACAGATTAAAGTGCAGCCACACAGTTTGGTAAAAAAAATAGACATTTTAAAGGCTACAGTAGAATGTACGGCTGCACGATATTGGAAAAAACTGACATTGCCAATTTTATTTATTTTATTTTTTTTAATATATATTGCGATATTAAAAAATCCAAGAATTTTCACAAGATGACTAAAAAATAGTGGCGGGGCTTTTACTTACCACAACTGCAGAGGCTCCCAGCTTCATTTGAAACAGACTACATTATAAAAGGGCCGTTATTTATTAATCCCTCTGTATCTTTATGTTTTTACTTTTTATCCGCTCCCGTTGCCTTGATAATTTAGATGCTTTGCTTAACTAAAGAATGATGACTTTCTCCCTGATTTTGTGTTTAGATGGGTGGATACAATTTCAGAGTTTAAAAAAACTCCCTACATTGCAGAACCAATAGTAAATCCGCAGGGAGGTCTTTTGGTGGTTCACTGACCTCTTGTGCTTGTAAACATAGTCCTACTAGAAACACGTGTAGCGGTACAAAATGGCTCAAGTCACTGTAAGTCCTTCATTTCCACAATCTTGTAGACTGAGGGCACGTTTGATAAAACTGAGTTAAATCTCTCTGCATCCATTTTCAAGCTCTCTTTGTGTTTGTTTCCTTGCGGACGAGAAAAGGGGGAGCGCACATTTCTGGGAGGGCGTGTCCTTTTAAAAAATGCAAGAGGCGTTGCTTTGTTGCCGGCCGTTTTCGCCGGTGTGTTTAACACACTTCAGAAAGGAGTGTCCCCAGACTATCAGAAGGCGGAGTTCTCTGATTGTCTGGTGGCGAGACTACCTTGATAAAGTCTCATTTCAAATTTAACACTTCCTGAACTTGTGTCAAATTAACAGCTCCTTATAACCATGGCTGAGAGAATCCCTCCATTTTCTAAAGAGGCTTTTATCGTGAAACATTTGTAGGAACTTGTGGAGAAATCAGTGACTTTTATGTTTACGTAGGGTGCTTCAAATGTAGCTCCTGCCATCTGCTGGCGTTTTTTAGGTGACTACAACAACATGTCAGCTGGCACATGAACAGACACAGTGACTGAAATAATAGTAAAAGTAATAAAAACAGGACAAGAATAACCCGATGACATCACACGCCGTGAACAACGAGCGGGGATAGTTGGTGAGTACCATCGTGTAGTGTGTCATGTCTGTCGGCCAAGTCACGGCACAATTTTATGACTCCATAATCATGTAATGTGACATAGTGTCTTTCAAAGGGGCAGAAAAGTCGTGTAGTGTGTACCAGGCATAAATCCTCCTTTACTGTTTCTCCCTCTTGCATGTCGCTCATTTTCAGTGACTGCAGCGTGTGCATGAGAGGGAGAGGGGCTGCTGTTGTCAGAGAGGGAGAGACGGAGCGGAGCTTCAGAGCTGCTTTTCTGAAGCAAAACAAAAGTTTACATGTTCTAAAAAAAGAGAAAACATTGCATGTCCTGCGATGTGACTATCACACATGCGCACATTACGATGACGATGTTCAAACGATAGCATGCGTAATGACATGAGGCATTACGTGGTATCGGATTGATCATAGGCTGTACTCAGCGATGCCCAGTGTCGCATTTTAGGCAGTATCGGAGGCATTTCTGATACTGGTATCTGGATACTGGTATACTGCTATCGGTACCATCCACAACTTTTCACAGTGGAAATGGGAAAAAAAAGTGCAGTGAACTGAACTGCACCGTACCATACCGCACAGTGGAAACAGGGCTTAAGGGTGCAAAGCCCTAGTGATCAAACTTCACTTTTTAGAGTGGCCTGTTATTGTGACCATCCAAGGTACACTAATAAAGCTGTTTAATCAGCATCTTGATATGCCACACTTGTCAGATGGATGGATTATGTGGAAAAGGAGAAGTGCTTACTAATGCAGATTTTAACAAATTTGCACCCGATATTTGAGAGATAAGTCTTTTGTGTGCATAGAGAATATTTTAGATCTTTCATTTCAACTCATGGAAATGGGAACAGAAACAAAAATGTTATTTATTTTTGTTCAGTGTATAGAAAAGCTACTCTGTACTTGTTTGGTCATTGTGAGTAAAGTTATTACTGATAACTCTCAGTTTTCTTCTGTGTGAACTTTAAGCACCAGTAGTTAGGGTATACTCACAGTATGGACCACAGTGTATTCAGTCACAGCAGTGGTAGTTTGTCTCCCACTCTCTGCACTATGCTCTTCAGATGCTGAGTTGAGAACCCCTCTGTGCCCTCTAATTGAATCACACGCTGAGATTTTTACATGAACTCCATGCAGAGATGCATTATGCATTTCTGCAGAGTCCAAAATAATGCAGATTGGATATTTGGCTCAACTGGAAAGTGTTCTGTTTTATCAGAGGGAATGTAAAATATATTGTGATGTACAAGGCTATTAACCAACTCACAGAAACATGCGTGCTTATGTCTTTCAGAACAGTTGCTGCTTTCAAAAGTTGGGCAATAAAAGTGCATACATTCCATTTGCATAAATAGAGATTGTGTGGGTTTGTTTGGGTGCATGTGTGTGTGTGTATGTGTTTGTGTGTGTGTGTGCATGTGGTTTCCCAGATGTGAGCTCAGTACAGTTATATAGCGTGCAGAGAAGAATCCTTACGGGCATTATTTACTATTCAGAAGAGTTTGTTTTTACATCTCAACGCTATTTCAGTGTCATAATATCAAAATATGGTCTCTGCAATCCATTTACAGCTACATGTTCGGGCCTTTAGCTGACACTTGCATTGAGGAAGTCAGGGTGGAAATATTATAGGATATGGTAGTATTAACCACCACATGTAACTGTTATAGAAGGAGAGGAGGGATTGGGGGAAATCTTCTTTCACAGTAGGCTATATGTAATTTAATATCACAGTAACGGTATATGTCATGATACAGTAATTGTTCTTTAATTTCAATCAAATAATAGTTTAAAATAAAAGAACTGTACTTCATCACAATATTAAAATTTCTCTTTTATCTTTCATCCAAACAAGAAAAAACTAAAACCTAAAATTCTTTCAAAATGGAAGCTTTAAGGTTCCTTAGAACACCCCAGCCTCCACCTGGAGAGCTTTGCCAGCAGTAGCAGCAGCAGCAGCAGTGGTGTGTAGCAGGGATCACTGAGTAGGAAGCCATGTTTAAATGGGCCACCTTCAAACAGCTGCATTTATTCAAGTTTCTAGCCATAAATTACATTTTACAAGATTACATTCGAACACATCATGCTAATGTAATAATTTACCTTCGCCCACTACTTATTTGTTTTCTGAAAGAGCTTAATATGTAACTCAATGCAACATCTCAGTATTGGGCACCAGCTGCTAAAAGGTAACGCTAAGTAGCTCCTGTCGTGCTTATGATAACACAGATTTGTTGTTCACAATGTAGCATTATCAGAAAAACAATTGGGTGCCTCCCCTGATGCATCAGAAGTGAGTTTACTGCATCCTTTTGTCCTAAAGGCGTCCCAGTGAAGATCTTTGTTCATCCCAGTATTGTCCCTGGGATGATGGGATGACATTAGTCTCGAGCTCTGCTTTTCAGCCTCTCCAAATGTGATGTGACACAAAAGAAAAACATAATCTACTGCCATACGTGAATGTCATCTTATTTGCCAACCGATGGCAGTCAACACGGAGAATATCGGCAAACACTGATGTTTGGCTGCAAAATCGGTATCATGCAAAAATCCTGAGATCAACCTGCCCCAAATAGCTCCCACGGTAGAAACGGCCAAATCTCTACCAGTGTACATATTTCTACTGTCATATGGTATATACCAGGGTTTTTCAAACTTTCTGTGCCCACACCAAAGGGCAAGCCAAAATCTCAAGACACACCTTTATGTATATCTGTGCACAATAGCTTCCATAATGTGTGTTATCACTCTTATCACGACACAGGACAATAGAAATAAGAAAAAAATGAGACAGGTAGCTTTCGTGATACTGTCTACTGACATATCTTTTTTTTTCTGTGCTATTGCTGGTGCTTTGTTGCAAGTTCCTCCGGACAATAAAGCAATCCATTATCTAGGGCTGGGCGATAAATCGATTTTATCGATTAATCCGAATTTGTAGTTTAGGCCGATTTGTTTTAGTGAAAATCGAGTTTCTATTTAAAATCCGCCACCGCCGCTCCCCGCTGGGCTTGGCAATATGGCAGCGAGCGGGGAAGAACTCATTCTCAAGAAAGGGAACGAGTTCTTCAGCGCTTTTGTGTGCACACCTGTGTCTATGTGTGTGTGTGTGTGTGTGCGCATCAGGGCCGAACTCCGCCTTGCGCGACACAGAGAGCAGAGGAGGATTTTAGACGCGCACTGTGTAGGGACATAAATGACATGTCGTTGTGTAAATAAGTGTTACCAACGCCAAGCTGGCAGACCCCCGAACCATAGTAAACCATAAACCATAGTAAAGGGACCTCTGAAGACCATTAGCTCCTTTAGCTTGTGTTAGCTCGCTGTGGCAACAACACATAAACAACGGGACTTCGTCTGCGTTAAAGAACGGCACTTTATATTCAGCAATGCAGGGATGATGCACAGCCTCTCTCATCAGTGTCTGACTTTTACACAGGGCGAAATAACTCAAAAACAGCATGCAGAACTGCGTAGGCTTCTTCACTGTGGCTGCTCAATGTAAACAACATAGCACATGCCTCACTTTCTTCCTGGGACGCATCCGTCTGACGTCACACACCACACTCGGCGCGCTAACGTCTCATACCTCCTACTTCAACTACACACATATATACACACACAAGCCACACACATCAGGCTCAGCCTGTAACATAAGGCTATTTAATTTGTTTAATAAAAGGACAAAGTATAGACCTGTTCTATAGGAAAGGTAACCTTAAATGACTTCTGTTGTGATCCAATATGATGGTAGGGGAAACACTGCCGTATGATAAGACAGGGGTCTGGTGGAAAGCGATCACAGATGCAGTCGCCATATATATTGCTAGAGATATGGTGCCCATATATAGGCTACCATGGAAAAGCTGGGGTTTATTCACATGCTGAAAGTTTTGGACCCCAGGTATGTCCTACCAGGCCGCAAATATTATTATTTTTAACTAGGAGGGGAAAAAAATCGATTTAAATCGTGAATCGGATTTTTTGTGAAAAAATCTGAGATTTTTTTTTAGGCCATATCGCCCAGCCCTAGCATTATCCTTTCTCCTTTTAAATGTTATCATCCATCACACTGGCTACCAATCAGGGTTTTGGATGTGTCACAAACTAATAATTCCCATTTGCAAACAGTGACAAATAGGTTCCCTGTGAAGGTTTATTTAAATTGAATTATGTTTTTAGCTAGAGTTTGCCTCTTTAATAAGAAAACTAGTCCATACCCATTGGTAGCTTCGTCACCTATGCCAATCCTCAATGCCTATTTGCAGTTTCACATAGATTGACCACGTCAGTGAGTAGAAAAATGTGGGACTGACAGAATGACACATGGACAGTTTCCATGATTATGTACAGCATACCATACCATGACTTAGTCATACCAAAAATTAGAAAAAAAAACCAAACGACATTGGGCCACAGGGGGAGCCACAGCAATTGGTCGCGTTTTAGCTATTTTTAAGCTTTTTTCTGTTGTTATAGCGCCACCCAGTTGCCAGTTAGAGTTCAATTTCTCCAGTCACCTTGAGGCGTCCTGTTCTACATATCTACCAAGTTTAGTAGAAATCGATATGGCGGTTAATTAGCTCTCTAGCGCCCCCATTTTGTTTGATGGGGTCAATAATGGAGGGGTCCCCTCAGATTATGTGTGCTCATATGCCTACAAAGTTGCGTGGTGATGGGTGAAACCCTTGAGATGTTATACACCTTTATGTGATGAGCCACCCCCTCCGCAATATTCATTGCCTTATAGAAGCTCAGTTTTAGTAAGTTTTCCAACTTTTGCCAAGAGGGAACTTTAGATATTGGTCCCTAGATTATGTTCACCGAGTTTCATGCAGATCGGTCAAACTTCCTAGGAAGAGATCGATTTTAAGTGTTTTTCAAAAAATTCAAAATGGCGGAAAATCTATATAACCGGAAGTTATGGGTTCTAGAGGTAAATTTGTTCCTCACGATGAGAGGCATCTCTGTGCAAAGTTTCATGTCTCTTTGACATACAGGGCATGACATATGCCCATTCAAAGTTTGCAATTTCAGTCGGTTGCTATAGCGCCCCCCTTTGGCCAATTGATTGATGTATATTATACACACACACACACACACACACAGAGTTTTTGTCATTATATAGTAAGATGATACAGTCAGTTAAAAAATAATTCATAACTTTTTTATAGGCCCACTTGAATATTGCAATAATAATAAGTGGTTATCACAAAATCCCACGGTACACCTGGACTGGCAACATGGCACACCATTTGAGAACCACTGGTATATACCATCATATGACCCAATCCTAACTGAGAGATGGTGAGAGATGCTCCTCAAACACACCACTGTAGAAACCTTACTATCCCCTTTGTGGAGCATTGGTTTTTAAAAATGCCACTAATGCACATGTATCCCCTGCTAAGACTGAAACTTTTGTCAGAAATGCTTATTTTAAAGCAAAGGGAGAATTCTTTTGTATTTCTTGTTTTTGTGAATGTTTTCAACAATGCTTTACATACAGATACTGAAAATGTATGCTCCTCAAGGAAAAATACGCCATGAATAATTTCTCTCTGTCCTTCCTGCAGTGTATCTTGGAGTGACTAACCTGAATACATACCAGATGAGGATGAACAGTTTCTGCGCCCAGTGGCAGCCTCACCGACACGCCAGTGCCTACAGAGTGGTCATCGAGTCTCTGCTCAGTGAGTACTCACACAGCGGCGTGGTCTGTCACTACTTCTGGTGTTCTTTTCATTGTTCTGTCTACACTCTATACCCTACATACCACACCCATATGCCATAGGTGTTAAAGTACGCAATTCATCCAATTGTTGTGTAGTTGGAGGGCAGCCTGGGATGACAAAGCATGCACAAAATGATACTATTTTAATTTCAAAACTAGTGAGTGAATCTCCTGTGGTGATAGAAAATCCTGAGAATAAATCAAGAGAAAAGTTGGACCACCTGAAGTGTTATTGGTTGATGGAACACAGTTAATACTGTAGCAGTTCATGTGCCTGTGAAACTATTGTGGCATAAAAAGTGCTACTTTTTTGTTTAGCTATCACCAAAAAATACAACGAACAACCTACAGTCAAATTTACATGTTACATTTTGTGTGTGTGTAGTATACAGTGTGTGCCAATAGAAACATCTTTAAACAAAACAACTTTGAAGTTGGTTGAAGGCGTAGTTTTACCAACTTTGATGCCTCTAATTTTTGTGCTAATCTGTGCTGAACTGGACCTGTGTCTGCAGTGGGCACACAGAGATAAAACTTTTATTGATCTTCAGTGTTGAACCTGGGATAGATGGCAAACAAGTTAATTTCACAAGACTTTGGAGGTTTCCTTTGATAAAAGCTTTAGTACTGTCAACAAGGGGTGTAACAATACATGTATTTGTATTGAGCTGCTCAGTATGATGCTTTAGGGGTGGCCGTAACTCATTCATTTCCCTTGGGGATTAGTGAAGTATATCTTCTTCTTCTTCTTCTTCTGTCAGTTTGGTATGCATTATAACCAGAATTATACATTGAACTATCCCATTATATTTGGAAAATAAAACAGCTTAAACTAGGGGTGGGAATCTGATTCGATTCAATTCTGATTCAGAGGGCGACGATTTTGATTCTAAAACGATTCTTAAAGGAGCCAATAAGAAAATTTACACTAGATATTGAAAAACATTATTGTAATAAAACTGGGAATACATATCCAGTGCATACAAACTGTATTACTTACTGTGGTTGAGATGACTACACTCCACCAGTCTCCTCCGGTCCATCCTCCTCATCCACAAATCTCAACGGGACTCTCCTGTCCCTCGTCGACCTCCTCGTCATTTCTCCTCCAGTATTTATAACTGACTATAACTATCTATGAACTATAAAAAGACGAACGATGGAAAAACTATGAACTATGGGGAAAACACGACGAAAACACGGCAAAAAACACTCAAAAACACGGCATAAAAAAACCTCAAAAGCTTTAAAAAACAACAACAAATACTTCTATTTACAACACTAAATATTATTTGCAAACGCCACCCAAACTCCACTAAAACTCACCAAAACTCAGCGAAAACACCGCTAAATCATTCCAACTTGCACTCTCCTCGTAAGCTGTCACTCTCCTCCTGCTGTGCTCACTTCCCTCCCCTCCTCCACAGCTAATGACATCATAATGACATAATACTGTAATGTATGTATATCACTGGAAAGCTCCGCTTCTCAACTTTCAGAATCCGTTGGAATTACGTGAATGGTCGAGAAGTTAAGGTGATTTGAAAAATAAATATAAACCCCAACCCCCTCACCCCTATCTTAAACTAAGTTAATTATAACGCTCTCAGTGCCATGACAGAGGAGGCGACATTCTGTCTGCCCCTCCAACCCCCAAACAAAAGTGAGACACACTTGGACACAAGCTACGCTAAGCTTGCTTGCTCCGGAGAGAACATGCAAACTCTGCACAGAAGGGCTCCCCCAGGTACCCTCTTGCTGTGAGGCGACAATGCTAACCACTGTACTATCATGCCGCCCCAGAAGATAATGTTATTTAAAAAAAAAACAGGGAAATTTCTCTCGCTTTTCAGAAACAGAAACGTTTCTTTTGTGTCCTTTTTTGTGTGTGTTTGTTTATAACTACATTACTACATTTAATATTTTAAAAGGGCCATTTTTAAATTTTTCATGCTGCTAAAAAGACACCCGAGAAGATGGATCACTCACTGCTTTTATGGTGTTAGTTTTAATGAATTAAAAATGTTAAAATATGGGGAAATTACATCCCTACTGTGGATGTCTTTTTTTGGTGTTGGTTATTGTTGTTTAAAATATCTAGCAGCATAACAATATTTCTCTGAGATAATAAAGTCCACCTTGACCTTTATTCAGGTGGAAGATAAATACAAATGCAGATCACATGCACACAAATATTCACACTCCTGGCTCTCCAGATTATGTTTGATTTTAAATTGAGGCTGCCAAGGTTATTAAACACGACGGTGTATCTCTACCTCTGCATTAACCAGGAAGTCGGATACGTAATGCTGTAAATGCAGCTGTGATTCTCCCCTCACATTTTCTCAGTAAACTCCTACACTACATATCTGTGCTGGTAGGAGTTGGGGACACACACACACACACTTATGCATACTCATACATGCTTTCATCAGTGGGAGTTTCAGTATGCAGGGCAGAGAGAGTGTCCAATTTTCTGAATCCCTAAGCAGCCTGAGATGACAAAGATTTTGTTGTATCCCATCAGAGACGTGCTGACAGCCTCAAAGGTTTAGCTATGCATTCAGACACTGAGCCGCTCTGTAGACAAGCAAGGCTTACGGATCGCAGCCCAGCTGACATTTACATTTGCTGCGTGAGGTAAAACACAGGAAAAAAAGACAAAAGGTCGGTATTATGGCTGCCAAGCGTGTTGGGATGAGGTTTGTCTTGTTACAGCAATGACAGTAATTATGTCTTGTTGTCTCTTCTGTTAGGAAAGCTTTAAGGAGAAGACAAGAAATAGAAAAAATACAGAAATAGCTCTTGTCATCAAGGTCTCTCTGATGAACATTTGGTTGCACCTGCAGCCTGTTCTGTGATTGTGGGATGATTATTTCATAGAAACAATAAAAACAGAACAAGTGCTTCTATTTGAGGTTCAGCGGGTGTGTGTGGGAGTGTGAAATGAAGTGAAATTAAGGCCGCTGTCTTCATGAGGCACAGCAGACGGAAATGACAATCAAAGTTTCTGAAAGAGAATGACTAACAGTGAATGAGCAGATGTCTTTAAACTCGACTGTCAGGTGATCAGACCATCAGAACGATCATGCAAACATTCTGTCTGCATCATAAAACTGTTATAACTGGGACAGGGCTTTTTTTTCATGTTTCATCTGCTTTAATACAAATTGCCTACACAGACCCAAGACAACTCTTAAGTACAAGTTTAAGTTCAGTTTGTGAAAGAGATATGAAGTGGGACACCCTGATAAGCTGTCTAAAGCTTGAGAATGTTAGCCCAGACATGAAGCAAATAGCATTTAAAAATGTGTTTCCTAGATTTAAGGAAAAGAAAGAGTGTGTAATATACAGTAATGCCCATGTCACACTACAGGATATCAGCCCGATTATATCATGACACAGTGTCGTATGATGTGGGCTCGGATCGTGAACAGCAATCGTTGTTTGTCGTTTGCAATAATCCATCGTTTTATCATGTGTAGTGTGTCATAGTAGATGACAACCAAAGCCATGTCTAGGGCGCCTCACGATGTCTTGACAGAAAGTCTTAGCATGTTTGATTTTCTTTTTGTCGTTCGTTACTTCTCCCATCACAGCCGGCACTTTGACCAATAGAAACACAGAGCGATCTGCTGCCATAGACAACTGTGCGGCAACAGCACCCCAGCCTGTTTGATATTTCCTCTAGGGATGTTACCACACAGAGTAAAAAAGGAAAAATGATGGCATATAACCGCAGAGGCACTTCAGCTGCCCAGTGAGTATTGCCATTAGCATCAAGTTAGCAAAGGGCTAGCAATGAGGATGTAAAGAATAAAATTCACAGATAGTGTCTGAGCCTTTACTCACCACAACTACTGCTTCATTTGAAACAGACTACATCAGCAGGAGCTTGTTGTGGAGGATTCAGTGACTTGCATAGTAGCAGCTACATTTGGAGCAGTACTTCAAATGTAGCTCCTGACATCTAGTGACACTTGACAAGAATAATCTGATGACATCACGCACGTTGTGAAAGACAACCAGCGATGATTGGTTCACGGATCAACTTTTGGACATAGTGACTGTTGGAACAGACAAAAATGTCATGTAGTGTGAACACAGCATAAGATTTACAACCTAACAAAATCCGAAGATTAACCAAGATCCAAAAAACTAAATTACCCTAATGCTAACAACTAAATGCTCCAAAGGCATTTATTCCATCAGTCAAAACATTATGTAGGTAAGATACAATAAATAGAGACAAGGCAAGTGGAAATAACAATATAATGTAAATGGATTTCAGTGTAACTGGTTTAGAAGTCCGCACAGTTTAGGGTGTTCAAGCTTTTACATATTTTTGTAGTAACTGCTGCCTGTGGCTCTTTTATAAAACAGATAACAGATAAAAACAACTGATGAGTGTTAACAAGTATAATACAGATTTAGGTTACCTCCATAAAACTGTATCCAAATAGTTCAAGCGGTTTTGAGAAGTGATATCAAAACCAACAATGTCACAATCACCCCCGGCCAACACCGTTCATCTGCACACACTGTGATGCCACACAGCTGGTTCAATATCCATGAAGTTTCCCTTTATATTCATTGTGTTCGGTTGTGATCAGCAGTGATGTGGTGGTTCACTTTTACACTGTGATCTGTAGCCTATGGTTCGGCTTTAGCTTCTAACTATCTTTGTCTTTTTAACCTGTTGTTGCTGCTGAGTCAGTTTGACATCCTGGATATATCCTTCAAACACACTTTGTAGACCCCTCTGGCTGCTTCTCTCTGGAATCACTATTTCATTTTTTTCCAAAAATATGACAATATTTCTTTAGGGAGTGCAGTGTGGGCTTCATGCTTACTCTAACAGCTTGTTGGACCATCACAAAGGGGCTGCGCTAAGCAAAAGGTAATTTGTCTTGAGTGATTTTCCATCCTATCAGTTCTTCTGATCAGGCTTCAAGCTATTTGGAATGAATATCGGCCGTTAATGATTGGTGGGCGATTGATTAGATGATGCTTCTGGGGGTGTTCAATTTGTAATCTTCCGTTTTGAGTTTATTGTGTATGGAGAGATTTTTTTTGCAGCAGCACTCTGACGATTAGCAAGTAGTGCATATTGTATAGGGAAAACACTGTGTTTTTGTGTCTTTAGTTGTTGAAGAAAAAAAGGTTAATCTGCGGTGTGGTATCAGCGTAGTGCATTAATTTGAAAGAGACTGTATGCAAACTGTACATTTCTTGTGAAAATGGAAATGTTTTTTGAAAGAAGACAAGGCATGTAACAGGCAGAACTTAAAGCGTCGTCTCAGAATGTCAACAACCAACGCACTAAGGGTACCTTGCATGTCACATCTGGATGTGGAAAGTCCATGACCAAATGTCAGTATGTGACAGGGTCAAAGTGAGAATATGTTGTTCTGACAGGAAAAGTGAATATTTTCAGTAGTTTGCCACACCAGCAAATCTTGATACAGACATCCCTTTAATTTAGCCTGGGATATTTGTGTCTTTGTTAACTTTATGGTTCTGGAATTTAAAGTTCTGTGATCCATCATATGGAGTAATTTTACCTGTACGAATCTGACAGTCAGGGTCAAACTTTATTTATTTAAATATTGTAAATTAAAGGGAAAATTACAGAGCTACTGCACAATAAACCTTATTTAACCCTGTCTTCAAATTATCTCCAGAGTCTTTATTAACGTCTTTCTGAAATTCTTTTTTTTTTTTGGATGTGCTTTGATGTATTCAGCTCCTACTTTGGCTGTCAAAAAGGAGTCTGCACCAAAGTCACCACCATAAAACAGCCTTGCAATTATTGAAGTCATTTTCTCGGCCCTGATTCTCCGCAGCCACTGGGCTCCGCGCCCACAGAAATAATTGTGTATTTTCCCATTTGTTTGAAAGTGATAACACACTCCAACACTCCAAAATAACATCAAACAACAGATGGTGTGGCCCTGATTCGATTGTGCACGTCCACCATTCAGTCACCACCTCAAAGGTAAGATTGACTTTTAATACAGCCGTCATCCAGCAAATGGAAGGTAGTAATGGCTGTTATTCATCACCTTCAGGCCTCCAGCAACAACACCGCCGTCATTAACGTCACATAAAAGGCGCATATTATTGCAGTTTCCCTGTGTTTCTTTAGGGAGCTTCGAGGTATTGGTTCTCTTAACACATACTAGAACTAAATGTGGATTTATGTTTGTGCAGCTGGTAAATAATTACCAGAGAAAAGTGTCTGCAGCAGGAGGAAGAAAGAGTGATATGATGTGGAGTTGTCCTGTTTTTGGTGTGGATGACATTTTTTTTATTATAGTTTACATTGAAGGTGTTTGTAAGACAACAATTAACACTATTTTTTAAAAGATACCATCCTGACCTGCCCAATTTTAATTCTCACTCTGTGCACTCCCTGCCTCTGTGTGTAAAAAAAAACATGATCTCTCCATTTTCACCACCCATCTGCATTGCTTAGTTAAATAGCGTCGGATATGCACTGATCCACCACATGGGATCCCCACAAAGGGCCGTGTCTGATGGTGTGACCCCACTTTGGCCATGGGGACACTCTCAAGGTTCACAGATAGGTCAAGCATAAATCAAAGCTGTTATCTTAAAGCAACATTATTTGAATTGGACTTTGGTTAAACACAGCAGACATTCAAGATACTACAGCGAATCTGGTCATCTAAACAGCGCTCCAACACCAACACCAGCCTTGGTATCCTTGACACCAAAATAAAGACTCTCCCACTCTACGGTCCTAAGACGTGGAAAAAAATCAGGGCACACACAAGAAAGATACAGGTGTTTTGCAGCAAATTTCAATGCTACTTTGTAGAGCTGTGGTTGCTCTTCAAAACCACAAATGGGCAACTGTAAGGATTACCATCTAAGAAGGCAATAGCGGCCACAATCAAAAGAGGAAAGAGGAAATGGATAGGTCGCATCTGTAAGAAGAACACATGTAACATCACAAGACAAGCCCGCACTACAACCCAAAGGGAAAGACAAAACAGGTTCCAGACTTCAAGACTTCAAGTATGCTGGCAAGTATGCTCCTGCCAGTGCACCACACCCACCTCATCAAGCCAACTCCCCTTACCTGTGCCTTATTACTCCCTGCCACTATAAAGACTACTGCTTCACAGACTCTCATTGCCAAATTGTTCTTCACCATATCCATGCAAGATTTTCCAGTGGTTTCCCCGCACTACTTCCCTGTTGCCAACTCTGCTGCTTCACCTGCTCCCTGGTAAACTACTCAGCCTTCTGTCTCCAATCAGGAGTTCTGCTTCCATGTTCCTGGTTCCTGTTCACCTATTCCCCATGGCTGTGTAGTGGGACTGCCAGTCAGCTCCATGTTGTGAGTTTACCTGTTCCGCTGCCTGTGATTTCCTGTGCTGTGGATTACCTCGCTGTGTGGCTGCACATTCTGCCTTTGTGTGTGCACCGTGGCATACACTCATCATCACTGATGGTTTCTTGACTCCTTGCCAGTTCTGACCAACCTATAGTCGGCTCCACACAGGTGTGTTGGTTTCTCCCGTGTGTACTCCTGGTTCTGGACCCCCTGCTCGTCTGACTTTGCCCGCTGTCTGCTCCCTCATGGTACCACTGCACACATTTGAAGTGTTTACTGTTTGTGTGCACTTGTGGACACCAGTGACTCACCTGCTCTCTGCTTTGGTTTGTTATGCCAAGCGCTTACTACTGAAACCTTGTCCTGGAAGAGCCAAGAAATTGACTCTCACTGTTGTTTCACTTGTCTGTTCATTCTGTGTTTGACAAGCAAAATATTAAAGGACATAACTTTTCTGTCTGCCTGTGGTGCTTTGTTTTGTTCTCACCATACCTGTAACAATAGCAGTGAGGATTACAGATTGCAACTAGCTGAAACTTCTCAACTCAACTCAACTCAACTCAAACTTTATTTATAGAGCACATTTAAAACAACTGGGATTGACCAAAGTGCTGTACAGATTAAAAGCAGCACAGATGATAAAAGTGACCCATACAATGCAGGAATTACAATAAATAAAATAAATACTAAAATACATAAACACAGTGCTATAAAATAGAATAAAATAAATTAAAATTAAACTAAAATTTTGCCAGAAGTCCATTTAAACTCGATTAAAAGCCAGGGAGAGGAGGTGTGTCTTTAGGGAGGATTTGAAAACCTCAATCGATCCTGCAGAGCAGATGTGCCAGGGCAGGTTGTTCCAGAGCCTAGGGGCCGCTGCCACAAAGGCTCGGTCACCTTTGGTTTTTAGCCTCATTTTGGGGGTGACCAGTAGCAGCTGATTAGAAGATCTCAATGTTCTGGCAAGGGCGTGGATACGGAGGAGCTCAGTCAAGTACTGGGGGGCTAGGCCATTGAGAGCTTTAAAAACAAACAATAAAATTTTAAAATTTATTCTAAAAGCAACCAGGAGCCAGTACAGCGAAGCTAGGACAGGGGATATGTGGTCACGCTTGCGTTTGCCAGTGAGGAGACGGGCAGCTGCATTTTGTACCAGCTGCAGGCGGTGCAAGAGTGAGTGGTCCAGGCCAAAGTACAGTGAGTTGCAGTAATCCAGTCGTGTGTTAATAAAAGCATGGATTACAGTCTCAAGATCTTTACGTGGCAGGTACCCTTTTACTTTCAATAAAACCCTCAAATGGAAAAAGCTGTTTTTCACAACCGAACTAACCTGGCGATTTAATTTCCGCCCGTCATCAAATATTACACCAAGATTTTTCACTGATGACTCGATGGTTGGTGGAAGGGGGCCCAGAAAGCCAGCAGGAAAGTCCACTGGGCCACATCTAAACATTATGATTTCAGTCTTGTTTTCATTTAGATTCAAAAAGTTTGCGGTCATCCAGGATTTAAAATCGTTTAGGCAATCAAGCAATGTCTGTACAGAGTCATTGGATTTTGATGTTAAAGGCAGGTAGATCTGAACATCATCGGCATAACAATGAAAAGAAAGATTATAATTCTTGAAAATTGACCCCTAATTGAGTAGGACTTTGGTAAACACAGCAGACATTCAAGATACTACAGCGAATCTGGTCATCTAAACAGCGCTCCAACAACACCAACGCCAAGCTGGCAAACCCCCAAACCGTAGTAAAGGGACCTCCGAAGACCATTAGCTCCTTTAGCTTGTGTTAGCTCATTGTGGCAACAACACATAAACAACGGGACTTTGTCTGCGTTAAAGAACGGCACTTTATTTTCAGTACTGCAGGGATGATGCACAGCCTCTCTCATCAGTGTCTGACTTTTACATAGAGGGAAATAACTAAAAAAACTGCATGCAGAACTGCGTAGGCTTCTTCACTGTGGCTGCTCAATGTAAACAACATAGCACATGCCTCACTTTCTTCCTGGGACGCGTCCGTCTGACGTCACACACCACACCGGGCGCACTAACGTCTCATACCTCCTACATCAACTACACACACACACACACACACACACACACACACAAGCCACACACATCAGGCTCAGCCTGTAACATAAGGCTATTTAATTTGTTCAATAAAAGGACAAGGTATAGACCTGTTCTATAGGAAAGGTAACCTTAAATGACTTCTGTCGTGATCCACTGCCGTATGATAAGAAAGGGGTCTGGTGGAAAGCGATCACAGATGCAGTCGCCATGTATATTGCAAGAGATATGGTGCCCATATATAGGCTACCGTGGAAAAGCTGGGGTTTATTCACATGCTGAAAGTTTTGGACCCCAGGTATGTCCTACCAGGCCGCAAATATATATTTTTTTAACTAGGAGGGGAAAAAAATCTGGATTTTCGGATTTTTTTGTGAAAAAATCAGAGATTTTTTTTTTTTAGCCCCATGTGGGTGAATGTTTGAATAATATGAATAATTTATCTCACCTTTACCTAGCCGTACTTCACCTTGAAATCGAATGAATAGGGTTTTGTTGGGAAGTAAGCTTCACTTAGTGCTTTGACATAACATTTCTTAGCTTTTCTGTTGAAAATTGGCTTTAGGACTCAATAAAATGATGAATTGAATGAGTTTGAGACAGTTTGAGTAAAAGGGATGCACATGTGAATGCCTGCACTGGACCTGAATACATTCAGAACTGGCTGTAAAGGTTGAGTTTATCGTGAATATTCACTTGTTCCCATCCTGCAGCACTTAATGTGACTTTTGCCCTGCCATCCATTCTGCATCTGCAAAGAAAGCATTCAGTAGTTGTAGTCATGGGGAATGTACCTGCACTGTATCAAAATAAGTCTTTCTGGATGTTGTTTTATATTGTCAGTTTTGTTTTGAGCTTCCGTTGTAAAAATTGACTTGGCACAGTGCTGCAACTCTTTAACTCATTAAAATGTTCCACCTGCCCTCTGTGATGAAGCTGTACAAGTGAATGCGTTGTGTTTTGTGGATACGTTTTCCTTAGAAATATATTTGACAGGTTGCCAGTAGACCCTGACTGCTAGCGTGGAGTGAACAAAAACAACAAACACATGTTGATTTTTTTAGTAATTGGATTTGGTTTGTCACGTATTCCTGACCGTGAAAAGTTTAATTTTATTCAGTTTTATTTGGGCAGAAAAACAAACTGAGCTGCTAACAAAAAAAAAACAACAAAAAAAAACAGTCCTGTGAGACGTTTCAGCCATGTCACTGTGAAAGAGAAAAGTGAGAACAAGCTGAAAAACACATCCAAATGACACATAAGTATTAAGGAGATCTGGTACGTCAGTAAATGGTTCTATATTTGAAACTAATCATCATCATCCACCTCTGGAATATGTAGAGGAATCTTAACAACAACCTTGCTAAGAGGAAGGCCATTTTGACTCACAGTTGTTTACCAGTTTAGCTTAGAAAATTAATTTTGTTGTGCAGAGGAAATGAGTGCGGGATGAGCAACACTTTTGGGAAATAATGCAAAGAAGCAGTCCTCATTAAAAGCACATTTTTGCATAAATCTGAGAAGAATCTGAATCTGTAAAAGTATGATCATTATCACCTGCAGAGTCCTTGTACATTTGTAGAAAAAAAAGTTTCCAAAAGGGTCCTTTTTATTGGACTGAGGTTCTGCCCAGCACCATTCACTACTGAAGAACCCTTGTTTGGTTCTTTTAGGGCTCTTGTAAGATTAAGGGTTCCATTATGAACCCTTTTCATCGAAAGAACCCCCCTTTAAGCCTCCATTGGTGGTTCTAGATGAGACCCTTGGAATATAAGAGGGTTGTCAATATAACCACCTGGATGGGTTGTTAGCACCCTTAATAGGTGAAAAGATTCTGGATAGTTCTTCAGTGGTTCTCTGTCAGACTAAGGGTTCCAATATGAACCATTTTTGTCCAAAGAACGCCCCTTTTTAGAGCGCTCCCAGGTAGGTTCTAGATAAAACCCTTGCAATATGGGGGGTTCTCTATAGAAACTCCTGGATGGGTTGTTAGCACCCTTAGAAGGTCGAAAGATTCTCTGTAAGACTTAGGGTTCCATTATGAACCCTTTTTATCCAAAGAACCCCCTGGGTGGGTTCTAGATTAAACCCTTGGAATATAAAAAGGTTATAGATAGAACCGCCTGTGTGGATTGTTAGCACCCTTAGAAGGTGGAAAGACTGGATAGTTCTCAAAGGGTTCTCTATAAGACTAAGGGTTCCATTATGAACTGTTTTCATCCAAAGAACCCCCTTTTGTTTAGCCCACTCCTGGGTGGATTGTAGATGAAATATAAAAAGGTTCTTAAAAGAACCCACCTTGTGGGTTCTTAGCACCTGGAAAGTGGACAAATTCTGGACAGAACCTGCTGGGTGGACATGTTTGTTGGATTATGTTTCACCATGTGATCATTAATGAGGAACTCTCTTGGTCTTTTTAATTTCTCAGCGTATATGCTGTTTTTATTTGTTGTATAAATCTGAGTGGTATCAAATGTCTTACTGACTATTAAGATATAAAGTGGGTACTGTTTGTTTGTTTTTTCTTTTTTTTGTACTTATTGTCATTAGTACTTTTATTTATGTTTTAGTGATGTGTTTTTATTTACTTATTTATTTTTTGTAGTTTTGCCCATTATCTTTTGATTTGCTCACTTTGTCTACTACTTTATATTTTTGTTATACATAATGATTTAATGTTTACTTGCGTAACCCCCCGAAAGAGTAGTTGCTTCCTTGGTAGTGGCTAATGGGCATCCAAAGAAAATAAATGAATAAACAAACAAACACAAGAATAAATAAATAAATAAATAAATAAATGCTGTAGGGGGTGTTGGTGAAACATTTCACAGATGGTTCTAGGTATCATCCTTTGGGTTCCAGGTGAAACCTTTATGAAAGATTCTACAAGGAACCACAAAGGGTTTTCTTATGGGTACAAGCCAATGAACCTTACATAGTTGTAGTTGGCACCTTTATTTTCAAGAGTGTAGCCTCCTCTCTGTCTCAACTCAAAGGCCGACACACCTTCAGCCTGAATCACACTTAACGACATCAAATCAATACAGTAATAATAATAAGGTATTTTTATATAAGAGGCCTATTTAGGAACAAATAATGTTAACTGGCATCAGGAGCTACAAGGAAAATTTTGGCAGCTGGCTGGTTGTGAGTCATCAGAAAATAATTCAATGTATTTACACATCTTTTTGTTCCTTCTCTGTTATTGCAAAACCAGTTGCCTTTCCAGAATGACAGCGAGGTGATCTCTGTATTTTTGCTGCAGATGGTCAGAAGCAGGAGACGAAGCTGAGCGGATCATCCAACAGACACTGTTTCAACAACCTGAAGGCCAACACGCAGTATAAGATGAGTGTGTACGCTCAGCTGCAGGACGGGACTGAGGGGCCTGCAGTCACTGTGATAGATAAGACACGTAAGTAAATCAATACACAGTCACATCATCAAACAGTACTAAATGAGCCCATACATACGTATGTCAGATTGACAATAACAGAAACACACGCTTGACAAACACACACTTGTACAGAAATTGCTGTCAGCTGTCACTATGTATAATAGAAGCCCACTACAGGCTGGGAGAATGATCACGTCATTTTCAACATAATAACATCTTTTATCCTCGCGGGAGCCCCGAACGCTAATCAAGACCCACTGTCTGCAAACAGGGGAGGGAGGCTGGGAAGGAGGGAAGGTGGGGTGTTTTTAATTAAATTTTTCAGTGTTTTCAATGAACAGCAGCAACATTTCCATTGTTTAAATCTATATTACCTATGATGACATTTAACTCAGCAGTTTCAATGTAATGATGAGGACAAGTTCAACCTCTGGCCTTCATTTCAGATTGATTGTCAACATGCCTGAAATGTCCCTCATTATGGCCATTGTTGTCAAATGGGTGTGTGAGGCTGCAGGGAAAAAGGACCACATGCAGACAACCGAGCAGACATGAACAGTTCATAATTTATTTATTGGTGGAATGGTGATACAAAAAGCTCACAGGAAGCAGTCCAAACAAAAGTAGCTAAAAATCCATGAGATAAATACACCCATCAGCCAATACATTAAAACCACTAACGAGTGAAGTCAGTAACACTGATCATCTCGTTACAATGCATTATTCTGGTGGGAAACCTTTGGTCCTGGCATTCATATGGATGCCACTTGACATGTACCACCAACACAAACACTGCTGCAGGACAAACTTCCGTGCCACACCACAAAAACTGCTCAGCAATGGCCAGATTAACGTCACAAAGAGCTCAAGGTGTCTCTAAAGTAATCGAGTGTCCTTGGAGCATACTAGTACCCCAGAGGTACCCCAGCTCACAACCCATAGGGACTTAAAGGATCCGCAGTCTATAGAGTGTGCCAGTAAACCCAGAACTTTGTTAGCGCTTTTAGCACTTCCGGTTCTCTCGTCTAAAAGTCATTACGTTTTTTTGAATGGGATTTTGGAAAAATGCCTCAAATAAGGTCTGTGGTTAACAAAAGCTTAAGCGAGTTTCAGGTTTTGTTCTACGACATAAAACTCGTCAAATACCCTACTTGTGAGATGTGAAGCTTTTACGTGTTGTAAAAAAGGCGGTTGCTAACAAGTTGCTCAATATAAAAAGCAATGCAAAAATCACATTCACTCTCTCTTCTGGGAACCAGCGTGATGCTAAACTTCTGGGTTTTGACGTCAGCCCTGGCACACTCTATGCTCTATATGGTGTGAGTTATCCGCTTTGCCCTATAGTGTAATCCTCTAGTAACACACGTCATGCATAGACAAGTATGTTAACAGTAATGTTCACGATGCAGCTGGATGTCTACGCCAACGTGTGGTTAAAATGCAAGTATATCTCCCGCCTTAAAGGTACAGGCTTTGGTACAGGTGACAGCTGGGACAATTGGGTGTTTAAAGCTGCAGTTGGTAAGTTTTATAAAATAACTTTTTGTCATATTTGTTTGGACTGTCAACACATCCCTTGCAGTCAAGAGATGGATGATTTGTAATAAAAGGTGATCCTCCCATTTACCCCTGAATTGCTTCTTATGACATTACGGCACAGGAACAAAAATATGTTTCTGAAAACCTTTGAGGTGAGAAATAGGCAATGCAGTATCTGAATCTTAATTCATCTTTGATCAGCACTGCATAGTTTGGCAGCTCATGAGCAGTGACTGTCATGATTGACAGCTGCACTAGAGACTCCTGTGCTCTTATTGGTCATTTCCCAGGATGTGGGACATGATTTTTTTCACAGACTTATATAATACCTTCTGGATGTAGCGACAGTTTCAGCAAATATGACAAAAAGTTATTTTCATAAAAACTGCCAACTATAGCTTTTAACTGTGTGAGTTTCTTTAACTTCTTTCTTTCTTTTTCTACTGGGGCAGTTGACTAAAAACAAGGGATACACCGATATGGATTAATTCAACTGATACCGATAACCAATAATTGTCTGCTTCTCATGGCCACTAATTGATAAGATAACTGATAATTTCACATTTTTTTATTTTAAAAAGAAGGTTATAACCTGTAGTTTATGTAATGAGGGTAAGAAAGGCTGAGATGTTGTGAGAAAATATGTCTGATTTAATGTTTCATAACTAAGATTTTTTTTTTTTTCTCCGAGAATAAAGTTGTAATATTAAGAGAAAAAAAAACTTGTAATCTTACGAGAATAAAGTCATAACTGAGAAAAAGTCATAATATTTCGAGAATAAAGTCGTACTTTAATGACCTATACTTATTCTCGTAATATTTATGACTTTTTTCTCATTAAACTACAACTTTATTCTTGTAATACTATGACTTCTTTTGGTGTGATGTAAGCGGCTGCTGCTAATTAGCTCATGCTAACATTCTGGAGACAGTCCTTCACTGCTGTGTCTAACCTGTTGAACAGCTGCAGCAAGTTTGTCGATCTGGTGGGGTGTCGGTCGGTTGGCCCTCGGTGCAATCCTGTTCATCTATTGGTTTTATATCACAATCACTGGAAAATCAACCGAACACTAAGTAATAGGTGAAATAAGTAGAGACATCATCTGTTTTTTTGGCTCTTCATGCAAATAAATAAATAAGTAACGACAAGAAGCTAGCACTAGCAGTTGCAATTACATCTTAACCCTAGTGTAGCGTGGGTTTGTCCCCAGATTACCAAAATTTAAATTGGGTGCCAGACAGGAAAATAATCTCAATCTGACTCTGTTGTTTTTCCGCAACGTTTTTTCTAACAAATTCAGAGCTAAAGATGCAAAAAAAACAACAACAAAAGATCTTTACTGTCGTTTGTTCCTCTGGCAGGCAGCTGTTTGAAACTTGCACCTAGCATCCACACAATTGAGCCTCATACTTGCAACATTTTATTTACGGTGTTATTCTGTTTCTGTTATGATGTTGTATTTGACGGTGTTAATTGATTTGTAAAGGCTGGACTGTATTGCCAGGCAATTCTAATTAAACTTTGACAAAAACCATAGCAGGCACAGTGTTCCCTGAGATGGATTACCTTTCAGGAGCACATTTAGAGTCTGGACAAGTTCCATAGTATACTGAAATTAATGAAGTGAGAACAAAAAAAACAGAGACAAAGGGAGAAGAGGCTGAAAAAAAGAAATAACCACAGCGATTAAAGAAAAGGAAAGGATAAAGAAAGAGCAGATATTTGTTAGCTTGAAGCTGCTGCCCTCCGTACTGTAGCTCCGCAGAGAGCCTCCACAATGATTTATTGCTTTGTTTTGATGCAAATGAAAGCCAGAGCCTTTCCTACAAATGACTCTCCCAATCGCTGCAGGCAGCCGTCAGTGAACGCTCCCCACCTGCCATCACAAGTAATTCGCAGCCTCAGGTAGCTGATTTACTGCCTAAACACCACTGAATCAGTAAACTGTGTGTGTTGTGTGTTTTTGAGAGGGGGCAGCTGGTTTATCTAAACCCTCCTCTACACACACAGAATAAAGGTGAGGGGTTGAAAGCAGAGACAGTTGGAGTGTGATTTAGACTGTAGCCAACGCTGTGATCAATCCACCAAATTATACAGGAGCTGAAATCACAGAGCTGAACGTAGTTATTTGACACATTCTGTATGTTAAATGTGTGACTGTGGCTGTCTGAGGCTTTCTTCGCTCTTTAATTGTCTTTTTGATGCTTTTTAGGGGGGAAGTTTGATTTTGGGGTGGTGATTGTTTTACGATGAATGTGGTCACGATTGCAGGATTTCACGTCTTCATGTGTGTCTTGTTTATACTCTCTGTGTAGTACCCATCCCAACCCCGGCTCCAACCAGGCCCCCCACCACCACACCGCTGCCCACCATCCCCCCTGCAAAGGAAGGTGAGAGCTGATTTTACATTGTTTGTTATCATCGATTGTCTGCAGTCCATTTCCTCATTTTAAAGGGATAGTTCCAGTTTTTAAAGCAGCACTTTATGCTCCCCATTTGGATACTGGCACGGGACTAGCACCCCAGCATCTCAGCTATGCATTCCTGTGGATGAGGTTAACAGCAAAACATATTTTAGCCACTTCGAAAAAACTCCTGCTTAAAAAATTAACATCAATCTAAGTTGACGCTGTATTAGTTACCTAACTTTTTTTTACTTCATCATATTACCACCTAATAATTAACCTTTTTTTAAAGACACACACACAGTATTAGTTTGTAAGTTAATTATTAGTTAGTTATAAATGTACTTCCAAACCTCGTTAAATAGCTTTGTTTTATTGTTATCCTCAAACAATGTGTTTTTTATGGTCAAATAATTTCTCATTAATTCCGTCCAAATCTTTTTTCCCTGGGTTTTCAAATGAGCTTTTTATAAACAAGGGAAGAAAAAATAATCTGCCACAATCAGCGCATCAGGGTTCCATTCCCCTGTCAGGAGTTATTTTTCAACTGTCACTATACATTATCCCTCTTAGAACATGGCTTACTACTAAAACATTCAGTGATGTGACACAAAATCATGATTAAAGCACATTCTATTGATTCAGAATTCACAAAAAGAAATGTGTCTGTACTCTGTATCCATGCCTCCTCAGTCTAAGGCCGTTGCTACAGCGTCCCTAGCAATGGAGCAGCAGAGCAGCGGTGATACCTCAAGAAATAAACACAGCAGAATTTTGTTGCTTGACCAATCAGAATCAAGTATTTAAGAGTTCCGTGTTCTAATGGATGATATCTATTCTTGGATTTCATTTCACACATTGTTCACTTACTTACTTTCACCTACCCATCAGAGTTATCTGGATATAACATTTATCTCTAGTGGGGATATGCTGGTTAACAATTTGTATTGTTTTAATCCTTGATTTTCATTCCATACAAGCATTTCTTCCATTTTGTGCTATCTTCTTTGAAATGGAGATCTTAATTCCATTCTTGATCAAACTTTTGCAATGAGTTTAGATTGTTCCTTCACTTTGTAATGAATCTTTTTAACATAGGAATTGTTAGATTATTTAGTTACAACTGCATCGTGTAGAAAACATTCATATACATTCAACATTCAAATAAAAAAATGAATAAATACATTTGCGTGCTGTCGTGACCTGGTTGGCTGATTTAACAGAGCAATTTTGCAAATAGAAGAACATTTTAAAAATGCACAACAGCACAGTGAGGAAAAAGAGACTGCCTGGCAGCAACTGGCAGACACTTTAAACTTGCTCTGCCATGGCTGACAGTTACTCCAGTCTTTCTGTTTGGCTCCATAAAAGTTTGCCTGCTGAGCCACTATCTTAAAAGAAATTTAGCAGCATCACGGAACTCATTTGGGTTCAGTCCTTAACTTTCTCTGAGAAACCTCCTCAAGTGTAGGTTTAAAGTTATAACTCGATCACATTTTGAATTGGAGTTTTGGTGTAACAGAATTAAATAGGGGTGTAAATCACCAGTTTAATCATGGTAACATATTGTAGCGATTCTATGGAAAACTTTAGTTTTTTTTTTTTTACTATTTAAAATTTGTTAATTCTGTTGTTATTGCATGCAACATATTGATTTGTGCAGCCCCACCTTGATCTGCTTTCTCTCTCTGTTTGTCAAGAGACAGTAGCGCACCCTGCAGTCTGCCTGAACACACACTCAGCTGTTGTTGTTTTGTCCCTGAATTTTTAAACTTTGAGTGCCCTGAAAAACGCTTTTTAAGTATAATGTATTATTATTATTATTATTATTATTATTATTATTTATTCATCCATCCATTTTCATAACCATTTATCCCCTTGAGGGTTACAGGGGGCCTGGAGCCTATCCCAGCTGACATTGGGCGAGAGGCAGGGTACACCCTGGACAGGTCGCCATACTATCGCAGGGCTGACACATAGAGGCAGACAACCATTCACACTCACATTCACACCTATGGGCAATTTAGAGTCACCAGTTAACCTATTCCCAACTTGCTCTCTAGTTAGTGTGCTACGATTGCTCTTCTCCTTCTCTGTCTTTATTGGTGGTGTTGATGCTGCATCTGTTAAGTCAATGTAAGCAATTTGGCTTTGTATTATTGCCATTATTTATCAGCAATAATTTGTCATTATTGACCAATAATCTATCTGCCCAATATAAATCCTGCATCCCTACTGTTAATTCAAACTAAACTAAATAAATGCAAGTCTTGGTCAGCAATAATTAACAGAAAAGTTTTTCTTTGAACAAAACTCTCTGTTTGTTGTCTGAATTATCTCTTCAATTTTCCTTTTTTTTTCTCCTGATGTAATTATAGCGACTTTGTTTTCTCTCTGACAGAGACACTAAGTTTAGTTCACTGACTGCCCACATTTCATGTGAAATACATCACAGTGTGACAAGTTACTTGTTGAAGAGTTTGAGGTTTGTGCATGTGTGAGGACAACAGTTTAGTGTCAGTCAGCACTGACACCGTACAAGCAGAGTAAATAAGCTTTGACTGTTCTCCTCCCACACAGTGATGGGTCTTAACCACACACACACACACACACACACACACACGCACACTCACAGTCACACACACACACACTTAATTATGGAATATAAAGACAGGCTCAAAGATATATATATATAGATGTGTGCGAAAAAAGAAAGGTTGGGATAATTTTCAGTTCAAATGATCACACAAAGATAACATAGAATTACAGAGATAAATCTTCAACAGGAGGGTAATTTAAAATACATGTCTGAAGTGTAAACCTGGTGATTGCTGGATCTGTTACAGCATCTCCACAAACATGTAATTCACATTCTTCGCATATCTGTCACCGCAACATTCTTAAAAGACGGCATAATCAGCTGAAGTACAGGAACCAGCATGTACAGTGCACGTCTTATCTAATCTTTATATTTAAATTTGCCATTTTCAATCACAGAGTAAGAGAAGTCCTTTTTTTCCCACATGATTAAAGCTTCATGTTCATAAGACTCTTTGGTTTTAAGTTGAAGCTGTCAGGCCCAGAAAGAGAGACAGAGGGAGAACACTGCTTTTTACTCAACCTGCATGCATGTTCACTGTAAAAAAAATACATACAGAATTTGATAATAACACATAGAACTTTTTGGACATGAAGTTCTTCCACTTAAAATTTGGACTTGTTAAAAAGTAAAGTTCTTTTCAAAACCTTCATGAGTATATGTTTATAATACAGAATAAAACAACAGTGACACAAGTGCAGAATACTACAACAGGCAAAAACATTTCCTTTTTATATAAAGATGATTTTTTTGGGGCGATTTTGCCTTATTTATAGGGCCACACTAAATTGACAGGAAAGGTAGAGGAGAGAGGGTGGATGACAAGCAACAAAGGAATGAATGAAATTCTATTCGACTTCCTTGGTGTAAGAACAATTAGAAATACACCAACACACACACAAAAGTTAAGAGCAGAAGCAGTTAAAGGTGTCAATGCAACTTTAAAATAAAATAGTAAAATAATAGCCGCAGAAGTGATAGTGCATGTTTAACCCTGTGTATTGTAGTGTAGCAATGGAGGCCACAGCTCTGGGATGGAAGCTGTTTTTCATTCTATTTGTCTTTGACTCTATTGTCCTGAACCTTCTGCCAGATGTTAACAGTCAAACATGGAGTGGCCGGGGTGTGCAATGTCTCTGAGGATACTATGGGCTTTCTTTTTGAGTTTGTTGGTGTAAATAATGTCCAGTCCATGGAGCTTCAACCTGATGATGCGCCATGCCGCCTTTACCACACGATGGAGGCTGTGACGTTCTGCAGCTGTGCAGCTGGCATACCACACTGCGGAGCAGCTAGGCAGGATGAGTCAACAGTGCTACTGTAGAAGTTGAGGAGACGTTTTTGAGGTAGTTTCCTCAGGATTCAGAGTCTCTGCTGAACTTTTTTGACCAGCTGTGAAGTGTTGTTGGTCCTTGTCAGCTGGTTTGACAGTATGAGCCTCAGTTTTTCCACCACCTCCACTATCTCCCCATGTATGTGGAGGGGGGCGTGAGCTCCGATCTTTGTCCTCTGGAAGTCAATAACCATCTCCTTGGGTTTGGAGGTGTTGAGGAACAGGTCATTGTCTCCACACCAACAAGTAAGATGGTCCACCTCACGCCTGTAGGCCATCTCATCCTCTTCAGAGATCAGGCCCGCTATGGCCGTGTCATCAACAAATTTGATTTTGTTGAACAGTGTAAAGAGCATTGGCCTTAGCACACAGCCCTGGGGGTACCAGTTCTGAGAGTAAGGGTGGAGGAGATGTGCTTGCCCACTGTAACTTGCTCTGGTCTGTCCGTGAGGAAGCACATGAGCCAAGAACACAGGGAAGAACTGGTGCCCAGGTTGTACAGTTTTATGACCAACTTGTGAGGGATGATCATAGTGCAGAACAACATCCTGACATAGGTGTTTGGTTTCTCCACGTGTGTTAGGGCGAGATGGAGGGCTGCTGTGATGGCGTCCTCTGTGGTGTGGTTAGTCCTTTATGCAAACTGGTGTTTATCCAGATCATGTGGAATTACAGTCTTAATATGTGAGAGCACCAGTATCTCAAAGCACTTCATGATGATAGGTGTTAGTGCTACAGGATGGTAGTCATTTAGGCACATCACAACAGGTTTTTTTTGGGCACTGGGATAATCATGGAAGTTTTAAGGCAGGTTGGGACAGCAGGTTATTGTAATAACAGGTTAAATATGTTGGTTAACACTCCTGTAGACTGGTCAGCACAAACCAATAATACTCACCCGGGTACTCCATCCGGGCCAGCTGCCTTGCTCCCATTGACTCCCCTCAGGACGGTCCTCACCTGATGTTGCTAGAGGACCAGCACTGGCTCACCGTCAGCTGAGGTGAAGAGTGAATCCACCTCCTCCCTCTGGGTGTCAAAGCGGGCAAAGATCTGGTTTAGGGCGTCGGGCAGTGTGGCATTATGGCATCCATACCTGCACTGTTTTGATGGTGAGGTTAACTCTGCAGATCCGTGATCAGGAGGAGATAAACATGGTCTGACTGACCTACCTATGCAGATAGGATTGCCTTGAATGCCCCCGAAATATTGGTGTATACTTGGTCGAGTATATTGTCCTCTTGTGTGGTAAATGTCACATTTGTGTAGAATTTAAGTATGACCAGTTTAAGGTCTACATGACCAAAATCCCTTGCTACAATGACTACACTGTCCGGGTGTCCGGGTAAGCTGTTTACTGACGCTGTCATGCTTCTCCAGAGCTAACTTAGCTTAAGCTTGCAGGGGGATGCAAACTGCCATGGATGTTATGTTTGTTAGTTCCCTTGGCAAAAAGAAAGGTAGGGTTAGGGTTAGGGTTAGCACTGCACTTTACCACCAGGAGCTCAAGGTCAGGGCATCAGTGTCTCTCCACCATGTCCACAGCTGTGCACCATTTGTTGTTCACGAAGATATTGTATTATATGTAGGTTTTCATTGAGACAGGTCTCCTTGATGATAGTCACAAAGTAAGGCATGATCCTCGCTCTGATCTCGTCCAGCTTATTGAGGAGTGACCTTGTGTTGGCAAGAAAGAGGCTTGGTAGAGCTGGTTTGTATGGGTTAGCCTTAAGCTTAGCCCGCAGGCCTGCCCGCTTCCCACGCTTTTGCTTCTTCTCCCTCCGCCACCGGCACCGCTTTGCTGATATGGTGGCTAGTCCGAGAGTCTCTGGGGTACTGAGAAAAGTTGTACCAACTTGTGGACTGTACAGTGTTCACAGATATTTAACAACTGTGAACAATCATAACTGATAATAAGTTATGATTGCTAAGCTACTGTCTTACTTAGCAAAGCTAAGAAATACACAAACAACACTAAAGCCAGAGAGAGCCAAGCTGCTGCTGCTACTGCAAGTGCTGTGGGTCGGTATCGAGCCACCAGCCTCCACAGGGCAGCGGTGTAAAACTGGCCAGTCTAAGCTTGACTCAAGCCGGCTGATGATGTTACCTGCAACTCAACTGCTCAAATTACCGGCAGCTGGTTTTAGAACTAGGGCACGTCACCTGTTTCAACAGCCATTCAGCTTGGAAATAAGTTCGTTGGTCAAGTCAAAATGACTGCAGACGGTGTGTTTGCTTGCAGCAGCAGGTGTTTCTGGAAACAATTGTGAAACAACAGAGATGGATGCAGATGGATTGAAGCCGTCTGCAGTTCAGTCAGGCAGCAGCTGACCCTTTAATGTGATTTATTAGAGGGGAAAAGGAAGTGACCGGAATGATTGATGGACAGCGACGGAGGCAACTTTTAATTAATTCAACACATTTTCCGTCTTTACAATTTGAGACCTCAAATCAAATCAATCAAAGGTTTACTTCACTCAGAAGCTGCTTTTCTTTTCAGTCCTGAGTTGTCATCCATCAAAATCAAGCCAGTTTGTTTATTTGAACGGTGATAAAAACACAAATTAAATAAATGTTGTCAAACAAAGACAAGGAGCAAAGAATGCTGAGAAATAAATGGATACATTTTTCAAAGGTTGGAGCCAATTTAAGTCATGCACTAGAAAAGCAAACAAAAGAAAATCGAGCAAATAGATGACAAACAGCAAAAACAAAAATACTTTTATTTTCTTTCCTTGCTTGTGTGTGCCTACGTGTGTCAGCCTGTGTCCCTTCTCTTCTTTAGAGTTTTTTGTGGGTCTGTGAACACAGCACAGGTGGAGCTCTTCTTACTCTTTCCCGGCAGTTTGTGGAGTTTTGAGTCTCAGGGTGGATAATTGATGTGTCGATCCGATCACAGCTGATCAGACCAGATCAATGGCTGAGAGAAGCCGTTGTTTGTGAGTGAAAGCAAACTTTTAGACCCAGCGCAATAAATGGTTAAGTTTCACTTTCCCTGCGGCTGCTGTTTTACTGCTCCGCCTGTGCCTGGAGAACACTCTGCGCTACAAGAATGTGGAGCAGAGAATAAAAATAGGAAATCAAAATGCTGATTAAATGCTTAAATCATGGTGGCCACCAATAAATGAATATGTGGGAAACCCTGTTGCCTCTTAAATTCTTAACAATCTACTATATAAGGTGGAAGTCATATGAGCATCTACCCTAAACAATATCAGCCTCAGAAAACCTTCAGTAAAGTATAGTGGTAAAAGGCTGGCAAGAATTATGACCGATTGTTTTCAAGTATCTCAGGCCTGTTCATGAGTGAAGGTAGAATGCAGCGTGAGATGGACCAGCATTTGGTGCAGCGTCTGCAGTGATGAGGGCGCTGCACGGGACCATCATGGTGAAGAAGGAGCTAAGCCGTAAGACAAAGCTCTCAATTTACTGGTCCGTCTATGTCCCAAACCTCACCTATTGTCACAAGCTCTGGGTAGTGACCAAAAGAGAATGAGATCGCAGAAACAAGCAGCCAAAATTAGCTTCCTCCGTGGGGTGGCTGGGCTCAGCCTTAGAGATAGGGTGAGGAGCTCAGAGATCCAGAGGGAACTGAGAGTAGAGCTGCTGCTCCTTCGCGTCGAAAGGGGTCAGATGAGGTGGTTCAGGCATTTGATTAGGATGCCTCCTGGGTGCCTCCCAGTAAAGGCTCCAGGCATGTCCAACTGGTAGGAGGCCCCAGGGCAGACCCAGAACATGCTGCAGGGATTACATATCTCATCTGGCCTGGGAACGCCATGGGCTTCCCCAGGAGGAGAATGTGTGCTGGGGAGAGGGACGTCTGGGGTGCTTTACTCGGCCTCCTTCATTTTTATTTTTTTTACTCCATCTCTTATTTGTTCTTGTAATTGTTTTGTCCTCCTCAACAACAGAAAGAGAACAAACAAATTTGAACTTCCCCCACCTCTCTGTCTTTGTCCAGTCTGTAAGGCAGCTAAAGCAGACCTGGTCTTCCTGGTTGATGGTTCCTGGAGTATTGGTGACGACAATTTCCTGAAGATCATCCGCTTCCTGTACAGCACCTCCGGAGCTCTGGACCAGATCGGCCCGGATGGCACACAGGTAGGACACACAGGTTACCTTCACAGACGTTGTTATTGCTGGTTTTTCTTTCACTCTTCAGTGTTACTCAAACTGAGAACTATCTGTAGTCCATGAAAGCCTTGACTCCTGTCATTCTTAACACTTTCTGTCTGGTATAGTAGCTCTCTAGCCACACTGTTTGATTGACAGGTCATTGACAGGAAGTCACAATGCAGTAAAAGCACAAGAAAGGACAGAAAAAGCCACTGAACTAGAGATGGAGACCTGGAGCTCTGCTTTCTTTAGGGAGCAAAAGCTGCACTTTGCTAGTTAAATGGTGTTTTCCTGAGGCACAGTTACCTTTTCATGCTTTTCCCTGTCCTGTATTTTGGTGACTTGTCATGTACTGCTGTGGCAGCAGAGAAGGAGCAAAGAAAGAGAGCATCAATGGTAATCCTCTGAGAACTGAAAAACTGGTGTTCGCACTGACTCACTCTGCACACACCACTCCTGTGTTAAACAATATCTTCCTGATGAAGTTATTGAAGGCACAACCACCTATCCAAAACAGTAGATGGACCTATCCAAAACAAAAATCATGTATTTGATCAGATACATGAATTAAATTGATTCTTGTGATTTTCATTATATATTTATCTCAGCAAACACAAATAAACCCATCATTTCACTGTGATTATGGCAGTGGTGCCAGGAATGCAGAGTCGGATTTAAATTAACAAATAACTGAAAACAAGTAACATAATAGGTAAAAATTGTTATTGACTGAAGTGTCAGCCTTTTTTATACACTTTATTTTGTTCAAGCTTGTTTTCATATATACAGCTTATTTGTGTTTTAGTTTGGAATTCATTACAAAGATGGAATTAAACAGAAAATACATTTGAAAAAAAAAAATACAATGCTCAAAATAATGAAGGGAACACTTCATGGTTACAAGTGCTTTGGTGCAAATCAAAGTGACAACAGGTGCAATGGAGAGGCAAAAGCAAAACAACCCTCAAAAAGAGAATGGTTTTACATGTGGTGGCCACAGACAGTTGCTCGTCCCTTATCCTTCCTGACTGATTCTTCTCTAGTTTGGTGTTCTGCTAGTGTCCTTGTCACTACTGGTAGCATGAGGCAGTACCTGCAGCCCAATCAAGGGAATCAGGACAAATTAAAGGTTATTTTCACCATTTTCAACATTTTTTTTTTTTAGCCACAGCAGCCAGCATGTACTAGGAGCTTTATAAGCCAGCTGTTAATTTTGTTATTAAAATTGCAAATGCTTGAATTAAATTGATTTTTTTAATGGAATTTTACCTCTCCCTTCAAACTGACTTCAGCTCTAAATCCAGCCTTACACTCTTGTGAAACAGCACTTAACTCAGCAGAACCCGAGAACAAGACATTTTTAGGACAAACTAGTACAAGATAACAAACTGTGAAATGCTGACAGTCATTGTACTCTGTGTCAGTCATTTACATATAACCATTTTCCCCTAGTGTCTCCCAAGTGGCCCAAACACTGCTCAGTTCTGTGTTCAGATTCTTGTGCTACAGCAGCTGAATACTTGAAATAAGCTTCACTGAGGTAATCTCATTTATGTGTTTTGTTAGTACAAATAAAGATTATTCCTGTGTGGTCTCCCAGGTGGCCACGGCCCAGTTCACTGAAGAAACAGCTCATTTATATTCTCTGGATCGTGGCGCTCTCCTCAGTTCCTGCCATTTTTTTCGTTTATGTATGTTGTCAGTGTTTGCCTTTTCTCTCCACTAATCCATGTTCAGTTCACTATTTTGTACTTGTAATATCTCCTGTCTTCACTGATCAGTCCCCTCGGTATGCTGTTATAACAGACATGTCTTAGATTGACTCATTTCTTTTGTTGAAATCTGACATTTGACCTGTGATGGTCCAGGAAGGCTCATGAGAAGTTATGTTGGTTGCAAAAAATATTCTCCTTATCTCAACATAAGTGAACCACACAACCCACTGTTAAAGAAAGGCTCTCTTCCAACAACCAAGTCTCACTCGTAGTCGTTGAAATGTGGCGCTTAGTCAGTGACTTCTGGCATCAGACACTGTTGGCATGAAACGTGGGCGGTTGCCATAACAGTTGAATGGCACCCGGCAGCATCAGGGGTAAACACAGCAGGACAAGAATGAAAGTAAAGGCGGTGAAGTCCAAGTGGGGTGGGCAGGAGGGGTGTTGATTGGGTCCAACAAACACAGACTTTCACCCAGGCGAGCGGTTTTCACGTCCCGTAAGATTGTTGTTTTTCCTAAACTCAGCCATGTGCTTTTGTTGCCAAAACCCAACCATGTGGGTTAGTAGTTTAAGGAAAAAAATGTCAAATTGCAGTGTACCAACATAGTGTGTTTATTTTGAAGGAGACTGTATGTAAATGGTAAATTTCATGTGAAAGCACAGGTGTATTTTGAAAGAAGGCAATGCATGTTACAGGCAGAACTTGACACGGCTTCCCAGAAAGTCAACAGCCAATGCACCCAGCATGTCGTATCTGGACGTGGAAAGTCCATGACTAAATGTCGATATGTCACAAGAATGGAGTGAGAATGGCTTGTTTCAAGGGGGCATTTTTACCTTTAGCATTATAGCAAATGTCAGTGGGAACCCAATTTATTATTCTTACTTATGTAACAGAACCTGGAAGTTCTTGTTTCATTAGAAGCCTGTTTACGCCTGGTATTAACATGCATTTTAGGGATTCGAACACAAGAGGACAGCCGAAACACATCACCATTCACACCTGTGTCTATCATGTGACTCTAGCTGACCGTTTGTGTTCAGATTAATTATCATTATTATTATTATAAATATATTTACAGCTGTGCAGCTGCTGGCACTATATTCTGTCTGCACATGAAGCAGCCTTACATTCACATTACTTTTATTCGTAGTGTAACATACTTGCACATTCTTACTACATTACTTAATATGTATTTGACTTTTACTATTTCTATACTGCTCATACCTGGCCCATAGTGTATTCATATTCATTCATTATTTATACCACACTTACACCACTGCCTATACTGGTAGAATCTTCTATATTGTAGTCATAGTTGAACCCTAACATTGATTATACTATAATCACAATAAAGTTGAATGTTGTAACCGTGTTCTTGCAAAACTGTATGATATGTGACAGTATATAATCAGACCATTGCAGACCTAATATGTAGTGTCTTAGTATCTCAAATTAAATAAACCATGTATGAAAGGAAGTGTAGGCGTTGGTTGTACATGCAGCTCAGTCAGTGCAACGTATTGGGACACACTAATTCTTTTTCTGGCATACTAAATAGTATGGTAGTATGGGTACTGGAATGCAGGGCTTGTACATGTTGGGGATCTCTGCAGGTGGTTTGAGTGATTGCATTACTCAATTTTTCTTGGGGGTCGTTTACACTTGGAATTAGCGCTGTTCACTTGTGATTCGATAGCCATTTATAGATGTGGACTACTCTTAAAGGTTAGTTCAGATTTTTTAAATGAATATTTCAAACTTCTCCCCTGACCTCAATACAATGGAAGCAGAGCTGGGTGATAAGACGTAATCAAATATTATGGCAATACCTTGCAACAAAATTGCAGGGTTGACTATTGGTGCTTTCACAAAATATTCACACAATGAGATACATCATCATTAGTGATGTGGACATAATGACTAAGTAGATAAAGACAAACAGCTAGAGCAGTCTGGTAAGTTCAACAATTACATCACTTAGTTTTACAGTGTTAGAATATCCAAAATCTAAGAACAGTACCTAGTCTCCAGTCATTATATTCATATAATATGGATGTATTGCCCAGCCCTAAATCACATTTGATGTCTTAATGCATTGAAAAATTACTTTGAAAAACAGGAGTGTATCCATGGCAGCAGAAACATGGAAAAACCATAGCATGCAAAATGAAAGGCATCTGCTTGGTTAGATCAAACTAGGGTCTCTTTTTAAAGTCGTGACCCTTTAAACAAAACTCACTGTAAGACTTTGCACTTTCTTGTTGTTTATTAGTTCTTGCTTGCATTGTCTGACAGGTTGCCATCGTCCAGTTCAGTGACGATGCCCGGACCGAGTTCAAACTGAACTCGTACAGTGATAAAGAGCGACTGCTGGACGCCATCAACAAGATCTCCTACAAGGGAGGAAACACCAAGACAGGTCAGTGCACCGCAGACAGACACAGCATAATGAGCAGGAATGTGACCTGCTTCTGTTGTAGAAATGCTTGTGAATTATTGAATGGTGGCTGAATCTGGTAAGTTCAGTGGCTGCAGCAGATAAAATCCAGATTTTTACCCAAAAGAAATCATCTCTAAATCTAGGGCTGCCCCCCACTAAGAATTTTCCCAGTCGACCAATAGTCATCATTTAGGGCCATTAGTCTCCAGCATGTTTACAATATTAATTTGATTATTAGATTATATATTTTGGGCGGGGCAACACAATGGTTTGAGTTCAAGGTTTGTGAAAGAATAATATAAGTTTCATTGTTAACACTGTGCTACATTACAGAGAAATACAAAACTGTACTAATGAACCTTCATTAATATAGGCCTATATTTTATGTACAAGTGCACGTCACACACTGAGCGAGCCGCCTGTTAATGATGCTGTCAGTAAAGCAGTAATGATTGTGCTAAGTGGCTAATGGGCATGTAGCTACTTTGGTGTTTCAGGTGATACGTCATGTTTGCAGTCAACAAATGAAGATGAGTTTACATATCACCTTGGGTTCGTCCTTCACCTTCTCAAAATGATCCCACACTTTGGATTTCCTGCCTGACATGTTATTAACTAGCCTGTGGAATAACCGCAGGTACCAGCCCTGTAAATTAGGGGCCGTACACATGCTGCATCGTCAACTGCCTGGAAAATCGAGGTCAGGGGCTAGGCGCTACTCTTGTGCCTTTTTTGTGTGAGCTTTCAAGAGCCCAAGGCAGGTTGCATCTGAGGTTGCTAAGCCACCTTAACAAGCATCGTATAGCATATTTACCTGAAATCCTGAGTTCTGGGCAGCCCTGCACTAAAATGATCAACTTTTCTGTATTTACAGAAAGAGCGTGGCCACTTCCTGTTTCTGTCCTTTCAAATTAAATTCCCACATGGTCCAGTCATATAGATTTAATTTATTATGACAAGAGGCAGCTCCTCACAAACTTTCACGTTTGTTTCTTCTGCAACTAAGCGACCAATTAAATATTGCTGACTAATGACCTTTCTGGTCGACAGACTCACACACACACACACACACACACACACACACACACCGCCTATTATCAATAGTTATTGAGCAGCAGGCAACCACACACAGAAAATTAAATGTGTGAGAAAATGTGTGTTTGCATTTGTGTCTGCAAGTCAAACATTTGCATGTTCTTGAACATGTCTTCATGCATACATTCATGTAAAACAAGTTTACATAAGAATGTGATCACACATGTTTGCATTAATGCCGACAATCTTGTACGTGTATACGATGTGTGTGTGTGTGTGTGTGTGTGTGTGTATGTGTGTGTGTGTGTGTGTGTGTGTGTAATGAGAGGAAGTCTGTGGGGAAACGGAGAGGTGTAGTCATTAATCAGTGTTTACAAAGCAGCTCAGTCACTTTCTCCTGCAGCAACGGGACTGCAGAGATTTGTAACGGTGTCACTGCTGTGGAGAGATTCTCCCACTGCTAATGTCACACTGTAAAACACTAATCCTACTTTTCTGTCAGGAAGCAGCAGTTTAGGGCATTTAAGAGCACTCAATCGCTCGTTCTGCACAGTGCAATTAAAAATCTGTTTCCCAGTGTTCCCACAGGCCTGAAGGGTATTTGATTACTGGATCTGTCTGACAGACCTGGTGCTACTTGACTTCTTTATTAAAATGTATTAACCCTGCAGCAGCTCTCTGGTCCATCCTGCATAAAACATCTCATCCTGAAGAAAACCCCTGCAATCAATACATACTGTAGGCTGCTGTTTTAAAATGAAGCAACCAATTATAATTTTGTGAAGCTGACCATTTACCTATACATACATACATAATACTGAATAAATAAAATTATATAAAACAGAAGAAAGCAACAAAACCTGCCATCTGGACAAGCTGTGATAGAGTTCAGTCTGTTCCTTTTACCTCATGAGTGACTCAAGTAAAATCCTGATTATTTTTCATTATTTTTTTGTTTCTACACCACAGACATCTACACAGTCTAATGCTGGTGTATGTGTATGTCTTAAGAATATTTGCAGCTTCCCTGATTGAGAGAGTTTGCTGCATTCATTTGAACTTTTTAACTGGATTTCAAACAACTTTTCCTTTTTTCTCCATTTTTATGCAAGTTCAGCAGTTTAGTGTGATAGTTCCACAAGTTTCATTAACTTCATTAGTCATCAGGTGAAAAACCTTTCAATAGAAAAACAAAAATCACAGACTCAAAGAGGGCGACAAAATATGACCACAATATGTATTCCACAAAAAGCAGTGGTCAGAATTTCACCAAATTTAGTATACAAGCTCTTGGGCCAACTATTAACGAAAGAATCAAGTGCCATATTTATTGATGAAAGTGTGCACGGCCTATTAAATTTTAACTCATAACTCAAGATCACTTCATTTGACAGTCCTTATGAAATTCTCAGGAGACATCTGGAGTGGTGTTACGAACATGCCTACCAAAAATTCCACCAAACTGTCACATGGTGGCGCTGTAATTAAGGCATTATTGGAAAGGCCATGCCCCTCACACCATAAGCCCAAATGATTGGAAATATGACACACAAGTCCAGCTGAATTAGTCAAAAATGATTCTGTGAGGGCCTGCCCATTGGATTTTTAATTGTTTTTAAAAAGTCAAATGAACAGATCTTGATGAATTTTGAGTTTATTAACACAAAACATATTATACAACATCTTTGGAGAAATATACAACTTTCTATTATAAATGAGCAAGATGAGTCAAAAAACATGGCGGTCATCAATGAAACAACCTTGTTCAGGGTGAGGCTTGGCAGGAAATAGGCCATAACTCAAGTTTCCTTTGGGCAATTCTGATTAAACTCAGTGGAGGCATCATTGTTAACATCTTAACTAACGTACCAAATTTTGTTTAGTTCCATGAAGGGGAGCTAATGACGTGACTTTGAGTGTACTGTTATTGAAATGCTGCATACACTGTAATGGTGGGACACCTTTGTGACTGGTCTAACTCCTTTTTCAGAGAGAAATAAACAAGAAGTGACTTTGCTCAGCCGCCTGGTGGAGCACTGCTCTTAAAGGCTCTCTAAGTCTTCCTAAGCATGAAAAGTTTTTGTCACATACAGCAAACATCTCCTCACGATCCACTAGCTACATGTCCTCTGAATATGTTGTGAAAAAGTCTGGTCTCTGTAGGCAGCCCAGGCTCCGCGGATGGCAACAAAAACATTTGGGTCTAGGCTGCACCAACCAGCCAGCGCGAGACCAGCGAAAGCAAGCACACACACATGAACGCAGTGCCCATGTCTCACGATCTCACACCAATGCGTACACGTGAACGCGGGGGCAGTTAGAGCTACAGGCTACAATGAGAAAAGGCGAGCTAGCGCCGTTGTGTTTGATAACATTGATGAATGTAAACAGAAGTGAAGTGTTTTTGTTGCCATTTGCGCCTGGGCTGCCTACAGAGACCGGACTTTTTCACAGCATATTCAGAGGACATGTAGCTAGCGGATCGTGAGGAGATACATCACTGTATGTGACAAAAACTTTTCAAGCTTGGGAAGACTTAGAGAGCCTTTAAATGAGTGCGCTACTAAAGTTAAGCGTTATATCGGCTGCCTCTCCGGACTTTGTAGAGCAGTCAGTCCTGCACAGTGTTACTGCAGATCACAATATGGTGAAGACACTTGTTCATAGCTTTTACTGGTACGCTGTGGTGCTTTCAATTGCTCCAGGCAGCGCTTAGGCTGATTGGTTCAGTCCAGTTTGACTTGACTGTGTGTCTTACCCTGACCCATTGCTTCAGTACCAAAAATGTTCTTTTCTTTTTTTAACTAAAGCTGTAGGCTATTATAATGTTTCCATGAACAGCAGATTTTATTTGTCAACCAAACCACGCCACCATACGCTATATCAGTTCTCATTCCAATGTATTAGTCAGATAAAGGCAGTTTAATTGGATTTTTAAATAAGCCTGGGATCCCAGGTGTCTTCTCATTTCTTGATACAGCCCTAAAGTGCAGTGCCGTAGTACTTTAGCGGTCTTAGATGTGGAACTGGTCCCTGGCTGCTGCAGAATGGCTTCTAACTGTTCCTGGACAAAACACACAAGACCGATTTTCTTCCTTCATTCAGTCATCCTTTAATAAAAATTCAGACTGTAGCTGCTGGGCCTGTGGTTTCCCTGCTGAGCCACTCCGATGTTCATTTACATCAACATGCTGTGCACCAATTATCATGGTCTGTCATCACATTATAGTAGCTACAACTTTTGTGTTAAGTCGTTGTCTTGCAGTGGCATCTAATAATTAATTTGTATGAAATCTGAATTTCAGTTGTCAGTGCTCTGATTGTCTCCACAATGTAAACAATAGATGTTAGATGGGGGACAAACAAATCTTCCAATGCAGGAAACCAGCTGCAGGAAAAAGCAACTGCAAAGGTTACTGGGACATGGAGTTCAGACGCAGCCATTTAACTGGCACTAAATTAAAATCCTGCAGTCTCAGAACAACCCCATTTTAAGGGCAAATAAAGTGGAAAAAAGTCTTCTGTGAAACAGCATTTCTCCTCTCCTTTTACAGAAATTTGATCTGTTATGTCCTGTTTCTCTTATGTAATCATTTATTAGCAGCAACCAGCAGCTCTATAGTTCGCACTCAGTAGGTTGGTTGGTCAGTCCGATAAAAAAATCCCCAACCTTTGGCTGGTAGTTTTAGCCTTCAGAGGCTGATATTTGGTATGGAGGTTAAGTGTGGGTATGAAGTGTGTGAATTCTCATTGAATTCTCTCTTTATTTTGTATGTTGTGTATTACGTTGCAGCAGCACAGGGCAATCACCAAACCAAATTACTCTAGAAATAGTTTAATGCATTATTTCTTTAATTCTATTGAATTCATTTTGATAAGAGATTCCAACTGAACTGTTTACATGGACGCTAAATAAAATGATCCAGTAGGATGTCATACACATGCCACGTCTTTAATCCCCTGGAAAATGCATGGTCAAGGGGGGGTGCTACTCTCTACTTTCAAGAACATGATGGCAGAGTATTTAATAGGATTATACTTTTAACAGGCACAAAGTGGTTCTACGTGCTGCTTCACATCCAGACTGTCTGTCTTGAACACAAAGGCTGCCACATAAAAATACATACATAGTGCAAAAACAAACATAAAGTGCATAGCAAAGACAAGTGCAGGTATAAAGTGCATTCAAATACATTTCATATCTACCCATTACTGTTTTACTTATTACTTATAGAACCATTTGACAAAATGTATGTACATTACACTTCTGGTTAGATGCTAAGCAGCAATTCTTGTCCTTGCACTTTGTGCATGACAGAAAAACTGAGCATAGTGTTAGTTCAGGCAGGACACTGCAATTTACTATTGTTCCCTAAACATCTCATATGCAGGCTACTGCAACAGGTAGTGCAAGCACTTTATTGATAACAGCACTCACTTCAGAATGTAGCACTCACAGAGCATTGAATATTTTTTTAAATTTGTCAAAATCTGCAGTTGTGGCACGTAAAACAGCTGTTGCAGCATGTTGTGTGCAGCACACGCACCAGCTACATCAGCTAATATTCCCCCCACTTGGGGCAAACATGCACCGATTTTTTTTTTTTTTTTTCCAGTGAGAACAGTCAGGTTTTAAGGTTTAGGTTTACACCACCCTTCTCAACCTGACTGAAAAGCTCTTGCTATCAGACCAGTCCCTTCTGATTGAGATGATTACATGAGGCATTTTATTCTGATTAGGTATTATTCTCATCATTTGTGGAACAACAGGGTCCATGTAAACAGACCTGGGATTTAAAATCAACTTATTAAAAGAAGGACTTTAATTTACCTTAATATTTTTCCATACTACCCTGAATCAATACACAGTGCAGTATCAGTGTCTGCTGCTGCTGCTGCTGGAAGCATGTGTTCCCTCTCCCGCATCTGTTTTTAGGACTCTGAAGTACAGAAATAATTTTAAAATGATTGTATGATCACAACATCTAGCAGAATGATTTGCATCGTCTGTCCAATCAGGTCGAGCCATCCAGCATGTGAAGGAAAACATCTTCACAGTAGAGGGAGGAGTCAGGAGGGGAATCCCCAACGTCCTTGTGGTCCTCACCGACGGCCGATCTCAGGATGACGTCAACAAGGTGTCCAAGGAGATGCAGATGGAAGGTCAGAGCTGTGTACTTTAGTATTTTACATGATAACAAGTCCCAGATATCCACTTTGGATTTCAGGATTTAAGAATAGGCTTGTTTTGTCGGTTTTGTTCAAATGACTGCATATGAAGCATCAACAGAAAGAAATAGCAGCACTAAATTTAATTTGCTGGTCCACTTGTTCACCTTTTGGGACTATATCTTACATTTTCATTAATTCAAAATAACATTTTTTTCAGTGGTGTAATCAAGCAGAAACTAATGCACTTCTCTACAAAAAAGGTTTTATATACCTGCATATCACATGCAGTACAGAAAATGTAGCACTCATGTAAATCTGATGTTATTTCAGATAGATCATTTTTGGCTTGTAAAATATTTTCTTTCAATTTTAGAGTCCTCATCCTCATTTTTCCTCTGCTTGTTGCCATGTTGAAGACAAAAGTCATTTACCGTCTCTGTGTTTCTGTAAAGGGTACATTGTATTTGCTATCGGCTTTGCTGACGCTGACTACGGGGAGCTGGTGAGCATCGCCAGTAAACCCAGCGACAGACATGTCTTCTTTGTGGACGACCTGGACGCCTTCAAGAAGATTGAAGAGAAGCTGGTGACCTTTGTGTGTGAGGCTGCCACTGCCAGTGAGTAACCACAGCTCATCAGACATTCAGAGGTTGTCAGTTTCTAGTTGAAGACTGGAAGAGTTCCCCATGCTACATGTTATGTAGGCACACTGCCTTTTAACAAGGTGGGGTTTATTGACATGTCACTTCTGATTTGGTAACACCTCTGACACTCCCACCGCCCACAAGACAACACAGCTCAAAGCCCATTTACGCACCTTTTTACACTGTTTTGAGGAAAAGGATCATTTAACCTGGAAATCATAGCAAACCTGTGCACATAATTTTCAGATTGAATGTGCCCCACGTGATGGAGGTGTCTGTGGAACCAACAGTCCACTGTAGCTCTGTATTGCACTAAACTCTAAGCCCTGCCCTCTTTTTTAGCAGCCCAGTCCAAGGTGAAGGATTTGATTTAAATCCCTTTTGTAACTGTACAATAGTCAAATATTGTTTCATCAGTACGTCACAGTACAGAAGCTAAAGATGCTCCAACTGTTTTGCTTGCTCTTTATATAAAACATTGACCATGGTTAGCTGTGTTAACATGATTCTGCTGTATTTCAAGGCTCTCTGAAGGAATGTGTTTTCTTAATCCAACACACTTTTTTTTGTCTCTCCCAGCTTGTCCATCTGTACCGATGAGCGGCAGCACAACTCCAGGTAAAAGAACAAAGATGAGGCTTTGAAGTATTGATATAAATAGAGAACAAGGGAGCAGCACGGAGAAAAGTTAAAGACAAATCCCTGCATATAAATCTCCTGTGAACAGTGCTGGTCTTTTCCATGTGTCTGCATTGTAAAAGCAGAACAGTATGCACATGTTCTCTATATACCCTGAGGATGGGCAGGTAATATTCTTTTTGCAGCTGTTTATTTTCAAGCAACAAGCAGAATATCTATTTAATCATTGTTAGGTAGTGCAACTATGATGATTTAAAAAGGCATAAAACAGTCATCTACAGCAGCCCATTTGGTGAGATCTTGCACCTCCAATTGCTTTTCTCTATTTCTTTTTTCATGTCTGATTTCATGAATAAGACTGAAAGCTGATGTGAACAAGGTGCCACAAGTCACACAGAAACCCAGCAGTGCAGTGGAATTGCAAAGCTTTAAAATTCTTTGTGCTTACAAACTCAGACACACTTTTAAAATGTCTCTTGGGGACATTTTGTTTTATGACAACAATGCCAAATTGTGGAGAGCCAAGTCCCAATATCAAAAAGTCACATCAGGGGGCTTTACAGTCTTACAGCATGGGACTCCCTCTGTTCTCAGACCCTCGCTACTGATCAGGAAAAAAACAAAGTTTAAAAATAGCAGGGAAAAAATGGGGAAAAAACCTCAGGAGTTAAAGCAACAGAGGAGGGACAGATCTCCTTTGACGGTCAGACAAGGAATAGATGTCAGAAAATTGCAGTATTGAATCTGTATTGAGGGTGGCACGGTGGTGTGGTGGTTAGCACTGTCGCCTCACAGCAAGAGGGTTGCTGGTTCGATCCCAGGAGTGCGGAGTTTGCATGTTCTCCCCGTGTCAGCGTGGGTTCTCTCTGGGCACTCCGGCTTCCTCCCACAGTCCAACGACATGCAGTTTGGGGACTAGGTTAATTGGTAACTCTAAATTGTCCGTAGGTGTGAATGTGAGCGTGAATGGTTGTCTGTCTGTCTGCCTGTGATAGTCTGGCGACGTGTCCAGAGTGTACCCTGCCTCTCGCCCGATGTCAGCTGGGATAGGCTCCAGCCCCCCCACGACCCTCAAGAGGATGAAGCGGTTAGAAGATGAATGACCAAATTATGAATCGTCAGAAAACAGAAGTTGGTCAGTTACTTAGATTAGATTCCACTTCAGTCAGGACCACATTAGTCAAAGAAAACGTATTATTTATTATATTATTATTATATTATACTTATTATTATATTTGGTTATATTTGTTCTAGGGCCTCTCTGCCTTTCCCAGACTTATGCAGAAAGCCTCTTCCACATGCCTATGTGGAAATCTGAGGGCAGGGAGAGCACACCTTCCCGGCCTTCCATGCGCTTACATTGAAAGCTTTAAGACAGAGAGAGCACACCTCTTTGCCCTTCCATGCACCTATGTCGCAAGCCTGAGGCAGACAAAACAAACCTACCTGATAAGTCACCTTGATAAGTCAGACACAGCATGAAAAGGAGGAGCTGGGGTGGAGGCGGGTTGCAAAGCAGCTTGCAGAGGAAGCAGCAACAGTAGGCAGGCCGGAGCATTTTAAATAGGGCGCCTTGAATGACATTTGTCAATTGGTTGCATAGAAGGGAATCAATCAATAGATTCCATCAATCAGCTGATCCATCATTCGATTGGGCTGAGATCAGCTGATGTAGCTGGGATGTGAGCTGAGCTTGACATCGTGTCCTGCCTGAACTAACACTATGCTCAGTTTTTCTGTCATGCACAAAGTGCAAGGACAATAATTGCTGCTTAGCATCTAACCAGAAGTGTAATGTACATACATTCTGTCAAATGGTTCTATAAGTAATAAGTAAAACAGTAATGGGTAGATATGAAATGTATTTGAATGCACTTTATACCTGCACTTGTCTTTGCTATGCACTTTATGTTTGTTTTTGCACTACGTATGTATTTTTATGTGGCAGCCTTTGTGTTCAAGACAGATTTCCTCAGGGGCAAAGAAGGTAATCTTGAACACCCTGGATATAGTACAGTATGAAACATGTGCAGCAGTTGCAGTAGGCATTACAGGTGTAAGTGTAAAATATAAAGAATGCTGTTAAATAAAATAGGTGCTGTAATTATTGCTGTGATAGGAGGTGAAATATCTCTCTGTCACACACACACATGCACTCCAATAGGATTAAAATCAGAGGACCTGTCCTTGAGAAATAAATGTTATTTCATGAAATTTTAAATTTAAGGTTGTGTTTATGTTCAGTGGTAAGTTTCTCACTTGTGGAATCATTATCAGCTGGTCGAGTTCTACTTTTATGGGATGTTAACAAGTTAAAATTCCTTCCATGTGTCATCAGGTTTCCGTATGATGGAGCTGTTTGGGCTGATGGAAAATCGGTATGGCAGCATGTCCGGTGTTTCTATGGTACCCGGCACCTTTAATACCTTCCCCTGTTTCCACCTGCACAGTGACGCTTTTCTGGCACAGCCAACCAGGTACGCTAGTGTTCATTTTATCAGCAATATTTTTATTTAAGCTTTGTTATTGACCTGTTTCAATTGTCATTTTAAGTTTTTAACATATTTAGTCAGTCGCATCCTCTGTATTTTTAGTTTTAGTTGACCAAAAGTCTGGGTATTTTAGTAACATCTTAGTCAAATGAAACCATAAGTATTTTAGTGTAGTCTTAGGGAATGAAAACTGTTGACATTTCAGTCTTTTTTGTCATAGGATTACAATGAACATAACAGTCAGTCTTGTTGAGCCGAAACCAAAAAAATTGTCATTTAAGTCAAACTGATTTCACATAAAATTTTTATCCTAACACAGGTTGAATTATTAAAGGAGTATGACTATGACTAGACCCTAGTGTTTCCACCACAAACAGTACCCTTAAATGTGGGCGGGGTTGTTGTCACTCACTGCTCCATCCAGCACTCACTGTATTTCCTCATCACTGGTGACACAGATGGAAGTCAGCACCTTGTTTATCATCCACAGAACACGGCTGCACGCTGACATTTTCAGAACAAAATAGAACAGGCTGCAGTGAGAGTCTCTCTCCATGGATATTTTAAAATAGCGGCATTATTTTTTTAGGCAAGCTCAGGGGTTTAGTGTTGTCGTAACCCACAGGAACGAAGCTCGGCAACACTTTTTTTTTCTCCAAGTGAGGATTAGAATATACAGTCAGGTCCATAAATATTTGGACATTGACACAATTTTGAGCATTCCAGCTCTGTACAACACCACAATGGATTTGAAATGAAACAATCAAGATGTGCTTTAAGTGCAGACTCTGAGCTTTAATTTGAGGGTATTTACATCCAAATCAGGTGAACGGTGTAGGAATTACAATACATTTTATATGTGCCTTCCACCTTTTTAAGGGACCAAAAGTAATTGGACAAACTAACATAATCATAAATCAAATTGTCACTTTTTAATACTTTGTTGCAAATCCTTTGCAGTCAATGACAGCCTGAAGTCTCGAACCCATGGACTTCACCAGACGCTGGGTTTCGTCTCTGGTGATGCTCTGCCAGGCCTCTGCTGCAGCTGTCTTCAGTTCCTGCTTGTTCTTTGGGCATTTTCCTTTCAGTTTTGTCTTCAGCAAGTGAAATGCATGTTCAATCGGATTCAGGTCAGGTGATTGACTTGGCCATTGCAGAACATTCCACTTCTTTGCCTTTAAAAACTCTTTGGTTGCTTTCGCAGTATGCTTCAGGTCATTGTCCATCTGCATTGTGAAGCGCCGTCCAATGAGTTTTGAAGCATTTGGCTGAATATGAGCAGATAATATTGCCCGAAACACTTCAGAATTCATTCTGCTGCTTTTGTCAGCAGTCACATCATCAATAAATATAAGAGATCCAGTTCCACTGGCAGCCATACATGCCCTCACCATTACACTACCACCACCATGCTTCACTGATGAGGTGGTATGCTTTGGATCTTGAGCAGTTCCTTCCCTTCTCCATACTTTTCTCTTTCCATCATTCTGGTACAAGTTGATCTTTGTCTCATCTGTCCATAAGATGTTGTTCCAGAAACCTCTGTATTTCCTCTGGTGAAGTCGTCTCTTAATTGTTGACTTGGACACAGATACACCCACCTCCTGGAGAGTTTTCTTGATCTGGCCAACTGTTGTGAAGGGGTTTTTCTTGAAGAGGGAAAGGATTCATCTGTCATCCACCACACTTGTTTTCTGTGGTCTTCCAGGTCTTTTGGTGTTGCTGAGCTCACCAGTGCGTTCTCTCTTTTTAAGAAAGTACCAAACAGTTGATTTGGCCACACCTAATGTTTTTGCTATCTCTCTGACGGGTTTGTTTTGATTTTTCAGCCTAATGATGGCTTGCTTCACTGATAGTGACAGCTCTTTGGACTTCATATTGAGAGATGACCTCACCAGATTCCAAATGAATATACCACACTTGAAATGAACTCTAGGCCTTTTATCTGCTCCTTGTAAGTGAAATAACGAGGGAATAACACACACGTGGCCATGGAACAGCTGAGTAGCCAATTGTCCAATTACTTTTGGTCCCTTAAAAAGGTGGAAGGCACATATAAAATGTGTTGTAATTCCTACACCATTCACCTGATTTGGATGTAAATACTCTCAAATTAAAGCTCAGAGTCTGCACTTAAAGCACATTTTGATTGTTTCATTTCAAATCCATTGTGGTGTTGTACAGAGCTGGAATGCTGAAAATTGTGTCAATGTCCAAATATTTATGGACCTGACTGTATGCAGTTCACATAATCCGGTTTAAATTAATGTATATTGTTAAATGTTTGAAGATCCACTCATTACTAAAAGTGTATGTCATCCAAGAGAGACAATAAGAAGTAATGAAATGGTCAAAGTTGTCACAGTGAAATTTAAGGCGTGTTGATGGATTCACGTTGTCAACTCATGCATTGAGTAACCGCCTTAAAAGTTGTCAGCAGTCGACCCAGTGAATTAAGTTTTTTTTTTTTCTACAGTCTACAGCTGCTGCAAGAGGAAAAACATCCTTTCATTTTATATTTATAGTTTACTAAATGTAAGACTTGCCACAGTATGAACAGTGGTTACACAAGCTTCAAAAGCAGTCACAACTCAGTCCTGAGCAGGATATTCAGGCACTCTTTAGATAGAGAAGAAGATAGAGAGAAGTTTACCACAGTTCATTACAGTTCATTAACACATACTACCCACACTGTTTTGACACAAAGCTGGTTGTAAATCAGTGAAGTGCCCTTGTAAAAAGACAGACAAAGACAGTCTCTGATCTAGTGGTGTGATGGTATCAATCTGAGGAATACATCCAGACAGCCGGATGTTGTCATTGTTAACTCTAAAAGGAAACTTGGGGATTTTTTTAGCCTGAACCCTATTTTCTTGTGTTTTTCCTTTTAAGTGACTAATGGAGACAACAATATTTGAAACTGGTCCAGTACTGAGTGGAAGGGATCCAGTCTGAGAGGCCAAATGGGCTGCAATGTAATCCAGCGGGCAATTGAGCACTGTCAGTTTATGCCCACTAAAAGCCACTGACAGGCTCAGATTGTTATTACAAGCTTCTGTCGTTATCACTTAAAGGATTTTATGGCGAACTGAAAAGTTTTTCTGTACCTTTGGCTGATCTGTTTGTTATTGTGACCAAGTCTCGCTCAAGGAAAAGTCTCGTTCTGACATCTTAGAAGAGACGATTTGCTGCAGGAAAAGCAAAGACGGAAACGGAAATGGGAGTTGGAGGCAGGAGTGCCAGGAAGACATTGTTGTGTTGCAGCACAGAAAGTGTAGCTTTTAAATGATTTTCAGTGTCATGGCAAAATGTTTAGTTGATTCTGACAATGGTTAAAAGTTAAAAGTCAGAAAGAGACTTCTCCTTGAGCGAGACATGGATAGACACACAAACTAAAAAAAGAAGATCAGCGAAAGGTTTGGAAACGAGTTTGATTTCTCCGTAGGGATCCCTTCCATAATGTTGTCAGACACTTACATGAACTGTCTGAGCCTGTCAGTGGCGAAAACAAGAACTTTTAATGACATGTGCTGTCTCGTCTTAGTTGTGGAAAAAAGGTTGTGGAGAAACATATTTAGTCACAAGTCACAAGTCTCCTCTCCTATTAAATCAGAACTAACACAGTGTAATATCTCTGCTGATTACTGACGGTATCCAGAACCCATAATCTGTCATTAATAGAGATCATAAACATAAAGGCTTCAAGTGTTTCCCAGGGTCTGATGTTTCCCTTCTGGCTCACAGGTACATCCATCCTGAAGGGCTGCCCTCTGACTACACCATCACCCTGCTGTTCAGACTGCTGCCCGACACTCCGGAGGAGCCCTTTGCTCTCTGGGAGATCCTCAATAAGAACAACGAGCCTCTGGTGGGAGTCATCCTGGACAGTGAGTCTGGCCTCTCTGCTGTGAAAGCGTCTGGGGTTCACCCAAAAAAAAAAAATCAATAAAAACACATTTGTTTCTCTTTGTCATTTTTTAGTTATTATTTCTGTAATAACAAATCCATCACAATCATGAACTGAATGTACTTAAAACAAGGGACGCTCAGTGTTGCCATTCAGAAGCAATTCAGGTGAAAGCTGCTGAGCTCCATCAGGAAATCAATACCAATCACACAGGAAAAAAATCATATGAATAGATGGATTTTGTGAGACAAAAGTGTTTGTTGTTCAATATAGAATAAAGAACAATCCACACTGTTGTTTTTGTTGTTGCTGTTGACGTGTAGTTTGTGTGTCTTCCTGCAGATGGAGGAAAGACTCTGACGTTCTTCAACAATGACTACAAAGGAGAGTTCCAGACGGTCACCTTTGAAGGGCCAGAAATCAAAAAACTCTTCTATGGCAGCTTCCATAAGGTCAGAATTACTCCTGTCTGACTGACTCCTGACATACTGACTGACTGATCATCTGTCAGAGTGACTGACACACTCAGGATTCATCTTTACTTCAGCCTGAGAGTGTTCACCAGGACGCTGTACACCTTAAATGATGCCGACTCAACCGATTTTAGACTTGACAGTGACGAGTGTTATATCTGCTTTTGTTTCATAAAGTTGGACAAGCTGTCATTAGTGTGACAATGTTGCGATGAAGTGTAGGATTGCTCACACAGTAATGTTCAGATAGCAGAAAAAATAGTTGCTGGAAGTTGAAATCTACTCCTCACTCACTCGCTCACTCATCTGGGGGCAGAACTATGAAGCAAGTGTGAAGGAGCCAGTCTATCTTTGCCTTAGTTGGCGCAACAAAATCTAAAACCCCAATTTGAGATCATGGGTACCACAATGGAGGTTATTGAGTTTTGAGCTTTGTTTATTGAAGCTTTCTCAGGCTCTATGCCCATTCCCATAAAAGGGGTTTTTTGGCATCATGTGACTCAAAATGGACCAATCTTGCTGCCTTCTTCTGCCTTTGAAGAATTAAAAAAAACTTTCGTCCATCATTAACATTTTAGGAACAGGCTCAATTTCCTTTTACATCCATAAGAAGCCTTCAGAGACAAAAAAATGGACTCAGTGTGCAAAGACCTTTAGGTTAGGTTACGTTTTATTGCCCCCAAGGGGAAATTCTTTTCCACAGCACTGTACTTGTTGGACTCAGCATGAAAAACAATGACACACAAACACCGACACTTTACACTGGAGCAGCTATAACTGAGAGGTAGTGTGGGTCGTCCTCAATCCGAGGCTTGTGAATGGATGGTCAACTGAACAGCAGGTGGCACCTTGTATGATAGCAAAGCAGAAAAACCCGACAGCACGCCCTGATAAGTATAATGCTTTCTGCACAGCTTTGCTCAGTGGCATTTATAACTTATTCCCTCATCTAAGGATCTTCATCACTCGTAGAGAATATAATCAGGAAAAGCCAACAGATCCGTTCGGTCCCTAAACAATTTCTCCTTATAAAGAGAGAGCTGCTTACATTTCTGGCACATGATGAATGATGACACTGATTTCAATCCAAAACTGGTCTGGAGCAGGTGAGGTGTGCAGTGTGGGCTATCATGAAGATTTAGCCAGGTTAAGAGAGAGCTACTGTCATAATGCTAAAAACTCTGGCTCAAGGCCCACCATACCTCGAGTCAGAGCACACCTCTGAGGTTACTTTAGAACAAATGCGCACTGTCAATGAGCCAGAACCACAAACCTTTGTATGACAAAGCTCGACTTGCTGCTTAAGTACATTACAGTCTTTAGTTAAGATAAGATAAGCCTTTATTCATACCAACAGGGGGAAGTCAGTCGTTGCAGCAGCACAAGGGCAGAAATAAGTATAGAGAAAAAGTACAAAAATTAATAACAACAGCAATGAATGACTAAATTAGAGATTAGTGATTAGTTGCAGCAAAGTCAGCAAGGTGGAGAGTATGTAAACAGTATGCACCAGAATCATAAATATATCACAGTCAGGTTTATTGCCAACAGGATTTCACATACAAGGAATTAGCCTCATAAATACAGATTGGAAAAATGCACAAACAATATGGATAAATACTATAAAATGTGTATAGTATATGTGTTTAATTTCAAGCTGACTCAACTACTGTAACACACTTTTTACTGGCCTCCCAAAAAACCATCACTGAGAGACTTCAGTTCATTCAAAACTCTGCAGCTCAGCTATTAACCCGAACCAAGAGGAGAGGCCGGGCCAGTCTGAGCTGCTCTGCACTGGCTTCCTGTTACATTTACAATTGCCTCTCCACCGCCTTCTCCCTCTCAACCTCTTCCCTCTCGTCTCCGTTTACCCTCTCTCATCCTCGCGTTCCTCCTCCTCCTCCCTCTCCTCCTCTGCTTCCCTCTCCTCCTCCTCGTCCTGCTCCCTCTCAACCTGTCAACCTCTACTCCCTCTCTTTACCTCTCTCCGTCCTCCCTTTGCACCTTCTCCCCCCTCCTCTCCTTCTTTGTCTTTCTCCTCCTCCTCCTCCTCCTCCTCCTCCTCTCCTCCTGGCACTCATTCTTCTGTTGTCTGAAGCTGGCTGTGCAGTGAGACAGCAGTTGGAGTCCTGACAGGCCGACTGTAGTTGAGTTGTGCCCTGATTCTGAACCTGCTCACAGCCGTGTTGTGTTAGTGTCAGTGTGTCAGTGCTGAGGGATTCACTGACTGATCTGCAGTCACTTCTGTCTGCTTGCTGTCAGCAGAGCTTATCCTGCTTACCTTTTCACCTTTTCTTCTGCTAGCTGTGTGTGTGTGTGTGTGTGTGTGTGTGTGTGTGTGTCACTGCATACATAGTGGGTTTTATAATCCTAGAGAACCAGTACAGTACTTTCAGTGCCCACCTGAAGATTCTGTGTGACATTTCAATAGGTTTATGTGACTATGGATCAGAGGACATCTCTAATTTGATCATTTGCTCTGAACTTTGGCGAACTTGACTAACTTTAAAAGACAGAATGGTCCCCCGTGGGTCACAAAAGTTCAGTTTTCTTCAGCTTTGTAACGCTTTTCACACTTAGCAGATAAACTGCTACTGCATGTTTCTGGCTGTCATATTTCTTACTTCCTGAAAAGCTGACGTCTTGGAAATATGACAAGAGTGTAGAACATTCCTTTAGCAAGGTTTCTAGACTGATAGTACAGTGTTGCTTCACACTTCACACTCTTAAACAGGATTTGTATTACAGTTCTGCAGTGCTAATGCAGGTTCGAGGGAACTCTGCAATGCCTGTAAATCTGTATTTATACACACACACACACGCACACACACACACACACACACACACACACACACGTGGGCTTGCAGTAGATAAAGTAGCACACTTTGTGATTACAGCTTACAGCTGGCTTTCCTGATATAGAATAAACCACCATGACTACATTTATTTCAGCCTCCAAAGTTTCAGATATTTTTACCACTGCAGTCACATCAGTGAAATAAACCAAAATGTTTATAAAGGTACACTATGCAGGACTTTACTAAAAAACAATGTATAGACTCATCCAGTAAGAAACCCCTCTCAATCATCACTTGTGACTGACTAGAAGTGTGTGGCGGTGTCTTTATCTGCAGAGACTCTGCCTTCTGTCTGGATTTTCTTATTTTGCTGTGCTGGGGACATTGTTATTCATAGTGCACAGGTGAAATGGGGACTTAATACAACCATAGCAATCACTTGCCAGACTGTAAGCAGCACATATCCAAGAAGAAGCTACAAAAAAGGCTACAGTGCTGAAAAAATGCAGATACAGCAAGACGAAACGCTGGGCAAGCAAAGCTGGGGTTGGCTTTCACTTTCACCGGCAATATTGTTGGCAAAAAGTAAGTGACAATTGTTGCCTACTGTACCTTTAAATTCACTGTAAAAGTTATGTATGAAGCATAAACAAAATGTAATTTTTGACAACCAGCTTGTAATTCGTTTGAATACAAAAAATATTTCTACAAAACACTGGTCAAATCACAGGTTAGGTTCTGGTGGATACACAAGCTTATTTTCACAGCCACCTCTACATCTGCACTGTATCGCAATGTGTAATAGCGTACAGCGTACACATAATGGATCCTGTTGTGTCTCAATGTTGTTCACATTTCAAATGAGTGAATTCACTCAGAAACAGTCAGTGCACCAACATGGAGTTTGTTCCTCTGCTGATAAATCACTTTGACATTTACAACAAAGTCACAGCAACTGTGAACTTAAACTCAACAGACCGACCAATCACACACTGAACACAAATCCTGTCCCACCTCCTTTCGTCATACTAATACTAATAGGGCTGCCCCCGACTAAGAAATTTTCCAGTCGATCAATAGTCATCATTTAGGGCCATTAGTCGGCTAGTCGCCTGCATGTTTCCGATATTATTTAATTATTAAACAATATATTTTGGGCGGGGCAACATAATGGTTTGAGTTGAAGGTGTGAGTTAGAATAGTATCAGTAACATTGTTAAGACTGTGCTACATTACAGAGAAATACAAAACCGTACTAATGAACCTTCATTAATATAGGCCTATATTTTATCTACACGTGCACGTCACACACTGAGCGAGCCGCCTGTTAATGACACTGTTGGCAAAGCAGTAATGATTGTGCTAAGTGGCTAATGGGCATGTAGCTGCTTCCATGTTTCACATGATACGTCATGTTTGTAGTTGACGAATGAAGATGAGTTTACATATCACCTTGGGTTCGTCCTTCACCTTCTCAAAATGATCCCACACTTTGGATTTCCTGCCCGACATGTTATTAACTAGCCTGTGGAATAACCGCAGGTACCAGCCCTGGAAATTAGGGGCTGTACATATGCCACATCTTTAACCACCTGTAAAACGCAAGGTTGGGCACTGGGTGCTACTCTTGTGCCTTTTTTTGTTCCAGCTTTCAAGAGCCCATTTTGTTTTTTGTTTTTATTTTGTTTGTTTGTTTTTTCTGCGACTAAGCAACCAATGAAAATGAAAATGAAATGGCAACTAATGACCCTTCTGGACGACTAACATTTGGTCGACTATTAGAGTGCAGCCCTAAATACTGATACTAATACTACTGCGAATACTCCCCATTGCTCATCTTAATGATTAGTGATAAAATTGTCACAATACAAATGACGTGGCTGTACATATTTACAGAAATAAGTTTTTTTTGTGACTGTACTGCTACTGCTATTACTACTACTGTTGTTAATAATAATAATAATAATAATAATAATGAAAATAATAATAAGCTTATTCGTATGGAAGAGTTCATCCCTACAGAATCATGACAAAATTTAAAAACAAAAACAAAAAGACTTAACATGCAAAATGACCATCTGTACATCAGTTACACACTGCATGTTACATTGAATTTGTGAAGAACACCTTGTTGTTCTTTCATGCCTCCACAGCCGTAAACAGGCAAACATTATTCGTGAACTGAAGTTAACAGGTACCATGTTTAACTAACTATATCGGAACTTCAATTTACAAACCTTCACTCAAGGCATGCACTAAAAATTGTTGTACAAAACTATGGTTGAGAATGTTTTAACTTTTCACCTTCCTGCCTGGTATGGTCATCTTAACTGTACATCCAAGAATAGACTCTCCGTGATTGTGACAATCATAACGGCATGTCAAAAAGTAATATAAAAATTACAGTGTTACAGTGCAGTGCAAGATATGACTAAAATTTCCCAAATTTATTTTGATAAAATTCAGGAAAAACTTAAAAAAGTCTTAGGCACTGATTTGCAGGCTGAACTAAAAATGGTGCGTCAGTACTTTTGGTGTTTAAGACTACTGAACTTGTTGATCCCTATGTTTGCAGTGGTCCACTAATTTAAAAAAAAAAAAAAAAGGGGCTCAGTTTGTCCAGACAGTGCAGTGAGAGTGATAATATAAAACGTTTACATTCTCCTCTGGCTGATGAAAAGAAGTCACAAATGAAGACGTCACGTGAAAATCACTTGTATGTTAAATGTGTGAAAGTGTTTATTTGATTGCAGGTAAACTCTAGTGATGTCTCTTCTCTCTGAGAAGATAAAACTAATGTTCACCTGCCACTCCATCAGAACATCAGGCAGCAAACTGTCAAACAGAGTAACTTCTTCTCTGACACACTGATTACAGCAAATGGAAGCTCACTATCACAGCTGTTTGTAAAACTGTGTCATTTTGTAGATTATAATAATCTGTGGATGCTGAACTGCAATTTCTTGGCTCCAAAATGAATGCACAAGTAAGAATGAAATGTATTTTTTTCTTCTGAACTAAACATGAAGGTCTGACAAGAGCTCCAAAACAGCAAAATGGAAATGAAAATAAAAACACGTTTGTGATTTCTTTCACTGCCAAATTAAGTCATGTTTATTACGCTTATATATCACAGCTTCACTTATAGAATCAAAATTACAGAGCAGACACTTAAAGTTTATGGCCTGTTTTCCTTGGAGCTGTGTGTGCATGTGTGTGTTGAATGTCCTCCGTGCCAGGACAAACATGGAACATTTTAACAAGTTAATTTGCACTGCTGTGAATTATAATTGTACCCTATATAAAATGGAGATTAAAAAAGAAAATAAAAGGGGGGAAAAATGAGAAGCACGCACCAACAACCCGTGAATTCCCAAAAAAGAAAGCTCAGACAGCATCTTAATTTTTCTTCTTTTCTGTAAATACAGCAGGAAACAAACAAGAGAATAACTTTTACAAACTCTTTTTTTTTCTTCTCCTTGTCAAACGAAGGCGTGCTGACAGAGGGAGGTTAAAAGGGTTCAGATGTGTGAGTCACTGGCAGCAGCCGCTCGCCGCTCTGTTTCAGTTACAGGAGAGGAGGGTTAATGATGCTGAGGAGCCACTCAGCACAGACAGGCAGCGTTTCATCCGCCTCACAGTTCAGCACTCAACTGTCCATGATGGTGACAGTACTTCCTGTAATTATAAATAGCAGCCACGCTCAGAGAGGTAATTTTAGTTTTTTTTCCACGTGCGCTCATGATTTTTGTCCCAGTTCCAGCTCTGCTGCAGGTTGTGGAGCTATAGATGTGGTTCTTCATAAAACTGTAAAAGCATTCATTTTGAGCACAAGCTCGTAATTCTTTAAAATGTAATATTAGATGTAAAATCAGGGTATATTTTTGTCCTAAATAAGCAATGCACAGAGGCAGCATTTTGTATTCATTTGTTTTTCATTTGAATTCATTCAGGATGAAAACACTTGTAGCCTTTAAGTCCAGTGTGTGGAATACAGTAAGTATGTTTCCTTTAGTGTATAATCACCTGAAAATAAGAATCGTCCTGTTTTCGTTACCTTTGAATGAGTCGTTAATATCTATATCTAGGAAACAGGTCCTCCTCTACAGAGATCATCATGTTGCACCGCATGTGTAGCCCAGAACAGACAAACCAAACACTGGCACTAGACAGGGACATGTTTTGTGTACGCCACTGTAGTTTGAAGCCCCTCTATGGCGAGAGTGTCAGATAAACACTGATTGTTTAATGTGAAGCACACCTTCTTCGAACAGGGTTGGAGAAACACTGATTTGTAACGTTAGAGTGCTTTATTCAACATTTTTACTGGTTTTAAACCTGCTCCATTTGTTTTAGAGGGAAAGCGACCTCTGCGGATAATTCACCTCCCCATAAAAACCTCCTGAACAATGAACACTGAAGGAATTCCATCCAGGAGAAGTTTCAGCCTGTTGCTATCAGCAATCCTCACCACTAGAGGCTGCTAAATAGCCCTAACATTTACACATTCGACCTTCAGAGCAACACTAAAACACACAACATGTAAGATTAGAACTGGAAAAAGCAAAAACATGGACAGCCATAAAAATAATAATTATAAACTTAAAATGAGTGGTTTATATCTATGTAGGGAGCGAATGCCATGTTTCTACAGTAACCCAGAACAGACAAACCAAACACTGGCTTTAGATATTGCCATTTGCGTTTTCACATCAGCCACTGCAGTTAGAAGCCCATCTGCTAAGAACAGCAAGTGATTTGTAACATGAAACTGCTTTATTGGGTGTTTTTATCAGTTTAAGTCACCTGGTCTGTTTGTTTTGGAGAGAAACAAACAGACCAGACCTCTGCGGATAATTCATCTTCGAGTAAAACCCTCCTAAACAATGAACACTGCAGGAGTTTTAACTGGGAGAAGTTTCAGCTGGTTTTCAGCTGGACGCAAGACACCACTAAATCCCCCTAAATCTGGAGCATCTGTTCCTTTAAATTGTGTGTGTGTGCATGTGCGTGTGGGCGTGCATTTTGTGCATCAATTTTTAATTGTTTTGCAGGCTTTAAGTTTTTTTTTCCCTGTGAAAACTAAACAAAATTCTTATTTACTGAATTATAAGACATATTTTAAAGTGAAATTTACTTTGGATTTGTTTTTAGACTTATTTGTGTGGCAGAGAAGAACTCACTTTACTAGCTTTACTAGCTGCTACAGCAGTCAACTGGAATCAGATCACAAAATAAATGTGGTGAATTCTAACACTTCAGTTTAAAACATTATGTAACAGTTGGAAACAAACAGATGAGATGAAGAGTTTAGTTTTGGTTGTGTCTGTGCTGTTTAGTCTTGTCTTTTGTGTCCGATGTGTTCTTTAATGTTTTTGCATTCCTCTGCCTTGTTGTGTTTCTTAATATGTATCATGCACGTGAGCAGGGGTTGCACATCATATTGATATTATCTTCTGAGTCACCAGGTTGGATTTGGTTGAAAATCTGCTTGATGATATTATAGGAGCACACAGGCAGAGGGTGCTGTTCTACTACAGCATACAGAGACTTAACCTTCTGAAGGCTGCAAATATAGGAGAGATTGACACACTCAGGGACATCTACAGTCCATAGTATATAGATAATGGCCGCACCACAGCCAAACTACTGTTTTCATATCACATATCTTGACTACATACAAATTACCTTGGATATAAACACTGGTAATTCTGCTCAAAACGTATCTAAACTGATGAACTGTCTAAAGACATTTTTCAGGTGTTCAGCACTAAAAACAAGGTTAAACAAGTGACTGAGTCAACATGTTGGATGCTTTCTCTCATTGCAGCTTCATATTGCAATCAGCAAGACGAGTGCCAAAGTGGTGATTGACTGCAAGATGGTGGCCGAGAAAACCATCAACGCAGCGGGAAACATCACCATTGACGGACTGGAAGTTCTGGGCAGGATGGTCCGCTCTAGAGGGAACAAGGACAATTCTGCACCGGTGAGGACAACACGCACACGTATAAGCATTAATAGAAACATATCAGCTACACAACTACATATATTGATGTTAGTTAATATTCATTTGTCAGTGTAACTGTGGAAAGGGCCTTGGTCCTTGAAGGTACCGACAAGGAGAGGGTTAAAAACAGACCTTGCTTACACCTGTACCTATTTTTTTTTTATATCATTTTACACAATATTGTAGGTAAAAGAAGTTTACCTGTTGGAGGTGAGCTGTTTGCAGAGACTCAGTAAGAGCCTGTTGCGTGGAGCTCTTCATCTAATATCTCACAGTCACTGTCTTTGCTTGTAAACCTCCCTGTGGTATTAGGGGTCATACACATGCTGCGTTTTTTGCACCCTCAGATTCATTGTTTTCAATGGAGACACGCAACATGCACGCTCAAATGCCAGAATGTTGCAGCGTGCACGCATTCCTTAGCACCTGTTTTTTAGGGCACAGCGGCTGCGCCCTGAGATAAACTGAGTTCAACTTTTGGAACGCAGCAGCTCTCACCACGTCATGTGACCAGGACCAACCAGTCACAGCCAACAGATATCTTTCCTTGCTTCTGTAATTTATATATCAGTTTGTGATGAATATGGAGAAGTAGTTGATCATTTCAGTGCAGTGCCTATTGTCCCATGCACAACAGTTAAAAGCTACAAAAGTACTGAGAGCTGAACACACAGAGACTTTCAAAAACTTTCTGTCTGGTCTCCTGCAGACAGAGGTGAGTCAAGTCTCACCATGAACACTTGTTTCAGGGAGGTTTGGTTTTCAAGGGGGTTTGGCTGCAGTTGTCAGGATGTCACCCATACCAACTTGGAGGCGGTCGGGTGCGCCTTTTGCCCATCTCGAGAGATAATCCATTGTGCCATGCCACGGCTCATCTTATTTTAACTGACAATTGAAACACAAAATGGTTTGACTTGGCGTGGCCAAAAGTGCAAATGGAAAAGCCCTATTGCGGAACAGTCATCTTACAGCCCAGTCCCCAGAAGAAAATATTGGTATTGCACATATTTGTAAACTACAAATAAGTTATATTTGTATGCTTCATATTGTTTCTAAAGTCATGCAGTTTATGAGCTGACTTTGTCATAGGGCGGTGGAGGGGACGGGGGATGGCGTCACAATCAGATGACACGGCTGCCAAAGTTGTTTTTTTAGAGACATGTCAGTGTGTGTTTGTTGTTTTTCACTGAGATATTGCTGCAATTACTGCCAGGATTATATCCCCAAAACCGGGGATGATAAGTCAGAACATAATATTTTCCTAGCCGTAAGGTAGTGATTTTTGTGCCTCGACCTAAACGTTTCCACTACACAATAATGTACAAATGTAACTTATCCATGGTTTGTAGAAATGTACAATGCTATAATTTTTTGGGGCAATTGGGTTGCATTTAAACATGACGAAAATAAATGTAAAAGTAGCTATATGTTTACATGTTGTACTAGTTTCGAGTCTCTGCAAGTTAATTTTCATATTAAAGTAAAATGAATGGAAACCAGTGACTGCCTGGGAGGAAAGAAGACTATTGTCAGCGCCGTCATGCGTTCGCTTGTAAAGATTTCATCAGCTGAGCATGCCAACAAAAAAGATCCCTGAACTGAAATCAGATAAAGCACCCCTCGTTCTGACTGATTTGATCACACTGATATTCTCCAAAAAGGCAGACAGACGTCTTCTTTGCAACATTAGTAACCGAATGAGTTATGACTAACAGTATTTGATCTCATGCTGTTGCAGCGCTTTCATCTCTGTTTAATTTTTTCCATCAAAGCCAAGGCATTTCCTCGAGCAGCTTTATGAATGCAAACAAATCAATTTCCAGCCGCACTCTTGCAGAAATAGCAGCGAGGCAGATTATGTGTCTGATTGGTTTGATCTGCCTTTGAAGAGAAAACTCTTGACAGTGACTGCTCTCAAGTGGAAGAAGTCTACTTTTGTGTCAAATAATTTTCTCTAAAAATTCTCTCCATTGGCCACAGTTGTGCAAGTCCCCAAACGTGGGCAGCTAAGCCGTTTTTTTACAGACGAAAACAAACTGCTGATCTGAGCCTTGGAAGAGATCGTTTACCAAGCTGCAAAACTTTTCTTTTTATTGATTGTATCACGATCCTCAAACCAGATAAAAGCAGCAACAAATTTAGTATCACTTTCTATGCATTGGCCTCCAGGAACAGCTGAATGTGTTCTTCTCCCTACTTTGTTTTTTTGAATATTTCTATAAAGCAAGATAAGTCTTATAATCTTGTGCTGTGTTTTAACCCCCATGAATAACAGGGAGGCTGTGACTAATAGTCTAAATTTGTACCTCGGATTTCACCATACCTAATTAGACAAACTGAAACACAGACCTTTGCAAAAAGGTTCAAAGTAAAGCTGTAGACCAGAGGTAATCTTTTCTCTTTGTCCTCATAATGAGGATTATGAATTAAAGTCTTTCGCTTAAGCACTAAAATACCTTGCAACATCCAGTGATTTGTCACAGTTGCAGAGATTGCATAGAGTGATTTTAATCCTGCCATGTGACATAAAAATACCACTTTGAATTCTTCTCATATTTTGTTTTCCATCACATTTGTTTCAGTGATGTAACAAATGTCGCTGTGAATTCCACAGAAGACAGTTCTGAATGCATCTGTAGTGCTAACTTGATGGATTATTTTATTCAGTCATGAAATTACATTACTTGGAGCCAGTTATGACTAGGGTAGCCCACTGAAAGTCAGAGTTTCAAATCATCATCATAACTTGGACGCCTCGATACTTAGCAACTACAGACCAGTGTCCAATCTGCCACTTTCAAGTAAAATCTTAGAGAAGCTTGTTTTTTATTAGTTAGATGATTTTATGATCTCCCACAGTATTTTTGAAAAATACCAGTCTTGCTTTTGAGCTTATCACAGCACAGAGACGGCATTGGTCAGGGTTGTTAATGACCTGAAGTCTAATATGGATATGAAAAAACTCTCTGTGCTAGTACAACTCGATCTTACTGCAGCCTTTGATACAGTTAACCTAGCTAGACTTCACAATGTGGTTGGCCGCTCTGGTACTGTTTTTAGCTGCTTTAAATCGTATCTCTCTGAAAGAGAATTTCATGTAACAATGGATGAATGTTCATCAAAAAGCAATAAAATGAATTGTGGGGTCCCCCAAGGTTCAATTTTAGGTCCAGCACTTTTTAATCTTTACATGCTGCCACTTGGAAACATCATCAGGAGGCACGGCATCAGTTTGCATAGTTATGCTGATGATACATAGCTGTACATGGCTGTGTCTCCTGATGACTGAGGGCCAATCGATGCCCTTTTTAACTGTGTTTTAGATATCAATTTCTGGATGGCAGAAAACTTTCTTCAACTCAACCAGGACAAAACCAAGGTCTTAGTTATTGGTCCTGAAGCTCAGAGAGAGAGAAACTCAACGCAAAACTGCAAGAACTGGCACTAAAATCCCATCAACAAGTGAAAAATCTTGGAGTTATCTTTGACTCCAATCTTAGTTTTGAACCCTATATCAAAAGTATAACCAAAACTGGATCTCGTCATCTTAAGAACATTGCCAGAGTGCGACCATTTCTCTCTCAAGCCAACACAAAGACACTAATGCATGCTTTTATTACCTGCATAATTGATTACTGCAATGCTCTACTTTCTGAAGGAAAACATTGCTCAGTTGCATGTTTGCTGACAAGGACCAGAAAGAGAGCACACATTACACCAATTTTAAAAGTCTCCCTATCAATTACTGTCATGACACACCTGTAAATGAAATTCACAAGTAAAATATGCAGAAATGTGTTATATTCTGGAGTATGTTCTGTTTACAGAAGTGCAAGACCTTTGCCTTTTATATTTCATTAGATAACTGAACCATTTCTTGTGTCCTGTGGGATGCTGTAACCTCGCTGTCAAACATCCACTTCGTGCTGTCAGTTGTGTATTCACACATATTTTGGTTTGTGTATTGAAGTTTTTTTGTGTTTGTACTCCGTGTCCTCAGTTCCAGCTCCAGATCTTTGACATCGTCTGCAGCACTTCGTGGGCCAGCAGAGACAAGTGCTGCGAACTTCCTGGTCTGGTGAGGTCAAAGTTTACTTTCCTGTGACAACTCTCTTTACTCCAGTTCACACCTCTGTCCATTCACAGGTTTGAAGGAATTTACCGTATCATTGCTACGAAACAGACATTTTAATGGTGTATATCTCAAGTGTTCATTTACACAACACTACTATGTATACTGTGGTGTGGGATTGTGCCAGTGTAAAAATCAGTTTGATATTAGGCCAAACACCGCACAGGATGGGCGTACCAAATTTTACCACTAGATCTAGGTCATATAAAGACACCATGTACGTAACAGCTGTGCACTCAAGAGCTGCCTGGAGACAAAACCACTGAAAAGAGGGGCGAGCACTTGCTATTTTCCTGCATTTGTACTTTAAACACAAACACAAGTTTTTTATTGTGAGTTTTCTGGAAATAACATTCGATATAGCCAACTGCAAGTAGGTTGTTAATACTGCTGGTCATTTATCGGAAACTTTTAGCTTTTAGCTTTTAGCTTGCATTGTCTGAGAGACCTCTCTGTCAGTTCACCCTAAGCCTCAGCATTGTTTGTCACTGCTGTAAAATTAAATCACTATTAAACCATGTTAATACAGGCAGTCTAATGTAGGCAATAACCCAGCGTTAACTTTAACAACAAGAAAGATAGTCTGGTGTAAAATCACACTGTCTCCCTCCATCTCTCTGTCAGATTTAGGTTCACGAGCTGCCTGCTGTGAGCGGAGACAGACGCTGAATTATTTTCCTAGGTCTACAAGTCTTAATAAACCAAAACTCAATCTGAAATAATGTTGGCATGTCCCATGTTGCATCTGTGATAATTAAATTAAATCAAAATTACATTCAGTTTTGGGCTGCAGTGCAGAGAACAGCATTCTATAGCACACAGCTGTTTACAATATTAAATGCTTATTTTTTTAAATATAATTTCCTTCCTGAGATCATTTATCTTCAATGATAATCTATCAGTCAATGGAAAGTAAAACTGAAACAGATAAAACCATCATAGATATTTCCTGTCACAGGAAGCAGTGTTATCTGAAATTGCTTTCACTGAGACCTGAAGTGTACAGTGTACAGTGCAGTGACGTACATGTGGAAAATGTTACATGCCCACTTTTCTGCTTTATTTTTGTCATGTGTCATTATTTTCTCATTTATCATGTCACGTCACCGTGATATCTTTTATTCATTTAATTATTTTTTGTCTTTGTGTCATCCCCACCATGCTGTGATCATCCAGAGGAAGGAGGTAGACTGCCCGGCCATGCCCAAAGCCTGCACCTGCACCCAGGACAGTAAAGGCCCCCCTGGCCCTGCTGGACCACCAGTGAGCCTCACACAAATACATTAAATACATGCCCACTCACTGTCAGACACTCAAGAAGTCCCGCTCAGAGTCCCCCTTCAGTCAGTTTTACTTCCTGTTTAACAGTTAATCTTCTCTCTTAAACAGAGAATGGACGTGTGCTTAACAGCTGAGTGTGATGTTAATCCGTTACCTAAGCAACAAGATTGCAGCCAGAGTGGAAAACAGCAATATGGCACTTTGATAAATTTAGTGTTTATCAGAGCACAAATGAGACAACAATTAGCACAACATGGCGACTCCCTCTGTCACTCACAATTCAGACTGTCTCATGTGTTGTGTTATTTCCACAGTGGGATAAGGTGTAATTCACTGTCTTGATTGCAGCTGTTCACCACACATGATCTACCAGTGCCATTATGAAAATATACAACCAACTAAACTAAGGTTGAACTACACAGAGAAATGTAACTAAGGCTATGTACGATGCTACAGTTATGATAAAATGTAGGATAAGTTGACAGGCAAGATAGTCATACGGCATCTTCCCCTTTTAGCAACAACCTTCTGTATTTAACTGTGAGCACAATATTAAATTATTTGTCATAAAATATTTGGTGAACAGAAGTGACCAAACAACATTATAACGACATGAAAATATATATATGTATATAATGAACATGTAAAAATGGACCTGAAACCTGTAAAAAAAAAAATCTGAACCAGAGTAGTCATGACTCATGCATGAAAGGGATAAGGAAATAATGTGACAATATATATAGTGACCTTTTCTTCAGCAGCAGTTTCGAAGCAGGCAGAGAGCAACAGTGGGACTATATTTAGGAGCTGGGCAGCCTAACCTGCCAGGACCCTATTGTTTTGCTACATGTTCTTTTTCTTCTTCTTCCGAAGAAATCCTACTTCCCATGCGCAAAATATCACCAAACTTTGCACAAAGGTCCAGTCCCATGCCAGCTTGCCTCAGCTGCAAAAGCAGGCCAATAGTACTGATGGTGGCGCTACAGCAAGCCTCTAAAGTTTGCAACTTTCACCAAAATGTAGCCCCAATACTGAAGAAACTTTTGTACATTTAAACCTATTGCAAATTAAGAAAGCTCATCACTCTGTTTTTTTCAAAAACTGTAAAACTTATTAAACCTATCTCCTCCCACAATTTTTGCTCAATTGACACCAAACTTGCTACAGAGCATCTTCAGACTGTCCTACACAAACGATCCACACAGATTTTTGATTTATCAAAAATTGAGCCTACAGTGCATCAAAAGGTTTGACTGTAAACGGTATTGTAAACATATACTTGCAAATTCTTGCTAAATACATTTTTAATGTTCATTAAAAAATGACAAACTTTTGGAGTCATGATTTTTGGAAAATATCAGAATTTTATCTCAAAAACTGAATTTTTTATAGGCAAGGCAAGGCAAGGCAATTTTATTTATATAGCACCATTCATACACAAGGCAATTCAATGTGCTTTACAAGAGAAAACATTAAAGGAGCAATAGATCATTAAAAACAAAAGCTAAAAGCAAGACAATAAATAGTTAAAAACAGTGCAGAAAATGCATTTAAAAAGCAAACATAAAGCAACAGCAGACAAATATAAAAACAATAGCTACAGATTATCCTAACAATAAGTTACATATCTAGTTCACTGGTAAGCTGCAGTAAATAGTAATGTTTTAAGCCCTGATTTAAATGAGCTGACAGTTTCATCCGACCTCAGATATTCTGGAAGTTTGTTCCAGTTTCCAGTTTATAGCATTTTGAATTTCGCTCTCATGCAAACTATTGGAGTCAATATAAAAATGGCATTTTTAAAGATCAGTTTTTCACAGCCAATAAATCATTCTTAAAAACAAATCACCAACATCTCCATGCTGTCAAGATGCAATTTGTGTATTTTAGGATTTTTGTCTTAATAACTGAATTTTTGACGGCCGTTTGAAATCTGCCTTTACACACTAACAGCTGCTGTCTTGCACACAGAAGACTGGCTTAGTCAATTTGTGAAGCTACATGTGACATTTCTGTTTGCCAGTTAGCTCAGTGAGATAGAGGATGGTTCTTAGTGTTGAAGATTATGAGTTCAAGCCTCAGCTCGTGCAACATTTCCATATGAGAAATCTAGCCAAACTTTTCATAAAGGTCCAGTCCCATGCCAGATGTCCTCAACTGGAAACACAAGACAATAGTCCTGATGGTGGCGCTACAGCAAGCCTCTAAATTTCAAAACTTTGAAAATTCATAACAAATCAACCACATGTGCTACAGCTTTGGAACTTTCACTTTGAAATTTGCTTTTCCATGGCATGGGTGGCTACTGTCTGGCACCCTGATGCTTGGCTTAGTCAATTTGTGAAGCCACACATGAACTGTCATCTAATGTGAAAGTCCTATGTTCGGGCATCATGCTATGTGGATTAGAGACTACTAAGGTTAATATAATTATGATCCAGGCAGTTTCGCGGAGAGACAAATACTCTTTATCAACACTTTTGTCACCATGGATAATGTTTAGCTTTAAGCTAGATCAGGCCAGTTTGTTCATAATTGCTAGCAGTTATTGTTATTCTTACTTTCTTGTTCTTGAGTTTTTTTCTTTCCTTTTGTATATTATGAGTCTGATCACTTCAGCCACTCATCCACAATTTGAAGGGCAACTTTGCCTAAAATTGCCCGGCCCCGACCATTGCTGCGCAGCAGCTATAATTGAATTTAGATTCTCAGGGACAATGCACATTGATCAACATCACTGTAAATGTGCCAGGTTTAACCAAAAGGCAAAATTTCAATGGTCCTTCCTTGGCCAAATGTTAAACTGGCCACTAAAGGTCCAGTGTGTAGGATTAAGGGGGATACATTGGCACAAATGGAATATAATGAGTATGTTTTCTTTGATGTATGAGAATCATCCTGTTTTCATTACCTCTGAGCCATTTCTATCTACATAGGGAGCGGGTCCTCGCACAGAGATCATCATGTTGCACATCCATGTTTCCGCAGTAGCCACAGAACAGAACAGAAAAAAAAAACACGTTCGCCACTGTACTTTGAAGCCCCTCCATGACAAGAGAGCTGGGGAAAAAACAGATTTTTTTAATGTGAAACTGCTTTAATTAGGTGCCAGGCAAGCGGGCTGTCTGCGACGTTCTGAATAGGGTTGGAGAAATTTGTAACGCTAGAGTGCTCTATTCAGTGTTTTTACTGGTTTTAAGCCGGGTCTTTTTGTTTTAGAGGGGAAGAGACCTCCAAGGATAATTCACTCCCCTGTAAAAATCCTCATGGACAATGAACACTGAAGGAATTCAAACCAGAAGAAGTTTCAGCTGGTTACAATTTGCAATCCTCACCACTAGAGGCCACTAAATAGGCCAAACTTTTACACACTGGACCTTCAGAGCAATGCCAAAACACACAACATGTAAAATTAGAACAGGAGAAGGAAAAACGTGGTCAGCTGAGCAGGTTAAAGAAGTAAGGCAGTATCGTGCAAAATAGGACATGTAAAATGTAAATAGTTGATACAAAACAATGTTGAGCAGACAATCAGTACCACTGCAGTGTCCACCTGCTAAAACACACACACTGTGCCACATATTCGTGCATGCAGTCACACAGATGGATGAAGACACAAAATAACAGTTCATGCTTCATGTGCAGATTGAGTTGCTTAAGTTCATTCACTACATTTTATTTTTCCCTTTTCTTTTAGTTAGTTTAGTTTTCTTGTATCTCAGCATGTTGGTTAGCTTTGTGGGTATCTGTACACACACACATTATCGAGATACTCTACATTTTAATGTGGTGATTTTCTCTAATCAACTCCTGCTATGTGTGCTTCAAACAGGGAGGCCCAGGAATCAGAGGAGCCAGAGGTGATCGTGGAGAGCCAGGCCCGGTGGTGAGTGTTGGTTTTCAAACTGATACCAAGTCATGACTGTTGAGACTGAGAAAGGGCAACTGTGTGAAAAGGAAGTGAACAACACGAGAAGTAAACTCGTATCTTTCTGCTATCTGCAGGCTTTCAAACAGTCACTGAAGCTGCCAAACAAATGTTGCTTTTCTTTGTGGGTCAAACTTTAGCAAGTTGCTTTGTTGTGGTGATTATCACTTTTTGTCCGCTGAAATATGGACACAATTTCACTTTTGTTAGTATTTCTGTTATGTTATTTTTGTCTGCCCAGTGTTCACGTTAAATGATGTACAGATGCATCATTAGGCCTCTGCAGGGAGTACCAGGCCACACCATTCTCTAACCCTGACCTAACTTACCTGTAAGTTTCCTCTAAATCCTGTTTAATTCAATTTCAATTTTATTTATAAAGTCCAATATTACAAATCACAATTTGTCTCAGAGAACTTTACAGCATACAGCATCCCTCTGTTCTTAGGACTCTCTCTCTCTCACAGCAGATCCTTTAGCAGGGAATAAACTATGGTAGAAACCTCAGGAAGTGAAACTGAGGAGGGATTCCTCTTCCAGGATGGACAGACATGCAGTAGATGTCATACCGAACAGATCAGCATAATAAATTGACAGTAATCCTCATGACAAAATGATACATTAAAGGGGAACTAACGTTTTTTTCAACCTGGGCCCTATTTTCTGATCTACTTTTGTCTAATTGAGTGATAGGATGTTCAATAAGTGACATCTCTCCAGGACAAAGTTAGGGCTGACCTGCCTGCAGCCCGTGAGCTCGCGCTGTATTAAATAATAGGGCACTCAGACAGCTTCAAACAACATCAAAATGCGTCCACTTAAAGTGCACTTTTTCACACAGATAGTCTCGGATTGTTAGTATAATTATCCGACAACATAACGGAAAGGAGAAATGAACGTCTGTGTTTATCTTAAGCTGGATTCGGACATGTTCCTCTGCCTTTTGCACTTTTAGTGGCCGTATTTTGACGTTGTTTGACGCTGTCTGAGTGCCCTATTATTTAATATAGCTCACCCTCATGGGCTGCAGGCAGGTCAGCCCTAGCCTAGCTTTGTACTGGAGAAATGTCAAATATTGAACATCCTATCACTCATTTAGACAAAAGTAGATCGGAAAATAGGTTGAAAACAACATTACATCCCCTTTAAGAGAGGAACAGACAGAAAGAGAAATTGAGACAGTGAGAGAAGCAGGGCAAGTGGTAATGACAATAGCTACAATAACAATAATTTTAGTAATAAGTAGTAATAATAGTTCTTTATTTTGATATTATCTTTAGTTCTCACACAAACAAAGAGCAGATACTCAGCGGCTTGACCCACAGTTCTATCTGCATCATATCGCCTGAGGCTAAACCACAGTGACTGGCCTCATTGGCTTGTCAGAGGTCATCATGTTTTACTGTTTTTTGACCTCTATTCATTCAGGTAAGTTTCACCAAGAGCCAAGCATCACGTCTTTAGGTCTTGACACACCAAGCCAGTGGTCAGCCTTTGGTCAGTGTTGAGCCGTCAGTGAGCGTCTGTATATATACTTTGCTTTTCTACTTTATTTAATCACCATTGTTTTCTAAATTATTGTTTCAAAATGTCTGTTTAACTGAGGTTAAATTTCATTTGCCAGAAGCAAAGTACACTTTGCACCCTTTTCCTCCCGTACAGCTCACTTCAGCAGAAAATAAAGTATTATATCTTGAAGGGATACTTTGCCGATTTTCAACCGGCTTTGTATCGTAATAGTGTGGGTAGTATGCACCAGTAAACTGTGTAAAAATTCCTCCAGCTTGCCAGTGTGCAGATCTCCCTGCTCATTTTCCAGTGAAGCGTCATCCAGCTTATTTTCGCTGGCTCTGTTGTACTTCCTCATTTTTGTATGCTGGCTGTCACCATGGACCCCTACAGTATAGAAGTGTATGGAGAGAGTGAGCCGCCCCCCTTGCTCAGATCAAACTGCAAAACTAGGCTGTGCTGATCAAATACAGCCCAAGATTATGTTACTGTATTGCCAAATTCTTGCCCACAGTGTTTTCAGAAAGAGTTTGTGAACATAAATTGTGCGCCATACTGTTTTCTGTATTCTGAGAAATGGCGTCTGAAAAAACTCTGATCAAATGTGATCAAATGGGAAAACTAGGCAGTGCTGATCAAATATAATTATAGGTATTTCACTTCCAGAAGTGAAATACCTCTTTAGTAATGTACATTACCTTCTGACTCTCAGTTTCAAGTTTTTTTGGCAACTCTATGTGGGGTCATGACCTGTAATTTGAGAACCACATATCAAGATTATGTGAGGGTCTCAGAAAGCAATCATAAAATTTGGACTTTCTGACAGAGGTCCAGATGCCACAATGTAAGAGCAATTATATTACTGTTTAAGAGAGTGTAATCTAGAAGGCATACTGAGCAACCTCAGAGCACCATACAATCAACAATGGCAACACGTCAAACATGGTGCACAATGGTGAAAGTGAGAAAACTCTGAAGCCCAGTTCAGACCAAAGATTCCAGACAAGAAGACACTGTTTTAGAATGTTGCAGAGATAAGATGCAGCTGTGTGAGCTGGCTGGTCTGAGCTCGACTCAAGCTACCTGATGGCGTCATCTGCAACTCCACTGGTCATATCACCAGCGGCTGGTTTTAGATTGTAAAGCATGTCCCCTGTTTCAACAGCCAGTCAGCTTGAAGTGAAGTCTGCTGGTCAAGTCAAAATGACCAGACAAGGTGTTCGCTTGCTGCGACAGGTGCTCCGTCCCCACCGAGCCCTCTGTTTCTGTCCTCATAGGGTTGCTGCTGCAGCTTGCTGTATGTGCTTATGTCACCCTGACACACACACATTCTCACTGACTGATTAATTGGCACTGGTTATTCATATTATTGTGGTGTATTGACTATAAATACAGTCCATCTGATGCTGGTTTTCAACAAATCATATTCAGTCACAAAATAAGCCTGAAACAGAGCAGAGTTACAGAGAGTTGTTGCATTGAGATGATACACTGTCTCATCTAGGTACAGTGGTGTGGACCGGCAGGTTTTAGAACATTGCAAGTAGTTGCATGTTTCAACTCGTGTTGTTGAGAATCTTTGGTCTGAACTGGACTTAAGTGCCCCAACCTGCCTTAGATTTAAAGTCTCAAACTGCGATCAGAATGTTCACAAGTAATTTCCTTTGCTTAGTAAGTGATAGCTTTTCTTACCATCACTCTTGAATTATTTCTTATCTACTGTATGTGGTCCTCTTATGAGCACAAACTGCTCTAAAATTATTTCCTGTGTCATTAATCTGATTGAACAGCTCTCAAGCCATGTAGAAGGTTGTAACTAAGCAATAGAAATGAAACAGCTTTGTTTATGAAGCATATTACACAGCAAAATGTTTGATTTAATTTGAATTGTTTGCTGTCAGAGCTGGACAATATCAACATCAAATAAGGAGCCATTTTTGACCCAAAATGTCTCTATTTTTAACTTTAGTACATAATGTCATGGCATTTCAGGTTGTTATTGGTGCTTAGTTTTCTACAATACTGATATATTGCCCAGCTGTAGTTGTGATACTGACTCTTCCAATCACTTGTTTTCTGCAAAACAGACATGCTGAATTTACCATGATGAAAAATAATCAGGGGGAGTTCTTAAGCTTGCATTAATAGTTCTTTATTTTGATGTTATCTTATCAATGTGTAAGGAGCCATCTGCAATATCAAACGACAATGACAATAACAACATATGAGAGTTAGCTTGAGGCTAATTTTCATGAGCAATCCAAATACAGTGCAAGAATGACACTAAACTTTGAGGCAAGGACCAACACATTCTCACTTCGACCTCGTCAAATATTGACGTTTTGGTCATGGACTTTCCACATCCACATGCGATGTGAAAGGTACCCTGGGTGCGTTGGTTGCTGACGTTCTGGGACACTGTGGGTTCATCCCAATATCCCTCCTCGACTCCTCTGTCCTTTATCATCGATCACTTGACCTGGAAATCAATTGAGACTCGCCATCTTGTAAGACGTCTTAATACATTAAATGCACTCGAAGGAGTCGAGGAGAGAGAAGAGAGGACACACAAGTGCAGCTTCAGGTTAGTCTTTTACCAACCGACACACCCCCCCGATTGAATATCAGTTATTGACTGGACAGCTGATCGGACTGATCTGATACATCCCAACATCACTGGAGTTTCATACAGAGACAGATAAGAGATTAAATCAAATGTATCACTGCCACATTTTGTATTTTATTTGTTCACTGATTCACCATCGAGTTAAAAATCTGAACAAGAAAAGGAAACAAAGGACTTTCTTCATTTATTGGAAAGATTTTCTTTCTTCACCATCTGTTATTTCCCTCATCAACTTTAATTATGGATACAATCAAAGAGTCTGTCTGTCAGGAAATCTGTCTGTCAGCAAGAAACACTTGTACAGTACATCAGTTATCGCCTTTTCCTTTCAGTCACACTGAGGCTGATCATTCCTGAGTGTCGGGTTGATGACTTACAGAATTCTAATTTTCCCTGAAATATTTGGCCGAATAAATTATTTCATGTTCAAAGACATTGTGATCATATTCTGGGTTATTAAGTAATGAACTCACAGTCAGAATATCAATAAATACAGATGCACATAATGAATAAATCATATAAACACTTTGTGTGACTCTGAGTAGGACACAGGACGGATTTTAAATATCCTACGAGGGCGGAGCTAAGACACGAGAAAGAGACACGGGTGAGGGAAACGTGGATGCGAGATTGGACTGCAAAGCTGAGTGCAGAACTTGTAAAATGAAAATAACCATCAGAACAGGGTCAACAACGAACCTGCACAGACATCTAAGAACTGCCCACCCATCCGTGCAACTGAAGGGGAGAGAGCACTGTGGATTTTTTTTTTTTTTTTGCACTGAGAAAAATGCATAAAAATTAGGCTTTTATGAAAACACTGAATAAAAAATTGCTTACCAACACAAAAACCATTCAAATTAGACTAAGAGTGATACTAAATGAAGAGCCATTTGGGAGCCGTAAGAGCCAGTTCTTCTAAGGGAGCCGAGTCAAAAGAGCTGAATCTTTGAAAAGAGCTGGACTTCCCATCACTACATTGGAAGAGGGCCTTCAGTGGAGGCGGAACAGGTGATTCCAGAGTGGGAGAGAAAAGAAAAGAAAAGTCACGATAAGGCCACACTGACAGGATTCAAAAGATCTGTTTGCTTGACAACCACTCTTACCTCTACATGGGTGCCAAAATTCATCCAGAGGAAAACCCTTGTACCTGTTTAGTTCATCATTTACCCGGGCATAGCTGTTTTTAAGGTTGTCATATGTGGTCTGTAGCTCGTCTCTCTCTGCAGTAAGATTGATGATTCTGGTTTGCGCCTGGTTCAGACTGAAATTGAGCTGGTCTCTCTCTGTCACCACATTTTGTTTTTCCAACGTGGCAAGAATATCTGGTGGTAAAAGTAACAAAACAAAAAGCTAATGACTTAGTTTTAAAACACTAACAATATGTGATTACTGCATTACTGCATTAGTTTGTGTGTGTGTGTGTGTGTGTGTGTGTGTGTGTGTGTGTGTGTGTGTGTGTGTGTGTGTGTGTGTGTGTGTGTGTGTGTGTTTATTGCCAAAAGGGCTCATCAGCAAGTTTTGCTTTTAGGAAAAAAAAAAAACAACGTTGGAAAGAAGGCACAGTTATAATCAACCAGTCTGATGTGTAGAAAGATGTACAGGTTATTTTGTAACTGTGTTATTTAGACATCATCAAGCATGGCTGTACGTAATGACACTGCGCTCTGACATGGCACATCTCAAATCAGAGGATTGAATGGGGGGATTTAATGAACCAATTGAAAAGGTTTTGATACAGTATAAGGCTCTGATCATACAGAATGCATTTCAGCAGCTGGAGGCGCCTTTTTATAATAGTTTTTAATGAGAATGAAGCTTTTTGCTCGCTGTTTTTGCGTTGTGACACACCTCGCATTTCTGCGCTCGAGGTGCCTGCCGTTTTTGCCGGAGCACTCTGAACTCCTCAAGTTGAAAAAACTTCAACTCAGAGCAGAAAAATGCTCCACGTCATCTCAGCTTTTTTCCCACTGTCCAATCAGATGATTTGAGAGGCGGGCCTTCTGTGCTGGTCACAACAAGTAGAGGAGAAACTGGTGGTAGTGGTCGCTGGATACCCAGAGTTATACGGCCTGACGATAGACAGCAGGTTGTCAAACTGCCCATGACTCATCCTAAAATATGCCTGGAAACGGCCATCATGGAGGTGAAGCTCCTGGACCAACTGGTGGTACTCCCCATGATCAGGCTCTTTTTTAGGGTCTCATGTACCCACACAGATCTCTGTTTCCCTGTGCCCAAAAAACTATTTACTGACAGCCTCTCAACCAGAGCTACAGCAGGTACCCTCCTGTCCATTTTAGAAACTAGATACTAATTACTGGGAAATAAATAAATAAACAGTAGATTGATGACACAGGATGGTTGGGGTAAGGAGGTGATGGGGTGTTGCCCAGCAACAATAAAAAGGCACAGCAAGCTTCTTTTTTTTTTCACTTATAGCATTCAATTTACAAAATGATAGTGCAGCGTGCCTCATGTTTTGCATCCTTCTGTGTGGCCCCGATCACACAGATCACACAGAAAGTGTTTTGGACGATGCCTATCGTGAGGTGCACCACACTGTTCTTGTTCTCATGACCACCACAGAAGGCCCCCTCTTAAATTATCTGATTGAACAATGGGAAAAAAATGACAGGAAAATAAATGACGTGGGGCGCTTTTCTGCTCTGAGTTTAATTTTTTTTGACCAGAGGAGTTCAGAGCACTCTGGCAAGAATATACAGAGCACAGAAACACAAAGCACGTCGCAACGCAACACCCGCAAGCAAAAACCTTGAATGAAAGAGTCACTCATAGAGTCATTTAATTAATGCAGACTGCTTCATTGACAATCCTGCTTTAACCACATCAAATGTTAATTTTATTATACTGTTTTACTGATAGGAAAGTGTTTAATCGAAGTACTTTATTTACATTTTAAGCACTATTTTCAGCATTGCTGCACATTTCCTCTGAGTTTAATTTGCTCTTGTTGACAGAATTAATAAACCAACCAACAAAGAGTGCGTTTATGTCACAAACGCCATGTGGTTCTGATATGTTTATCCTCCGTTGGATTTTTAAGACCCAATTTCCACACAAATACCACCAACTCTCTTTGTGCAGCCTCTCTCTATGCTTTTCCCCACCTTTGCACCAAAGGCTAGCAAAGAATATAGATCAGAGAATGACCAACCTGTCAGAGCACAAAATAGAGTCGGATATGTTGTTATATAATAAGATAAAATAGATCCTCACAGCGTGTGTAGATCCCAGCCAATATCAGAAGATACAGCACTCCCATAATCACCACAGTTGCTCTGAAAGGACTTCTCTTGACAGCTGAAAGATTATTTTGAGTGAGTGAGACAAGGTGCAGTAAAACAACTCTTCATGAAGCATGTTTGATGCTGTATACAGTCTATGGTTTGATGTGACCTTTGCTTCATTTTATCTGTCACTTGTGCCCATCTGCTTAGTAAGAACTATGACATTTTAGCTCAGGTGGCACTAAACTGCATTTCAACATCTCAAAGTCTCAGTCCACAGCACAGACCAGTTTAGAAAGTTGGCAAAGTTAACTGGGACTGATGATATTGTATACTGTACAACAAAAAAAGGTTAAAAAGAATAAACATTAATTGTTTTGTATTTAATCAAACATGTACAACCATCTAATTCTTCCTTGTACAACATTTAGGTTTTATTTTATACTTACTGACTTTATGGGAGCCAAGATCAGAAAGACCTTCTCTCAGAGTCTCTTCATTCATGTAGATCTCCACCTGGCTGTCATCTTTTGCTCCACCATCCTGTTTGTCTTTTCTGCTATACTTCACATTCAAACTCAAATCTGGTGATTGTGTGTCTGAAGACATCATTGTTGACAGGTGAAAGAACTTGTAATTTGCACTGTTCTTCTCTCTGTGAGTCAAGCCGCTTTTAAACAGCGAGCATCAAAGGAAGTAGCCATCGGCCAAACCACAGATACAGATATACACATTTTTTTACTGTGTGGTAAAAAGTGAACTCACAGTTTGTCCAAATTACAAATACTTGTTACATTTACATTTTAAACCTTATCCAAATCACTGTATAAAAATTCCAATTAAAGATACAATTTGCTACCTTTTGTGTGGATGTCCAGTCAGTATTGATGGAAAATGTAGTCCACTGAAGCAATTAATTCCTCAGGGCATGTTATATTGACCATTCTCTTGCTTGGAAAGCTGTGCCAGTGGTGCCTATATGTGCCAAGATGCATTGCACATGCTCATGGCTATTATCCTGCCAGCCTATAGCTATTACTTTGCCTGTCAAGACATAGTGTGGCAAAGATGTATAAGTTGCACCCAGTGCCACCCATGCACCCCTTTATTTTATGCACCCATGAAACAAAGAGGCCCTGAAATGTCAACCAGCCTGAATCAAGACAGCAACACTCTTTATTGTTTTTCATATTGTCCACAACAGCACATTACTGCTCTACTCCAGAGCAGAGCATCTACTCCTAGAGCATCTTGTAAAGACGAGACTCAACAAAATTATTTAAAATAGTGTCAAGCTACAAAAAAACTGACTGGCTGTTTATCTGCCCTCTCAGCCCTGCCGGTCTTAGTTGTCTACTCAAGATTATTTTTCCGATCCTGAACCAGCACACCTCTGTCCAAGTGAGGGGTTAACTTTTTATACATAGTCCCGTGCACACAGGCTATTGCGAGGCTCTCCTGACTTTGGCAACAACACAATTTAAGGAAAAACCCATCTTCAAATCCTATGTCAGTTTTAACGTAAACACTATGCATTGAGTTTGCATTAATGGTAAACAGGAGTAACAGTTGGGCAGCACGTTGATACAGTGGTTGGCATTCTTGCCTCACAGTAAGAGGGTTTCTGGTTCAAACATCGGGGTAGGGGGCTCGAACCCCGGGGTGGGGGAGCCCCTGTGTCAGGGTGGGTTTTCTCCGGATAGTCCGGCTTCCTCCCACAGTCCAAAGACATACAGATTAGGCTACAGTGACTCTAAATTGCCAGAAGTTGTGAATTTGAGCATCAGACAACTGTCTGTATGTGTTTGCTCTGCAATAGTCTGGTGACCCGTCCAGGGTGTACCCTGCCGCTTGCCCAATGTTAACTTAGATTAAGGAAAATAATCACGGTTGGGAGTAATCACATTATGTACTAAATGTAACCTGATAATGTGACGTGATGATGTGACGATGTGAGGTTTCATCCTTGTGTATAATACTTGTGTATTATGTATACAGATGTACTAATATGTGAAAATAACTCAATATTGACATTTGGTGTCACATGGACATGAACCCAGGTCTATTGGGTCAAAGTACTGTGTTTGCCTAACCCACCCACCACCACGACCTCTACCTCTATGTGGACTTTGTTGCTCTTTATACTATTACTTAAGTTCCTCCTTTGCTCCAATCATATGACAAAGGACAGCCTGCGGTAGATAGGTCACATGATCACAGCCTCCCAGCTCACACTTATGTGGGATATACAGTAGCGTGCAAAAGTTTGGGCACCGTTAGTCAAATTTTTGTTTACTGTGAATATTTAAGTAAGTAGAAGATGAACTGATCTCCAAAAGGCATGAATTTCAAGATGAAACTTGCTTTTCAACATTTTAAGCAAGATTAGATTATTATTTTTGTTTCATGCAATTCAGTTCAATTTCAGCCCTCAGACATCTTTTACCAGGGTCTCAAACCTTAATTAGCTTGTTAGGGCTCTGGCTTGTTCACAGTCATCGTTAGGGAAGATCAGGTGATGCAAATTTCAAAGCTTTATAAATATTCTGTCTTCTGAAACCTTGCCCCAGCCATCAGCAGCCATGGGCTCCTCTGAACAGCTGCCTGGCACTCTGAAAACTATATGCCCACAAAGCAGGAAAAGACTATGAGAGGATAGCAAAGTGTTTTCAGGTAGCTGTTTCCTCAGTTTGTGATGTAATTAAGAAATGGCAGTTTAACAGGAACTGTGGAGGTCAAGTTGAGGTCTGGAAGACCAAGAAAACACTCAGAGAGAGCTGCTCGTAGGATTGCTGGAAAGGCAAATCAGAGCCCTATTTGACTGCAAAAGACCTGCGGGAAGATTTATCAGACTCTGGAGTGGTGGTGCACTGTTCTACTGTGTAGTGACACCTGTACAAATATGACCTTCCTCTCCTGTGACCTCGCCACAAAATTCAGCATCAGAAGTTTGCAAAGGAACATCTAAACAAGTCTGATGCTCTTTGGAAACAAGTTCTGTGGACTGATGAAGTTAAAACAAAAGCTGTCCAGCTGTTAAACAGGGGGCTGGATGGATCATGCTTTGGGCTTGTGTTGCAGCCAGTGGCACAGGGAACATTTCACAGGTAGAGGGAAGAATATATTCAGTTCAATTCATGCAAATTCTGGAAGCAAACATCACACCATCTGTAAAAAACCTTAAGATGAAGAGAAGATGGCTTCTATGACAGGCAAATAATCCTAAACACACCTCGAAATCCACAATGGACTACCTCAAGAGGAGCAAGCTGAAGGTTTTTCAATGCCCCTCACAGTCCCCCGACCTAAACATCATTTAAAATCTGTGGATAGACCTCAAAAGAGCAGTACATGAAGACAGCCCATGAATCTCACAGAGCTAGAAGCCTTTTGCAGGAAGAATTGGTGAAAATCCACCAAACAAGAATTGAGAGACTCTTAACTGGTTAAAAAAAGTATTTAGAAGCTTTGGTATTTGCCAGAGGGAGTGCTACTAAGTACAGGGTGGCCGAACCTTTGCTTCAGGCCCTTTTGCTCTTTTTGTTATTTTGAAACTGTAAAAGATTAAAATGAAAAAGTGATCTTGCTTATGATATTTATGAAATGTGTCATCTTTTACTTGCTCAGCTACTCACAGTGAAAGAAATTTTGAACAGGGATGCCCAAACGTTTGCATGGAACTGTATAAAACTCATAGTGCATTACTTTTTGTTGGTATATGTACAAACAGTGAATAAGAACAGCCTGTCTTGTTACTTTCAGCCATGGTATATTTATCCTCTCTGTATCTGCTTTGCAGCACAGCTCTAACATTATTTCAGTGTCATAAGCCTGATATAATGACACTTTGTGCCAATCAGTTTATGTCTGCCAAAACAAACATTATACTGAATTTACCATGACCACAAATAATAATGAAGGAAGCTTGCATTAATAGCTCTTCATTTTGATATTATGTTATTTATTTTTAAGGGGATTTGTGAGAGCATTGATGTTTCGGTTCAGCAGTATGACGAAAATGAAGCTTTAAATACATGTTGAAGTGAGAAGAAAGAGTAAACCACACAAGTTTAGCAGCAGGCTCCAGTTGACTGCCTGAACCAGCTCACAGACATTGTGTAGTTATTGCAGAAAAGAAAAAAAAGAAAAAAGACAGCAAGGTAAATGAAACATATACATCTGTCTACAGTGGGGTAAAACCTCCGACTGGCACATACAGGTCTTCTGGGGAGGAGACTCTAAATTGGAAAAAAAAAAGAAAATATAGCAAATGTCAAGTCATTGCCAGATTGACAATACTCAAAATATCTGTTTGCTTGACAACCACTCTTACTGCTCCTTGAGTTGCATCACCATACGCTTCCACCGATTTCGTTCATCCTCTAACTGACTGTATCTTTTTCTGAGGATGTCATATGTGGTCTGTAGCTCGTCTCTCTCTGCAGTCAGATTGATGATTCTGGTTTGTGCCTGGTTCAGACTGATATTGAGCTGGTCTCTCTCTGTCACCACATTTTGTTTTTCCAACGTGGCTAAAATATCTAGTGGTAACAGAAAGAAAACAAAAAGCTAATTAGGAAGTGAAATCATTCAGATATAAAGTTATGGAAGTGTCAAGGTTCTAATGTGTTTCAGAACAATCATTTTCATTTATTATTATGCTGTACCCTTTTTCGGTTACCCTGCCTGGTGAACGACCAGAGTATATTTGCTTTTTGCTTCATGTCCATGAAAAGTCTGCATTTTCTTGTGTGTAGGGCAAGGTAATGGCCTCTAGTTTCCCGGCGTGGCGCAGGGTGGCACAGGGTGGTGAACCCTGCGCAGAGCTAGTAGCGGAAGTGTGGCTGACCGGCGGACAGTGCACACACGTCACCAAAACCTCACAGGCAGGTTTACAGAATGTCAGGCACATTAACGATGCAATAAATAGCCACAAACACCACTATTCAATGCAACTATCTGCAATCAGCACATAAATGTATCTCTATATCGACTGTCCCGTCACATCTGATGTCAGATCAAAGGGGATTGGCACCGTTTGGCACGTTTGGCACGCGTAATGGAAACTCGTGGAGGTCTGCTCGCAGTTCCGTATATTCGGACACTACGCGCAGAAATATCAGTTTCCTCCTGGGAGGAGTTTGGCCGTCTGACGCTGCTGCTCTCTTCTGCCATGGCGAAATGAGTAAACTCTCATTACTCCTTTGTGCGGCGCATTTAAGGGCGAGGAGAGGGGCTCATGTGATTGGTGTTATCTGAATCGGCTGTGTAAAACCCACTCCACGCCTTCTCTCCTCCCTCTTTCTGACTTGCGCAGGTAGGAGGGACGGAGGTGGGAAAGAGGAGTAGCTGCGCCAGCGCGCATGGTGTGCCAAACTTACAAAATCCGCCTGGCCACACCCAGTTGGCGAAGCGCAGGTGCTCTGTGCTTCCGCCTCGCCCAGTCTGCGAAACTAGAGACCAAAATGTTTAAATTGTTTAAAGAGTAATTAAACCCTAAAACCATTTTTCCAGCTGATAATCATTGTTTCTGGTAGTGAAGTAGTGTTACTGACTGATCCTGCTCAAAATCTTGACAGTTTAGTGGAAACTGTTGAAAATCTACATTTTGTTTTAAAAATGTGGTGTGGAGTGCCCTCTACAGCTTGAAACCTGGTTACTACATTTGAATTTACATTACATTACACTGGAGGCGAATGATTCTTTTTCAAGGCGAATGACGTCACTAACCGTCCACGCTAAAGCCTGCCCTCCTCCCTTTACTCCTCCCCTTACTATAAAACCATTCTGTCCGCAGTTATCAAACTGATAGCGAGTAGGTTGGATCAGAGCAGAGAGAGTAGTAGAGCAGAGAGAATAGCTAGTAATTTGTCGAATTGTATTGTTTGCATAGTGTATTTTAGTGTAGGTTTACAGTTAGTAGTGTCTTTATAGTATTTAGGTTAGTTGGTCAAGGAGAGGCGCCGAGGCTCAGGAGTATATTGTGGCGTCCGCCTGGACGTGTAGAATGATGACGCGGTTATTCGGCAACCCACCGTATACTGCTTCACAGTACAGGTTACTGTTGGCCGTAACCACGCCAAAAAAACAACGAGTCAAGAACTTAGCCGTAACGTTAGCTCACAAAACATGTACTCCTGCTCACACACACAAGCACGCACACTCACACAGCCCTCATCCCCGTCCCACTCGCACCCCGCCCCCCTACCCAAACTCATTCAGTCCAAATCATGCCATTAACTCACAGAACATTAACAGCACAAAAGAACATTCACTGCAGGGTCGCTACACTATGTGCGGGGCAACGAGGGAGGGATGTGGAGGGCCGCTGCGCCGTGACAGAGAGCCGAGCGTCGGGGGTATATGTGCGGGGCGCTAGGGAGGGAGGGGTGGATGAATGCATTGGTCTGCTGCGCGGTGAGCCCAGGCTCCCAGAGAGGGATAAAGTAAGTCAGTGTGGAGAAGGGGACCAGCTGAACTCCAGCCGTCTTCCCTTCTGCCCGTGTGACACAGTTAGGGGGAGTTTTCCAAGCCACCATCGGCACAATGAAAGCCCTCTCTCTTCTCCCCGCATCGAGGGACAATCTATACTACGCCCCCTTCCTCAGCCGCTCGCCTGACCCCGCCAAAATATGTGATTTAATACTGTACATGAATCATCACATCCATAACATTATCTACGCATATATTTTGCTTTTGGGAGTGTAGCTAGTTTTCATTACAAGTGAAGAGAACAAGGAAGTTCTGTTTTTTTCAAGTGGCATGACCCCTGGCTACCTAGAGGCAGATACTAGTAATCCAACCTGAAATAGCTTGTATTTCTTCCTGTTTCCAACCTTGTCACTGTGATGTCAAATGATGTGGCTGGAAGGAGGAAGAACAACTGGTTTTACAGCTGCTCAATTCCAATTCTCAATCAGTGTAGCAGGCACTGAGGATTTATTGTTTCAGTGGACTATATTTACCAACACCCCTGATGGGACATCCACATTAAGGTGGCAAATTTACCCTCTGATCTGTGAAACAGTCATTTTTGATGCTGGTTTAAAAGCATCTACTGATTCGAAAGTGTTTTATAGAAATAATATGCAATATTGTTCTGTTATTGATCCCATTGAATCAAGTACTTAATTTTCTCCTGTTTGCAAAATTTACAAACTGGCAAAGAGTGAGTTTATGCCAGAAACAGACATGGTTCTGAAAAGTCTATTCTCAGTGAGATGTGTAAGATGCAGTATCCACCAAAATGCCACCAACTGGTTTTGTGCAGCCTCCCTCTGTGCTTTCTTTCTGCCTGTGCACCATGCACACTTTGCTGCGGCACCCAGACACACAGTCTGGTGAAGAGTTTTACAAAGTCAGAAGATTACCAGACTCTCAAAGCACAAAATAGAGCTGGAGATGTTGCTAGAGTATAAAAATGAAATCCTCACAGCGTGTGTAGATCCCAGCCAATATCAGAAGATACAGCACTCCCATAATCACTGCAGTAGCTCTGAAAGGACTTCTCTTGACAGCTGAAAGATTATTTTGAGTGAGTGAGACAAGGTGCAGTAAAACAACTCTTCATGAAGCATGTTTGATGTGACCTTTGCTTCATTTTATCTGTCAGTTGTGCCCATCTGCTCAGTAAGAACTATGACATTTTAACTCAGGAGGCACTAAACTGCATTTCAACGTCTCAAAGTCTCAGTCCACAGCACAGACCAGTCTATAAAGTTGCTAAATTTAACTGGGACTGATGATATTCTCTCCCCCCAAAAAATTTAAAAGTTATAATAAATAAGCATTCATTGTTCTGGATTAATCAAACATGCTCAACCATTTAATTCTTTCTTACACTTTAAGTGTAGTAAGTGATATTTTACACTTACTGACTTTATTGGACCCAAGATCAGAACGGCTTTGTCTTAGAGTGTCTTCATTCTCATAGATCACCACCTGGCTGTCCTCCTTTTCTCTTCTCTTCCTTTTGTCTCTTCTACCATATCTCACATTCAAACTTAAATCATGTTCTTGAATGTCTGTAGACATTGTGAGATGTCTTCACTGTCTGTTTGTCTGAGTCAGGCAGCTTTTTAACAGGGAGCATCAAGGAAGTGGCAGCAGGCCAAACCACGAACACAGATACACCCTCAACACGTTCGTCCAAACTGCGATACATTTCAGCATTTCTTCACCTAAGTTTTGAAACTGTGACGGACAACTGCTTTGAAGCAGTGGGTGCATTAACTCAACATTACCCTTGTTTGCTGTCATTAAACTTGGAGAGTGTTTGAGACCAACAAAAGCAAGTATATTTTAAGGACATGTCGGGATATTTTTCAGCCAAAACACAATGTTTTTCTAACTCCAGCTCACTGATGTTTGTGCACAAACATAACCACACATTAACCACAGCACTGTTCAACATAAACTGAAAACTGCAACAAAGTGTTTCAACATATCTGCTACATATGAAACATACAAATATTACATGTGGGGTGCAGAAACACACAATGGCAACATTTATTCTTGCGATTTGAGTGAAGTGTATGGGTATATTGTGGTAGGTGTATTTTTTTGTATCTACATTTTTGTAGTGTATTTAGGTTTTATGACACTGAAAGATGTACATGTGTGGTTAATTACACTTCATGTAAAAGCCCAACTAGGGACAAGACTTGAAAATTAGCAAATAGCTAAACACTCTTTGTACAGCACATCAGTTTCATTCTCTGTATTGGAACTATATTAAATTGCATTTCCCCCATTAACTGAAGAAATCTAATCCAAATTCAACCTAAGAATATCATTGTGCTGTTTTAATTTGATAAAAACAAAATAAAAAAGATTACAGAAAATCTTCCTCACTGACACATAGCCAGGGTCTGTGATAACTACCTGACGTTCAGCTGGGTGGAATAAAGAATTGGCTCTGCTACATGCGGTACTATTAACATACAGAGAGCAGATAACAGATCTGAAACAGTGTAGAGGAGCACAGAAATGAAATATGACGTGAGTGACCAATTCATTGTGTCAAAAAGAAAGTCATGACAAAAATTAGGACACATACAATCTGCGTAAAACAACATGGAATATGTTGTAGCCATTGAATTTCCCCTCAGGGGGATTAATAAAGTAAAATAAACTAACTAAATAAACTAAAACTAATCTAGTTAAGCAACATCACACTCGAGGTCATGCTGTTGAATATCAATTCACTGAATATCAGCATAGCTGTCATTCTGTTGTAGGCACGAGGCTGCAGCCGTGCTGATTTACAGCACAACAGCACAACCTCAAGTGTGATACTGCTTTTATACAACAGCTCTGTAAGCATTTATCAACAGTAAAAAGCTGCAACAGGCTCTGATTCATTTGTTTATTTAATGATTTATTTGGCTCCACCAACACCAATACTTCCACATTTAGACTGGGACTGTTGCCAACCAACACATTGACATTCGTGTACACTAGCTTGCTGTTTTGTGTAGGTCGACACTTAACCACAGACCGGCCACTTTGTATCATGTAGCCTTGTAGGCATCTGTGTGTCTCCATTTAAAATGCGAGCAGTGAAATCAGTTTGCTTTGTTCCTCTTTGTGGTGCAAAGTTTGTTACAACAACTCTCAGTGTTGGTTAACATTATGCAACAAAGGCACTTGTACCCAATTTACACTCTGCCAGTTCATACATGTTGGGATAATTAGATAGCTTTTGGATGTCAAAGAAGAAGTGTGATGCAGCTGGGCATTCAAGATGAATTAAAATGAGATTCAGTGTCAGATCTATCTGTCCCTCTTGAACACATTCACAATATTAACTCTCCCAAGTGTAACCACATCAGTAAGTAGTCGGTAGATGTCGCCCCTACAAGGTTTCTCCCTCGTTTTTATGACTTAAGTAATTAGCTGCTATATTGTGTGAGATATTCTTTTTTCTATGAGGTATCCAAAGTTAGATTATATGTTAATGTAGTGTTATTGTAATCTCCTCTCTCCAAGCACTTGACTACATCAGACTGTTGTGCAGATGATTTCAAATTTAGACAATAACACTGTTATCTTGCGTGTAGTCTTCCATGTTCATTAGTGTATGTGTATGAGTGCAGGATTGTGTAGCTAACTTAAGTGTTGTTGTAGTAACGAACCCTATTAAGCTCAAGTCATTTCTGTTGTGGTTGACCCTGGTTTGCATGTCGCTCAGGAAAACAAAGACTGATTGCCATCAGATTGTGTCCTGGCTAACAGAGACTCACTCATATGTGGCAATGTGACAACCAAATTGTATTAAATTGTATCTGTATTTAACCTGTATATGAGACACTTGAAATGACAAGCGTAACTGTGCCTTCGTTAAGATTCAGGAAATATCCTTATCATGTTGAAAGCCGACAGTTAGCCAATTGTTGGGTTCAGGACATGAACTGCAGTGCCTTGTGGACAGACACACATTACACAGACTTTAGGGTCCTGACATGAACCTCCTGCATGTTGGTGAGGTGATGTTTGAGGTGACAATTAGAAGCTGGTGACTGCAGGTGTATTAAAAGAAATGCAGGAAAACCTCAAACTGAATACAAATGTATTATTTTGATAACATGTAGACAATCTGCAATTTAATGTTTGACTTTTATTATAATAATGCTGAAGGACTACAGAGCAAGTGCCTATGTAATCTGTGTGGAAGACTTCCAACCACATTGTCTACTATAAGGGCAGAGGAGCATCTGTGTCATCAGGTTACTTAGCATGCAGCACAGAATAAAGACATGTAAAATGTATATTGGTCTGAATTGGCAAAGCTGATGGCAACACCACCCAATACAAGAATACAAGAAATCTATTTCTCGCAGATCCAGTTCTTATACTCATAATGTAGATTCTGTGTCCATTGTCCTTGGTCATTGCAGCATGTTGCAGCGTGCTGATATCCCTCATGGGTTAGTAGTTCTGGTGCCCAGAACCTATAGGGCAAATAAAATGCTATCATTTTAAACAGGGCTGAAACAACTGGTTACAACTGATTATTATCAAAGCTGTTTCATTTTACTTGAAATATTGCTTTATTCTGTAATCCATAAAATTATTGTAATAACTCAGTGAAGATTCAGTTTTGGTACTGTAATTGATGTAACCTGTAATGGCTGCCAATGAAAGAATGAAACCTTGGTCAGTACTCCCATCTTGATGTGTGATTGAAGCAAAAAACCTTTCATGTGTCTCACATTTCTGTCAGCGGTGATCCGTCCACCCATTTCTGTTCCCATTCCCATCTTCTCCCTGTCCATGTTTCCTGTAGACCAATCCAGGACTCTCCACGCACATTCAGCTCAGTGACAAACTTCTAGTCGTTGACAAGAGACAAAAGTCAGCCACAGCTAACAGAGGGGGGATCCACTTGTACACTAATCAGTCAACCAACCAATCAATCAATCAATCAATCAATCAATCAATCAATCAACATTTATTTCTATAGCCCTTTACAAAACCCAAAGGTACCCAAAGTGCTGACCAACAGTGTCAAATAACAATGAAAAAAAAAACCAACAATACATAAAAGGAAAAAAGAATGGAAGGTGCGACAGTGCTACAGGGTATTAAAAGCCTTTCAACATAGATAAACTACATTAAAACAGAATTAATAAACCTAAAAAAGGATAGCCCTAGTCGGAATTAAAAGCCAGTCTAAAAAGGTAGGTCTTCAGCTCAGATTTAAAAAGACCGAGATCAGTAGTGATGCGAATTTCAGGGGGGAGCTTGTTCCACAATCTCGGAGCAGCAACAGTGAAAGAACGGTCACCCCATTTTTTGTATCGCAACCTTGGGACTTCTAACAGAAGCTGACCAAATGAACACAGGGCCCTGCCACTATCGCGGATAGTTAAAATCTCTGACAGGTAGGGAGGAGCCAGGCCATTAATGGCATTAAAAACAAACAACAGAAGTTTAAAATCTATCCTACAACAAACTGGAAGCCAGTGGAGTGACGACAGCACAGGAGTGATGTGTTCACGTCTGAACGTGTTTGTTAAGAATCGGGCCAGAGCATTCTGTACAAGTTGAAGTCGTGAAAGGGTAGACTGGCTGAGGCCGACATAAAGGGCATTACAGTAATCTAATCTTGAGCTGATGAATGCATGAATTGCCTTCTCAAGGTCCTGCTGATTGAGAAAAGGCTTTACTTTGGCCAAGAGACAGAACGGAGCTGGAAAAAGCTCGTTCCAACAACAGAACTAATTTTTATCTTGTGTTTTGGCTTTGTTCATATTTTAGCTCTGTTATGTGTTATGTTATGTTACGTCCTGTATGTTGGTGAGCCCAAGACAATTTTCCACCCTGGTGGACAATAAAGATTTATTCTTTTCTATTCTATTCTATCTGTTTATCAAATTTTAAACCACTGTCAAATGTTACGCCAAGATTTTTCACGTGTGGTTTAAAAAAGGGGGACAGAGTGCTACAGGTTGTTGCACTAACATCCAACATAGGTGAAGTGCCAAACAAAATACATTCAGTTTTGCTGTCGTTCAGGTGCAGAAAGTTTGGTGCCAGCCACTGCTTTACATTACTAATACAATCCATTAACTTATGAAATGCAGTACTTTCATTGGGTTTCATGGGCAAATAAATCTGTAAATCATCTGCATAAAGATGGAAAGACAAATTGTGTTTTGAATAGATCCCTGTCACACCCCACCAGGGAGAGATGTGCACCTTTAACAGTGCTGACTCGGTGCTATGTCGGGATCTAAAACCAGACTGAAATTCATCAAGAACTGAAGAGTGGACACAACAGCATGATAGTGAATACATATACAAGTTAACATTTAATTTGATCAGAAAGCATCTAAAGAAAGAAACATGTTCTGAGGGTTTTCCTAAACATTTCAGTTTGACTTTTTTAATATTTTACTATTTCAACAACTTCTTTACTCTTAGGTTTTGATCTGTCCAGAAGTCTATGAATTGATTTAAAGTTTAAGTTTTATTTCCGTCATCAGTGTCAGTCACAAAAACATGGTTGGATGAAAGGACTGAGGTCAGACCATCTGGTTCCTTTCATGTATTTTTAGGTCTTCAGTTTTTATCAAAAGAATACGAACAGTCCAAGTGCTTTGATTTTGGACATAACTATTTGGAAATATCTAATCAGTGTATGGACTCCTCTGTTAGTATTCAGTCAAACACATGTCTGTTCCACTCATGCCAACCCTGTACCTTTATGTACAAAAGCAGCAGAAGTTGACCCAAATGTCTGTACAGTACACAGAGTCAGAGCAGGTTGAAGTGAAGACATTTTACTAGAATCAACAGTTAATGAACATTCTTATGTGTTGGGACCTGAAGGCTGAACAAACTGGAAAATAAATCTGACAGGAAGCAGGTTACAGCAAAAACAAAAGTAACAGATCACTGTGAAATAAGCACACTCACCTGTTCCTCTTTGTTGTTTATGACCACCAGATCTGCTCCTCTCCTCTGACACTCAGCTCTGCTTCCATCCCATTTTTTCACTTCCTTCATTTTCAAGTAACAGCTGCATCCAAATTTGCTCCATCCATCAGGACACCACTTCCCTTAATGTCAAACAAGTTTTTTAAAGAAAGATTTCACTTCAGTACTGTTACTGTTTATTTAAAGCTCTTCCTTAGCTTCAGTGTTTCGCTTTCAGGTTGTTTACTCTGTAAATACTTAAAGTTTTCACTCCAGAAATATTCAAGTAGTAAAACAGTTCAACAGCGTCAAACAGTTACACTCATGTTATATTTATGTAAAATTAGTATAATTCTGGTATTTGCTGTCAGTTTTTAAACTTTTCTCACCTTCAATTTTGTCCTTCAGCTGCTTCACTTCATCCTGTACCTGACTATAGTGGACTGATACGTCTTGAAAGAAACAATAGATACAAGTAAGACAGTATGGAAATATTTGTGATTAGTCATCAGTGTGAAGGTGGATCCTGTACATAATGATATTTTAACACTGATCTTTACTTGAAATTTGTCTTTGGAGCTGGCTGTAGTTTTTGCTCAGTTGGTCGTATCTGCTCTGCAGCTTGTCTCTTCCCAAAGTGACTGAAAGACAGCGAGACAAGACAAAATACTTAAATCCAGAGGGGGAATTCTGGTGTTGCAGCTAAACAAGAACAGAAATAAGTACAGCTACATGGACAAAAGGTAAAACTAAAATAAATTAATTATTAGTATATAAATATAAATTGATTAACAGGGGACAAACATTGATTCCAGAGAATGGTGGTGATGGTGGCTGCTGACTCTGAGGCTGATGACTCCATAAAGACTAGGGGGTGATGGGGAGGTGGCGGGTACGCACAACTGCAGCGAGAAACAACTACAGCAGAGGAAGAGCTGTATTTAAAATGAGGAGCTGTAAGATGATAGGCTGACAGTGCCCACCTTGAAACTGTGCTGACTGTATAGATCTTCTGTGCGGTCGTGGGGACAATGTGTGTGAAGCTTCCATGTTTTCACATGCATGGATGTAAACTGTAACTACAACCTGGCTGGTGTGCAGAGCCATACAACCACAGGGCGGTTATTCTGGTTATAACTCATAAAAGATTTGGTTAAATGTTAACACAGAATAAGGACTGTCCATTTTGTCTACCTTTTTCTTTCATTGCATTTGTGTTAGGAAGGGGCCGCTTAACAGGCAGTATGAACAGTGGGAATGATTACAGCGACCAATAACTATTCCAGCAAATATTTTGCACATCAGTATTATATGAAGATCGACAAAAAAAATTGGATCTCTCCTTGAAATCTTGAAGCTGAAACGCCTCACCATTTGAGTACACCATTGAGTACTGTATTTTATCTTACAGAGTATAGATGAGAGGATGATTCCTGTCATCATCAGGAGGCACAGCACTCCCAGACAATATGCAGCAACCCTGAAAGGCCTCCTTTGGACGGCTGGAGGATGCTTCTCAGTGTGTGGTCCTAAAGTGGCAAAACACACACACACAAATAGCTAGTTCATTAAAAGAAAACAACATTTGTCTGATCATAGTTTATGTCATTCCCCTGTTACAATAACATGTTACTCAGTAGCTTCACTGACCTCTGGTTCGGTGACATTTGTCAAACACACTTTAAACAAATCATTTAAACACTCTGTAACACTTTATTATAATGATCCTTTATAAAGCCTTTTTAAGTGTATATGTATAAATATAATGAAATAATAATGAACATATCATTTGTATACATACATTTATAAAGGATTAAGACATCATTTGTAAATATATATACATATATATATATGTATGTAAACACTCTAATGTAAACCACTTTGAATTTTAAAGTGAAACAAATATGACCTCTTCTAAAATATCTGAATTGCACAAATGGCTCAAAACAAAAAGCTGTCATAGTGGTTTCATCCTCCCCCTTCTCAGTCTCTCTTTCTTGGATCTGTGTTGATAATGATATTCAACAGAACTTGTCATGTTGCACTTCCCTTTTTGCGGTCATGCACTCTTTCTTTACCAGAATTAATGCTTCTTCAGATCTCAGATATGACACGTTAAATGGTACCATAAGCAAAGGGGATGATGCACAATGATGTGCGATTAAATATTACACCAAGCTTATGGTTGAAATAAGCAACAGAACACCTGCAAATGAGTTCTCTGGTACTTTCTCTTAACAGATAATTGTCTGGCTAACTACAGAGGTTCACACTATACATGTTTGTCTGTAAAAACAAAAATAGATGGTCAAGATGCTTTTTTTTTTACAGAGACATTGCTGTGTTTCCTGACAGATTGTGCTTCCAAACTGTGTATTTTGAGCCAAAGCATGACCTTTTCTTGTCCACAGCCAAGTGCTTTTGTGCCTAAACCTAACCACACAGTAACCACAGTGTTTTTGAAACATAAAGAAATATGAAGTTGCAATGTGTCTGCTACATACATGCAAAAAAGCATAATGCCAACATTTATTCTAGTGATTTGTTTGTGTAATGTCTCTTACCTCCTTCGAGTGCCTGAATATCAGTGTGATTATTCCCAATAGCGTCCGTGCTCTCGTAGATATCCACCTGCCTTTCCTCCCACTCAACTTTGTCTTCCTGCACCTCTCTGTTGTATCTCACCTTCTTTGATAAATCTGGTGTGGCATAAATATCTGAGGACATCTTGAGAGGACAGAGCCAATTAAACTGTAGCTGCACTTTATGTACAGCGCTGTGTTAAATGGTCACTATGCTGCTGTAAAACTTTAATGTACTGTATACTAGTAAAGTATGCAGTATGTCCTATGGTAGATAAAAATTCAGTAATGTAACACACTGCACTGATGCTGCTGCCAGTGTTTGATAGTCCGTCTTTTGTCTGGTTTCAGTAGAGAACATAAAGGAAGTACCAGCACACACACACACACGCAGACACAGACACAAAGAACCATGCACACACCCACACCCACACCCACACTTTTATTTATTTGACTCATTGTGGATTAAAACTTTGTAACTCTAGTTTGGTGGTCAGACATACTTTAAATATGGTTGTAAAACTTTTTTTTTGTCTCGTTAAAAAAGGTGAGAGAAGGTTTTCTGTCAGCAACAACAACATGGGTGTCTTTATAGATCTACTCACACATTAATTCACAATTTGGTTCAATGCTATACACACACACACACACACACACACAAACAGAAAAGCAGAATGGGCAAAACAGGAAATTTCATTTTCTCAGTTACCTCTATTGCCTAAACTGAAACTGTTTCCCAAGCTGTCATGTTAAGTGAAGTTAAAATTTGACAGTTGATGAAGGAAAATATTCTCTTTTAGTTTAAACTATAAGAGTTTTATTTTTTTCCAAAAATTAAATATCTTTGGGTTTTGTTCACATGTGAGGGCAAAATGGAGTGTGAGAGGGATTGGTGATTTGGTACGGCTTCTGCAGTAATGCAGGCGCTACGCCAGACCGTGGTGGTGAAGAGGGAGCTGAGCTAGAAGGCGAAGCTTTTGATTTACTGGTCCATCTACAAACGAACCCTCACCTGTGGCCATGAGCTCTAGGTGGTGACCGAAAGAATGAGATTGCGGATACAAGCACCCAAAATTAGTTTTCTCCGTGGGATGGCTGTGCTCAGCCTTAGAGATAAGGAAAGGTAGAGCCGCTGCTCCTTCACATCGAAAGGGGTAAGTTAAGGTCGTTTGGGCATCTGATCAGGAGGCCCCAGGGCAGACCCAGAAGCCTGGTTTAATATACAGTATGTAGTAGGGGCTCCCTGCTTTGTCACTCTTTCAGCTTAGGGGTTCATGGCCTAAAAATCATTGAAGACCCCTGTATTAGACCATGTGTTTGTCAATCCATGATTTACAAGTTTACTGTACAGTTTTTGTTACTGTAGGGCAGACCACCCTAAAACAAAGATTGTGATGACACCCTGATGTTTCCATTACTGCCAACATCAGGCCAAATCTTCCAATGGTACAAAACAAACACTAAAATGTTATGGGCAGGACTGCCCCCTGAGATTTGAATTATCAGTGGGAAACCCCTCAGTCGACTGAGATTGCTTCATGTTTTTGTCTTTTTTTTTCCTCCAGTCAATGTGCATTGTTACATCTGGGGATGTTTTGGTCCCGAGATTTTGCTGCAGAGAAAGCACTCCTTGCTTTCACGCTCTTTTGTACAGCTGCATACTGGATTGCGTTAGGAGCTGTAAAGTCCCAATGGGCGGGTGGGGGGTGAAGTGGATGGGTCCAGAAAACATCAGACTTTCAACTGAAAGCCCTGTGTTCACTTCTCGTACAAAAGTAGAGCCAAACCATGGTGTTTCTTTTTTTTTTTCTAAACCTAACCATGTGCTTTTGTTGACATCCTGGCACTGATTGTGGATTCCCAGAATGTCAACAGCAGATGCAGAAGGATACCTAGCGCATAATATGTAGACGTGCCGACATGTGATGACTTGGGATGAGAACGCATTGAAGTGACATTATCTTCTGCCTTCTATTCAGAGGTGATGAATTTATAGCAACTTGATGCAATACAGTCTCTGGCTTATTGTTTGTTATCTAGTGTTGGCAAAAAAAAAAGTTGCACATTTCTGATCCGTCGTCCCGCTGAACACCATTTAAACTTTCAAACCCTATATGGAAAAAACAGGAATAATATTCGTATTGAACAGCCTAATCTGATTGGACTGACATAATTCTGAGTTGCGTACAGCCCTAGTAATGGTTACATTGCTACTAAATTCACAAGGCACCTTCAAGCATCACAGTGGATGAACCATTTTTATTCTAGACACTGTATGACCTTTCCTTTCGAGTTACCCTCAGGACAAACTGTATGGTTTTAGCTGCACCACTATTAAGGCTCTGAGAATAGCAGAAAAGTCTGTATGTGTGTTTCTTTGAATATTATATTGTTTTTAAGTCATTAAATTTTTTTGCCTTTTTGCACTATTACATTTTCCACTTCTGAAGTAATGCAGTACAGTTCATTTTCTCATGGTGGCCTTTATTATGTATTTTTTAGGAAGGGCAGTAAGAACTATTAAATAGCCCATTACATCACAGTTACATGACACACACGTTAGACTCAATAGATCTTTCTCTCACAGATCCATCGTTTGGATCCAGTCTTGGTATGCCTCCATGTTCCTTCCAGATCAGTGTATGCTGTCAACCCAACCATAGGGTTAACAACGACTCCCTTGTGCCAGGTTCTGTAGAACAAGCATTACATTGTTAGAGGTAAAAGCTACAAAACCTTGTTGGTATCAGATTATAGATGCAATTGTTTCATAAAATGTCAAGACTGACACTCTACTTGACATTCAAATGTAGTCTCTTAATGTCTTTCAGCTGTGTGTACACCACAGACGAAGAGTTCAGGAGGTAAATTAATGTTTTAGGTTGTTGTTGTTTTTTAATCCAAACTCAAGAAGATTTTTTTTTCCTGTGAGCAATTTCTTTTTATTTTCTGTTTGTCTTCCACCTTTTATCTACTTTCAGTAAAGAGGGCAGCTCAGAGGAGGATATATATATATATATATATATATATATATATATATATATGAACATGTTGGCGCCCCCATGTGGTCGAGCAGTAGACTGCAAGTTCATTATCCTGAACTGCTATGAGCTGAGATCAGAGGCTTCAACCTCTGGCTTTTGACATGGTAAATAAAAGACAAACTTCAAGTACAGAATGTGGTGGCACAAAGCATGTCTAATTCAGTCCTTCAGATTTAGATTTGGTTCAGAGATGCAGAAAAATACACACGCCATGTTCCTCTGATGTCAAATTAAATCCATGGGTAGTATTTTTCATTGGTTATGTGAAGACCATCTGAGTGATGTAGTGCTAATTACAATACATGTTGGACTAAATTATTGATAATTATTTATAGAACTTTTTTGGGTTTAAATTTTCAGTTTCGTCCAACTATTAGCTCTAAACCATGACCCTGATATATAATGATAATAAAAGATCTCACATATATTGTGGTGCGGATCCATCCACCCATTCCCACCCTTCCTTCCAGCCGCTTTTCCATGATTGCAGCCCGATCCAGGAATCTCCATGTTTACTGACAAATTCCTAAAAATTAAGGAAAAGAACAGATAATTATTCCTCTTTTAAAACACTAGTATTTCTGTGGATGTATATATATGTATATAGTTTTTAAGGGTCAGGAATAACAAACATTTAGTTTGTTGTGATGTAAATGTGCCAGATTAAGCCAAATAACTAAACTCTTACATGCACTCTATGGGAAGATTAAAAAACCAGTGAGGCAAGAGACAGTGAACATATAGAGCTGGATAACAGTATAAAAGCATATTTTTTTCTGTTTTTATGCCTCCACACTGGGGATAGCCATGGCCAGAGGCAATATGTTTTCGGGTTGTCCATCCAGTCGTACTGTAGTTTGTGCGTCAGTCCCTAGCTATCACAAGATATCTCAAGACTAAGGACTAAGGTTAAGGTCAAAGGTTAAGGTCACTGTGCCCTCACTTTTTTCCATAAAATGTCTAACAGGATAAAATACTGAAGCAATGAGATTTTATATCCAAAAGGTCAGCTTCACCGTGACATCATAATTTTTTGCAAGAACACTTTTCTGGCCATTACTCAACATCATATTTCTTGAATAGAAGGGGAGACATTTGGTCGGATACTAAATTGGTGACTCTAATCTCAGGTGTCCACCTTAAAACTGTGCTGATTATATAGATCTTTTGTGTGAAGCATCCATATCTCAAACTTTGTAGGTGCTTTGCAGCAACATCCATATCTGAAATATTGTGTGCTGTCCTGGCTACATATGAGTCTGGACAATTTTGTAAGATAATGTGTTTTTGATGAAATATTACACTTCACTTCACTTCACTTCATCAGACAGTTGTTTTGGAGCAAGTACAAGATTATCATTTGAAATGCACTGAAGTGAAACTACAATGTGTCACAGAATAAAATTACTTAAATACAGAGGGTTTCTCTGTCTGACTGAGGGGTTGGCAAAAGCAGTGAACACTGAACATGCACAGACATAAACAACGTCAACAGACACTCACTTGTTCTTCTTTGTTGTTTATTATCACCAGATCTGCTCCTCTCTCCTGACAGTCTCTCCTGCTCTGCGTCCAGTTTTTCCTCTCAGTAGATTTGTAGTAACAACTGCATTGAAATCTCTCCCATTCTGTGTTCCATCAAGTGTTTTAGTGACACATTTCAAATCATTTAATGACAAATATATATAAGACTAAAAGTGTTCCTTTTTAAACATCTCTCACCTGTAATGCCCCCCTGTGTCTGGCAGAAACTGTAACTTAGGTTGTTGTAACTGCTCTGCAGCTTCTCATAACTGCTCTGCAGCTTCTCATAACTGCTCTGCAGCTTCTCATAACTGCTCTGCAGCTCCTCATAACTACTCTGCAGCTCCTCATAACTATTCTGCAGCTGGTCTTTTTCCAAAATGACTGAAAAATCTGGTGAAAACCAAAAAGAGACAGAGCAATGATATAAAATTAAACCCACTGATGAGGGTTTTGAGTGATTGGAGATATGACATTTAAACAAAGACACAGTCTTTACAGAGTCTGAACAGGATGATGCATCCAGCCACCAGCAGGGGACCCACAACCAGTGCAGCAGTTCTTAAAGGGTTTCTTTGGACAGCTGGGAGATACTTTGGAGTGTGTGCTCCTGCAGGGGCAAAGTACACAAAGAGCACATTTTGATTCAGTACTTTTACGTGACATTAGAGAAAACTGATTTATTGTGGAGGTCCCATTAAAATCAAACTTCTAAAATACATGTGGAGATGTTAGTCCGATTGAAATTGTACTAAAAAGAATTTCTCCAAAGTCGGACTAACACGCAGATAATGTGATTGGTGGTGGAATTACTCCTGCATGTATACAGTCAATCAGATCCAAACTGGCTCAAGACACTCAGTTTCCGCCTCCACTGACCTTTATAACATGATAACATCTGTTTCCCCTAAGTAATGCTACTGAACTGGAAGCAAGCACAGGCTCCAACCCACTCTGTCCTTATTAAAGATCTCCTGCTGCATTTATATCATGAAAAATAATTCTCATTGAGATGGTGTGAAAACAAGTGCACTTCATTCCATTATTCCCCTTTTTTATTTTTATTTTTTGATTTATCTTTTTTATATACATTTTCCTGTTTTTAACATTTAAACATGGAATAAAGAAAACTATTGCAAACTAATATGCACATGCACTGAAATACTTGATGTTTTTCATCTTTGTTTCACTCTGAAAACCACAATTTAAAGAGTAAACAAATGAGACATTAATATGTATTACTGATTCAACAGGATATAATACCATCATACCTCCATCTTGTGTTGAAACATCAACATGATGGTCTGTAAAAGTGTCCACATTCTCGTAGTCGTCCAGTCTCTCCACTCTGTCTCCTCCGTCCTCTCTTGCTCCTCTGCTGTGTCTCACCTTCATGGTGAAATTTGGGTCAAATTTTGGAAGACACCTAAAAAAAATTATGTAACTGCTTGTATTTGTAAATAACAGATATAATGCTGTATTCTATTCTGATGCTGCTGTCTCTCTTATTTGCATCTGTCTGTCTGTTCTTTGGAAAGCACTAAGGAAGTGGTAGCAAGACATCTCACACACACACACACACACATTTTCAGGAACTTGCAGATACTAATCTACTAACCTCACTAATTTTGTCATAGTTTTTTTTCAGTCTTTCTTTGAGCTCATGAAACTGTTTTTTATGGATACACAGGTAAAAAAGCTGATTTTATCTGTGGTTTGTCAAGTATGCTCGAGCACTGAAATGTGTTTAACAGAATTCAGATTGTTCACTGTTAATGACATAAAAATGTCAGTGTTGCTGTAGTTCGATAGAATAGATGACAAAGGAACAAAAAAAACCCACTGCTTTAACCTTCGAGCTGTGTCACACAGCAGCTGCTGGCAGGATCAGTTGATGGAATACAAACATGATATAATGCACCAAACACTGAACCTGAGCTGACAAATGGTTTCAGAATGTATTGGATTTTAACAGGGTGTTCTGAAGTAACACTTTGACTAAAGCGTTCTTGCTACGGATGTGACATATTCTCTTATCATCACTACCATCATTGCCTCATGGCCATCTATCAGATGTTTAACTTGAGATGGAATGGAGTCCTAAAATGTCAGATATGTCTGCATGCAGAAATAGATATCAGAGCTGAGCATGATGAAGCTTTATAAATCAGTAAGAAACTGTATTTTCTGTTTCAAAGTCTTATTTTAAGCACTGGTGCTGGATCTCCGTGTTCCTGTGTATTTACCAATCCTCATGATAAAAGACTGGTTTTACAGGCCTGTCTGAGGTACCCTCAGAGTACCTGGCATGCCATCCTGCTCAGCCATTCATTTGACAGTTTTTTGTGATCCTGCATAGTTAGCAGTGCATGGATCTACGATCAGAAATCAAAGTAAAGATCAAAGCTACGACTAACACATTAAGGGCTCCAGTTTCCTGGTGCAGCGCAGGGTGGTGCAGGGTGGCGAACCCCGAGGCGCGCTCAGTTTGGTAGTTTGGCAGACCGAGGTGCGCTGAGATGGGTGTGGCGGCGCAGCAGGGGGAGGTGTCGACAGATCCAGCAGGTCCGGCGCAGTTACAGTTTCGTGCCAAAGGGCTTTGCCGAAGGTGCGCTAAAAGGTCACCAGCTGAAACCAGGTCTACTGTCAGCGCAGGTGGAGCGCAGCCGGTGTAAGCCGAAGTTTGGCTGACTGGCGGACAGTGCGCACACGTCACCAAAACCTCACAGGCAGGTTTACAGAATGTCAGGCACATTAATGATGCAATAAATAGCCACAAACACCACTATTCAATGCAACTATCTGCAATCAGCACATAAATGTATCTCTATATCGACTGTCCCGTCACATCTGATGTCAGATCAAAGGGGATTGGCACCGTTTGGCACGTTTGGCACGCGTAATGGAAACCCAACCTGATTTGATTAACACAGCTGCAAACTAATGAGTTCACATCCCTCTCAGCCAACCACAAACAGCCACAGCATCAGATAGGGAGTATATATTCAGCATCTCTCATCTTAGAAAAGTCAAAAGAAAAGAAACAGAGTGAGACTGCGAGAGAGAAAGAGAGAGTGCCCGCGCACCAGAGAAACGCAACATTGATTTACAATTGTGGTGACCTCCTCCCAGGCTACCTTTGCATCATCAGCCCGTGGAGGTCTGCTCGCAGTTCTGTATATTCGGACACTGCAAATGGATCATCGTGTCCAGCAATTAAATGAATACTAGTAGGAGAGCTTTTTTAGTCCTGTTGCCTCAACTGAAACTGTCTTCAGACCAAGTTGTCCTGTTGAATCAAGTGAACATTTGACAGTTGATTAATTAAAATAGATGTTCTCCTTTGGAACAAGATATTATAACACCATCTCTTTGTCAATCCATGATGTAACAATTAACAGACTTTTACCACTGTATGGTAGATTGTCTTGAGAATGATTGTCATGACACCCTGACGTTTCCAGCACCGCCACCTTCAAGCCAGATCTTCCAATTAGGGGTGTAAATATGGGCAGTGGGGGCAGTTTGGTTTCACTGCGGCCCGTGGGGTGGGGCTGGGGGGCTTGCAAATGATTCAGAATGCCAGCTCAAAGCTATGCCTGTGTTCAAAGAACTCACATTAAATTGAATGGTGCCATTTGCTATAGGATATTCCTTCAGAAATGCAAACCCATTTCCGTCATGATTTTCTTGTCTTTTCTTTTTTATTTTGGTAGAAAAGTCAGCAACAATCTATTACAAAACTTAATGCTTATTCTACATAAATTAGGTAAACCATGAATAAGCTATATAGAAAAAAACTGTTCAATTCAATAAATAATTTATTTTCTTTGATAGTTTTTGTCATATACAGGTCTGCAATTTTGATTGTTGGGTAACATGTATCTTCATGTTGTGTAATGTCAAGTCTCTATTTGATCATGTGACAAGATGATATGACACAGTAGCTATTTTAGGTACAATATCTGTCAAGACTGACAGGCTGAGCACATCTACAAGCCCAGCAAGCAGTCATGACTTTTAAACAGAAAAACACCAGTGAAGAAGAAATGAAAAGGACAAAGCAGTAAAGCTCCTTAGACTTGATTCTTTCGGCATTTTTAAAAACAGTTGCCAAATGTGTGTGTGTACGCACCTTATAACTAGCACCGAGCATGCACTCGGGCCTGTGGTAACTTCCTCACACCACGGCTTCCAGTGGTACAAAAGAAACGCTGATATGTAATTGGTCGGGCCGCCCACTGAAGTTGGAGACCTTTCAGTCGACTGAGATTGCTTTAAGTCAAGCAGTTGTTTTCTTTTTGTCAATTAGTGTGCAGGGCACTTTTGGTGACGTATTGGTCCCCAGATTTTGCTGCAGACTAAGCTCTCCTCACTTTCACGCTGCTCTTCAGTACATGCAGCTGCAATACAGAGGCAACAAAAAATTTGTCACACATTTCTTATCAGTCCAGCTGAACCCTGTTCAAACTCTAAAACTCTATATGGAAAAAAAACAAGAATGAAAAGTCGAATATTCGTATTGAACAGCTAAATCTGATTGAATGGACATAATTCTGACTTGGGTACAGCCCTAGTTATGGGCAGTTTTCTGTGAAATTCACTAAATTAACACCACATTTTCATTCTAGATACTCTGTGACCTTTCCTTTAGCATTACCCTCTGGACAAACTGTATGGTTTTAGCTGCACCACTATAAAGGCTCTGAGAATAGCAGAAAAGCCTGTGTATGCGTTTCTTTGAATATTCTATTGTTGTTTTTTTAAAATCATTAACATTTTTCATACTTTTCCATATGTCACTTCTCACTAATGGAGTACAGTTTCTCATCTTTGCCTTTATTATGTTTTTTTTTGGAAGGACAGTAAGAACATTTAGAAAAGAAAAATAACATGCAACAAAAGTCCTTAGAAAGATTCCAACCCATTACATCACAGTTACATGATACACACGTTAGACTCAATAGATCTTTCTCTCACAGATCCATCGTTTGGATCCAGTCTTGGTATGCCTCCATGTTCCTTCCAGATCAGTGTATGCTGTCAACCCAACCATAGGGTTAACAACGACTCCCTTGTGCCAGACTCTGTAGAACAAGCATTACATTGTTAGAGGTAAAAGCTACAAAACCTTGTTGGTATCAGATTATAGATATCGTTGTCTCATATAATGAAGTCAGGACTGACACACTTGAGATTTAAATGTGGTTTCTTAATGTCTTTCAACTAGTGTGTACACCACAGACGAAGAGTTTAGGAGGTAAATTAATTTTTTATTCTGTGAGCAGTTTCTTCTGATTTTTTGTTTGTCTTACACTTTTTTCTGCTTTCAGTAAAGAGGGCAGCTCAGAGGAGGATGAATATGAACACGTTGGCGCCCTCATGTGGTCGAGCAGTAGACTGCAAGTTTATTATCCTGAACTGTCAGAGCCGAGATCAGAGGCTTCAACCTCTGGCTTTTGACTTCTTAAATATGAGCCAAACATCAAGTACAGAATGTGGTGGCACAAAGCATGTCTAATTCAGTCCTTCAGATTTAGATTTTGTACAGGTATGCAGAAAAATACACACGCCATGTTCCTCTGATGTCAAATTAAATCCATGGGTTGGAATGTTCAATGATTATCTTAAGACTTTCTGAATGATGTAGTGCTAATCTAAATCATCTAATTCAAAATACAAACTTTTAAAAACATGATGGACTTGATAAGTGATTGATTATTATCTATGGAACTCTCTTGCTTTTTAGTTTTCAATTTCATCCAACTATTAGCTCTAAACCATGACCCTGATATATAATGATAATAATAAAAGATCTCACATATATTGTGGTGCTGATCCATCCACCCATTCCCACCCTTCCTTCCAGCCGCTTTTCCATGATTGCAGCCCAATCCAGGAATCTCCATGTTTACTGACAAATTCCTAAAAATTAAGGAAAAGAGCAGATAATTATTCCTCTTTTAAAACACTAGTATTGGATAGTAAGTAAATATATAAATAAATACATGTTTCATGTTTTGACAATCTCTGAAGGGAAGAAATCTCCATAGTGAAGCAGAAATGGATAAAGAACATGAAAAGTACATTTTCTAGCTAAACTCTTACATGCACTCTATGGGAAGATTTAAAAAACCAGTGAGACAAAACACAAGGACATAGAGCATTCATATAAATCTTAATCTGCAGTCTAACTAGTAACTTCAGACAATCATTTTCTAATAAAAGAACAACATTATCATCTGAAGTATATTGAAACAGGCTACAAATAAATGATAAACAGAATATAAATGTCTAAATACAGAGGGTTTCTCTTCACTTTTTATGCCTCCACACCGTCGTCAGCTGTGGCCGGAGGCATTATGTTTCAGGGTTGTCCGTGCGCACATTTGACTGCACATCTGTCTATACATCTGTCCATACATCCATCCCTACATCCCTACAATTTTAAATTATGCACAAACATCCACTTTGACTCAACAATGAACTTTTTAGAATTTTTTGGTCAAAGGTCAAGGTCACTGTGACCTTGCATCCATCTCATGCTTGTGAACACAATATCTCAAGAGGGACTTGAGGGATTTTTTTTCACATTTGGCATAAATGTCCAATTAGACTTAATGATAAACTGGTTAGAATTTGAGACAAAATAATTGCACCAACTCAGGGAGCCAAGAGCTGCTGCACCTATGCGTGCCGCCATATTTCGAGGGGCAAAGGCCAAGGTCAGAGTGACCTCAGAAAAATATGTTTTTGGCCATAACTCAAGAATTCATACGCTAATTATGACAACATTTTACAGAAATGTCTAATAAGTTAAAATTATAAAACATTTTATATCCAAAATGTCAAAGCTCAGCTTCACTGTGACATCATAATGTTCTGCAGAAACACTTTTCTGGATGTTGATCCGCTTAATAACTCAGGATCAGAGGGGGAGACATTTCATTAGATACTGAATTGGTGACACTAATCTTCGATGTCCACCCTGAAACTGTGCTGATTAAATCTCCTGTGTGTGAAGCATCCGTGTTTTCACAGATGTGGATGTAAACTGTAACTGCAACTTGACAGATTCAAAGAGTCATGCAGACCATGAGGCAGTCATTCTAGTTTTTACTTTGATTATCTCCGAGTGCCAAAACCATTTTATACGTTCACACTGACACACATATAGTATGACTTACATTACAGTAAAGCACGAACACGTCAACAGACACTCACTTGTTCTTCTTTGTTGTTTATTATCACCAGATCTGCTCCTCTCTCCTGACAGTCTCTCCTGCTCTGCGTCCAGTTTTTCCTCTCAGTAGATTTGTAGTAACAACTGCATCGAAATCTCTCCCATTCTGTGTTCCATCAAGTGTTTTAGTGACACATTTCAAATCATTTAATGACAAATATATATATATAAGACTAAAAGTGTTCCTTTTTAAACATCTCTCACCTGTAATGTTCCCCTGTGTCTGGCAGAAACTGTAACTCAGGTTGTTGTAACTGCTCTGCAGCTTCTCATAACTGCTCTGCAGCTGGTTGTTTTCCAAAGTGACTGAAAAATCTGGTGAAAACCAAAAACACAAGGCAATGATGTCAAATCAAACCCCTTGATTAAGGTTTTGAGTCAGTCAGATGTGATGTTACAATAAAGATGAGGTCCTTACAGAGTTTGGTCAGGACAATGACTACAGCTACAAGCAGTAGACACAGCAGACCCGCAACCAGTGCAGCAGTTCTGAAAGGGTTTCTTTGGACAGCTGCACGATGCTTCTGAGTGTGTACTCCTGCAGGGGCAAAGTACACAGACAGCACATTTGATTTATGTCAGCTAGTCTGAACAGACAAGAACAAAGACATTTAAGCTACAGGAAGCAACCCAAAAACACAATTCTCATACATATTGAGATAGATATCTGATCTTGATATGTTAGCAGGCAGCTCCTAGGGCATAAAAACAGAACATTACTACTTGAGCTGACAGCAAGCTAACTTTATGTGCCAACAGTGCAATTGTAAGGCAAAAAAGTAAAAATGCCAGAGAAATTTCTTTGACTTTTAAAATTTTAAATGTTTTGGGGGTTTTTGTACAAAGCAGGAATTATGGTCTGAATGAAATAGGCAAAATCAGTCATTCCTTTCCAAATACATTATACATGAGCGAAAATACTTGATTGATAACATCAAAAGACAAGGAGCTGTGTAGTACTAAACTGTGGCGTTTGACCTGTTTTTCATCATTCCTTTGTCCAGGATTTTTTTGGAGGGCCTAAAAGCCTGCTTGATGACGTTCATGGAGCCATTTTTAGCTTTATCCCTCCCCTACCTCTGAATATAAAAACTACTTGACTACTGACATTGCAGCATGAGCTCACTTCTTTCACTTCTTTCAGTCTAATAAGTATGTGAATAAACATCTCTGTTCAATGCCACAATCATATAAACAGGAGCTAAACAGCCGTCATGAAAATTCCTTCCAGTTTTTCTGGCCAAATCAGCTATGCGGCCTGCTAGCAGTTACTGCTCACTGCTGTGGGTGTGTGCTTTGTGCTAACATTAGCTGCTGTTAGCTGCTGATCAAGCAGTGGCTCTCATACTCATGCTGCTGGTTTGTCTGCTGGTTAGTCTGCCATTGCGCAGCAGCTCATTCTTCAGCTCGGAGGTTGTATATGTTACTTTGCGTCTGGGTTAGCTGTTAAGGAGAGACTGTAGCTAAATAAAGATAAATCAGGGCCTTGCAGGGTTGTCCTATTTTATAGGGGAAGATTTTAACCACTCCACCTGTAACGCTGTTACAAGGGGTAAAGAGGCACTCGGGTAAAATAAGAATGGGATTGGGCCCATTTAGTCATCATTTTACACCTAGGAAATATGACACAACAAGCCGCGAAAAAACATAAATCAAACCACAATTGTAAAACACTACTTAAATTTTACATTTGGCAGCTTTACAAACAGCAGTATGTTTCTCCAAGAGTTTATGACTACACAAACACATTAGTCTTTCCATTTTTGTTTTTCTGCACCTAGGGAACAATCTGAAAAGACAGGTAACTTTAGTTTGCATGCTGGTATTTAAAATATACTCAATTTTGTCATTTTGTCACTGTGAATATGCTACCGATTCAGAAAAAGATTACAATATGAGAGCACACACATAAAAACTTATGGTCATGTTACAAGGGCTGGATTTCAGTATTTTAAAGGTATTCTTTGCTACATGTTCATTCAATATGTGCAATGAAATGCAAATTGTGTTCGAGAGGTAGTGAGGAATACAGCATTATTATCACAATAAAAAAAATATAAAAATAGGAAACAAATTAAAGATACAAACACTATCAGTATTAAATGCTCAACTGTATATTGATCCTTTGTTAAGGTGGTAAAATGGACATGTCACAGTTGCAAGGCAAACTTAGTTTCAGAATGATTATTACTATAATTTCATCAATATTACCACGATCATGTAAAATGTCATTTATAACTCAGCACCTAATTAAAGAAATTACATCAGTAACATTTAGTATTGATTCTACAGTATTCAAAAACTCTGTACCTTCATCCTGTGTACAAACAGGATGGTCTGCGTCCACACTCTCATAAATGTCGACCAGTCTCTCCACTTTGTCTCCTCCGTCATCTCTGGCTCCTTTGCAGTATCTCACATTCGTATTCAGATTTGGGTCTTCATAAATGTTGAAAGACATTTTAAGGAAGGAGACACCGGATGAGTCTCAGTAGCTTTAAAGTAGTCACAATTTGCTGTATAGTGCACCCTGGTTCTGTATTTCTCCAACACCAGATGCTTTAATGTAATTTGTATTTCTGAATCACAGATATAATGCTGTGCTCTATTCTGATGCTGCTCTGTTTCTGCCTCTGTCTCTCAGATCAACAGACAGTATTCAGGAAGTGGTAGCAGGAAGACACACACACTCTGTGCAGGAAAAACCTCATAACTAATTGAGCAATAAGAACTTTTTAGTCTTCCTTTCTGCATATGAAACCGTTCTTTTTCCAATACAGGTGTGAGAGCTGATTAACTTTTTTTGAAGTGTAATTTGATCTGTGGTTTTACAATGCTCGAGCACTTAAAGGTGTTTCACAGAATTCAGATTGTTCACTGATAATGACGTTGAAGTGTCAGTGTTGCTGCTGTAGAATAAATTACCAAAACAAAGAAACACTGCTTTAACTCCCCCACAGCACAGCAGCTGCTTTCAGTGCAGCAGGGTCACTTGATGGAATACAAAGACAACATAATGGATCAAACACTAAACATGACAGGGAAACAAATAGTTTCAAAATGTCCTATTCTTTAACATTGCAATCTGAGGCAACACATACTTTATACTTTACAAATCATCTTATAGGGTGGCACGGTGGTGTGGTGGTTAGCACTGTCGCCTCACAGCAAGAGGGTTCCCGGTTCGATCCTGGGTGTGGGAGCCCTTCTGTGTGGAGTTTGCATGCTCTCCCCGTGTCAGCGTGGGTTCTCTCCGGGCACTCCAGCTTCCTCCCACAGTCCAAAGACATGCAGTTTGGGGACTAGGTTAATTGATAACTCTAAATTGTCCGTAGGTGAGTGTGAATGGTTGTCTGTCTCTATGTGTCAGCCCTGTGATAGTCTGGCAACCTGACCAGGGTGTACCCCCCCCCCCCCCCCCCCCCCCCCCCCCCCCCACAGTTAGAAGATGGGTGGATGGATATTATGTCATAACCACCACCACCATTTCCTCATTCATATTTTCAGATGTTAAACTTGATATGAAATGGTGCAGAAACAGATATCAAAGCTGAGCACGATGAAGCACTATAAACCAAACAACGTTATTCAGATTTAACTAGGGCTGTCAAGCAATTAAAAGAATCAATCTAATTAATTACATGGTCTGTGATAAATTAATCTGTATTAATCACATACATCAACTTTTGCTGTTAAAGTATTTGAATAATTTACAGACGTGTTGTAGTAAAGCAGCTTGATTTTGGACACAACTGTCCCCCTGTCCTCTACCACCAAAACGGAAAGGGATAGATGAGTAGACAGAATTTGACAGCAGTTACAGTGATAGTAATTGTTGCTTAGCAGCAAGTAGAACTGTCTTGACGACTGTCCATCAGTCTTGCGGTCTCTGCCCTCACAGACTTAACGTGATGATGGTGAACTCATCACAGTACGGACTGAAGTCCGGGAGGACTAATTTAGCAATTTCAGAGTGTGGACATATGGATAGAGCCGTACACTTACTCGATTTGTGTCTGAAAGCCTGGTCTAGTGGCTTGACGAGGAAGGCTACTGGCTCTAGCATCAGAGGCTGTGCTACTTCGGACCTTTGGGTTCGCTGCCAAATGCTTTGCGTTGAGGTGATATTTGAGGGTATAAGTTCTCCAATGCTACGAAAATTCCTTACTGCAGACATTGCAAAGAACGTTGCTCCTTTAAGCAGTTCCATTGGGGCTTTTTTAAATGTAAATGTTCCATTCGCAGGGCTGAGCATCATGTGACAAGACCACTGTTGCCTTCAGTAACGCACCAGGTCAAAGGGCACCTTGGAAAATGATTAATCAGCATTCATTTTTTAATGCATTATTTTTTTCAGTGATTAATAAATCAAAATTAACACATTGTATTGACAGCCCTAGTTTGTCTTTACTCTGAGCACTTGGTCATAGTTTGTTTGTTTCGGTTAGATTGCAACACAGAGCAGCTACAGGATTATATGTAGATATGTGTTTGCATGTGAATTAAAAAGCTGTACTGTTCAGATTTGTCCACTGATCATAGAAGCCACTTCCTTCTTCATGTGAAAGTACAAGAGATGTATTTCCTTCCTCTGTGTTGTTCATTTTTCTTGTTCATATGCGTAGGTTCTGTTAGCATATAAAGCTGATACACATCAGTGCGTCCTTTGTTTTTGACATGGTGAAATTGCATCATTCACCTTTGATAATAATGATATTTTGTATTTAACCTGACTAACTCAGGGTCTGAATCAGGTTTTTACACTGATAGTCTCAAGCTGTGGTGTGTCAAGGGGTGTTTCTATTTTCCATTTTTTTCACTTCTATTTTCCATTTTTATTAACAATCTTTTCGGCATTCTGCTCCTACCCCTCTGTCAGTCATCTATAGCTCCAAACCCAACCTTCCACAAATTCATACAGCTCTTCAATATGACTTCAATACTGTACAGGACTGGCTCCTATCTAATAAATTATTATTAATTAAAGCCAAATCTTTTACTATGTTTTTTGGCACAAAACAGAACGTTAAAGTAAAATTAGTTTATTTATTCATATAATTTAAACATAATATGTTTGCATTTATTTCTGCATAAAGTTGATAAATTTAAATACCTAGGTCTGTGGCTGGATTGCGAGTTATCATTCAAGATACATATTGATTCTGTTCTTCATAAAGTGAACTATGGAATTAGTGTTCTGTATCGTTCTGTTTTGCCTGTTTCACCTTCAACACCCGACAGAAACTCTCAAGTCATTCTTCCTTTTTTTGGTTATACTGATGTTGTGTACATGAATGCCTCCAAGACTAATCTACTGCCTCTTAATACAGCCTATTATAAGCTTTGTAGATTTGTTCTTGGTTGTCCCTTCACCACTCATTACTGTTCCATGTATAGTTCATATGGTCATCACTTGAAACAAGAAGACATATTCACTGGCTTCAACTGATTTTTAAATGCATACATTTTGACTATCCTCATTATCTAAAACAATATCTAGTCCAGTATTCATCAAGATATCAACTTAGACTTTCAGCACAATCCTATTTCACTGTACCCTCTGTTCACAAATTAATTGGAAAGAGAGCTTTTAGATTTATGGACCCATCACACTGGAATAAATTACCATCTCATATTCGTTCCCTTACATCCTTTCACATGTTCAAAAGCTTTGTTTGTTTTCTTATTTTAAGTTGAACTGCACATGCCTCAGGTGATGTATATTATTTATTTTTTATTTATTTTTTGAATAATCTGTTTTACGTTTTACGATTCATTATCTTGGAAATGTAATGGCATTCCACTCACTTTGCTTTTTTTTTCTCTCTCTCTCTCTTTCTCTTTTCTTAGGCTACTCTATTATAGTTATCTGTGCACTTATTTCTCCAATGTGCTATTGTGACTTGTTTTACTTGTGTGTTACCTGTATTGTTGGGTGTTATCCTTGTATTGTCCTGTCTTTGTTGTAACTGGCCTGTTTTGGGCGCTTATTTGTGAAATGTTTCTTGTATTGTTTTGTAATTTCATTTGTTTTTCATTGTTGTATCGGACCCCTTGAAAACGAGATGATGCATCACAAGGGGTTTATCCTTAATAAACTTTGAACAACAACAACTCTCTGTCTCTTTCCTCTCCAATTCCAGGGGCCCACTGGTCCAGCAGGTGATACAGGTGTACCAGGACCTCAGGGACCCCAAGGACCACAGGGACCCAGTGGACGCTCCATCATAGGACCCCCAGTAAGAAAAACATACCCAGTTTTCATTCTCATCATAGAACTGAGGAGCACATCACTGGCAGTATAATCCTGATACTAGTAAACTTTCTCCATATTTATTAGATTTTCATCTTGAAAGTTAATTCATATGACGACACAGACAGTAATTGTCCTTGGAGTGTGTATAAAAGAATATAACATCTACTGTCACAGTTTTCTTATATTAAGATGCAATTCATACTGTAAGTGTAGAAAAAACACAGTATTTCTTACATCGTTGGAACTTGTGTCCTTAAAAGTGTCCTTTTATCTGCAGGGTGCTCCAGGAGAGAGAGGGCAGAAAGGTGAAGCTGGACAACAAGGAGCACAGGTAAAAAAAAATCCTTATCTCTTCCTGTGAATTTTTGAACCAAATAGAACATTAAAACGCATCAAAATCAGTGTGCAATGTTTCTGTGTGTAGCGAGTTTTTTCGGATTAAAAAAACGCATCTGAAAAACAGACTCAGTGTGCAAAGGCTTTTAATCTGCAATTATTGTAACATTTCTGTATGTTAAAGTTAATTTGATGTCAAAATCCTGCTGGGTTCAGTCTGCATGATCAGCATGTGAGTCACATGTGAATAGTGTGCTTTACACAGGTTACTGTTATTAAGACACCAACGTCTGCAGTCACTTGTGTGTGCTCACTACATCATTTTATAAAACCAGGACCAAACAGCTACTAAACTACTAAAGTAAACATTATTTATTTGATAATTACATAATGCAGTTTTTCTCCTTGTTTGGGTTGATGGCAAGCTGTGAAATATTTGGTAAAATTTCATTTTCTACTGTTTGGGTTGAATGAATTAACTGCGTTCAGAACAGTGGGCAGTGTGCTGTTTCAGAAAGGTCTGCTGCTTGAAAAGAGCCTCCCACAAGTAATTACTGCTCCACTGTAACTTACTGGGACTAATGTGACCTTTTGGAAGCAAATAGTTGTCAGATTTTGAAAAATGGTGCCATTTGCAAAAGGTTGATTTCTGTTGTTCAAATCTATTTATTTTCCCTGAGTTGGTGACACTACAGCATGTTTAAATTTTACAGTGTTTGTGCAACAGCACAGTCTGTATCAGTAGATTTCAATGTTTTGCCATTTTTGCTTGTGATGGAAAGTTGACCGTATACAAAGTGATGCAACAAAGGGCCCCAGCTAGAGCTATCACCTAAAAAATATGTACAAATATTATGAACAAATCACCTACCAGTTCACAAAGTGTTGTTGTTGTTGTTGTTGTTGTTGTTGTTGTCTTTGTCATTTTATAACAAACATTTAGAGTGTTGCGGCTCAAACACTCACACAATTTTTAAAAATAGTAGTGTCATTTGTTAAATGTGTGCAGATTAAGACTTGGTGTGTATGTAACCTGCAGATTCCTCTGCTCTCCTCTTTGTGTTTCAGGGAGTTCCTGGCAGAGCTGGAGCTCAAGGCAGAGAAGGACCTGCAGGACCCAGAGTGAGTCATTTCATAAATATCACCACTAAAGCTGAGGAAGGCAGAAATCTGGAAAAGGCAAAAAAAAAAGTTAACTGCACCAGCCCACTGTCCCTCTGCCTTGTCCCCGCTGCTGTGGTATGCTTTGCCAGGAGGAGAGCGGACAGCAGCTCTGGAGACTGCCGACTAAGGGTCTATCTCTGGAGATGCTGCCCGCTCTCCTCCCAGCGAGGTGGTCTGTAGCAGCAGGGAGTTAGGGGGAGGACCGCTGTGATTTAAGGCTCGAGCTAACACTAGCTAAAAGTGTAGTGTGTAGTGTAACTCCTTCAGAATACATTAAATTGGAATGAGTATGTCTGAATGCACCACTCACATAATTTCCCTCCATTGTATAAAACAAGCCAACAGAACTTTCTAGCTAGTGCTAACTAATGTCTGTGGAGAATTGATCTGCCTTAAGCTAAGCCCCACGCACCAAAAAACGTCATACTGTAAAAATGTTTATTTGCAAAACATCAAATATCACAGTATTTTTGATCAAATACCTCAATATCAATATTGCAGGGTAGAATATTGGTACTTGCACAAAAGATTACACAAGATTTTTGATAAATAATCGTCAGGAATAGGATATAATCATCTCTTTACTGTAATGCAGCCTTTAAAATCAGGAATAGACAACACTTACAATTTATCATATTCATCAATCTAAGACAATATCTAGTCTCATATTACAATGTTGATGTGATATCAATATAACACCTAGCTCTATTTAAATATACTTTATGCACACAAATACCAGCATTTATTTTCAACATATGTATCTTCTCATCCGCAGGGACTGCCAGGCAAAGACGGCCCACCGGGCAGACAGGGTCCAACAGGAACTATTGTAAGTGGTTATTAGGTTAGGAAATTTTTTGACTTTGAATGCAGTGGTAATGTCAGCTTGAAGTTGATAACTGTGAACACAGAAAAAAAAATTGAAGACTAGACGCTGTTGTACTGATCAACTGGACCAAACTTTTGTAAATCACCTTAAAGCTCTCCAGTCCAGTATTAACAGGCCAGTGGAGATCGAGCAATCAAAAGTGTGTTGACTGCTTTTGGTATTGAGATTGTTTCAAAGCAGGACTTTTGCAGAGAGCTTTGATCCTACTCTGGTTAGACCTGTTAGTCAGTCTACACTAAACACCCTAATTAAAAACACACACACAGAGATATATAATATATATAATACTTTGCACTGTGTAGAAGTTTTAATGACGTCAACTTTGATTCTTTCTCCCTCCTCCTGTGTCTCTTCAGGGGACACCAGGAGCCCCAGGGGCCCCGGGTAACACAGGCCCTCCAGGAAAACAGGGAGAACTGGGACCACCAGTGAGTATGTCCGTCAGCAAATCGAACACAGGAGACGATTCTTTTCTTTTCCTAGCCAGTCTGGGTTTACACCTGCACAAGGCCACCTTGTTTTTATGTTTCCCATCACCTTTCTGACAAAAACTACTGTACAAATGTCGACGCTATCCAGGAAGAGGCAGGAAGTTGTGTCAGTCAGTCTTAACAGAGTCTGTCAGAGAATCACAGCGTGCAGTGAAAGTGTCTGTCGGCAGGATAAACAACTTCCTGTCTGGTCTGAAGGTCCACGGGACGGTCAGTCACACACACACTGAATATTGGAGCAGAGAGCAGTGTGTTCATGAAAGAAGAAAAACTCTTGTAAGAGCCTCAACCTGCCTTCCAAAAAAATTTCATTCGACATTTTTACTATTACCGCACTGTTAAACAAAGATAGACCCACCAAAGCGTTAAACTGCTCCCTGCCCTCTGTCAGAAGCAGTTAGTTCCATCATCTCTCTATGAACATGTTTTACAAGATGAACAGTTAATCTTAGTTTCCAAGTTCGTGCATCAACTAAGGTTGAGGAAAAATAATAGAATCTTCTATGCGTAATGATTTTCTTTTCAAAGATTCAAAATCACTGCATTAAACTGCTGAACGATCCAGTTAGCGCGATAAGTGAGTAAATATTTATCTTTTATTATATTTAATATTTTTGACCAGATACCTCGATGTCGATATTGCAACAATACTGTAGACTATTGGTGCTTTTACAAAAATATTTACACAATAATCAAAAGCTAATCATAAGTAATGTGGATATAATGACTAAGTAGTTAAAGGAAAATAATAGAACCGCCAGAGCAGTCTGGTAAGTTCAGAAAATTACTTGCCTGACATCAGTCAAAATTTTTGACTCATTACAATGCGTTTCCATCTTTAGTCTGGCACTGGTTGACTAATTGAGTCCCACCTAGCAGCTTATCCTATTCAGGGTCGCACGTGGGCTGGAGCCTATCCCAGCTGACATTTGCCTACCTTTCCAAGTGTGGAAACAACCTACGATGCTCTTCAGCTAAATACGTAAAAGGTGCTCTCTAAAGCCAGTGTTGGGTTTGTCCATTCTGGGCTACTGTAGAAACATGGCTGTAGGGAGGGATGTTTGCCTGAGGGCTTTCTGCCACTTAGGGAGGGAAAATAAAAGAAAACTTGTGGTTTGGGTTAAAATGAAAAGATTAGTGGCAGAAAGCCCCCTGGGCAGAAACACGGCGGAGTCTGTGGAAGAGGACCTGCTCCCTGTGTAGATATGAAAGGCTCATTCTAAACTAACAAAACACAAAAGTTTTTAGTTTCAGCTGCTATAGAGTAGTGGCTCTAACTGGGCTATGTTTAGGTCCCGATTATGTTCAGGCATCACTGTAACCAAAACAAAAAAGCTCCTCCTGACCTTGTTCTCCTTTCTAGTTAACTTACATGTATGTACAGTGGTTGTTGAGTGTTAGCTTGTGATGTGGTCAATAAATATATTGATATAAGACTATGAAAACGTATATTTTTCACACTGAATGCAAGACCTTTCATTAAATCATTTAAAATCTATCATAAATTTCCACACTTTCTCTTAATGATTATGTGACAGTAAATGTGCTTGTTGAAAATTAGATACTGATACTGATGTTTACTTCATGGTGTAATTGATTTTGATGCTGGATCCTAGAGATCTGCAGGCCTAACAGAGTTGTTGAAGCACTTCAGTCCCCTTAAAAACAGGAAAACTCCCACTCAACTGGACAGTAAATAAAAACACCACAGGTAGCAGCTCAAGTGAGAAGACGGCATCATCTGTTAAACCCGTCGTGGTTATTTCGATCTTAACTCCTGTCTGCATGTAGTATCCTTGAGCAAAACACTGAGGGTTAAACTGTACCTGATGAGCAGCTGTATGGCTGCTCCGCCACCATCATCAAGGCTTACTGTTCTCATGTTAAAACATCAGAATGCAGTCTGTTTATCATATTGTTCACTGCTGTAACAGAGTTGAGTTCAGAATGTGACCACTCTCTGCTTTGGCATTTATTCCTGTTTAAATGAAATGTTCACAGACAGTAAATCACATTTCGACTGCAGCGCCAAAGACTAAATGAGATTCTGTGGGAGGTGAAACAAACTGCTGGCAAATTACTTTGCATCGCTGTGAAAGAAAAAAAATGTTGTCAAGCATGTAATTACAAATATGTGGGTGGACTGCAAAGAGCCCTCCTTATCTAATTACCATGCTATTGTCAATAACAGGTCTTAATGTGAATTTACCAGAGGAAAATATAGTTCAGTTGTTGGAAATGACACTTTTTGTATAAAATGTTTAAAGATTATTATTTTAGTTGTTGAATTGTTTTTTTAATGGCTCAATGCAGCATTAAAGGGAAAGTTCAGCTCAAAATAAAAAACGGTGTTGGATGTCTGTATTCTCTCTTGATGACACTGGTGCTCAAAGCGCCAAAAAAATACATTTGACTGCCAACAGTATCACTACGCAGAAGGAGGCATGCATGTTCTCGTAGACAAAAGGCTCATGCTTAGATATAATGAGCTGTAACGTAAGCTAGCTCAGGCCACATACACACAGAAAGCATTTTGCTGGTTGCAAAATGTGAGGGGCACCACACTGCCATCTTATTATTTTAAACTGAATGCCACTGGTGTGCTGAGTACCTTTAATTGTTGCCAGGCAACCACCCCATCCCATCCTTATACTGACCTTCCTGTGTAATCAATCTACCATTTCTTTTTTTTCCACAGTAAATAGAAGTTTGTTCCTAAAATGGACAGAGGACAGAGGCAGAGTACCTGCTGTAGCTCTGGTTGAGAGGCTGTCAGTAAATAGTTTTTTGGGCACAGGGAAACAGAGATCTGTGTGGGTACATGAGACCCTACAAAAGATGTGGATCATGGGGAGTATCTACCACCAGTTGGTCCAGGAGATTCACCTCCATGATGGCTGTTTCCAGGCATATTTTAGGATGAGTCATGGGCAGTTTGACAACCTGCTGTCTGTTGTTAGGCCGTATAGCTCCTGGTACAGCACAGTGTACTTGACGCAGATGGCAGCTCAGCGTGCCGAGATGCCAGCAAAACATTCAGTATACTATGGCTTAACTACACACCACTCCTCAAACATTTTGGGTGCTGAGTGATGTACTCTATTTGTATCTGTAAAAAAAAGTTCCTACATCTGTGGATTGTTTTGAGTAACTGTGTTGTGATTTCTGTAAAGATGCTTTTGAGATTTTCAAATGTATTTTTTTGGCACTTTGAGCACCACAAGCCAAGTGCCACCTAGTTCCATTATATCGGAGTTAAAGCAGACGTCTGTACGTCAGATATCTCCAACTCTCTGCAACTCATACCAAAACAATCTAGAGTGATCAATGGCATTACAGGTAAGAGGAAATATATTTGATTTTGGGTTGAACTGTCCCTGTAAAGAAAAGCTCTTTGAGATAGGTAATATTTTTTAACTTCTATTGTATCTGTTGTGTTTTACAAGCCTGAAATCTGTCTGATGAAAGCAACACATTTCTGACACTCTTCACTGAAGGTTAAACTTTAATGTCTTGTTGGACGAAAGAGAACTTTGTCTCGATCCAGTCTTTACTCAGTGCTCTACATGTGTTTACTTCATGTTTTTAGCTTTCACATGTTTAACATTTAAAAGAAGTGTGAGACCCAGCTGACGGCTACTGCTGCTTTATTCCAAAAAGTTTATTTTGACCAAATTATCCTGACAACGTGAATTTGTCATTTTTTGCCAGGATTTGCGTGCTGTCATGTCAGAGTAAAGGAGAGAAAATCCTTTACTTCATGTTGTTTTCTTGTTTTTGTTGTTTTTTCAACCTGAGGAGTGCACCACACTCCATAAACTCTGAACAGGTTGTGTTTGCGGTGTTAGATCCTTCATGGGTTTGTGTTGTGTTTTCCACTTTTCATTGATTCTTCTGTGTTGCAGGGTCCTCTTGGAAGCAAGGGGGAGAAAGGTGAACGGGTAAGTGGATCTGTCCATGATGCTTGTTTTATGCAAAGAAGGAAATAATAAATTAAGCCACCCTGTGTTTCCGTGTTTATGAAGCATGACATGAACAAGTCTGAGCGAAAACCTGAAAAGAAACTATTTTTCATCCTTTACTAGTTACATTAAGGTTCTTCACCTTAATGATGGTAAAACAGAGTGCATCATGTTTGGGGACACAGGGACGGCTGGCTTTGGAACCTTGTTTCCAACACTCAGTCAAAATGTCAGAAATCTGGGAGTGTTTCTTGACTCGGACCTTAAATTCGACAAACAAATAAACAGTGTTGTCCGAACTAGTTTTTTCCAGCTTCGTCTCCTGGCCAAAGTTAAAATGTTTTTAAGTCAGCGCAACCTTGAAATGGCCATCCATGCTCTTATAAGCTCTAGACTGGATTACTGTAATGCTCTCTATGTTGGTGTCTCCCAGGCTTCTCTTGGTCGCCTCCAGCTGGTGCAAAATGCTGCGGCCCGTCTTTTAACCAGCACTAACAAACGAGAGCACATCACTCCTGTTCTTAAATCCCTTCACTGGCTTCCCGTCCAGTACAGGATCGATTTTAAAATTTTACTGTTTGTTTTTAAAGCTCTTCATGGTCTCGCCCCAGTGTACTTAACTGAGCTTTTAACTGTTCAGGAACCTGGTAGAGCGCTAAGATCGTCAAACCAACTTTTGCTGGAAGTGCCCAGGTCAAAATACAAACACTGGGGTTATCAAGCCTTTTCCATCGCTGCTCCCAGGCTTTGGAATAAGCTCCCTGTTGTATTTTATTGCTCCTATTGCTTTTATTATTTTCATTGCTTTTATTGTTTCTATTGTTGTTATTGCCTCTATTTATTTTTAATTGTTTTGTTTTTTTTGGCACCTATTGTAAAGCACTTTGGTTTACCGAAAGGGTTGTTGTAAAGGGCTGTATAAATAAAGAACATTTACATTTACATTTTACAGAATATTGAGTAGAGCACTAGTGCTCAATTAGTCTCCCATTATTTGTAAAATTGGTGTAAATCTTTTCTACACAGTGTGCAGGGACCAAAGGATCCTTATCAGATAAAAGACTAAAAAAATAAGCAACACAGTTATAAAAAGTCCTGCAGTCAGCGTCATGTTTCTTTCCATGACGTTGATAACATATCTTATATCAGGTTTGTATCTGTGCTTCATGTTGCTGGCAGCAACATTTGGGTATTTCCTAGTGTGACTCACCGGATGTAGAATATAGCAGTAAACCTGACATTGGCCGGCTATAGGCTGGCAGTCTCCCTCCCTTTCTGCTGTCTACGTCTTACCGTCTCCAAAATTCCCTTCAATATGAAAAGCAACAACAACAAACTCCGAGCTAAAAACATACACAAGGCATATAAGGCATGCACTACAAAGAATACACCACAGCAGGTTTAACACTAAACTGGCAACTACAGTAGTTTAGGGCTGCAGAATGTCTTTGAATTTGGCACAGACGTCCACTTAAAGTCAAAATTGAACTGATTAGATTTTAGTGGTCAAAGGTCAAGGCCACAGGGACCTTGATTAAAGATCAAGGTCCCTGTGGCCTTGCATCCGTCTCATTCTAATTAGCAGGATATCACAAGAACACCTCAAGGAATTTCCTCAACAGTTACCAGTTTTAGTCCAAACTCTAGAATTCATATTTATGACATGATTATGACAACATTTCATACAATTGACCAATAGGATGAAATGATTAAGTGATGACATTTTATAACTAAAAGGTCAAAGGTCAACTTCATTGTGACATCATAATGTTCTGCAGAAATGTTTTTCTGAGCATTACTAAATGTCATATCTCAGGAACAGAAGGGGAGACATTTTCTCAGATACTGAATTGGTGACTCTAATCTTGGGTGTGCACCTTGAAACTGTGCTGATTGTATAGATCTCTCTGCGCTGCCTGGCTGAAGATGTGTGTGAAGCATCCATGTTTTAAAAGACATGGATGTAAACTGTAACTGCAACTTCACTGAACTGACTGAATTAACTAATTCTAGTTTATCACTAAAAGGTGAATCACACAGTCGACATATTTCTGTCATTTTTCAAGACAGTTGCGATTTGTTGAAAAGACAAGCCAGAGCATTTTTTTCTTATAGCAGAATGATAATGTGTGCTCTCAGAGCCTTGTCTGGTGCTGAAACAGCTCTGTGGAGATAGGTCTGGCTACATGAGGCTAGGTATTTTTGAACTCCATACAGAGTTTAAAAATACAGAAAAGCTGCTGCTGTGTCACTTAGTGCAGTTCAAATGTCTCATCTTCAAAGCACAGGATATCACACCAAGACTGTGCTGCGGATTATGTTAAGGAGAGGTCAGAGGTCAAGTATTTCCCTTGCTTAAACCCCACCTGAATAATTTCTCCAGTGTCTTTCTCTACAAACTTCTCCTCAGACTTCTTCCTGTCTCAGTAAAAGTAAAACAACAATGAGAATATGATCCTTTTTTTTTAATTTAATCCATTCCTGCCAGACTCATTTGAGTGGTGTCAAATGTGGTGTTTAATGTTTATAAAATTGACATACTTTATTAATCCCCAAGGGGGGAAATTCAGTGTCTTCACTCTATTTGTCATATACATCTACACACAGGCCCGAAATACACACACACACACACACACACACACACACACACACACACACACACACACGCACAAACAGGACCTGCTCAAGAGCAGGAGGTGAACTGGCACCTCTCCAGTTACAAGTCCCAAGCCAAGTCCCTGTGGACTGTGCTACTGCAGCCCTGGCTCATAATAACCACAAACTTTGTTTGGTCAACCTCAAGCTGTTCAGACGATGTTGGTGTTCAGAGTGAAGGCTACAGGGTTGTAACCACCAGCAGTAATCTTTTTTTCCCCTTCAGCTTCATCCTCAAAACTCATCACAGGCTCCCATTTATCTGAGAGCTTAGTAACTCAAACCACAGCAGATATCAAATTAGTGCGATTAAGTGTGATTTAGGGTTTTTTCAACCGTGGTTGAATTTAAATTATTCAAGAGTTTCACTAAACGCTCAACCGACAAAAACAGCCAGAGGCGGATGGCTTCTATTTTATTCTTTTCTTTGAGGGAAAGCAACAGTTAACTTTGATAGTAACAGCTCACCTGGTGCCAGGCTGAGAGGCACCTGTGGGAATTGTCATACAGAGATATGTGTGTGAATGTGTTTTTATGTGGTATGTCACTCGTAAGAGTAAAAAAAAGGGTTGTGTATGCATGTAATTATTTTTTTAAATGTAAAATCTGCAGACAGAAAGCTGTTGATCACTCATACATTGTGAGTGTTGCACATTCACACAGACAAAATTACAAATTAAAGGATACTTTAAAAAATGAGTGCTTCTCTTTGTGTGTTGTTGATGGAAACTTTGGTGACAACATCAGCAGTTTGTAAGAAGAAGCTGGAAAAATGTCAGACATTGATGCAGCAGCTCTGGCAACAGCTCAGGATCCAAACCCACTGCAAAAAAAAAAGAATGATTTTAGAAACGTACTGCAAAGTTACAGCTCGCCCTCTCTTGGCACAAACTAACACCTTAATCATTAATCATTAATCATTAATAATGGTTCAGAACTGCAGAGTATGTTGGCTCCTTTCAAACTGTTTCAGTTAGCTGTTGAAAAATTATATTTCAGGCCACCTCAGTATTGGAACCATCAATCTTAATCACTACAGAAGGAAGTCCGTAGATAATTAAAAATACTTCTGCTTGCCTGTCTCCAGGGTGACCTGCAGTCGACAGCATCAGTTCAGGCCATCGCCAGGCAGGTCTGTGAGCAGCTGATTCAGAGTGAGTAGAAAAAGTTGGTTTTAGGATTAAGGTTAGAATTACAGTTAGAGTTCAATAAATGACCTACATGGGGGTTCCAAACATATCGCTTGCAGGTTTGTGACTTCCTAAGACTGAATATTTCACCCGGTCTGTTTCCAGGCCACATGGCACGCTACAACTCCATCCTGAACCACGCACCCAGTCCGCCGGTGTCCATCCGCACTGTGCCAGGACCCCCTGGAGAGCCTGGCAGACAGGGAAGTCCAGGGCCACAGGGAGAACAGGGTCCCCCAGGAAGACCCGGCTTCCCAGGACAGAATGGCCAGAACGGGCAGCCGGGCGAGAGAGGTAAAGGGGTGACCGCAACTGTCTGTTCTGACAGATGGGCTGAGAATCACGGTGGTGTCAACAAAGTTTCACATGGTGATACTGAGGGAGCAAACTTTCAACTACTGCCAGGGAATGCTTCGATACAAAAATGTGATGTTTGAAAAGTTAAGTGATGTAAGCCTGGGGGAGTCCCTCCCCAGTGGACACTGTGAATTTTTACCTTTTCCACTCCCCCCTTCCTACCATGGATCAATTATTGTGTTTTTTTATGGGGGACAGAGGATCTTCATGGGGAGATAGCAGGTCAGCAGTGCATTCCACATAGATATGGTATACATCATCAAAACACTGGAGAAAAAAAGCTGGCGATTCAAGCTTTGAAAATTTTGAGTGTTTAGGGGCTTAGAACATTACTGGGGAAGTGTATTATGGCCACTGCCATGCTTTACAATGTCTTATAAGTTTTTGCAGCAATTTTTGGGTTGATACCTTTTTTTATCCAGATTTGGTGCTAAATTTAAACACTTTTGACCACTTAAAAACCGATCAAAATGGTGAGTAAATCCCTCCAAAATATCACATTAAGATATTAAGACATTGAGGATTTTTGTAGTTTTTAGTGACTGGAGGGCGGGCATTTCTGATCTGGAAGCTGCTGAGAAACACTATTATTGTCAAATTTTTTTTGTTTGTTTTAATAAATAAATTAAAACGAAAAAAAAAAAATATATCTCGGGAAGTCAAATATCCTCTGAATGCCTGTGGTCTCTAGTTTGGGTTTGTAAAGTTTTAAAATGACTTGTATGGGGGCTGATATCATCACACATAAATACAATTGGGCTCATTGAATCCACAAGAGTCTCAACTTTGCAGTCATACCAAGTTTATGCAATTCCAAGACTGCTGAGGGACCCATAGTATAAAGAAATATTCCAAGTACACTAGGTAAAAATTTTTTTTAAATTGCATGAGAAAAACTGGATTTTTCTTTCCCCAAAACTGGTTGGGACTAGCATAAAGTGGGCACATCTGTTAAGGAGAGATTTGTGGGTACCCTTGAACGCTTTGTCATTGAGATTGCTTGAGGTGAAAGGTCAAGGAACCTCTGTGGAAATGTCTATGCAATCATAAATCAATTCAGGAAGGACCCAAATGCAGAGCAGTAGGGAGGTTGAAGGTTAAACAAAAAGCAGGCCTTAAGGCTGATAAAAAAATTCTTGAAACAGGCAGGCCACAGAAAGCCCACATGACAGAAGAACCAGAACTAACTGAATACCAATCAGGATAATACGATGAACTCACTGGAGTAGGAGGACACGGGCAAAAGGAGGGAAATGGGGATTGGCCTACAACAAGGGTGTGGAGGGGAACACTAAGGTGTAGCAAACAAGGCTAATACAGAACAGGTGTGAAGGGAAGACTGGGAACACAAGGAAGGACTAACAAGACAGGTGTGACAGAAAACAGGCAAGAAAACACACAAACACAGGAAGTAACACATGAGGAGAGAATCTACAAAATAAAACAGGAAGCAGATTAAACATGAATAAATAACATGAAACAAGGAAGAACACAAACAGAAAACTCCAAAACAAATTCCACAAGATATAAGAATAAAGAATATAAACAAAAACCCAGGATCATAACACATGCCAGTTTTTTCCTCACCAAAATTGAGCTTTAACTTAGGTGGTTTTTAACTTAGGTTAATACCATTATCACTCTAGCTTTAAAAGTCAGCCCGGTGCAGACTATAGAAGACAGGAATGTCGTCCAAGGATTCCGGCAACCAGGTAGAGAGGAAGAGGTTAAAGCATCAAAACTGTTTAAATTTAAAAAAACAGGGTACGTACACAAAACTTCACGTCTTAAAGACTTCCAACATGACATACTTTATCCTTTACCAACATATTACAACACTGTTTTGCGTGTGTTTCCAGGTCAGCCAGGAGAAAAGGGTGAGAAAGGATCTCAAGGTGTTGGAGTCCAAGGCCCCAGAGGACCCTCAGGACCCCCTGGTATATTAACATTATTAAACTGTTCTGTTCATTCACCAGTACTTCTCAATATGGACTTCCTAATTGTTTCTGATAAATTCCTCCTCCGTTCTCAGGTCCCCAAGGGCAGGGCAGACCTGGCAGCCAGGGTCCCTCAGGGCGACCTGGAAATCCTGGAGCCCCTGGTCGGCCTGGGGTCCCTGGACCCGTCGGTTCTGCTGGGCCTCCAGGCTACTGCGACCAGAATGCCTGTATGGGCTACAATGTTGGAGGTACGTCGGGTCCCTGAAATAAATATGATGACAGCAGTTTTAACACTAAACTGGCAACTAGTTTAGGGCTGCAGAATAACAGAAAAATTAAACTTGATCATGATTTTAGCTTCCCACAATTAAATGGTCTTGATTGACTGCAATACTGATGTTTAAAATGCGAGTTACACTGATAGAAAACTGCTGCATATCAAATCAAGCAAGCAGCTGGTAAGCTGGCATGCTCACAGCAGCTAAAAAACTTTACTGTTGTGGCTGCAGTCCCGAGTAAAAGAGCAACATACAAGGGAGAGCAGAAATCCAGAACAAAAATCAAATGTCAGGAGCAGAAGGCAAAGATCTAGTCCCTCTATATAGATCATCAGCTGTTGTTTGGACGTATTTTGGATCTAGACTGTATGAGACTTGTGTCGGTTCCACAAAACAATGCAATTAACTTGTTCAACCTCCTGAGAAAAACACCACAAACTGCAGAACGATGAATGTATAAAGGCAAAGAGGAGTAAAGTCGTTAACATAACTCTTATGCGGTTCATTTGTGGTGTTCCAACCTCGAACCAAACCAACTGCAATCACATTGCACACTGTTTGGGTTAAACATGAGCATATTACAGTCCTGGAGGATTATTAATGTGCGCCTCCTCCTGTACTGCCTTAATATGCACATTCAGCACATCCAATGCATCAAAACATTGTTTTCTAGTTGGAGCCGCGCCTCGTTTTCAAACTGTATGGTTTGACTAAAATGAACAATGCAAGCAATATAGTCCACGATGACCAGAGCTAAAATCAAGTGTACTCTTCTTCAATGTTTTGTTTACTTCCTGGATTTTTCCCACATGGAAATTCTGACCAGTCAAGAGCAGCTTGCTCACACAAGGCATTTGATCTGGTCTGCTTGTAAATGCTACTGTGAGAACATGAACCAACCTTTAGCAATTATGCAACTTTGTAACAAAATTAGTCCCTGATTCGGACCAAAGCAAGACGACTTTAGGTCTGACAGCACCCTCAGACATCCAAATATGCTGTACAGCCCGTCACCATATCCATCCAGCTCCGAAAGACAGACTGAAATACATCACGTTCCATTTGGCCGAAGCCATTAGTCCAATAAACACATGTACTGTATTTATATTTTGCTTCAAGGAGACGCACAGAATTATTTAGAATTATTGTCTTATTTTGATGCAAAGATTTGCACATTAGCAGGAATGTGGCACAGCGTGGGAGTGAAAGCAGCACTCTGTTTATTGAAATGTGAAAATGCAATGAAAATATGTTGTTCCTAAAATGAATTAATAAATCATGATCTCAATATTGATTAGAGTAATCCTGGTCATCATTTTGGCCACAATCATGCAGTCCAAAACTAGTTATAAAAATGCTGCAACAGGGACACCTGACATTTCCTGGATTCACAGTGTAATTGAAGTTATCTAGTCTACTACTAGACTACACTAGCCTTCACTGTGACTGCTGTGTAGTTACAGCCACAGAGTGTGGAGGTTGGCATTGCAACAAGAGAAACTGATCCTTCAAGGAAATCAAGTCACTTTTAATAAAATCTAAATAACACATTTAGTCTACACAACTTGCTTCTACTGTATCTAATACTGAGGCATAATAATCAACACAAAGTATCTTACTTAAAACCCATCAGGTTAATGGATGTTGTAAACTGTGAAACTGAGCATGAAAAGCTTTTTTCAATGCAGAGAATGTCTTTTGGATTGAAGGTTGTGAAGTGAAACGTTTAATTCAGTCGGTTCCTTTTCATGTTGAAAAGCTGCCACGGAGTTAAACAGGCTGCATGTCGCTGAGGTCATCCGTCCTACTCTGTGCTGTGTATTTGAAGGTGAACCACGAAACACCTTGAAATACAGTCACTGTCAGGATACAGAATTCTGCTCGTGTTCGGGCTGCGTGTCTGAAATGCATGTAAAATTCAGTTGTGCAATTATCTGATTTTGAAATACCTGCCTACCTCAAAGTTGCCTAAAGAGTCACTTCACCCAAATCATTAAAAAGATAAAGATGAAAGCATCTATCAGACAAAAAAATAAATAAAAATATTGTCATTTCGCTGGGTCTCAAAACCTCAGCAAATAAACAAACACTGTAAGGAAGAAAATGAGACAATGTGTTGACTGTGAATTGGGTGAAGCAGCCCTTTAAGCTTGAAACTGCACGGTCCCCTGCACGTATCAGCAAACGGTGACCACAAGGTAACCAGATCACTGACTGAATTCTGCATCTTAACACTTTGCAGCTGAGATTTTTCTGTTAAATCACTCAGCATTCTGAGTTTGGGTTGAATCAGTTCACTGGAAAGATGCTGCATGCTGGGTTTTCTTTTTCATATATCACTATTAAATACACCAGGGCTCATTACAAGAGCAAAATATTACTTCCCAAATTTCACATAAAAGTTGCTGCTGGCAGCTTTTGTATTTAATCCAGTTCCTTGTGTATTTTCGTTCAAAACTTTTGGGGAGTTGATAAACTATATCTTTTTGGAATTGTTAGAACATGAGGAATATGAAAATAAATGTTTCCATGGTGGCCATTTTGGATTTTAAAAATAGTGAATGTTCAAAACACTTCATTAAAAAAAAAAAATCTTGTTCCAAGCTATGCAGGTGTTTACTTTCGATGGCTAAACATACATTTTATTTATTCAGATGTTCACATAAACTAAGAACAGTCACATGGACATTAATTAATTAAATTTTAGGTTGAAGGTCAAAGGTCAAGGTCACTTTGACCTCATAAAACATGTTTTTGGCCATAACTCAAGAATTCATGCGCTATCATTTCACACAAATGTCTAATAGGATAAAATGATGAGGTGATATCATTTTATATCCAAAAGTTCAAAGGTCAACTTCATTGTGACATCATAATGATCTGCATAACACACTTTTCTGTCCATTATTCAGCATCATATCTCAGGCACAGATGGAGAGATATTTGGTCAGATACTGAATTGGTGACTCTAATCTTGAAACTGTGCTGATTGTATCGATCTTATGTGTGTGAAGTGTCTATGTTTTCACAGACATGGATGGAAACTGTAAGAGAAGCTTGACTGGTGCGTGGAGGCGTACAATCATATTATAGTTTTAGTGCCTGTAAACTTAAATTGTCAGCCTTCATCTTCAGTATCACTTTCATCTTTAATCTTGGTTTTTAGATCTTTAGTCCTCATCATTCTCACATTGTTTACTGCAAAAGCTAAGGTCAGTGCATCGTAAGTCTTTTGACCTACAGGGACATCTTAGTGTTGAACAATCTCCTTTGCAGTGGCATCTCACCATTTCAATGATGGCCTGAGGAGCTGGTAGTACATCAGGGGTAGTGGGTCTCAACTGGCCTTTATCATCCATGTAGTGGCCATTTTGCAGAGGATTCAAAGCTACCTGCTGTTGAACACTTGCCTGGCCCCAAACTCAAGCTTGCAAATGTAGCTCCCCATCAATAAGCTGCTTCAGTGCATCCTCTGTAGGTGGTGGCTTGTAACTTTCTGCCTTATACTTGTCAAAATGTGCTATCTCAGCTCTGGAATGTTTCTTATTGTGATTCCTTTTGAGTAAAAGGAAGCACGCACAAACGTAGTCAAGTGTTTCTGTTGTTGTCATTTAAAATCATTTAAAATATTTTTTTGGATCTCCCCACCAGAGGGCCCAGATAAGACACAAATCAATGTTGGCTCCACACTCACACACCACAAAATTGGTGCTCCAACATTAACTGTTCAAATGTGAGGCGAGAAGTCACCAATGCAATGCAGACGCACTCCAGATATTCAGCAAAGTAAAAATCTGGACCTGTTAGGGACTCTGTCTGCAAGCTACAGCTGATGACACAACGCAAGACACAGGTTGAGAACAGAGACCAGATCTAAGCCTGTGGTGCTTTTTCCCCCTGTATCTGTGTCACGTGGGTTTCGCCACTGCTCTGCCCGTTTAGGAAACTAGCAGCCGTCCTGATACTTTTCACTCCAATGGGAAAAGTGAACATGAATACAGATTATGACCAATTATTTCACCCCATAGTCACTGAAGTCAGTACTGAACCCCTCCTGGCTCCTCCTGTACACAGGCAGTGCTGCCCTGCAGTCACCTCTGAATGGCGTATGGCTGTGATCCAGAGGGTTTATTCTCCTTGTGGTGCAGGATGAGCAGGAACAGAACAGCACCTCACATTCATATTGTCACACCAGTCCTTATTCACCATTAAGCACTCCTCCTCTCTTTCTCTCACCAGAGTCTTCTGCTCTGTCAGATCAATAGAAAGAGTCACCTGGCTGAATGACACCTATCTGTGCCTGTGTCTTAGCTGTCAAACGAGTTCTCATCTGACAACTGCTAAATAACTTATTGTACTTCACATTAGCTAGGTATGTCAACCAGTGGTTAACACTAGCTACTGAGGTAATCTTTCCTGTTGTTTTACTAAAGCCAGCTGCTAACACTACCTAGCAGGTTCCCAAATGTAGTATTAACAAGAGATACAGCAATTATCTGCCTAATACAACACACATTATTGGCAGACGCAGCATCGGAATCAATTCTTAATGTATTGGAAATGGTCCCATTTGTTTCTTTGCCTTGAAAATATGTAATTAACTTATAAACTCAGAACCCATTTGATTTATCATTAGGGATCCAGCTAAAAACAGGTAATGGGTGGTCACCATTTTGAAAGTCCAAAATGGAAACATTGGTTTTTGGGTTTGTCAGACTCTGAACTTTACAAAAATGTATAGTTCATAAACTCCCCAGAGATTTTGAACGAAGGTTGCATCACACACTCAAATCAGCATACATGCCTTTTTTAACAATGTAAATATGTTGATAGGTATAATAAATTCTGAAAGAAAACCCAACATGAGCCATCTTTACCCGTCTTTACATGCATGATTGTGTGTTAATGTGTGTTGAGGTTAAAGGTAACACAGCAGCCTAAAAGGTGCTGTACAGCTCGCAGCCTGCAGGGTCGTCATGTGAGTAACATCTGCATGTTGTAATCATTCCTATGTCTTTGTTTTTGTGTCTCTCCATCTGTTGGTCTGTTTTTCTGTCTATCATCACATCGTTTCCTCGTCATAACCCTCAGCACAGTATTTCAGTGACAACTGAGTCACTCTCACAAACTCTGCAAATCACAAAAGCAGCTTTTAGTAGCTTTAACTGCTGAAGAGGCTGCAAAATACTGCAGGTGATGGAAGTGGTGTCACTGCATCAGCTGACCAGCTTCAAGGCCGACTCTCTTTACCTACACATAATGTTTTACCATCTTAGAAGATAAGACAGTTAGAAGGTGGTTTACAGGGTCTAAAATGAATCCAGTTACACCAAAATGAAATTAAAAATATGTTATGAAAGAGATAATAACAAAAAGTATTCCTGTTAAAGCTCTTTTCTAATAGGTGCTTAAACAGATCATGCTTTTGTAGGCTTCTCTCAGCCCATGAACATTCATACTATCATCATAATCCTTCATCTTTTTTTTTTTTCTTTTAAAGATAAACCACCACCTGACTAATTGGACCAGCAATTTTTGAAATCCATCCAGTATTGAGCAAAGGTACTGCAGTCAGCAGCCATGAAACAGGCTGTAATGTAAACACTCATGTTCGCACTGTCAGTGTACATCCATGAAAAGTTCTTGTTTTCGCCACAGACAGGCTCAGCTTGTTATTTAAGTGTGTGACAGCATTATGGAAAGGATCCGTTCAGAGAAAGACCTTTTTGTTTAAGAGAAACAGCCAAGAAATCGCATCATGAAACTCATCAGACTCCATTTTAAAAAGTCAGTAATTTTCTAATCATAAAACATACTTCATTCAAAATCAACAGAAACTAAAAAGCACTCACAAAAAACACCTCAGTTCATCTTTCCACTGTTTCAACAATCACAGACTCTGGTTAGGTTGAAATTAACCCCCTAATTCACCCAGTTAGACGTTAAAATATGCTGGCTCTATGGACTCTTTTAAGGCCAACGTCACAGTGACGTCAGTTTATTAGCTGGAGGCAAAACATGACTCTTCCACATGGGGCTGTCGGCTACATAGGAGTCTTAAAATGTCATCTTGTTGTGTTATTGGGAACCAGAATGGAAAGAGTCATGGCTCAAAACTTAAATTTTATCGCACACCAGCCGCCACTGTCCATCAACAAAAACAAAGACAACTATGGGTAAATGTGATAAGACAAAAGGATTGGACGGAGGCGATCATCAAAAATGCTCACATGTGCAGCACACACTTCATATCAGATTAGGGAGAAAGTAGTTCCTGTTGTAGGGATGAATAACATTATGTGTGTTAAGGGTTATCATGTCCACCTCATCAGAAATTGGGAAGGTATTAAGAGGAATATTGGATTACTCCATGATGCTAACTTTTTAGCGTATTCGTTAACGTTAGCTTCGATAGCAAAACAAACTGGAGGAACTGTTCAAGTGTCGTCCTCCTTTGTAAGACTGGCATGGTTATCAACCACAAAGCTTCCTGTGACATCATCCATCCACTGAGTGAGAGCAAATGGGTCGGCCAGTCTGGTCCGTACATCTCGACAGCTCTCTGAATTTATGAACGGTCCAGTTTGTGCACTTCGACACTCAGGATGAGTATTTCTGAACACACCACTAGCATCATCTTCCTCCACAGTTGGACACAGCCAACAGAACTTGCTAGATAGCGCTCGCTAATGTCCATGGAGAATTGTTTTGCCTCCAGCTAAGCCCCGCCCACCAGAAAACATCATATGCCATATTCAGCAGAAAAGGTCTATCTGTGTAGGGATCCTTTCATCTGAGCATGTCAGGGGCAAAAACAAACACTTTTAGTGGACGGACATGGACAGAAGTTTACATTGCAGCGCTCTCGCTCGGTACTGAACTGATTTTAAAAAACTGTTGTTTCCATTAGTCACTTAGACACAAAAACACGGGATAATAGGTTCCAGGTCTATTTACCCTTTAAAAGATAAGGCCAGTATTACTGTATATTTTCCTTATTGTAAACAAATCCAGTCAAAAGACCAATACCAATAATTTGGTAATAATTTCTGACACCCTATCCCTAGCTTTAAAATGATGAAGTGCATGTATGTTCCTGTCAGTCTGCAGCTAATCTTGCAAACTATTGGATCAATCATCCTCATATTTTGTGTGCACATGATGACTGTATGCTCAAGGGCCTCTTGTGGTTACAGTGATTCACATTTTTTGAAAAGCCCGTTTTATTGACTGCTGACCCTTCACTCCACTTAACTGGCCAGTAGGGGCTGCAAGTCCTCAACAAATCAGCTAGGCTAAAAATAAGCCTTACCTCATCTATTGCAGGCAACATTTTAGCCTCATGGCTCAAAAATGACATCCATATAAAAGTGAGTCTCATTTTGAGCCAGAACATCTGCAGATTAATTCTGTACCTGGTTTGTTATGATCTAAGAAATTTAAGCACAATACAAGATTAATAAATGCCTGATTTTGTTATTTTTGCCACCATCTTGTCTGTAAGGGAGTCAGGAAAGACAATTAACAGTCCCTCCAGGATCTCGTGGCAAAAAAAACACTTGAATTTGCACCCAAAAAAACTTTGAATTTTATCAAAAAATGCGATAAAAATTGCAGCAATTTTATGTGATTTTTTTTGTGGGACATTGTGGCAAATGACAAAAATTGCAGCTAATGACAAAAGGAGAAAAATAAGTCATGTAATCACTTGCTATAATAATCATACTAAATAATACAAAAATAGCTACAAATGATTGTTTTTTTTATTGTTCTCTTCTTTAGTTTTATTTCATTTGTTTCAAAACATGGACTCCAATAATGTTGCAAAAAATCCTGAGTGAATATTGTAGCTCTCAAACCACACAATGTCACTGTAAAACAACATGTAAGCTACATCTTCTGTAAACATAACATTTTAATCAATTCAACACATGTTGTATGCATTTAAACAGTGCAAATTCTTTTGTCAATACAGAGCATTTCTCCATACTGCAATGCCATTGGCGCATCTGATGACGCGTCTGATGACGCGTCTGATGACGTGACGACTTCCGGTCGGCCAGAAAATGCAGAAAGATTGCGGGACTTTTGAAAAATTGCAAGCCCCTGCAAATATTGCGGACTTTCATTGAATTTGCATTAATTATTTCGATCGCAACATTGCGATTTTCTGGACGGACTGAGTAATTAAATGAGATTTAAGTATACTTTGCCCACAGACACACCTGCCCACCACTAAGTGCACTTTTTCAATTGGGGACTATTTTCAGCAGCACATTAATTCACATTGGGCGTACGTGGATTAAGTCAAAATAAACTGCCGTGTGTGTGTTGGTGGTAATGAAAGAACATGTCACCCAGTGCTACAGTGGGGCTCACTGATGTGTTTTAATACTTTTGGACAACAGTGGAGCTGTATGGTGCAGAGGAGGAAGATATATCAGACTTTGATACACACACACAATAATTGTTAGTAGATACATTCACTTGGTTTTAGTCTTTGCATGTGATTTATTGAGAAGAAGAAACTACAGTATGTCACGTGATGTATTCTTAAATTGGCGTAACAGAACTGAGCCCAGATGTTGTACCATGAACTCACACTGACACGATCGTCCTCTCCTGACTTTTTCTTCTAGATTACGATCATCCAGTGCCTCTTTTTTAATCCACAGGCTTCACTGACTTAATGTAAACTCCCATAACACACAAAGAAAAACTCATTTGAGGTTCTTAAAGCTCATATGCACGACAACTTATCAATAGAAATTTTGCACGTTATTTTAACCTTAAGTATCTAAATACCTTTAATTTGAAAAATACCACTTTAAAAGTTAAATTGTGACAATTTGAATGTGAATTAAAAGATAACAAATCTAATGATTGCCCGATGAAACTTAGAGACATCTGCACAAAACTTCTCACATTGAACTCAAACTTCTTTGCCTATTTTAATTTGCAGTTGTTAATCCTAAATGTATCCTTCCCTTTAACTCTGCCTTGGTAACCCTCACTCAGTAACCCTTGGTAACCCTTGGTAACCCTTGTCCCTCTGTGTCTCTTGCTCCTTCCTTCCCATCCCACCCCCTCTTCCTGTCTCACTAACAATCACACCCTAACAAACCAATCCAAAACTTTGCTTCCTGTGGTGGCGGGGGTCGTCCATCTTTGTTTTGGGCTCTCACTGACTTTCTGCCTGTCTGACTGGCGTACTGGCTGGCTCGCTGCCTGGTTGGTTGGCAACGCAGAGGGTGAAGATGTCACTGACCGCGGCGCTATCCCCCCAGTCCAACTGCCGTCCAACGTCTTCCAGAACTATGGCGAGGTTGAGGAGGATGATCCCTACCGCTACTACGAGCCCAATTATCCGGCACCACGGCCCGTGGCGCCTGACGACCCAGCGTTGGACAACATCGAGCTGAGTTCCCCTGGCATCCACCGCAGCGCCCGGAGCCTGAAGAAAGACGAAGAGATAGTCGGGCCGAAGAGGAGACTAAAGAAAGGAGCGAAGGCGCTGCCTGGACTAATTAAATGAGAGAAGGTGATTGGAGGACGGAGGGCCGCTCGCTGTTTCTGATTGGGCGGTTACGGACTAATCAACAAGTGCCTGATGTAGAGGATTTCTTATGGACATTGTAGAGGGGATGGGGTGGGGCTGTCAGGTTGGGACTATTTTATCTCATCTATGCTATTGAATTAACTTCAAAAAAGTTTATGTTGTTTAATTTGTTTTTGTCATTTTTGTCTCAGTTGAGACAGTCATCTTAAAATGGATTCAGCTTAACTGGATTTTATATTTCACCGTCCCACAGCGTCTCTCTTTTAACAGGCTAACTGTTTCGGTGATAAACGTTTCTCAGATATTTTGTCAACAGATTGATTGGAGAAAAGTAGCCGGCCCTGTTTTCAGGTTTCACTTCTGCTGTTTGTTATTTTCCTGGTTGGTTAAGTGCCTCCTAATCGTCTGGAACAAATTTCAAAATGCAGAAATACAAACACCACAACATTTAGACATGTGCAGCAACCTAACAGGCAACACTGTCACTCTTTATGTTTCTATATCTTTAATGTTGTATCACAACCGTTTAATTTTAGGACTGCAGAGGTCTCAGATGAGCACAGCAGTATTACAGTGGCTGCAAATCAGACACAGCATCATAAGATAAACACAAACCACCTGTGAGATTACTGCTGTGAACAGCATGAAAGGTTTACAGTGTTTCAAAGTGATGAGACTTTATAAATGTGCTTTAAAAGTGTGAACTTTAGGTTAATTACTTGACAACGTAACATGACATGGCAACGTCAGAGTCTGACAGTTAGGGCACCTGTCATCCAAGGTTTATCCTCCTGAGACCTGAACTTTTGTTTGGTGTGCTTTTTTAATTTCTCCTAGCTATCAGGGATCAGTAGGACCCAATAAGTATAAAAAAAACTAAACATTGTCAATGATAAATAAGTCCCAGTGTCCTCAAATGAGACGTTAATAAAGCCCTCACATCCTAAAATGATTTGTTTCCAATTAACAGTGTCTTATTTTGTTACTGTTGCTAAAATTGGTCAAATGTGTTGCCTTTTCAAACTATGAACATTATTAATCATAAATAAGCAAGTTTCAACCATAAAATGTGATCAGGTTATGGACCTTGCCCACTTTTGTGTAGGGATCGGCTGCAGATTGAGTTGGCAGAGATTTTTTCATGGATTAGTGTGTTGTGGTCTTACTATCACTGGATTGCACAAAAAGGTGTCCACAAACGAGGACAACAGGTGTAAGTTCAGTAGAATAAAGTGTAAGGTTAAGTAAACCAAAAATGTGATGTCCTCATATGAGGACACAGGGTCTCAGGAGGATATTTAGAAGAATACGTCACCCACAAAATGACCATTTGTATCACTTGCCTCCGACAAAGACTTTTCCTAGTTGACCAATAGTCGTCATTAAAGGGCTAGTAGTCGTCTAGTCACCTGCATGTTTATGATAGTAATTTAATTATTAAATTACATATTTTGCGCAGGGCAACACAATGGTTTGAGTTGAAGGTGTGAGAAAGAATAGTATCAGTAACATTGTTAACACTGTGCTACATTACAGAGAAATACAAAACTGTACTAATGAACCTTCATTAATATAGGCCTATATTTTATCTACACGTGCACGTCACACACTGAGTGAGCCGCCTGTTAATAATGCCCTAATGGGCATGTAGCTACTTCCATGTTTCACATGATATGTCATGTTTATAGTCGACCAATGAAGATGAGTTTACATATCACCTTGGGTTCATCCTTCACCTTCTCAGAATGATCCCACACGTTGGATTTCCTGCCTGACATGTTATTAACTAGCCTGTGGAATAACCGCAGGTACCAGCCCTGCAAATCAACCCGACTCCTGTCTGACTGCTGAACGTGGCCTCTTCCTGTGTCTGTCCTTTCAAATTAAATTCCCACATGGTCCAGTCATATAGGTTTTGATTTATTTTAACAAAGCACAGCTCCTAAAAGAGTTTCACATTTGTTTGTTTTCTCATTTTTTTCTGCTACTAATGTCCTTTCTGGTTGACTATTAAGGGGAAGCCGAATAAAGAATGTTCCCCTTTTTTTGTTTCTCCATTCATTGTGGAGGCAGAAAAGCAAAGACATGTGGTGAGTAACTGGTACACAAATGGTCATTTTGTGGGTGTAGTATTATTTTAACTGGTAAGCCCTGTTTTTAAGTAGTTTAATGTGTTTGTCAGGGACAATACAGAGATAGCTATGAACAAAAAAAAGAGATGCTTTGCACCAGATTTACATGCTAGCGACACATCTGTACTTCCTGAACAGGTAAACACACAAAAAACACACAAAAAAATACAAAATGTAATTTACACCATCAGCCCTACACAAGACAAATAATCATTTCCCATTTTGTTTCTAAAATGCTAAAATAAGTAAGTCACACACTTCACCTCCAAGGTAAGAACAGGTAATGTTAGCTTCTTAGCACAACTGTTGCTTACATTAAATATCTGCAGCCACTCAGCTAGCTACAGTAAAGCACAATATAAAGATTATGTTTTCTCTCCATCAACAAACAATATGACAAAATGAGCTCTCATGAGGACGATTAAACCTAGAGCACTCCATATGAGGGGAGAGAAAGTGAATTAATTACGCCTTATCTGCATAAACTGCTAAAACCCCAGTTGAGTCGAAACCTGCATCTTACATCTAATGTTTCTTTTACTGCCATTTGTTTGTTTTAAAGGCTCCCAAATGCTACAGGTAGTTTCCCTTGGGATAAATAAAGTTTTATCTTTATCTTTCCCCCTTTACAAAAAAAACCCCAAACATTTATTTATGTAAAGTTTTGCATGTTTTTGTTTTCCATTTATCATGTGATGTATGATATTTTTAATCGCATAGAGCCATAGACACATTTCACTGTTACATATAAGGATCATTTTTTAGTTTTTCCTTCAGTGTTAGGTGAGTGGAGTCATATGCAGTTATTGTTACAGTATTAAGCTCAGACTAATGTTGGCTCTGTATTTCAGAAGGTTGGTGAAAAGAAATAAGTTGTAAAAACAGTAACAGCTGATGTAAGAGTTATTATATTTCTAAGTAAATGTATTTTGGTTTAGTTTTCAGGTTTCTGGATGTCGTTGTAACTGACAGGAGCTGTTTTTCATGTTGTCTGTAGAAAGACAATTAAAGAGAGATTAGGAGTGAAAAATGAATTTGATTTTTAAAGACTGACAATCTGTTTTTCCTTATTTTTTTGGTTTTGTGTTTGAATTGATCTGCCTTCATTTTTTAACATTTATTATTTAGCTAATTTAAGTGAAACTGGATGCCATCTGTTCGAGGACAAGACTCTTTGGCTCTCTTTTAATTTTCCATATTTTATGCAAAAAAAAACTGAAGATCTGAGTTTGATTTATTAAATGTGTTTAAATTGCTGGAGATCAGTTATATAAAGGAAGGTCCACTTATTTGGAAAATGGTCTGCTTTGTTTAATCACCTGTGGACGTCATTTTTTTCTCTTTCAGAGCAAACTAATTTTCCCAAAATTCAAGCACATTAAACTTTTCCAGATATCTTGGAAACCATCTGAGTTCAGTGTTTCTGAGGCCTTCAGGTCAGTGAGGAGTACACACCAACCGCAGTATTTCCCTCTACACCTCTGACCAGGATATGTTAAAAAAAATAAAATCAAGGAAGTAATTTATTTTATTACTTGGTATTGATTTTCTCAGAACAATAAAACTGAAGTACAACCGTTGTTGTTGTTGTTGTTGTTGTTGTTGTGTATGTGATGAGTGTGTTGCTCAGCAAGTGATGTGACTGGACTCTGAGGTCTAATTAAACTGGAGCTGAGCAGGAAGATGAACACTAGAGCATGTTGGAGCTGCGAGCTGCAGGAAGCTGATTGGAAAGAAGCAGGTGAGCTGCAACACCAAGTCCAAGATCACACCTCTGCTTAGTGCTCTCATATAACCAAGACTTAGAAATACAGCTTACACCTGAACAACTGTGAACACCACGAGAACCATCCTTCTTACCAGCCTAAACACTTTCCTCTGTTATCACTATTCACTGTCATTTTCTTACGACACTTTCTTCTTATGAAAACAAACCATATACATAAAAATAAAATCTGTTTTCAAAGAATGCTTCATGGTTTTCCCCTTAAGGGAAAAATTCACACATGAAATGACTATTTAAATATCAATTACTCACCCTTTGTTAAGATGAATTTAAATTTGAATCTAAGGATAGGATAGCCCCTTGAGATGTAGCATCTTATTTTCAAGGGGGTCCTCAAACACAAAAAACAAAACTGCATTACATAACAAACATACACTACAAATACACAGATACAGACATCTAGCTCACTATCTCCCACCCACACCCCCTGCCCTCACCTGTTGTACAGGAAAATTAGAATTGGATACCGTGACCTTGAATAGTTACATAGCAGTTTTCAGTACGAAAACATGAACAAGTCCTAAAACAGTGGAAAGAGGTAACAGATCTATAGAAAAGAGGAAGATTATTCTAATCAGATGGAGCTTTGTAGTGGAATGAACTTTTGAAAATTCTGGGGACAAAGAAAAGGATATTGCAAATGTCTAAGTGGATATGTAGGAATTACATGGGGCCAAAAACTGTTTAAAATACGAGGGACACTTGAAATTAACACATCTGAAAATGAATTTAATCCAGTAAAATTGCCCTCTAGATTTAGGCTGCAGCCAATTCAGTGATTCATACATGAAGCAATGGTGAATTCTATATGGACATCTCAAAACTAATCTACATAGAGAATTATACACTACATTAAGGTGTTTAAGATGCATGTCAGATGTGTTTTGATAGACAATGTCAGCATAATCAATAATCAGTAATATCAACTGTGAAATTATTATTTTCCTGACCTGCAATGTAAAACGATGAATTGATGGTAAGCCAAACTAAGACAACAATACACTCTTTAAAAAAAAAATAATAATAATAATAAATTAATATTGGGCTGAAAGGAGAGTTCAGGGTCGATCCAAAGTTTAAGATATTTGAAGTCAGCTTTGTCAAAAGGTGATCAGTCATCAAAATAAACATGCATATTGAGGGGATGTGAGCGGTTGTGTCATGTGCCAAAAACCATGCTGCAGGCTGCAGAATTTCTTATTCAGTACAAGTCTGTTACTTAAGGTAAGTCATTAATAAAAATAGAAAAAGGAAGTGGACCCAAGGTGGATCCTTGTGGAACACCCTTTTTAACAATTAAGTAGTCAGACTGATAACCCTGAATGACAACCCACTGATGTCAGTTGTAAAGATAAGCATTACACCACATGAGAGCATTTTGATTTAAACCAATAGAATATAGCTTGTCAAGGTGGAGGTAGTGATCAACCATATCAAAAGCTCTGGAGAGATCAGTAAAAATGGCACCTGTAAGTTGGCCTTCATCAAAGGATGGAACATCATTAGTAAAATTTTAGAAGAGCTGTGATGGTGGAAAAATTTGGTCTGAAACCAGACTGAGGTGGCAATGGAATTTTAAACAGACTGATGTACTGCGAAAATTGATTAAAAATTAGTTTGACTTATGCAATGGTACAAATAATAGAAACAGAATGTTAATTTTTCACATCTGATGAATCTCTACCTTTGAGCACTTGGGTAACTCAATACCACATTTCCTTATTTGGGGCAAGGGACAGGTAGGTAAAGACAAGTTGAATAGGTCTGCAAGGGGATACATAATTACATGTGCAGCAAGTTCAATAAATTTGAATGCATGAAGAAAGCTTTCCACAGTGAACCAAGAATTCCAAACAGGCAAACATTCTTCATGAATTGAAGTACTGCATCTTGCTAACTCGTCCATTCTGAATGTCACTAACTCGGCTTCTTCTCCGGAGCCTTTGTGCTCCACTGTCTCTCAGGTTAACTCGTATTGCAGCGGTGCCTGGATAGTGTAACGTGTGTGGTTGTGCTGCTGCCGTGGTCCTGCCAGATGCCTCCTGCTGCTGCTGTTATCATTAGTCATACTTCTACTGTTATTATACACATATGATTATTGTCACACATGTATACTATCAGATATTAATATATTATTACTAACTATAACATTATTACCTTCATTAATGTTGTTGTAAACTACTGTCATCACAGTCTGTCCTGCATCTCTCTCTGTCTCTCTTTCTGTCTCATTGTCTCATACGGATTACTGTTAATTTATCATGTTGATCTGTTCTGTACGACATCTATTGCATGTCTGTCCGTCCTGGAAGAGGGATCCCTCCTCAGTTGCTCTTCCTGAGGTTTCTACCGTTTTTTTCCCCCCGGTAAAGGGTTTTTTTTTGGGGGGGGGGGGTTCCTTTGTGAGGATCCAAAGGACAGAGGGATGTCGTATGCTGTAAAGCCCTGTGAGGCAAATTGTGATTTGTGATATTGGGCTTTATAAATAAAATTGAATTGAATTGAAGTAAACAAGGGCCACATTTAACAACAGCAAAACTGTCATCTGCTATCAATTACTGTTTATAGGGACGAATTCAGGTTTAAGAATTTGTTTAAGGGGTAACCAGTATGTTTCAACCTGGATTCAATTTTCCTATGTTTTTGTGTTCTATGTGAGTAATTGTTACTACACTTTTAAAAAAAAAATTGGCCCAGTATTGTGCATGAAAGCTCAATACCATTCAGAGCATGTTAAGTGTACGTCCACTTAAAGTGTTTGTTTATTGCCCATGACAGGCTCAGATTGTTATTCTAAGTGTCTGACAACATTGGAACATATGTACATATTGAACATATGGAAAAGATCCCTACAGAGATAGAACTTTTTCTGAAGGTGTAAGGTCCTTTTTATTTGATGAGAAACAGCCCCAAAATGACTATCACCAAACACACCAGACTGCATTTAAATAAACAGTCATTTTACCATATATAGAGTCAGCATATTTTCACATCTAAATGTGTGAATTTAGGGTTTATAACAATCAAGCCAGAGATGACAATTGTTGCAACAGTACAAAGATGAACCAAGTCAGTTTTTGTGAGTTTTATATTGTTTCTGTCAGCTTTCAATGAAGTATTTTTTTACGATAGTAAAATTACTGTCCAATTGGATCAAAGCAGTCACTAGGAGCCAGTGCAGGGTATGGTGTGGGAGAACTTGGGTAGGTTGAGGACCAGTTGGACTGCTGCATCCTCCTGAACTATGACCACTGAAGAATTCTAACCACAAGTTTCAGCCAATTGCAGTCACTGCCAGATGCCACTAAATCCCCCTAAATCTTACACATTGAACCTGTAAAAGAGGGTAAGGAGCTCACTACTAAATTGACCACACGTGTATAGTGCATTTCTAATCTTTCAACCACTAAAGCACTTTTATAGTACATGTCACATCCACCAATTCACACACTGATGGCTGAGGTCAGCATAGCATATGGTGCCACCTACTATTCAACATTCACACGCACACCATCAGGAGAATTTATGGTTAAGTATCTTAGACGACCCACTCTACCTTCTGAGCCACAGCCACCCCTCCTTGGTCTGATCACCCCAGGGAGATTGTTCCAGAGAAGGGGGGATCCACTTATGATGAAAAAAGGGGATAAAATGCAGAGAAAATTTTGGAAAAAATATCAATGAGCTGCTGCTGGTGTTTCAGAGAGTCTTAACCCAAGGTAGAGCTACATGTATATTGTACTTTTTTTTTGGATAGACTTTACATGAGCAGGTCTCTCTTCCTCTCTTAGCCTTTTGAACTTTTAAAATTTGTTTTCGAACCCAAAAAGAGTTGATTTGAGTTGGCTTCTTCATCGGAAGTGGTCGTGGTTCAAAGTGTGAAAACAGAATGAATTACATCAAACTCCTTTTATTTACCCAAAGTGAGAATCTCATTTTAAAACATCAATGTATTAATCATAAGAAGTGCTTTTTTAAAATACTTTTTTCTTTAAGACTACTACTTCTTTTAGGCTACATTTCCCATCAGTCACCACCATTTATAAAATGGCTTGTAACTGGGATGTTGATGCTACAACAGCCATTGAAATTAGCTGCACTGCAGGAGGATTATCACACACACACACTGATAGGGATGCATCAGTGTGTGAACAGGAAGTGAAAGAGTGCCTCCTCTCAGCAGGTTGAGGAGCAGCTCGGGTGTGAGTATGATCTGAAATGTAGATAAGAGTGAGACGTGGGCTGGGAAATCAGTTATCTCCTGCGTCATTACGGAAACGTCCTGCGTCCGAGCTGCTTTCATGTCTCTTTATGTGACAACTGTTTGTACTGTAGCTGGTTCAGTAACATTTCAGTCATCAATGGAATGTTTTTATTCAGAGCAACTCTCAGCAGAGGCACCTGAGGAATTCATTGCAAACGTTAGATATTTTCTTTACAACTTGGCTTTTATTTTTGTATCTTTGAACAGCAGTTTTATCAGTTAATTGAACGTTTGACTCACCAGCATCTTGTCTGAGATCTAAGGTGCTTTCATGAATGCAAAGATTGTTAGACTCTTGGTGCAGTCTGTGTTCACTCTCTGGCACCCAAACTTCACAGAAAAATAAATCACTTAAAGTCAAAAAAAAAATAAAAAATGATGGAGGTGAAAAGAGACAGAAGATGGAGGGAAAACCAGAAAAATAATTTAGTTTTTGTGAATGTTGTGATTGATTTATCTTAATTCAGGCCAGTGTTTGCAAAAGTTTCTATTGAGATATTATTAAAGGGATAGTTCATATTTTTTGAAGTGAGGTTGTATGAGGTTCTTATCCATAGTCTCTGTATTAGATTAGATGTTTGTTAGCACGCCCCCAGTTTGGAGAAGCAGACAAGTGTACTGACACAGAAGCTCTACTGCTATGGATGGGGGCAACAAAAAAATGCATTTTGGCCACCTAAAAAAAATCATTTTAAGTATATGCAATATTTAGAATATTTTCTCTACTTTCACTGCAGACCGCCCATTAAAACAGAACTGAAGCTTTTAACAACTTGGGTTACTTGAGAGGTTAAATGAAAGAAGGTAAAACAAGAGCATGGCTGGGGAACTGGATGGAAACGGCTGTCTGACGGAAAGGAAAAGTGGTACAAATTATCTCAATATAGTGTACATTTAAACTGATAGTAAGTGTTTTAGGTGCCTATAATATGTTTTGCTGATGTACCTGTCCACAGCAGTACATTGCACGGCTTATTTGGCATGACTACTGTCTGCTTCTCCAAACTGGGGGGCGTGGCAACTGACATCTAGTGTAGGTAATACACTGACCGTGGCACACTCTTACCCCAACCTCGTCATATATCCATGTTTAGTCATGATATGTCCACGTCCATGTATACCCTGGGTTGTTGACATCCTGGGGCGCTGTGTCAACTTCTGCCTGTTACATGCCTTGTCTTCTTTCAAAATACGCTTTCGTTTTCACAAGAAATTTACCGTATGCACACAGTGCATTTCAAAATAAACGCACTATGTCAGTACAACACTGCAAATGGACGTCTTTTAGTCCTTCAACAACTAACGCACGCACATGGTTGGGTGAAAGCAACAAAGACACATTGTTGGTAGGAAAAAAGAACAGGGTTTGGCTTTGTAATGTTACAGGAGGCAAACACTACTCTCCAAGGTGAAAATCGGTAGTTGTTCGACCCATACACCACCCCTCCCACCCAACTACTGGGACTTTCACCACCTTAACTTTGGTTCTTATCCTACTGCGTTATCTCCTGAACACGCTGGGTGACATTTAACTTTAACGACGGCCGGCCATGTATCATTCCAACACGAAAGGATGGCTTTTTTTTTGTCGGTGTCTGACACTGTAAGTGACTGCCCAAGCACCAGATTTCCACGACTTTGAAATGACATGGGGGTGATACCTTATACAGCCCCTCTTTAAAACATCAGAACTATCTTAGTATCCAAGTGTGAACTTGACTTGGACAGAATATAAAAGGACAAAGCTGAGAGAAAGAACTGAGAAAGAGATCTTTCTTTATAATCTGTCCGTGGCTGCAGCATCTCAAAACGATCTGACGTTTATGAAGCAGAACCACAGTTCACGAGTGTGAACATAGACTCTGAGCAGCTGAGAGTCCAGTCTCCTGCTGTGACTTCTAACACTGATCTAAACACTGATCAAAGTGTTCGGACCGTCTTCCAGCTCCGCAAACATCACATGGTAAATAAAAAAGACAACACACTGAAAGAGCTGCAGTGAGCTTTCTTTGGCCTGGTGGCGGAAATTAAGTGAGGAGGAATCCTCCTTTAACTATTAACTGTGTCCTCAGTGGTCAAATGAATTAATGATCATTCATTGGTCCTTAATCTCCTTCCTCTGCCTCTAATTGAATCTTCTTCCTCTATTGCTTGCTTTTAACTTATTTAACCTTATAGTCCCCATCTAGTTGTCCTTCCTCTTAAGTAATCTATCATGTTTAAGGCTGCCCTCTTACACCACGTGGAACTGATCACCAAGTCCCGCCCCTGGATGCAGACTGGCCAATCATAACGTAGCATTGGGCCAGCTCAGACCATGAACCGACAACAACTCAGCTGTGCTCCATTGAGTTTAATGCAATCATTTTAGATTTCCTTCATATTCAGGCTGGTTTTGTGGATTTGGAGCTATCTAAACATATTTCCTTCCTTCCCTTTTTTCTGCCAACACAAATATTGTCTTTTCTTCTACTGTGCCTTTGTTGTTTGAGGAGATTTAGTTCAGTTTGATAATAATCAATAACTTTTTCCCCTTATTTGTATTGTGTTATGATCGGACTACACTTTACATATTTGGATACCTCTGTGTATGTCTGTTTATTACATATATGACAACAGCAACCTGCCGTGCCCTGCACACAGAAAAGGCCTTACTTTTTTAAAATCTACACTATCAAAGTGAAGCTGGTGCTTGTGTGCTTATTCAGATGATGGTAAGTGTGCTCTGTGCTGATGCAAAAAGAGTTTAAAGATTTTTGCAATTGTTTGCTTACGCAAGAGATGTGTAATGCTTTGCTGGTTTGCTGTGAGGTGCTGTGGTTAGTGTGTAGAGTTTCACAAAAAAATAGCTGATAGTTTCAAAGATAAAATAAGAAATAAGTGACTGCACCTTTAAATCCATCATAAACACCAGCTGTTAGTTTGCAGGGAGGACACTCATGATAGCCTGTCATCATCACAAGAGCTCAGAGTGGTTAAATACAGTAATTACGGTTCTTAAGTTCCGATGAGGTTGATTATAATTACATCTACAGTTAAATTACAGTGTGAGCAGAAGATGTTGCTTCTCTTTGTTTGGATTTTTAATGAGTTTTATTGGAATTAGAGTCTGAAACCGAGACAGCAATACATAGTAAACATTATCTGTACAAATCTTGTCTTTATTATTTTTCTCTTCTTCTTCCTGCAGTGACCTTTGACCTCTAAGCAGAGCTGTCTGATTGACAGCTGAAGGATGCATGCAGCACTCTGCTTTTACACTGACTAAATGCTGCCCTCATGTGGTGAAGATGATGTATGACAACAGTAACATGTATAAATCTGGTTTATTTCAAACTTTTCCTTCCCTTTCTCTGCATAGCATCTGATGATGTTTCATATATTTATATTTATATTTATTTGTCATACCTTAATATAATGTAATCCAATAAATAAGCTCATGGTGGAGATATCGGAAGCCTTTTTCAGGAAGGAGATTGATAATGTTGCCAGGCGACTGTCAGTCAAATCTGTTCACACTTTTTCTTCAAATGTTGCTTATTTAGTTTCGAGATTATAATGTTATTCAGAAATACTTAATATTTGAAACCAAGACTTCAGAAATGTAAAACCTGCAAAATACGATCAAGGATGTAAGCAATGGGGAGCAATAGGAAAAACAGCTTGGTGCGTTTTGGAAAAGGATGGGGAGCTGGAGAGTTTTGAAAATCTGAGAGTTCAACACGAATTGGGAACGCATTAATTTTATAAATACCTTTAATTAAGGGATGTAAATCAAATCAGATTCTTCCAAGCAGGTGAATGGTGTTATCCAAATCATAATTAAAGCATATAAAGAAAATAACATGAGTAATTTTGGCATTATATCAATACCAGAGAGAATTCTCGTGGAATAACCTGATTGGTTTCTTTATTACACCAAAACTGAAAAGTAAGCGTTTCCATAGTTGCCAGAAATGTTGGCGAGAGTGCGGCTCTTTTGATGTAGACCACTCTCGTGTCTTTTGAAATGTCAGAAAATAACTGTATTTTGGGAAATGGTGTGTAAAGAGCTTCAGCACATACTAGGATAGGAGGTTCCTAACAGTTGTTTGGTGCTTTATCTATGTAAGTTTTCTGGAAGAAATGTTATCGCTAGTGAAAGATATTTTATCAAAATATTGCTATTAGGAAGCAAGAAAGCTATCAGTAGGAACTGGAGTAAGGAAACACCACCAACGAAGGATCAGTGGCTAGTAATTGTGGAAGAAATCTTTTCAATGGAGAAATTGGCACACATACTGAGCACAACTAGACATAAATGGACTCAAAAAAACAACACTGAACTGGGATAATAATCAATAGATGCACTAATCCATAAGGCTGTAAAAATGTATATTTACCCAAGCAGTTTTTATTTCATTAGCTCTTATTGTTTTATAATTTTTATTATGCTGTTGTAATTGACATGTCAGTGTTACAAAAAATGTTTTAATAAAGATTAAAGTGAGAAAAAAAAAGAAACCTAGTCTTTAGGGGTTTTAAAGGAAAATGTCACCCCCAGAATGATCCTTTTTTGTTGTTTGCACTCACTGCATGACACGCTTAATATGTGAAGAAATCTTTGTTTTTCTCACACGATAAGAGGTCCACATTTTACAACAGCCCTGTCAGCTGTTGTCAGCCCTGTGATAGTCTGGTGACTTGTCCAGGGTGTACCCTGCCTCTCGCCCAATGTCAGCTGGGATAGGCTCCAGACCCTACGCACGTAACCTACGCACGTCGCCTATTCCGTTGTGAGCATTTTTACTTCTGCGGTGGTGTGTCTGTGTCACTCTGCAGCAACACCTCCAAAACATTAGTCGGCAGCAGAGGTTTCTCTGAAGTGCTGTAAAGTTTAGTTTAGTTTATTCAAAACACACCCAAAACAAACATTAAACATGTCTTAATAGAGATAATTTGAAATCAAGAGCAGCTCTCTCACACAAGGCATTTTATCTGGTCTGCTTGTAAATGCTGCTGTGAGAACATGAACCAACCTTTGGCAATTATGCAGCTTTGTAACAAAATTTGTCCCTGATTCGGACCAAAGCAAGACGACTCTAGGTCCCCTATACAGTCCCATAAGTGATAAATATTACCAACACACTTTCTGTCAATAATACCAATGAACTGAATTTACACAACATTTATCACACAAGAATTGATGAATGTAAGTCAAATATTCACTGTATTTTAGCTCTGAAGGGGCGTAACCACTGTGATGTCACCCTCTCTGTGTCCACCTGTAGAGGCCACACCACCTACAGGTGTTGGCTGATTTCCACAATCTCTCTGTGTCACTGGGACCAGCAGGTGGTAGATTTTCATTGGTGGAACACCACTACAAAAGAATAAGGTGTTTCCTCACAACCAAAGAGCATGGATACCAAGAGGCGAAGCTCAATAGAGCGCCCCATAGCAACAGACTCGCCCATGGTTTTGTCCTACCGCCGCCATTTTGGACTGTCAGCAGACTGTGGCAGACCCGCTTGCATACAAAAACACACAGACAAACTGAAGTATATCGCTATTAATTATGCTTACAATGCTACTCACCTCGTGATAGCTTGGTCACAGCTGCTTTTTCACGTTTTTGTCAAGCAAAATATAGACTTTAAAAAAAAAAAACCCCTGAAGAAAATCGGCCTAGATGGCATCTCAATATTACATCCACTTATGAGAAGATTAACTTAATTACTCCCTCAAAATCACCCCATAGGCCAATCTACCAAAAAATTATATATATATATATATATATATATATATATATATATATATAAATGTCGACGTCAGATAGTCAGGAATAAAGATTTATTTACAGTTTGTACAGTAAGGGGACAGTAATAATATAATAATAATAATAATAATATATAGGCTATTTTAATATGATATATTTTAATGCTAAGGCATCAGTTCTGATATAAATGGTCCAAGAGGTCATATATATATATATATATATATATATATAACTATACTGATAGTTGTTGCAGTTAATTGCACTCCACTGTTGTCTTTTACTTTTTTCCTCCTCTCTCCTTGACATCTTGCATGTTGTCTGGGCGCAACAGTCTACGCTCAACAGTCCAAGATGGCGGCAGCGCTACAGCAGCGCCCCTGGTGGCTGTTGGCAGAAATTCAACGGAGCTTCGCCTCTTGGTATCCATGCTCTTTGTCACAACTCTGTTTGACTCCCTGACAAAGGCAGGCTGTAGGGGGCATGGCCTCTACAGGTGGACACAGAGAGGGTGTGGAAAAACAGACCCACCCTACAATAAAATAAGACTGAAGAAAGCTTTTTGGATACACAAATTACAGGCTACCAGACATCCTGGCCTTCATGAAGACCTAGATTTTACAGTGTTTCTGTGAAGTCATAATTATTTTTTCTAAGTTGTCAATATTTGTTTGTTGGGACAACCATTGTTATTGTATATATTGCTACATGTGCCTTTAACTTCTCTGATGATTGTTAATACTGATGTTTTGAATATTGTGTGATTAAAAATACTGACTTGAGAGCTGAACAGTCGCTGTTGTTTTTACCTCAAGTTATGTCCTCCTCCATTCAGGTAACATGGTTTTCTATGTTATTGCTCATATGTATCCCTATTTTGAATTGTTATTTGAGTCATTAAAAATACTGATTTGAGAGGTGAACAATTGCTGTTGTTTTTAACTCAAGTTATGTCTTCCCCCATTCAGGGGTGTAACACATACAGCCTGTCCCTCAAAGCAGCATTATGCGTAACTTTAAGCCTTAATAAAATGTTAACAGGTGAGTTATATAAAAATTCACCCACTGTACAGTTGTCATGAATGTCAAAATTAGCTTTAGCAACCAAAACAGTTGTTTTTATACCAGGCTGTAAACATATTTATTTCTGCTGTAAGGTTGGGCATTTTAACATGGGGGTCTGTGGGGACTGACTCGCTCTAGGAGCCAGCCTCAGATGGCCACGAGAGGTACTGCACTTTTTAGCTCATCTGCATTGGCTTCATTTCTCAGCCATGGAGGTGACCACTTGGTCTTATAGTCTTTTAGTTCTCCGTTGGCAAAAGTTGTGGATAGTACTTCTACCAGGTGCTTTTTTTGGTTTCACTTAAGTTGAGGTTCCAGGTGAGTTGAACCAAGACTTGGAGGTGGAGTTAAAACACTGCAGATTACTGACTGATCAGAGAGAACCATCACTAGAAACATTACTTGCGTGAAACAGGACATCCTGTACGAACTAGTCTCACAAGTCAGTCTTTAGACGCTTTGCTTAAGTAAAGACTGATGTCTTTCTCCCTGATTTTGTGTTTCGATGAGCGGATACAATTTCAGAGTTTTAAAAAAACTCCCTACGTTGCAGAACCAATAGTAAATCCTCAGGGCGGTCCTTCGGTGGCTCGCTGAACTCCTGGGCTTGTAAACATGGTCCGAGTAGAAACAGTGTAGCAGTACAAAATGGCTCAGCTGCACTCGCAGAAAACGACATAATCTTTTACAAGGCCATGACTCATCTGTCCGGCGGGACTATAGAGGGAATCGCCTTGTTGTTCACAATAACTTCTGGGTAGAAAACCAGCAGAGTTTAGCTATCTATATCTATATCTATATATCTCACATTTTTCACGTCACTATATCACCGTTTAGACTAATTTGATCTTTGTAAAGTCTATAAACACAATGATTGAACACACATTACTATTTCTGTGTGCACGTTTGTAATTAATAACAAAAAATCTCTCGGCATCCATTTTCAAGCTGTGTGTTTTTGTTTCCTTGCGGATGAGAAAAGGGGGGAGCGCACATTTCCGGGAGGGCGTGTCCTTTACAAAAATGCAAGAGGCGTTGCTTTGTTCCGGCCGTTTTCGTCGGTGTAGTAAACACACTTTAGAGAGGAGTGTCCCCAGACTATCAGAAGGCAGAGATCTCTGATTGTCTGGTGGCGAGACTATTTACGAACCAGCTATTTTTAAATAGCCAAGTGTCTGACAACTGTGACTGCAATTATTTTTATCCACTCAAAACCAGGTTTTAGAAAGCCCACAAATCTATGCCGTGGCCATTTAACGAAGTGCAGATCTTTCTTTGGTTGCAGATGAAAAGATCAACAGAGAATACATTATGTTTCTGTTGCACTGAAGGTGATGTCACGGCAGTTTCATGCAGCAGCATTATCCTCCTGAGACCCTGTATCTCCTTATGTTGACATCACATTTTGTCGGTTTACTGGACCTAAAGGTGCTGACACACCACAACGACATCAAAGAGCTAGCGGCGACGAAAGCCAACTGTTGCGTCGTCTACGTTGCCTTGTGTCAGTTGCATTAACACACTACAAAGACTACATCCGAGGGCCAAGTAGCACGTACGTATCTGCGTGAGAGAGAGCGGAGTGAGAGTGTACATCCTGTCAGCTGAGGGGTTTCCTATCTGTGCAGCTGAACACCACAGCACCTCCACGGACTATTACATCCAGAAGTCCCGGTGTTTCCTCTGCAGGCTCCACTTCACTCAACTTCATTCAGCTGCCTGACAAACCCGCTGCTTCTTCACACTTTAACCTGAATAACAAACCAGGGCTCGGTGCTCCGGTTGGATCCAAACGGAGAGCTGGTGCCGACGGTGTGGGACAAACCCAAAAAACTAGGCTGAAACTAGGCCTTTATACTTCATTCTGCTTAACTTAGTCCTGTTGTCCTCATTCTTGGACACTTTTTTGTGCCATAGTGGTAGTAAGAGCACAATACGCTAATTTATGTAAAAATAAGATGGCCAAGTCAGTCTGCAGCTGATCCACAAACATGGACAAGGTCCAAAACCTGACCACATTTTATGATTGAAACTTGTTTGTTTATGATTAATGTTTGTAGTTTGATGCGACAACAAACTTGACCAATTTTAGTGACGGTAACAAGCTAAGAGACCATTAATTAGTATAAAATAACTACTTGTTTGAGGACATTAGGACTTTTTTTTATCGTTGACAATATCTAATTTTTTATTCTTTTTGGGTTCTACTGATCCCAAATAGCTAGGAGAAATTAAAGGTGCATGCCAAACAAAATTTCAGGTCTTAGGAGATTATGATTATCCTCTAAGAATCCTGCCCACACTGAAAGTGTAAATTTTGTGTAAAGTTTTGGGCTGGACAGATAAACAATGGGCTGAAACTCACTTTAAAACTCTGTAAAGCCTACAAGCTGCAGATTCAGCTGTTTGTTCTCCGAAGGTTCATCATCATGTCATTTGATACAATGTTATGATTAAAATATTGATTACAGCCGCACATTTCAAACAGCCGTTCGGGTCCTCAAAACTCAGCAAGGACATTGGCAAGTAAAATCAGGAATGATGTGACAAAATTATGAAGACTTTCCCTCAGAAACAGAAGGGAGTTATGAGATTTCACAGCCAGACATCCACAGATTCCTCACCTCTCACCTCTGTGTACTGATACTGTAGCTTTATAAACACTCATCTGTGTGTAAATGAGCCCAAAGGTTTGAGTTGGATGTTATTATGCAGAGCAGGTGAAGCAGCTCAGCTTCTCCTCTGAATCTGAATAAACACAAAAACAGAGACGAGGCAGCCGAGCAGAAAACTCTCTCTCACACACAAGAGGGGTTGTGTGTAAACAACACGGGGCGATCGACCTCACAAAATCTGATAAGCTCCTGCTCGCTCACACACACACACACACACACACACACACACGCACGCACGCACGCACACACACACACACACACACACACACACACACACACACACACACACACACACGCTGATGTTTGAGTCCTGACAGTGTGGCACTCTTGTCTTCCTCTTTGTGATGAATAAACTATCAAGGAGCACCAGAGTGAGGTAGGTGACTTACTAATTAGCACCAAAGAAGAAGAAGAAGAAGAACGCAAGTGACATAACTAAAACCTTCTACATGTTTCAGACGTGGTCTCACTCAGGCTACAGGTTTAATTTCTTGTAATCGGGGGCCTTTAAAGACTCTTGGTCGTTACCAATGTTTGGCTCAGTGCACCTTTTTGTTTACCTTTAACAACAGCACAAGTTAACGAGAACACACATATGTTGTTATATATTATTGATTATGGAAAGGAGCAAAGAATGTGTTTTCCTAAACAAGTACAAATGTATAAGTTGGAGCGTCCTCTTTACTGACTGCAGGTGACTTTGAGTCTGGAGCTGCAGTGAAGGTTGTTCCCTGTTTTGTAAAACAAAGACTCTCAGCCGTTTTGGCTCCGATCCCTCAAAAAGGTTTTGACTTTCTGGCCGAGACACAAAGTCAATGTGAGCAGTGCCAGGGCTCATAACCTCCATGTATATGTATAACACCAGCCACACACTAGTACAATCAGTTCAGCAGCCGGTCTGCGACAGGTCGATTCTGATGGTTCTCTTCAGTTTGTCTCTAAAAATGATGAAAATAAAACCACACACATTCTTCTGTGTTTTCCTTTGTGACATGCAAGAAGCAAAACAACCAGAACATTATTCAGATCAGCCTAATCTCCAAATATTTAATGAAAAATATGCACTGAAAGATTGTTTCGTGTCTGCTGAATACTGATGATCACAACAACAGCATCTAACATGTTTCTGCCATGCTGGGGATGTGGCTGTAAGGATGGTGACATCCGTCTATCAACACCACAGTCCAAAGAGAATCCATTTGAATTTAGACACTTACAGTCCCCAGAGGATAACAAAATGAAAATAAATTTTTGAAAAAGCAGCAAATGTGCCGTCACGGATGCCCCTACGATGGACAAAACATGATGAAGTGCCCAGTAGGGTGCCCTTCCAGTAGAGAAAATGTGATGCAGTGCCCAGTAGGGTGCCCTTCCAGTAGAGAAAACATGCTAAAATGCTCGTTTTGGCACCCTTGCAATGGAGAAAATGTACTGCACACGACACTGCCCTTCCAATGGAGAATATGTGATTCAGGGCCGACCAGAGTGCCCTTCCAGTGGAGAAAATGTGATAAACATGCATTAAGGATGCTCTTCCAGTGGAGAAAATGAGATAAAGTCCCCCCCTAGAGTGCCCTTCCAGTGGAGCAGGTGCAATACCACCAGGGAAGAAAATGTGATCTATGTTCTTCTATGGTGCTCATCCAATGGAGAAAATGTGTTAAAATGACCTCTTGGGTGCCCTTCCACTGGAGAAAATGTGATCCATTTTCTCCTAGGGTGCCCTTCCAGTGGAGAAAATGTGATGAATACCCTTTAGGGTGCTCATCCAGTGAACAAAAATGTGATGAATATCCTTTAGGGTGCTCTTCCAGTGGATATAACATAATGGAAATGTCACCTAGGGTGCCCTTTCAGTGCAGAAAAAGCTATACAGTTCCCTCTGGGATGCCCCAACTGTGACAAAACATGATTCAGTGACAGGTAGGCTGCCATACATGCTAGAAAACCTTCTGCGTGTTGGTCCTCTGCCACATGCAGCTGGTGCCCGTTTTATTTTTCTCGCACTCTGACCGTCAGACAACCTGAGTCTGAGAATATACTCTGTTATCTCCATTTGTTTAATTCATGGCATTGAGACGACGAGAACACAGAGTTGTTACAGAAAGATCAGGGAGGCATTGGGATTCAGTCAGGAGGAGGCCATTCAGAACTGGTATAAATTTCAAACATGGTCAGACATGTCCTTGAACTTGCTTTGATTCAAGCACTGAACGCTTTAGTCTTTTTATCCAAATATTAAAAGCAAACGGTTTATATGGTGTTGAAATCATGACAAGTCTGTAGCACGTAAGATGCAAGTAGGAATCAAACAAGATGAAGTACTCAGATCTTTAACTTCTGTAAAAGTTGCAATGCCACAGTGTAAAAGTACTACAAATTAAAAGTATCTTAACCTACAATAATGCATCACAATGTATTTGTTTATTTATATTTAATAATCTCAATCTGCCATGCAACTAATATCAGATAGATAGTAGTGCAATAAATAGTGCAATATTTTACACAAAATGCTGTGGAGTAGAAGCATAATGTAGAAGAAAATCCATCCATCTTCCATCTGCTTACAGGCGGCCGGGTTGCGGGGGTAGTAGGCTGAGCAGGGAATTCCAAACATCCCTCTCCCCAGCAACACAGGGGTTCCTGAGACGTTCCCAAGCCAGATGAGCTATATAATCCCTCCAGCATGTTCTGGGTCTGCCCCGGGGCCTCCTACCTGTTGAACGTGCCCGGAAAACCTCTAACAGAAGGCGTCCAGGAGGCATCCTGGTCAGATGCCCGAACCACCTCAGCTGACCCCTTTCAACACAAAGGAGCTGAACTCTACTCCAAACTCCCTCTAGCTGCTTGTATCCACAATCTCATGCTTTTGGTCACTACCCAAAGCTCATGAGCACAGGTGAGGGTCGGTACGTAGATGGAGCAGTGAATTGGAAGCTTTGCCTTCTGGCTCAGCTCCCTCTTCACCAGGACAGTCTGGTGCAGTGCCTGCATCGCTGTGGGTTCCATTTCAAAATGCTTGTCCATTTTAAGACCCGGAGATACTTCACTTCACTTAGGGAAGTAACCCTCTCCCAACATATTCAGGGCTATCTACCGTTTTCCTGCAGAGAACCATGGCCTCAGACTTGGGGGCTGACTCTCTCATACAGATCACTGTATATTTTTAATATTATTACATATTTTTTACGTCTACTGTTACTTCTCTGATTTGCCTTAATGTGTGTATGTGGTGTGTATGCTCAGTGTATGTTATGTTATTGCTACTGGATGCTTGAATTTCCTCCGGGATCAATAAAGTATCTATCTATCTATCTCATCCAAACTGCTTCACACTTAGCTGTACACCACCCCACTTCATGCTGGAGGTCACGGTGTGATGAAGCCAACAGGACCACATCGTCTGCAAAGAGCCAAGATGCAATTCTGTGGTCCCCAAACTGATCACTTTTCTCCCCCTGGCTGTGCCTTGAGATCCTGGCAATGAAAATCACAAACAGAGTCGGTCACAAGGGAAAACCCTGGTGGAGGCCAACACCCACTGGAAATATGCTTAACTTTGTGCAAGGTAAGTGAGCACAGCTCTTACTTTGGTTAGACAGGGCCTGGATGGCTTGTAGCACAACCCTGGTACCCTATATTCCTGCAGTACCTCCTACAGGACTCCCTGTGTCTGATGCGGTCATAAGCTTTCTCCAAGTCCACAAAACACGACCACTCCAGCACCCCTGCAAGGGTAAGGGTGGCAAAAAATGTACCTCAAAATTGTACTTAAGTACAGTAGCTACTTAGGTAAAGGCGTTTAGTTATTTTCCACCACTGAATATGAGTGACAGTGTAAACATCTATACAGACAAAGACACTGTCAGTAGTCAGATCATATCAGTTTCTTCAGTCAGTGTTTGGCAACAAAGTGAATAATTAAAGCAGCTGGTGAAATTGTTGCTGAGTCACTGCTATTGATCAGCAACTTTAATAAGTCCCCACTGACGTATTAATTTATGTTTGTGCTTTAAACACTCTTAACTTCCCTTTTAACAGCTCATATCACATACACACTGCAGCCAGTTAGTATTTAGACTGTGACACACTTTCTGTTAATCTGTGTCTGTACTCCAGCATGTCAGACACCCAGTCCTGATGGATTGATCAGATGATAAAGCCCTCTTTATGATGTATGTATTTTAAGGGCTGTTTTTCTGCCCTGATGCATAAACTAATGACACCCTCTTTAATCATTTCGACAAATATTTGTCCTATATTTTTCATTTGTAGTAATTTGCTGTGTTTTATTCTGATCTTAACTATAAATCCTATCTTTAAATCATATTGATTTTATGGTACAATCACCTGGATTATAACCAGACTACATGTTTGTCAAACCTCCCTGCTATACTACTACAGATGCAGCTTCTCAAACCTAAAACCAGTAAATAAACCACCCGCAGCCTCTCGGCACTGACACCCCGGCACAGTGTGCTGAACTGTGACACCAAATAATGACTTTTGTTTTTTCCTTTTCAGGCGGCTTCATTTGATTAATTGCGGGAAGGAGGCCAGCGGCTGCAAGCGCTCCTGTCAGGAGACAAAAAAGGAAAACCACACGACTGCAGCTTGTTGTGTTGTTTTTACTTTTCCATTTGCATTTTGAAAGTTTACATCAGTTACATTTGACTCTTACAACTGCTGTGTGATTGAAACCCTGATAAAAGCCTCCTTTGTATCTCTCATATCCCTTTTTTATTATGCGGCCTATCTTTTTTGTACAGATATATGATTTTTTTTTTGGGCTAACCACAATAATATGCAAATTCTCTCCCAGTGTGTGTCACACGTTTTCCTGTTTTTTGGTAGAGTGCAATTCCAAATGGCCACCTGATTAATGAGTCAATGTGAATTAAAACAAAAATAAGTGATTCCTGTGGTTCAATTCAGCTGAGTTTTTGTTTCTGATATTGGTTTTTGAAGTTCTAGGCTACCAAATCTCACTTTTCTCAGTTTTCTCAGTGTGATGGGTCATAATTTTAAATATGTTTTATACACGGAAGGACTAATGAATGGGCCTACAGCCCCAAGAGATCATAGAGCCTCTGTTTGGAGTGACTGTTAGTTATCCCTTTGTAAAGTTAATCAAGCAATTGCAAAGAGACTCATAATGATCACAAAGATTTGAATATCTACAAAGACATGCAATATCACTACAAAGAGACACAAAACTATTGCAAACAGATGCAAAACGACCACAAAGACACAGAAATCCACCACAAAGAGATGCAAAACTACTATGAAAAGATGCAAAACCACTACAGAGTCATAAGAACACTACAAAATATTACAAAACCACTACAAGGAGATACAAAACAGTTACAAAAAGATGCAAAACCACTACAAAGAAGAAACAAGATACAGAACCACTGCAGAGATGCACAACCACTACAAAGAGATAGAAAATGACTACAACAAAATTTAAAAAAAACCCAAAACAAAAACACTACAAAGAGATGCAAAACCACAACAAAGACACACCACTACAAAGAGGTACTACAAAATGACCTGAGAGACACACAACATACAAGATACAGAACAACCACAAGGAGACACAAATTACCACAACGAGATAAATACCAACCCCAAAGACACGTAAAACGACCACAAAGAAACTCAAACTGACTACAAAGACATGGAAAATAACAAGAAAAAAAAAAGATACAAAATGACCGCAAAAAATGACGACCACTCAGACACAGAAACAGACTACAATAACTGGCCACAAAGAGACACAAAACAACAATGATACAACTACGAGTAGTTTTTGAGTCTGGGAGTCTTGCTATTATGTAGGAGAAGTGGAGAGCCTTTTACATGTCTGTGTCCAGGGGCCCATTGTCCTACCTCTCTCTTCATTGTATTAGTGGTAAAAAGGCCTTTAATTGCTAATAATTAATGTAGAGCTTACTTTTTGTCAGAGCAGCAGACAAACTTTTCTCTTTCTTTTTCTTCGGGAGGGTAATTCTCGCTCATGAGGCTTTTTATCTGCAGAAATTTGTGACACTGATGGGCTCTTGATTACTATTTTAAAGACTATTTTTAAGCCTTGAGTGGTTCAGTTTTTAACTTTTGTTGCTAAGCAATGTTGGCCAAAACTCTGCTTATTGGCTAGAGCTGGCACTTTTGCCTGGCAACATTACCTGATTGTGTATTCTGGAGACACTGGCAAGAGCTTCCAGTTGCCGACAACTCTTCTGCAAAGATGGCTCTGGCTGTGGTGTCGTTTCTGTTTCGAAGGCCCCGTATTATTCTCATTAGCTAGTCTCTAAATGCACCACATCTGAGTATAAAGGCACTGTGTTTGGTGATGTTATAAATGAAGCTGTTTACATAGTAAGATGTGTATTTGACTTTGAATGCACTCCTGACTGGCAGACGGTCACAGGCCTCCCGTTCAGGGGATGAAAACCTGCTGCAGAAGAGGGTTGAGTAAGAAGCTGGCTGATATTTCATGAAGTTTTAGGGGTAAATATAAATCCAGATTGTCATTATGGGTCATTAACACAAGATAATCTGAAACCACTTGGTCTTCTGCTTAAGCCTTAAGCTTTTAATTTATTCATCCATAAAGACATGGAAATAACAGCACTACCATCCCAATTAACCCAAAACACCAGAAACAAATATCATTAATATATCATTTAATTTAAACGAGATAAAATGACAGACAGAAACATAAAACTATATGGTTTTGCTGTGGAGAGAAGACATCTCCTGTCCTGGAAATTTAGGGTTTGAGCTGAGCAGGACACTAAATCAATTCAATCAGACTTTATTTTTATATATATATAGTACCAAGAAATTGATATTATTTTTGCATTGATGAGATAAATGCTAGAAAATAAAGCTATTCGAGACTAATGCACACAAGAAATACATGTGATGAAAATGCAATAATGACACAAGTTCTTTTAAACTGTTAAATGGTTAAAACACAATGAGAAATAAAATATATAAGAGAGAGTAAAACAAACAAATCATTAGCAGAGATTCAAGAGCTGCTGCTGTTTTATTCACCTCTGACCTTGTGGAGGAAAAAGTATTAATTATTTACCTGTGATTATTAATGAGGAGCCACACTGCTTTAATTTTCTTTTATTGCTTCTCGGAGATCTTTGAATCTAATGACTGAAACAGATTCATATTTTGACTAAATCTTGTTCGAACTGTTAACAATGTGATGTTTTTTACTTTTAAATGTGTAAAAAGAATTTTAAGTGGCCTGGTAAAATAAAATAAAAATGGATCAATCACCCAGGATGATTAGGAGCTTGATTGCTATCATCTGAACATGTTTCACCTCAGGTGTCAAAAGTCACTGAGTGTGCCACAGTCTACTTCACGACACAGCGACCGACTGTAATATAGTAAACATACAGTAAAGAACCACAGTCACCACGAGGCAGGTTGTAGCTCTGAGACGCTCCTGTAGGTGTCGCTCTCTGTCATCTTTTCGCAGACCTGTGATGGGATGTTTCTACATTTATTGCATCTGATCAGCTACAACAAGCCCGTTTATCAAAAATACATGAGCCTGATGAAATGCAGACAGCAATCTGGCGAACGGGGGGAACTTAAACTTCCACTCCCACACCTCTTTACAGTCACATCTAGTTTATGTTTGTGTAGATGGCTGATTTCACATGCAGCTACTCGCAGTGTGATGCTGCTGCTGCTGCACCAGAGCAGTTAGTGAGGTCAGCTCCAGGATCAAACAGGTGTTATTAAGAAATGAACACACCGGCATTTTTTTTTATATACATCATCACATTATTTTGTTTACATTTTTAGAGGGGTGGGCTTTTGTAAACACTTGTTTTTGGCTGCAACGTGAATGAAAATAAATCATAGATGTTGTTAAAAAGAAAAACAAAACAAAACTATAGGCTACATCAGAGGAAAACGACATGTGCCATGAGGAATGTTGCGGAGGCAGTGTGGCGATACCTGCAGATAAAAGTGGCTTTGCATAACTCAAAGTCGTAGTAAACTAAACATAGAGGACCACAGGTGTGCAATAAGTCCCTACATGAAAGCATACGAAGGTTATGGTGATGTTTAGTGGAAGACACCCGTGCTGTAAGTCGTGAAACAGCAGACCGGTGCAGATCAGGGCTGCAGGAGGGGGACAGGGGGGTGCGTGGCTGCAACATGCCTGCGCCTCTCCACCGCAACCCGACCAGCCGTGCCAGCGTCCGGCTGCGCCATAATCAAACTTTTCTGTACATTTTCACGTCACCTGGATGCGAAACATAAATTTGGCATCCTATGCAAATATATGCTGACGTAAAAGATCATGTGGTTTTTGTCGTCGATCCCCCCTATGAGCAACGAGGAGGTTTTTTTTTTCTCCTCTCTACTGTTGTCTTTAGGTTAGCTATGCTACAATCTTTACTGTACCCAGCGCTAGCTATATGCGCCCCGCACCGCACCACTCTGGATATCTGGGAATAATCAACTTCCAGGCTGTCGCACCCTGCACCCAGAGACTACACACAGGTAGGACACAAGAGAAACTTCTTATTTATTAAACTCCTGGAGAGAAATTTTGACCAAAGTGACCGCAAAAGTGAAGTTATTAAAGCGGCTTGGTTGCAGCCAGACTAGCCGCCTGGCTGGCTGTCTCTGCCCGGGCTGCTGCTGCTAGCGACCGTCCCCTCCATCACAGCCTCTCAGAGTGGGAATCACCTTGCTATCACCCAGCAGAGCTGCCCGGCAGCCAAACTAGAATTAAAACAGTTAGACACCTGGCTGTCAGGTAACTTTGTGCCGCCGCTCTCTGCTTATATTTGCGGATAGTTGTCAGACAAGTGAATGTCATCCGGTTCGCGTTGTTTTTTCTGGTGGCCAACTTTTGCCGTCCCCCCTCCACCCCCGGTGAAAGTGCACATAATAAATTTATTAGCCAGCGGAGCTAGCCGTTTACCAGTTAGCCCCTGTCAATGACGGGCGACCCTGTGAAGCTAAGTGCTTTAGCTTTAGCCTTTCCCCGCACACAGCAGCACGAAACGTGGCTGCCCGTCTCTGGATGTTATGCTTTCATGTCGGGAAATGCATTTGTTTTGGCTGGCTCCCTCTCCCTCTTCTTCCCCATCCGAGTTAGCGTTACTCCGCCGAGCCAAGTAGAAAATGGTCCCGGTGTTTTCTTTGGTGACACGGTGACGGTAGAGCGGGTGACAGTTTGGTTTGTAGCGTCGGTTCAAGTGTTGTTATTGCCCGCTGTATGTTCGGTTCAAACGGGGCTAGCTAGCAGACAGCCAGTCTGGCTGGTTGGGTCATCTGAGGTGAAGCCGCCGTCAGCGGGCTGTATAGAAACACACTGCCTGTTAACGGCACACTGGTTTTTAACTGGTTTTTAAAGAAACTGACCGGTAGATTATACTGTTGCTCGTTTTTTAACAGGTTTATGTGTTAAAACGAACTGTCTTTCCCGTTAGAGCCGCTTTAATGTGTGTTTTGTATAGAAACGGACCGCTGGTGTACATACTGTACGGCAGTCGCTGCTTGAAACGAACTGCCGATTAGTTTGATATTTAACTGTTTTACATTAAAAAGGACCGTTTGTTTATGATTTTAACGTCTTTAACTGGTTTATATGGAGACATTTAAGTATATTAAGTTTCTTCATTTATGTTATTTAACTCGTTTTATGTTATATACGAAGGAACTGTCGCTGATATGGTTCAGAGGAGGGACTGGTTGCTTGTTTGGTGAACAGACGTTGACTTCATGCCAGTTAATGGCAGACTGGTTCTCTACTGGTTTAGGCTGCCAGCCTGTACAGTATTCTGGTTTTAAACTGTTTAATATAAAGCACAGACTGTCAGTGTGTATGGTGAGTGTCACTTTCCTTAATATTCCTCTGGTTTTAACTGGTGTAGGTCCCCACTACACATTATGGGTTTATATAAGACACACACTGCTTGTGTGTATGGTACTGCTTTATAAAGAAACTGACTGGCTGACTGGTTTTAGCAGGTTTAGGTCACCAGTATTCTGGTTTTATATAATGCACAGACTGTCAGTGTGTGTGGCACTGGTTTATAAAGAAACTGGCCATCAGCACCTTAATGTTAAATTGGTTTTAACTGGTTTAGGAAGTCAGTGTACAGTATTCTGGTTTTAAATTGTTTAATATAAAGCACTGACTAACAGTGTGTATGGTTTAAGAAACTGTCTGTCAGTTTTCCTAATATTCCACTGGTTTTAACTGGTTTAGGTCATCAGTACAATATTCTGGCTTTGTATAAGGAACGGTTCTGTCAGTGTTTATGGTATTGGTTTATATAAACAACTGCCTGTCAGTAACTCTGATAGCAGTCTAGTTAAGGTCACCAGCATGTACAGTATTGTGGTTTTATTTAAGGCACACACTGTTAGTGTTTATGGAACTGGTGTATAAAGAAACTGGTTCTCAGTTACTCCGTGGCAGACTGGTTTTAACTGGTTTAAGTTATCAGTATGTACAGTATTCTAGTTTTATATAAGGAATAGCCTTGTCGGTGTTTATGGTACTGGTTTATAAAGAAACTGACTGTCAGTCCTCCCAATGTTAGACTGGTTTTACTGGTTTAGGGTCACCAGTATGTTCTGGTTTTACGTAATGAACAGACTGTGTGGTACTGGTTTATAAAGAAACTGGCAGTCACTTACCCTAATAATTAGACTGGTTTTAACTGGTTTAGGCTGCCAGTATACAGTATTCTGGTTTTTAAGTGTTTTATATAAGGCACAGACTGTCAGTGTGGATGCTACTGGTTTGGAAACTGGTTTAGGTCACCAGTATGTACGGTATTCTGGTATAAGGAACAGATTGTTAGGGATTATGGTACTGTTTTTTAAAGAAACTGGCTGTCAGTTACCCTAATGTTTAATGGCGTTTAACTGGTATATGGAAACCAGTGTGCATGTAGGCTGATTGTTGACTGTTGGCAGTTTAATTACTGGACTTTTATTGTTTTACATAACCTGGCTGAAAAGCATAGGGACAAACAGGTTTGCATGGTGTGTTAACCCAGATTGTACGAAAGGAAACATGCATTTCTTAACGGTTGTATTGTCTGTATAGACTAGCATTAATAGTATAAAATATAGAATCAGTTTTCTCATGAAGAAACTTTTCCCTCTTCCAAGTTCATCCAGTTCCTCCTCCGACCTAATTTTGTACCCGAATCTTGTTACATAAAATCATGAATAATTAGGTGTGCCTCACAAGGCGGTTCAGGCCATACGCAGCGACGTGGTGGCAAACAAAAAATCCTTGTGACCTATGACCTCCAGTCAGGAGAATATCATCAACCAAAAAATATATATCTGCTTTTGTTTGGTTGTTCATGCTTTCCTCGCTGTCCTCGTGTGACTCTCTGCAGTTTGATTCTAGTTTGAAGGACATACAGAGGGAAGGTTTAGATGAACAGGTGTGCAAACTGAAATTGGGCAGGTTTCACCCTCCACCACATCCCTGACAGTGTGACTGAAGTGTGTCTTGGCTCTTGGAAAACACTGGAGAGGCTCATATTTGGCAGCAGCTCCTCCTCTTCCTCCTTCCTCTATACTGCCCGGTGACAGCGTTAACATCCACCACGTCCTCCCAGCTGCTGCACTGTATGGCTCTTGTTGAAAAGTGTGTCAGATTTTTTAATATTATCTCCCTCTCGCCTGTTCTGGTTCATAATCACATTTCCTTTTCCATTGACCGACTTTTTTTTGTCTCATATTTTGCAGCTATTGTATCGCCACCGTGTCAGGCTTTTTAATCCTATGATATGGATGCAGGGATCAGTCAGTCATGCTGCCAGTCTCCGAATCAGAGTGCGCTCGCTTGCTCTCTGGCTGCTATTTATTTGTCACAAACGCCAACACACACACATCACACAGCTCTCGTGCGCTTTCTCTTTCCTCGCTCGGAGACTTCTACACATACTCTCACACATCACACACACACTCTCGCTTTTCCTGTTCCTGCTCTGACACGCTGCTATTTCTTTGACACACACTCACACACATTTTGCCGGTTCCTGGGAAGTGCAGCTGTGATTTGCTGTTGCCACCTGACCTGTCACCCCAATACAAACACACACACACACACTGCAACAGTAGTGAGCTTTTATTTCACCGTTTAGACTGTTCACATCATTGGTTTTTATCGCTGGAAATTGCAGCTCGACGCATGTTTTTTTTTTTTTATTATTATTTGTGGCGATTGAAATGGACCCCATTCTGGGTTTCTGTTGCCCTCAGTGGCATTCAGTCATGAGGGTTTATGACAGCTATACGAGCTGGAACAAACCCTCACACACACACACACACACACACACACACACACACACACACACACACACACACACACACACACACACACACACACACAAACACACACACACACACACACACACACAATGCAAAATCACACACACTCTTTGTTGCTGTGTCAAACTGCTATTTATTTCACACACATGCAGAAAGCATGCATGACAGCTGCATCTCGCACACACACACACACACACACGCACACACATTGTTATTCCACTCACTCTTTATTGCTTTTATTTCACTCTCTCACACACACTCTCACACATGTATTTTGGGTGCTTTATGAAATAGTGAGAGGCTGTGTTTGTGTTTGTGAAATAGAGTACGAGCGTGCAGGTTGTGCGTGAGTGAGTGAAGTGGTGGTGATTCTGTGTGTGTGTGTGTGTGTGTGTGTGTGGTGAGTCATTGGAGAGCATGGGCTGGTCAGGAACTGTGTGTGTGTGTGTGTGTGTGTGTGACATAGTGTACGCCTCTCTGTTGGAGCTCTTCACGGGGAAACTCGACACACACACACACACACACACACACACACACACACACGTACGCACACGCACTTGCTGTATTGGATGTACTCGGCTGCTGTTGGACCAAACCCACCTTCCACGTCGACTGGGGTTTTTTTGGGGGCAAAGTCTGTGTGAACATGAACACCAGGGATCCCCATTTGACCAGATTTAACTCTGTGACTCCCCCACACATAAAAAGAGCTCTTATTTTGGTGTTTAATCAGCTTTAATAATAATATGTGCTCTCGTTTCCTTGGTGCACGATCTGACGTGTCTCTGAAAGACGTCATGTTGTTGATGATTTCTTTCTGCATCTGGAAATTAATATGCTTCTGATTTTTTTTCCATGCACACATTCTGCACTTTTGTAGAAGCTTTCATTACACACTGTGAAATCAATTTTTTTTAAAAGTTATGTGCAAAAATACTGCACCAATATTTGTTCATGCCATGGAAAGGCTTTTTACCCATGTATGGTAATTTTCCCAATTTTCCAACTTGGACCCTCTCCTCTAAAACATTAATATCTTCCTTTCTGGTTATTCATTTCAAATCTAACAGGCTGTTTTCCTGTTACATCCTGTTCTCCAAAATTGGGACTTTTATTCTTCATAATATAACAACAGACAAACAATCACATAGCAGCTTTGGAAGAGCAGATTTTAGAACTACATCTTTACACATTTGACTTTTTTAAAATCTGCCAACCAGGAGGTGACACTGCAGTTATTACAGTCATTAAAGGTAGACTGATAAATTAGCAGATTGCAGATATATTAGTATTGGTGTATATCTCGGCCACTAAGTAACAAGAATTTGCAGTACAGAAATGTGAAAATAGGTATGAGGTATTTTAAGAAACAGTGTTGTTATGACATACTTTATAGGTTAATGTTTTAACTGTAGGACAAGAAGGATTTTTGTAGGTTGTGACCTGAAGATGTTTCAACTGTGAAATATTCTACTCACTAAATATCAGTCCCTCCAAGATTTGGGGGGTTTGTTTTGGGATTGTTGCAGCCTGAAATGCCTGAGCCATGACAGCCTTTCCAAAAAACTGCGATGTACATTGCAGCTTTTTTATTGTTTTATGCCTGCACACTAGCAATAACTGTGGCCAGAGGCATAACGTTTTCAGGCTGTTTGTCCGTCCCATTAACTCAAGAATGCCTTGAAGGATTTTTCTCAAATTTGGTACAAAACATTCACTTGGACTCAAGGATAAATTGATTAGATTTTGGTGGTCAAAGGTCAAGGTCACTGTGACCCCATCCAGATTATTCTCGATCCCGACTCGAGCCCGATGCAGTTTGTTAGCTGATATAGTTATTGTTATGGACAGTGTGTAAATGACCATAAAAAGAGTGCTGTTATGCACAGTCAAACATGCCACTCGCACAGCAGCGCAGCACGGCACTGTACACACACTCAATTGGAGCAGAGTCTGTGTTGTGTTAAGGCGTTGTCACGTAAATAACAAATTCCAGCACTTGAATAGGCCATAGCACAACACAGCAGCATGTCAAGTGGGCTGAACCCGAACCTAACCTGAGCAAAAATTTTTGATTTGAATATTTAATGGAACTCAGTGTGATTCTTTAAGCACGTGCAGTGGATATGAATGTAACAGCCTCTGTCATGATGATTTGTCTTGTCACATTGCTGTATATGTGTTTTAGCTATTCTCTGTGTGTTAGTGGCAGAAAAGTGTTTGTCAGTTGATGTTTGTGTTCCACCACATCAGGTAACTGCCTTGCATGGTCTTTAGCAGTAATTTTTCTCGGTTAGTGTGAGACATTTGTGTTGCACATCTCTGCATTTTCACGATCATTAACGTTGAGCAGTTGCCCGCTTAAGCTGGTTATGACGGCAAACTGCTGTCAGATCAAGACCCTGTTGAGGACAACGAACCAAAGATATTCTTTGGTCCTGCAACTCAGTTGTTGCATCAGCTGTCCAAGTGGCTGCTTTCAGATGATCTTGCAGATGAAGATGCTGGATGTGGAGGCCCTGAGCTGGTGTTGTCACATGTGGTCTGTGGTTGTGAGGATAGTTGGATATACTGCCAAATTTGCAGAAACATCATTGGAGACGGACTGTGGTAGTGAAATGAACATTCAGTTAATTAGCAAAAGCTCTGGTGGACATTCCTGCAGTCAGTATGCCAATGGCACGCTCCCTCAATACATCTCTGTTATTGTGTCATGTGATCAAACTGCACATTATTGAATAAGCTTTTATTGTGACCATCTCAAGGCACACCTGTGTAGTAATGATGCTGTTTAATCAGCATCTTGTTAGTTGGGTGGATTATCTTAGAAAAGCAGAGGTGCTCACTAACACGGATTTTAGCAAATTATAAATCTATCTATTAAGTGCATAAAAAAGTCTCAGATCTTTAACTTAAACCTGTGACAAATGGGAGCAAATACAAAAGTGTTGCCTTTGTTAAGTGTGGAATGATTGGTCAAATTTGCAGAGAAATGGGATGTCAGTGGCTTAGTTGTTCGAGCAGGCGCCCCATGTACAGAGGCCCAGTCCTCACTGCACCGGCCAGGGTTCAGCACCGGCTTGCAGCCTCTTGCTGCGACAGTCCCACTCTCTCTCCCCCCTTCACACTTAGCTGTCCTATCCATTAAAGGCAAAAAGCCCCAAAAAATAATCCTAGAAAAAAAATTGCAGAAAAGTTTTGTTGATCAAACAGAATTGCAAGGTGTGCATAATTCACAGGGATTGGTTGGTTGGTTGAATTTGGGTTGATTGCTGCGATCACAACATCCTGGTGGGGCTGAAATATCAACATCAGTATCGGCCTCAAAAGTCCAGTAGTGGTCGGGCTATATTTATTAATCCATCTGGACTTTCATGAGTAAAGCAGCTGCATGCTCTTGTTGTATTTCTAATCTCATCTGGTCCATTTGTCTGAACCAGCCAGCAGTGAGTGATGCATCTTGCCCACCAACTGCATTTGCAGTCAACACAGAAGCTGATTGAAGTTACTAGGCACCACTAATATGAGCAGTTTGTCAAAGAAATATACAAGAAGACTGTAGAGGCAATCAGTTCATCAGTTTTACAAGCACAAATGAAAACATCCTTCAGGCACAATCCTCTAAGTTAACATTGTAATTGTGTTGACCTCCAGTATATTTTCTATACAGAGTACCAAGTGTAATCAATCGTCTTCCTTCTGCTGCGATGACGACCGTGTGAGGTTGAAACTGATCGCCTGACACAATGAAGACTTTTAAAAGAATGCTTCTCCTTGTTCTTCCTAGAAGTCAAGTCAGTTTTATAGCCCAATATCACCGATTTCCCCTAATTGGCTTCAGAATCTGTAGCGCATACGACTCCCTCTGTCCTTAGACTCTTTAATTAGATCAAAAAATGCTTAAACAGGGCAAAAATAAATTAAAAAGAAACTTCAGGATGAGTAACAGAGGATGGACAGACAGGAAATAGATGTTTTTACCGAATAACCAACAGAATGAAATCACAGTATAGACAAAAGTACAAACATTATACATGTAAACATATATGAAAAACATGGATCGGTGAGGATGTTGAGCAGCTTCCAATTGTAGTCAAACAGTTAGAGCGTGAGCCACACGACCTCTCCTCCACCATGATACCTGGAGGGAGGACAGACTAAACAAAAGCACAAGAAGTGAAACTGAAGCACATTATTCATAAAGATACAAGAATGACTACACAGAGGAAGAGAGAGATGAGAGGAAAGTGCCTGAAGAAGGTTTTTATTTTCTGCAACCAATCGAAGAAATATGTCAATATAAAAGATGTCATCTTAAACTGTACAGTTTTTTGTAGCCATTTTCTAGATTGGGAAGATGACGTCCTCATTTTTGAATTTTTTTGTTGTTTTTATCCAACGCTCTCTCATACCTAAATGATAGAAGAGGTTGATTTCCAGTTTATATGTCTAGGACTTTTATTTTGAAAGTTAAGAATGGAGGAATTAAAGCTAATGCGCTGCTGCTGACAATGTAGGAGGGAATTAAGAGTTGGCCATTTTGGTTCAGACTATGAGGACTGAGGTAATGAGGTTATTATTTTATTGCGTTTATAAGTATCGATGCAACGCTAGCACGCAGCAGACTGGCAGCAAGTAGGCGTAGTAGTTTAGTAGATCAGCTAATGTCCTGTATGGTAAACAGTACTGCAAAACTAGGAGCGCTCGAGATGATCAGTTTCGCTGCACTGTTTCGATGTGCGTACATGTGTCTGTGTGAGACAGAGAGCAGTACAAGCAGTAGCCTTGTAGTAGAGGGCTGCATTGGATCTTGCGGGAACGGGTGGTTTGAACTTTGCTGCGGGCGGGAATGGGCGGCTAAAAAAACCACTGCGGGATTGGGATGTAGCCCATAGCGACAGGATGGAGTTAACAAATGATGTGTAAAAGAAGCTCAAACAAGGTCTGAAGGCGCACCGAGCCCTCGACTTCCCAGCGCTCTCAAAGCTGGCGTGTTTAAATGCGGGCATAAATTCTCAGAGTTTCACTGGAGCGGGCGGGAGTGGACATACACATTGCGGGTGCGGGCGGGAGTGTAACACGTTGTGGTTGCGGGCGGTAATGGTCAGAAATTCAGTGGGGGAGCAGGATGAAGAAAACAGTCCCGCGCAGGGCTCTACCTTGTAGTAACAGAGCAGTGCTCCTAAATGACATATTACATTAGTATTGAGTACAATTAAAATTTTGGCACAAACATTTACACACTAGTGTGGTGGAAAGTCCACCAAGGTTTACTGGTTAAACAGAAAAATTTACTCGAATATGGTGCTTGGTCGGTGTTTTTAATTAAATACTTATGAGAGCATAGTTAAGTGTGTGGACTTTATTTTTCATCTCTTGGAATTGAATACATACTTTTATCATTAACGTAACATCACGACATATGTAACTACTGTAGGGTACTTCACATACTAGCATACTAGGCTACGTTGTCATTAAAATAAGTCAGCATTGACTTTGGCAGGCAGACACCAGTCTCCTGGGTGAAAGTCCTGCGTTTGTTTGACTCACCAATCCTAGAGGTGCTCCTTTGATATTTCGACAACATTATGTAGACTTTTTTATTTTCTTTATAAAAATTTTCTTGGGGGGCTTTTAGCCTTTTATTTGATAGGACAGTGTTGACGGTGAAGCGGGGAGATAGGGGGTGGCATGCAGTAGAGGGCTGCATGTTAGAATTGAACCTGCAGCTGCTGCGCCAAGGACACAGTCTTTGAACATGGGCCTCCTGCACTACCTGGTGAGCGACTCAGTGCCCCAGTGTTGTGTGGACATTTTATATCCTTCGTCAGCTAACTTTCTCCTATGCTCCTGTAATAATTACTAAGGCCACTAGAGGATGCCGCTTTAAAGTGAATGCAAGTATGGGTCGTAACAGGCTAGTCAAACCTTTGTAGTTGTTTATCGGTGAGAGAGGGCCGTTTTATGTCTCTGCGCGGGTGACAGCCATGGCAGGAGGCATTATGTTTTAGGACTGTCCTTCCGTACAACCTGTTTCATGAACGTGATATGTCAGGAACACTTTGAGGGAATTTTTTTTAAATTTGGCACAAACATCCACTTGGACTCAATGATTAACTTAGATTTTGGTGGTCAAAGGTCAAGGTCACTGTAACCTCACAAACCAAGTTTTTAGCAATGACTCAAGAATTTATACACCATGACAAAATTCACAGAATATCCAATAGAATAAAATGATGAAGCGGAGCCCCTTCAGTGGATCTTCAACAGGAGTCTTCCAACAGGCCAAGTCCTGGTGCAGGGGAAAACATCTTGTCTCATTCAAGTGCCCAAAGACAGAAAGATCATGCGATTGGACAAGCTGGTTAAAAAAGCTGGCTCAGTGCACATTTAACAAACTGAAAGCTATAATGGACAATAGCAGACACCCTCTCCACAGCCTCCTGTAGTGACAGAGGAGCAGCTGCAGCAGTCGGCTCAGCATTTCAGGAGATCCTTCGTCCCCACGGCAATAAGACTCTTAAACACCTCCTGAATCCAGTCACACACACACTAACACACATCACATTAGCCACCACTGGACTAGACTGTGGAATGGACAATTTTAATTTCATTTCTCTTTATGCACTTAATCTTAACTTATTTAATTTTATGTCTATTTTAAGACCGCTGTATTGTTGATGAGGGGAAGTGCGGTTGTTGTTCTTTGTCTTTTATAAGCTGCTAGACAGTTGAATTCCCCTTTCGGGATAAAAAGACCAAAAATCATCAAAACCAAGTGTTTTTAGTGAGTCAAACCCAAACCCAAATGTGGTTGTTTTTTGTGCCGGCATATTGCTGTGCTATTGCTGCAAGATATCACTGTGTTTCCTGCTGGGATTGTGCCAACAGAACCTGGTATTTTAAGCCAAAATGTGATCTTTTCCGAACCACATCCAAGTGGTTTTGAGCCTAAACCTAACCACACATTATACACGCTACGCTACCTAGTGGAAGGGTAAAGTGTCAACACTTCCACTTCCAAATAATGTACAAATGTAATCTGTCTGCAGTTTGCTGAAATGTACAGTGCCAACATTTATTCTGAGGATTGGGTTGCAAATTCAAGGATCACTGATATCAGAACGGCCCTTGCTCAGGATGTTGAGCAGGTGGCCCCTTAATCACAAGGTTGTCAGTCGGTTCCTTGGCTCCACCTGTCCGCATTTTGAGGTGTCCTTGAGCAAGACACTGAGCCTGAAGTTGCAGCTCTGCCACCATCAGTGTATGATTGTGTGTGGTATTGGGTGAATGAGAGGCAAATTGTAAAGCACTTTGTCTGGTAAGGAAGAAGGTAGCTGTATAAAGCAGTCCACTTACCATTAGCTGATTCTGATCAGTGCCTGATTTCATCATCTATTAGTTATTAAGAGTCAGATATCATTCAACATCCTTCATATTTGATGTGGCTCCTTCTGTGTGATGATTTTTTTTGTTTCAGTTGTCCACCTGAATCTCTGATAATGGCAAAAAATATTGGATCTTGATCGTATTAGTGACAATAAAATGTACATAACAACAGAAATATTAATGGTGATGGTGATGGAGTTTGTGGTCCGCATGCTGCTTCAGAGGCTTTTCCACACTGCCAAGAATAACTGGGGGAAACACTGAATACTTGTGATTGTTTGAAATGTTTTGGCAGGAGGAGGCTAAATTTTAGGAGATTGAATACTGGCACAAAACAGCAGCTTCACTCCAAAAATACCAGCGTTGACTTCTTGGAAAACCTGCGTGGGTCCAACCAGGAAACAGTTTACAGTAGGTTCTAATGACATGTTCCTGAAATGTAATCTGCGCAGGGGTACAATCAAACTTAAATACAATGACAGAAGGAATAAAATACAGGAGAAATGCAAATGAGTTATTTCTGCAGACGAGATAAAACAAGCTCAGTTTGTGGTTGTCAGCTGAGAGCTCTAATTAATATTAATGTAACATGCAAATAAAAGTGAGACTTCACTTCTGTCGTCTGCAGAAAAAGAGGTATAGAAAAGCTGGTCTTTATCCAGCCCTGCAGGGAGCCGTGTGACGGAGAAACAAACCAACAGTAAACATGTCGTCCTGCACATGATGAAGTGCCTGTCTGAGCCAATCACTGACAAATATGTCCCCTCCTTTCTGGAGCTGGAACTGTTGTTACCCCTCCGGGCCAATCAGCTTAACATCGATCTGGAGCTGAGTCCCGCCCACAGCTTCATCAGTGAGGACAGAGAGAGGTCACATGATGTTACACAGTCAGATGTAGGAAATAGAATTAAAAGACAAACATGCAATTGACAAATTATACGATAAAAATTAGTGTTTGAGCCCATTTGTATGTTTCTTTGGGGTCACTGTTTCATTCAAGGAGGACATAAACAGTACTGTGCTAAAAAATAAAATTGAAATGATATTTACATTTTTGTTTACAGTAAACCAAATGAGACATCATAGGGTGTCTTAAAATTGTGTGGATTAAAAATGGGGCGATCAGGAGAATTCAACTGTTTAACAAGAAAACATCTAATTAGTATTTTTCTTTGAGGAAATACTTCAAAGAACATCATTTGTATTTAATTTGTATCTAAGAAAAGCAGATCAGTTTACTGTGGCCACTATGGAGTGAGATTAAAGACATTCCTGAGATATTTAAAATATTAAACCTTAGGGATTCACGATAATATCGACACCTCATGGGTATTGGCCAATATCAGCTTTAAAATTAACTATCAGAATTGGCCAATGTGCTCTATCTTATTTTGGACAATGAATGAATATACAAGCAATGAAAAGTATTGTTTTACATGTCTTCATCTGCTGGTGGGCCATCATGATGAGAGTATGCATGCATAATATGATGTTAATTCCACTGCAGAAGAGACATGATGATCACTAAAATTAGGTGGTAAAAAGTGGATATATCGATATTGGTATTATATATTGGCATATCTGATATCAGCAAAAAATCCAATATAGTGTATCCCTGTTAAGCCTGTGTAAATATTGAAAATAATTATTCAGGGCTCAGCAGTGAGGATTGCCTGGGGCAAATGAAATTCCCAGTTGGGCAAGTAAATCTGTCAATTCACTTGCCCGATTGGACAACTAGTGTAAAATAATCAAACAGAGTAGATGATGAAAGTAGCTGAGGAGTGAGCCATCTTGCTTTCTTCTTATCTCTATTGAGAGCTGCACGTGGAGTTTAGTTGGGTGGGGAGGTGGGCAAAACTCCAGGTATGTATTGTGCAGTTTGCAGAAAAGTAACTGTACATTTATGTGTGACTGTGTAAAAAGTGCACAAATGTCACCTCATTTTTGATGCCTTACAAAGAAGAAATCAGCACACACTCTGAGGTCTCGCTTTTTCGCTTTCTCATGTCAGCACTCAAAACAGTTTCTGAAAATCTTAACTCTTGATGGAGTTTAATAAAAGGTCTGTTTTCACTGACCTAAAACCAGTGTTGGGCAGTAATACAGTAATAATATTACTTTTTCCAGTAATGAGTAGTGTAACTAATTACTAATTAAACGTATTGCCGTGCTGCGCAGGCATGTCACGAAGCAGAAAGCTAGTTTGGAAGACAGAGACGTTTACCTTTAGCCGCTGGAAATATTCCCATTACTTTGATTTTGTTGGGTAGAAAGATGATAAGATCACTGTTGCTACAGGTGGTAGAACTAAAACTCTGTCCACTGTGAAAAACACATCCTCAAACCTCTGGTCTGAAACACCGATTATGACCGACAGCACAACAACATGAAACTCCAGGAAATACACCCCACCAAAGGTGAGCCGTCTTCGGCCACGGAGGTCAGCTGTAGCCCTATACTGGCTAAACAACCAAAACTGGATTTTAATCGTGCCTCTCCGTCTTCCAGGCAGAAATTTGCAAGCTATCTAGCCTTAGCTACACTTACCGGCAATTACCCAGACATTCACACAGAGGCACACATATGAATTTTGGGGAGATACACAATTACCAGTTTTATGGTGAGTAACAGAAAAGTAATATAACGAGTAGTGTAACAAATTACTGTTGCCAGGGAGAAATAAGTAAAGTAATATAATCATTTCAAAAAGAGTAACGAGTAATGAGGAATATATTACCTTTTTAGAGTAACGAGCCCAACACTGCCTAAAGCACAGTTTGTGTGTGCAGTAAAGACCAAAACGCAGAGGAAAAGCTACATTTTAAAGAGTACATGAGTCTTTTTGGACAGCAAAGAAGACACACTCAGCTGCTATTATTTAAAATATCCAAACAATACAGAGTGGCACTTCTGTCAGTAATAAAAAGTACCTTAAAACCGCCAACAGTTTTGAAATTTGGCTAACGTTAACACGAGACAAATGTGAACTGACTGTAGGGCTGCAACTAATGATTATTTTACTGATCGCTTAGTCTGTTGATTATATTCTGTAATCGTTTTTTTTTGTATGAAATGCTAGAAAATAGATTAAAAAAACAACTTAATAAACAACAGCATATAGATAATTTCTCTCATAGCAAATGCTTGTTTTGTCTGATCATCAAAATGAGAAAGAAAAGCAGAAAATCTTTCATTCTGTTTCTGTTTAAAGAAATGACTGACATGATTAACTGACTATTGAAGAAATTTCCGATTAATTTCCTATCGATTTACAAATTGATAATATCTAACAGCATTAGTTCTGCCATTGAATTGATAAAGGAAAGTTTATGTTTTAAAAGTTGTGGTGATGCACACTGGATTAAACTTGCTGGACTCCACCAAAGATGTAAAGCGAGATAATTTCAGGGTAATTTATACTTCGGTTGGAGAACGTAAACTGAATTTTCTTCCTTAAATACATGCAGGCCTCACTCTGAAAGTGTGCCATCTCATCATTTCGACATAATTTACTGAATGTCCTTTAAAAAGAAGCTGAATTTGTTTCTGTTTCATGCCATCAATCATCTGCTGAAAGTAAGTAGGTGTCAGGCTTTTTTTTTTATTTTTGTAATATCTCATATTTAGAGCAAAACACTTCAAAAACAGATGCTGTGTTTGTTATCACTGCTTATATTATTTAGATTTCTTTTTTCCTTAAATCTCCAAGAAGTCATTTTTATTCATGAAGAGAGAGAGAAAAGACTGCTTATTTTCTCATTAAAGCCTGCAGTGTGTGTTTCTCAATTACTCAACACATGAGTGACCAGCAGCACTGATGGGCTCATCAGACAGAAAAACGTCTCCGATTTGCCCCCCCCTCCTCCCTGAACTGTGATTTGTTGAAGAGCCCCCTCCCCTCATGTCTGGATCGTTAATTTGAACCTTGTTCCAAGCCCTCATTTATCCAGAAAAAGCTTACTGAGCACGGCTCCCTCTTTTTCATCAGCGTCCTCATTGATATTCATATGTTTCCTCGTGTTCACACCTGGGGGCCGCCCGCTAACACCATGGGCTTGTCTCATGATAGACTCCACTGGGAGGGGACACTCCTGCCCGGCTCAAGAGAACTTCAGCGGCGTGTTTTTAAGGCAGATGATCCTCATTCACGTAGTTCCACTATTTCCAGATTTTGCCAGCTGGTCCGCAGTTGGTGCCAACCACTTTCCAGGCGAGAGGCTGTTTCTCTGAATCTGCCTCGGCCCATTTTCTACTTTCTGTCTGTGTTTGTGTTTGACAGCAGCTCCTCTGCTGAGCCGCCTCACTCTGCTGACACAAAGTGGAAAACTCAGCTGCTAATGAACAGGTTAGCAGTGTGGCAAGACAATCACAGAAGTTTATTTACTGTATATACTGTGAGACCATACTGTTTATTCTGTGGTAGCTATCACTTAAAGATCTCTGCGTGTATTTGGCCCAGGGCTGGCTATCAGTACTTGATACCAGTGTGCAGGATTTAGGAGGATATATAATATGATGAGTATATTTTCCTTAGTGTATAATCACCTGAAAATAAGAATCTTTGTGTTTTCGTTACCTTAGAATGAGCCATTTATATCTACATAGAGAGCGGGTCCTAGTCAAGGAAGATCACCATGTTGCACCACCATGTTTCTACAGTAGCCTAGAATGGACAAACCAAACACTGGCTTCAGATAGGGCCATTCACGGTTTCACATCAGCCGCTGTAGTGAGCAGCCTCTCTACAACAAGCTGTGTGAGAAAAACACTGTGTTTTAAATGTGAAAGTGTTTGTTTTGGGGAGGAAGAGACCTCTGCAGATAATTTGGCTCCTGGTCAAAACCCCCTGAAGAATGAACACTGAAGGAATTCTTACTGGGAGAAGTTTAAGCTGATTGCAATCTGCAATCCCAGTGTTTCCAACAGAAATACAATGTATTTGTGGCGGTAGCTGACAACAGGCGGGGCTATCAGTCTGTGTCCCCTTTCTGAATTTGGAGGTTTTTGCACAATCATGAACGCAGCGCAGGTTGAACTCTTGTTTTTTTTTTTTTTTTGCCTCAGCAGAAATTTGTGGAGTTTTGAGTCACGGGGTAGATAATTGATCAGTCAATAGATCAGAGCTGTTCAGATCAGATCGATGGATGAGAGGAGCAGCTGTTTGTGACTGAAAACAAATTTCAGACTCAGCACATGGAAGGTACAGTTTCACTTTCACTGTGCCTGCTATCCTGCTGCTCTGCCTGTGGAGAAAATAATATCAGAGCGATATATATATATATATTCCAACAGTTCAGCTCCAAAAATAGAAAATCAGAACGTGGCGGCAGATGTTTTGATTGTGGCAGGCCGCCACAAATAAATAAATATGTGGGAAACCCTGAACCGACACTACTAGTTGCCACTAAATCCCCCTAAATCTTACACACTGCTCCTTTGATTAATTGAAATAATCCAGTATTATGCATTGCATTGGATCCTTTCTATACGAACTATAACGAAAAAAATGTTTTCTCGCACCTAATCACTGCAAGTGTTCTTCTGCTTCATGCAATGTGTGATTGGCTCACCACTGCAGCAGCAACTCCAACCTAAACAGTCTGTGGTGTGGTGAAGTCGAGCAGGGTGTATTTGAGTTTGTGGTTCAGTTTGCCGAGATGCACCAAAATGTTTAAAAGCATGGCAGGTTTTCTGCAGGTCCTTAAAATGTCTTGAATTCTAATTTTGTGAATTTTAGTGTTAGAGGTCATCAGATTCTGAAATTTGAAATTGTGATATCATAATTGTCACAAATATTTTATCTAATTTCTTCTTCTTTTTTTTTTTTTTTGCATAAAAGTCCACATTTCTGATGGTACAAATATTTAAACCTAACACAGACTCTAATACTGTCTTTTTATTTTACATTTGCACTTGCCTGTCAGCAAAATATAGATTAACCTAACTCACTCTAAATCGTATTCCTATATAAGTCCTACATTAGCATGGGGTGGTTATCACTGGAGGATCCATGATACAATATTATCATGTTACTTAAGTCATGATACAATATTATTGTGATTTTAGATATGTTGCGATATGCTGACTATTGCGATCAAATATATTGTGATATATTACCTTTTTTCAACTGTTAACTATGTCCCCAACATCAACATCTGTTTTATCTAACAAGATTTCAGTCTGTTCATCTCACTTCAGCCTTTTCTTTGCAGCAGCAAAATGTATGTAGTGGACTGAAACAGCAATTGGTTAAATTATAGTAGGCTACCTTAAGTTTAATTTGTATTTCTCATATTAAAAATGTATTTCAACAAAATCAATACTTAGCACTGTGTGATGATACAATATTGCCAAACATGTTGTGATACTATGCTGTATCAATTCCCCCCACTCCTGTCTCTGCACATGACTACGTAACTACTTACAAAACTACAGTGCTTGAATAAGAAAATTATGATTTGTCCAAAGGTCAGACTCAAACATGTTCTATGCAGGGTTTTTTTTAAAAATAAATAAAACTATGTAGGCTATTGACTCTTATGGAATTTATTTCTCCCAATCATCACTTTTGAGACTTGCCCTTCTTCCTGGAGTTTATTTTTTTCCTCTTATTTTTATTATGATTACTTATTTTTTATTCTTGTTATTTTCTGTGCTTGGGATGTGTATGTGTGCTCAGGCGAGGTCAGGACTTTAGAAAAGGTAGCTGCCAGGTGTCAGAACGTAAGCAGCAGGCATCCAAGAGACACAGCACAGCAAAAACACAAGTATAGCGGAACACCAAACAAGAGAGAATCTGAGGTTGGATTTTACTTTAATTTTTACTCACAAACAGCAACCTTCAATCCGGTGTAGTATGAAAAGCATTAAATTTAAATGCTGATTCCAGTTGACATCCTGTATACTACATGCAACTCTATTCACATGATGGGTATCAATGAATTTCTTTATTAGAATTGGTATCACTTCAAGGGTACTTGTAATTTTTCATACTACCCAGCCCTAAATAGGCTGACATGGGCATTGTTGCAAGTATATTGAGGGATATATTTGAGGGACGTGCTGGTACACCCAATCCACAGTGGGTCCTTCTTAGACTAGGCATGGCTCTGACAATGGTGCATTGTCCTGCTGGGGGGCAAATACTACTGGGGAGGGCCACTGCCATAAGGAGGGGTACCTGTTCTGCACTGGTGTTTGGGTGGGTGGAGCGTGTCTGGTGGTTTCCCAACAGAACCTTGCATTGTAATAAGATGATCAATGTTGTTAACATCACCTGTCGGTGGTTTTAATGTTTTGGCTGATAGGTGTATACCGAGAATTTTCTCTATATCGCCCTCTCCTGCCACACAGTATTCTGGGAAATGGAGTCTTTTCTCTTCTTTTTAAGCAGCCCTTGTCAATCAGCCCATCAGCAACATTGTCATCAACATATCAGCATGCATCCGCTCAGCTGATTGTATTAAAATTAAATTTTAGATTAAACTGTAGAATTTGATGTGGAGATATTTTGTGCTGAAACTCTAAATTGATTGACAACAAATTTTATAATCAAAAAATAATTCAAGTCTGCTTTTTCTGCCTTTTATCTTTGAGATTTGGACAATTTGTCAAACAAAACAAACCCCAGACGTCATATTTTCACTCTTTTCTGGAGAAAATAAGCATCTGATTCATTGTTAATAAAAATTGGCTATTTGAAGCCTTGGAGTTACTGCTGTGTCATGATTTCATGTTTGGCTGATTCAGAAAAACTGTTTGATAAATTATGAATAACTTCTGGCTTTCTGAACGCATTGCTTTACCTTTATTACATAATACCATATCTAAGGCTGCAAATTAATTAATTTCTATATTGTTAAATTAATCATCTTGATTGTTAAGAATTCCATTCATTTTAAAAGCAGCTATTTAGCTGTTTGGTCTATAAAATGTCAAAATAAATTACGGTTTCCCATCACATTTCCAGAAGCCAGAGACGTGTCCTCAGATTTCTGACCTGCAGCCAAAAAAAGTATTCATTTATAATTATATGACATTCAGAGAAATGCAACTCAATTATCCCTCATAATGCTTTATCCAGAAACTATTTAGGCATTTTATTATCTTACAAACAACCAAAAAATCCAATCTGGTAATGAATAAATTACCTGTGGGATGTGTTCATCATTCTGCTGTGGTTCCTTTTGATTTATTTGCAGCATGTTCTGTCTTGGTTGCCATATTGGAGCTGGTTCAGCTAGCACTCGATAAGTTTTTATTTCCCAGGTGAGTTTGGGAATTTAAACTGGTAGAAATTAGAAATTAACCCCAGATGATCATGATTAATAGAATATTGATAATGATGGTAAATCTCCAGAAACGCCAAGTGTGACTGCAGGACACAATCTGTACACAAATCTCCATATTTTTGGTGCTGAATGTGAAAGATATTTATAATTACATATCTTTACTCACCTAACCTCATCAGATAAAGTGATCTGTTGCACCGTGTATCCAAACATCAGGAGCAGCTGTTCTTTGTGTGACACAGAGTGAAACAGGTGAACAGATGTTTTCTTATTGACTCCTGAATTCTCCTCAGACCTGCAGCAGATGAGTTTATTTTCACCTCCCGCATAAAAAAAAAACATGAAATGAAATGACGTATATGATAAAAGTTTACTCTCAACTCAGCAACGAAGCACATTTCTTTTTCAATGTAACTTTTGGTCCCGCACTCTTTGTCACATCTGACTATTTAACATATAAATGAGAATAAACTTTAGTTATTTGGGAAAAGAATCATAGTTTCTATTTTCATTTTGAGCTGATTGAATTAGCGTCATTCTGCCATCCTGCTGCTCTCCAAATTTAGGATTCGGAGGAATCTGGAGCTCTCAGTCTTCATCTATCTCTCCCACACACACTCTCAGTGTAAATAGGAAATAGTTTCTTGGCAGCGGAGCTCTGAGACACTAAAAGGCTATGTTTCAAACCAGAGGAAGGTTTCTATTTAAGCATTTCTTAGAATCAGAACGTTGGAATAGTCTTATTCAGGTAAGGAACAGTGGAGGAAGGAAGCAGTGGCTTCTCACAGTGCAATGCAACAACGCTGCTATGTAAGAACCACAAAACTTCTCCCGACACTACAAGATAACAGGTGTGAGGGCTTTGAGGAAAAGTTTTCCAAAAGTCCTTTTTTTAAACACTGAAATACACACAAGAGACTGTTAGAGCATGTCCTACATCACTTATGTCACAACAGGTGTTAACAGTCAGATTGGTTAAAGGCTGGCCACTCTGATTTTCTTTTTAATCTGTGAAGAAAGTTTGAACATGTGGGAATATTGAGTTTAATAGCAGCCCTGTCACCAGAGGAAAGTATTGGGATTGTGCGTTTTTGCCAACATTTGCACGTCTCATATGTATTATTGTTTCTAAAGTAATGTAGTATAAGAACTGAGGTGGAGGGGATGGTTGATGGTGTGACACCTGGACGAAATGCCTGCCAAACTGTAGACCACTATTTGAGACCAACAAACGGCAAAACTGGTTGTTTTTTAGTGAGCAATTTCAGTTCCAGGAGCTTTATAGCAACTGTTCAAGACATAAAACTAACCACATGTTAGCAACAGCACTGTTGACATAAACGTTTCAACCTAACTGCTACTTAATAACGTGCAAATGTAACTATGGTTTGCAGAAATGTACAATGCCAGCGTTTTTTTCCTAGTGACTGGGTTGTAAATAGAGACAGTGAAAGAACTCGTGTTGGGTGTTTTGTGGATTGTAAGTGAATATATTGTCATTTTATTCTTAGAGTTTTCCTCTGGTATTATGCCTTTGCATTTACTGCACTGCATTACCCTCTGTTAGCTTGCTAAATTGTTAACCTGGTTGGCTTTAAGATGGTGTTGCCAAGAAACCACCAAGAAACTTCATATTGAATCTTTCCTGTGGTTAACATGTGGTTTGGTTTAGGCAGAAACAAAAAATGGTTAGGAAAACATCATATTTTGGTTTGGAGAAATGGTCGATGTCTTGGTTAAGACAAAAACAAACAAAAAAACAAAAAAAAACCCAAGTACTTGTGATTGCACTTTTTCCCGATCAACAAAAAACAACCTGTTTTGTTGATCTGGAACAGTGGTCTGCAGCTTGCCATGCATCTCGCTTAGGTGTCATGGCATCCAGCGTCCCCTCCACCTCCTGAGGATAAAGTCAGCTCATATACTACGTCGTATTAGATATGTTGATATGGAACATATTAAACATACAAATGTAACGTATCGGTAGTATGCAGAAACCTAGATTGTGAAGATTTACCTCTGACAACTAGGCTGCATTAGCAGACACTCTCTATATTTAGGCGAGGTGTGACACGTCTCCTATAAAACGCTGTGGAAAAGCCCTGAATCATTATTGCCAGACCTCTGAATCACCACACTCACCTCTGTTGTTTTTGTTTTCCCGACTGTAAAAACAGTCAACCAATTTGAGATTTGTAGGCAGGATTAAGAGTGGAAATGTCATCTTCTTCCTGCAACAGAGCCAAAAAAATTGTGACACAAAAATGGCCACAAGAAGTTAAACAGAAATAACTTTAAAATTCTCACACATTCTTCGATCCCCATGATAAACATCAGGCAGCAACTAAATCAGATACATTAGTCACTGCTGATTGGTTTAGTGCAAAATAACCTCCTGTTCCGAAAAGTAAACCGCTAACATGAACACAATGTCTGATTGAATGATGTATAAAAACAAAATGACAATCCTATGTGGTTCTCAGGCTATATCATTCATAATTCAGCTGCTTCTTTCCACACAGAAAACTTCCCATTTTCCCAAATCTTTTAAAAAATTGCACTGTTTTAAGAATCCAGCGGTCATAAAATCCACTCAGAGAAAGAGCTGTGATGGAGCAGTGAGAATGATATGTGCATATTACTCCATTAAATACCCAGATTACCTGAGTTTGAATATTCCACACAAAGACTGACCTCAGTTTTTTGCCCTCTATGTTGCCCCAGCTCCTCCAGCTGTAACTAAAAGAGCCATCGGGGCAGACATTACTCACACTGTCCCCTCACTCTGAACAAAACCCTGCTGCTACCGAGGCCACCATCACACCAAACGTGCTGAATGCGATACTCCCTGACGGAGGCTTATTCATCTCTAATGAAAGAATCTGTTTCACGCGCAGGCAGTGAAGACGTTACTCTGCTTACCAAACTGTCCCCATCTTCCTTTTTTTGTTTTTTTGGAAAGGAAGTTGTTGTGAAGACTAAAATGATAATCAAGAGAGATCAGCATGTGGGATGAAAACTGATGCCGCAGTTTCACAATCGATCACCTGACGCGATCAGTTTCATCCCAAGTACATTACAGCTGCACTAAGACTGTCCATCATCACAAGGGAATGCAGTGTGACTGTGCTGTGATCAGAGAGATGCTGGTTTGACTGGAGCCCCCAGGAACAGTGCTGGACTTTGAAGCCAAGTAATGTAGCTACAAACTGTCAGTCCATCAGTTGATGCCATGAGGCCCAAAAATACTTTTTTCATAGACTTACACTTTGAAAGAAAGGTCTGTAAATCAGTGGATACATTTTTTTGAACGTCACAACCCAAAATGATTCGGAATCTGATCCATTTGGCCCGATAACATCAAAAAATCTAGAAGAGCTGCACAATTAAATGATTTTTGCTCCCATTCATGATAGCGGAGGGCTAAACCAGAATGAGAAATGGTTTGCGCTTGTATCGCGCTTTTCTAGTCTTCTGACCACTCAGAGCGCTTTTACACTACATGGCACATTCACCCATTAGAACCTGTTCACACACTGGTGGCCAAGGCTACCATACACATAGTCTTGCATGACCAGCCTCCCTTACTTGCGGGTGTAAGGCAAAGCTCATCAGCCGTTGGTCGAGGAAGTATGGAAGTACACGGATTTGGATTTCTATTACAACTTTTCTATGGGAATGTCCACAGACGTCAGCCAGTGTGCTGATGTCATCGGCGTCTGTGTAAGAGACTACCATACACAGTGCCACCTGCTACTCATTAACCATTCACTCAGTAACCGTGAGCAATTTGAGGTTCACCGTTTTAACCAAGGATACTTTGACATGTGGACTAAAGGAGCCTGGGATTGAACTGAACTTTCACATCATGTGTCGACATGGAAAGTCGACAACCAAGCAGCGATATGTGAGGAAGTCACGAATCACGAGTTAGAATGCGTTGCCGTAAAGTTTCACTTTGACTGCGCCTACCATTCTGCTGCTCCGCCTGTGCCCTCTGTCTGTGGAGAAATAACAGCTCTATAGTATATGTATTCCAAAGGTGCACACAATGACCGGACCAGCTTTAAAAATAGAAAAACAAAACATGGTGGCCCGCCACAAATCAATGAATAAGGGCAAAACCCTGGTTCACTTTTGTTTTTACACGGGACGTGAACTGCAGTCTCCTGTGTGATCTTTTTTTTTTGTTTAACCCTCCCGCCCTACACAGACTGTCTCGCTCTTTATATTACATCAGTTTCTCTCAACGTCAAGTATTGTCATGGATGGGTTTACACGGAAGTTAGCTGAAAGCCCAGTGTGTCCTATAAAGACGTTGAAGGGTGCCTTTAGGGTCGATACCACACGACAAGGGGTGTGACAAAGCGTCAGTATTTGACAATCTGAAGATGAGATGGATGGATACCTAGTGTAAATAGTAATGACTCAATAACGATGCTACCAGTAGCGGCAGGGAAAACAATCTTCAGATAGTTTCAATTGTTTGAGTGATGTCACTTTTCACAAATGCACAATAAACACAACAAGGAGAAGTGAAATGTGACAGATCGGTCAACTGAACCTGCCACACATTCAAAGATACTGTGGATAATAGTCGTCACAGATGGACTGAGTATTTAGTGTTTGAGGATTGTGGATGTTTTGTTAAACGACCTGCTACATTTCACCTCCATTTATTTTTGATGGAAAACATGTTTTTTCGTGTGTGAATATGAAGCGATTGTTATATGAACAGCAGTCTTTGTCTGAACATGGTCTGTGTGTTTGAAATCAGCAGGGCAGAGTATTTTCCTTTTCCCAGTTTCCACCCTGCAGAGTCGTACTGTATGCAGGTCAGTGTACTGCAGGTATTTGTCATAGTGACCTCTTTCTCCGTCTGTAGAGCCACCGTTACAGAGATGTGAACAGACAGACTCTGGGTGTGTGTGGACGGTCCAGACTCCTGCTGTTTGCTACCGTACGTCCACATTAATATTTCACACTGAGTTTGTGCACGTTTGTGAGCGTGTAAGACGGTATTAATACTTAGAGCAGGACACTGTCGGTTATGTCAGTAAAAGGAAGTCTATGCTCTTCAAAATAAAAGCAGCAGGAGTGTTTCTGAAAACATCTACAAATCATTAGGTTTTTAAAGGGATTTATTCTCTTTGATGCTGTAAATCTAAAATAAATCTTCATGTGGCACAGTTTTTACAGTGTGTTTTCATTTTTTGAACTAGTATTTTTGCATGAATTCATACTGTACACAGCAGAGGTGGAAGAGGAAAAGTTAGGCCTATAAAAGAATGTAGTATTTTTAACCATGTTTGCCACTTCTGTTTATAATTTTACAGCATTTCTGCTTCATTAGACAGTGTATATACAGTGGAAAGGTTACAGGAAAGATGGGAGAGGAAGCTACACGTAACCTTGGAAAGAAAATGAGTCCAGCACAAACACAATGGCATTTTCTACCTTTTGTTCCTGTCCTGTCTGTGGCGTGCGAGCTGTTGTCAGACAGTACACAGAGACACAGGGAGGTATAAACTGAGCCAAACTCAGGCTCGTTAGTTTCCTACTTTACTTTTTAATGTGGTAGAAAATTCCACGTTTTGGTGAACTGTAGACAAGGCGTAAAAACCACGGGGACTATTTTTAGGCGTTGGCGGCACAGGGCTTGCGCCATCCTGCCATTTCTCCGCCTGACTCATCACCACGACAGGAAATGAACTTCTGCCTTTCTGCACCAGTCAGAGCAGCAGATGGGTTTCCAAATTCAACAGCCACTCCCTGCTCTTTTACTAGCCAAATAATTTGATGTAAATCTTTTTTTTTTCATCGTACACACCTTGGAGTGGTTGGGCTCTTGCCAAAATGGCAGGTTCACCAGATGTTACCAAACTGAACCGGTTTTGCTGGTGGCGACAAAACTTCCTGCTCAACAGAAGTCACTAATTTGCACCAAAAACCAAATTACTGGGTACACCTCCGGCTAAACTTTAATGTTTAACTGCCTCATGTTATGTTTTTTTGTGTATTTTAACTGTTGTTTAGTGGAAGATATAAAAAGAGGAATTTGTGATTTCAATCCGACCGATGCTGAATTCTTGAGGCGGATAAAAATGGAAATGCTGACCTGATCATGGCACGAAATGAAAAGTTAGAGGATCACCAAAGTTATTACAATTCACCCTGAAGGAAACATAAATGTCTGAACAAAATTTTTACGGCAATCCATCCAATAGTTGAGTTGTTTCAGCCTATTGTCAGTCTCTCAATATATTGCAGCGACTGACACATTGCTGTCCACCAAAGCCAGTCAAGGCCTTTCAGTGTTGCTAAAAAAATAATATTATAATAACCAAACAGTTTTGAGAGGGATCCATTAAATAACGTCATAAAGGAACTGGAGCTGAAACAATTCCTTGACTTATAAGCACTTTCCAAGCTTTTTTTTTTTTTTTTTTTCTTTATCCCTTATGAAACTGAGTACGTACGTCTTGGTTTGACAAAACTATCTTTTTAAAGGTCCAGTGTGTAGAGTTTAGAGGGGTTAATTGGCAGAAATTGGATATAATATGTTTTCCTTAGTGTTTAATCACCTGAAAATAAGAATTGCTGTGTTTTGGTTACCTTATAATGAGTCATTTTATGTCAACATAGGGAGCGCGTCCTCGTCCACGGAGATCGCCATGTTTCTAAAGTACCCCAAACCAAACACTAGCTCTACATAAGATCCAATCCAAAGATTTTTTTAATGTGAAGCTGTTTTATTCAGTATTTTTACAGTTTTAATCACCAGGGATCTCATTTGTAAACCCTGCGTACGCACAAAATGAGACCTGAAAGAGGCGTTGCATGCAAAATTTGTGATCTATAAAACAGATTTGATGGGAGAAACTCTGACCCATGCTTCTGAACATCTTGGGAACGGAAAATTGGCGACCCAGATGGTGAGTTGGAAGCCTGACTGTAGAAATCGGAACATTTTCTGGCGCATGCAATTTTTGGCCTTTGTCCGTACATACATTTTTAGTGTGGATCCTTAGCATTGTTTTATAAACGAGACTCTGTCTGTTTTTTTTGAAGAGGAAGAAACCTCTGCGGATAATTCGGCCCACGATAAAACCTCCTGAACAACGAACACCGAAGGAACTCTAACTGTTCTAACTGGTTGCAATCTGCAGTCCTAACAGCGATGCCACTAAATCCTACACACTAATGTTCCTCTAAGAAGTCAACTGGTGCTGTTGGAAATTTTTAATTTTCCACTGTTTTCTGTCTTTTGGAAGACTCACTGATACATTGAAAAAGAAAAATACTCTGAAGACTGATGAACAGAATTAGAACTGAAACAATAAGCTGATTCACTGATTAGTCGCTGGCCAGAAAATGAATGGCGTAAATAAAGGTAAAAGGTAATACCTGCACACTTTCTCCATGCTACACAAGTTTAATGAAGACAGTGTTTTCGATCCTACTTGTATCTTCGTCAGATATTTGAGGACTTTGAAATGTGAAATTTTATGGACAAACCAATGAATCAATCATGCAAATAATTATTAGTTGCAGCCCTTTAAAGAATTGTGCTCAGCATCTAGTCAGTGACTTGTACAGTATGAAAATGAACTTGTCAGTGCACTTAAACAGTAATGATTATGATTACAGTTTTTTAAATTGCCTTAAATCATATCTTTCTGCACTGAAATGACTTATTACTAATCAGCCAGTATAATCATGTCATATGTATAATAAGCTAAAATGCCTGTTTATAGACCGATGTTTTGGTAAGAGTAGGACAATAGGACAAAATTGAGCAGGAAGCAGAGATAATATGCAGAGATTGTTACAGGTCTGACCATGCCTTCATCTGTCTGTGACCAGCTTATAAACTTTTCTTCATCAGTTCACCCCAGTCCTTCTCCCCTCCTCTTCCTCACATCCCCTTCAACCTGAAATAACCTTCCCAATCGGAGTCAGAACCGCATAGTCACTCTCCTCTGAGTGTCGGAGGCTGGAAACTCATCTGCTCAAGAAGTACCTCACGTCCTTGTCTTCTTCCTCTTCAATCATCCTCCCTTCTCCAGTTTCTTCCTCCTCTCCTCCATCCTACATAAAAAAGGCTCTGATATTTCTAGTTTCCTGACAATTCCCTCCTCCTCACCAGATTCACACTCATACATCAGGATGGTGAGCGCTTTATGACCTTGACCTTTGACCTTTCTGAAGCTTTTTTAGGAGTCAGTTGTTGTCAGTTGTTTCATATATGCTGAAAAAGATCCACACTTACTAAACTGTTATTAGCAACAATGCATCTAGATTATGTGTAAAAGTGTAACAATACCTTTCAAAATAGTGAACCGTGAGATAATACTGTAAATATAAAGTTATAGACTAAATATTGATAGGGAAAGTTTTTTTCATCGATTAATGATTTTTAATTTGATATCTAGAGCTATGTTTTAGGGCCCCATTGCTGTTTTCCTGATGAGATAGTGCCACGAAATGCAGTTGATTAATGCAGACATCCTTGCATTTCCTGATGAGAAACTGGCACAGAAAGCCATAGTTTTCACTAAGACGTCACTGAATTTCCTGATTAGATAGTGCCACTAATAGCAGATGTTTTTCACCTAGACATCTCTGTGTTTCCTGATGAGATAGTGCCATGAAAAAGTGGTTGTTTTTGACCGAGACATTGTTTTGTTTCCTGCCAGGATAGTGACACAAAAAGCGATGATTTTTAGTAAGACATCGCCGTGTTTCCAGAAAGCATTGTGCCGTCAAAAGTGGGTATTTTAAGTCAGAACATAAACTTTTCTAGTTCCAACATATCTGTTACATAATATTTTGCAGGTTAAACCTATTTATGGTTTGTAGAAATGTACAATGCCAACAGTTTTTACAAGTTTACATCTGTATTGAAATTGTTTTTGAGGTAACTGAGACATAACGTCTCAGTAACTGAGAGCACTGATAACATATCTTGCTCACACTTTTTATCTGCCAAATTTGAGGAATCCTTATTAAAAATTTTGACATCCTGTGACCCTCAACCGAAAGACTTAAATGACCTATTTTAAATCTCTACTTAAAAGTCACTCACATTTGACTTTTTCTTAAAGGTATCCAGCAAAAGTTGAAAGTAAAAGTCAACCACCCTATTTGCATTTTTACGGCACTGTGTCTGTTTGATGCCTGCTGGTTACGATCTGGCACAAGGTCACTGCCATTTTACAGAGCCTCCGACCTCTGTTCCTTTTTAACACCAGTTTGGTTAATTGGCAACTATTACTTGTAAACTTTAAACCCTGAATGGACATGTAGCTACCTTATGATTTTGGACGTAAAGTATTGAAAGTTGCAGCAGTCAAATAGAAGTGAAGTGAAGTGTGGTGTGCAGGTCACTCGGAGACAATCATGTGGTTGTTTCTACCACACTTGTAGATGTAATACGTTTTTGTATTTCTGTTTTGATCAGCCAATAAGCTTGTTTTTGTTCAGTGTTGACTGCATTACCCATAAGGCCCTGCTCTGTGCCTCTTTCAGAACCAAAGCACCAAAGTGTTCCTTTGGTTCTTGAAAATCGTTCAAAGTTTGGAAATTTTTGGAAAAGTTAAAACTTAGATTCATGAACTAGGAATCTTGAAACTTGTGAGTCAGCCTCGGCCATGTGTGGAGCAACTTGTGATGGAGAGCTGAGAATTTTCACTGTCACTGAAAGTCATTGAAAGGTCTTGAAAACATCCTTGAAAAGTGTGGGCAGGATTGATTTTAATGTTGGTCTCTGATGAAAGAATTGGAGCGTATTCTTATAGGAAGTGACTCTGCTTTTTGTTTCGTGTTTTCCTCCCTGGCATTAATTTCTGCCTGGTTACCTTTCCCTGAGGTTTTCAAACATGCATGTTCGTGCCACTGCCCCCCCCCACCTCCTTCATCAGCCCCCCTTTCCACTCCGCTCCTCCTCCTTAGTTTCCCACAGTTCCCTGCTTCACCTATTGAACCCAGCCACCAGCCCAGGAATGGAGCAGGGAGAACGGCAGGAATGTGGCTCCCAGTTCGAGCCAAAAACACAAAACAAGGAAGGCAGAACTCAAACGCCCCGCCTCCTGGGAGCCAGAACCGCATTTTTATTGGCTGACCGCTGTAGGCTGACCACAGATTCTCTGTCCCAATTGGCTGCTTTTCCATCATCACTCCCTGCTGCTCTCTGGCCTATCAGAGCGCTCTCATGCTGTTAAACTATGTGTGTGTGTGTGTGTGTGTGTGTGTGTGTGTGTGTGTCACTGATCCTTACCAACAGCACCGTCTTGAATCCTGCCTGGTTTCACCAACAACACTGTGGGATAACTATTCTGCAGCTCAGGACATTGTTCTGTATTAGCTCTTGTTAGCTTCTGTGCAGCCGTATTGAAGCTGTCACACACACATTAGTATCACTGCGTTATCACCGTCATCAAATAAAGCAACGTTAAAGTATATGAGGCAGGAAATACGGTTATCGTGGTGCTGTCTGTTCCGCTGTTCTGTGCAGTGCGGCATTGAAATCAGGCCGAACGCGTGCGGCTATAGGCCAAGTTTCTACACAGCTATTATTAGACTCTACTTCATCCTACAGGGGAGAATGATAAAGATAAGTCAGGTCAGTCGGCTGTGTCATCTGGGACGCTGGCTGCTTTTTAATGTCACAATGCAGAGACTCTTAGAGGAGAACAAGCTGGAAAAGCAAATGCAGCAGAGTGAGAAATGACGGTGATGAGAGGAGGTCAAAGGTCAAAGGGAAAGTGCCCTGACAGCAAGAATATTGTTGTCTTCTTCTTAGTTTCATTTTCTTAATATCCACTTGTGTTTGTGTTGGCAGAGTTGCTAAAGGATTATTTCAGGGCTGGGTCGTCTTAAACTTAAACTCTTGTTTAAATTCCAATTTATTTATTGCATGAAAACAGAAATTACAGACAGGTTATTTGTAACCTGTTTCTCAGCAACAGAATCCCTCAAGTATTGTGGAGGATATAAAGGCTTGGATGGGAATCAGATGGTCTATAACCTTTGTAATAAAAACCATGTGGGAGAGGAGTATCACATTTTGTCCAGTTTTTTTTTATAATGTAAGGGTTGTGAATAATGGGAAACTGTAAACAGCATGCTCACATGCCATATTAAGGTGGTGGACATGATGCTAACAATAGCATGTTAGCATTGTCACTGTGCAGATAGTAGCGTTTCACGGCCTCACAGAGCTACTAGCATGGCTGCAGACTCTGAAGGTTGGGTTACGCCCGATCAGAACAAACAATGTTTTGTTCGACCATGTTGAAAATCAGAAGTGCTTATAGTCGCTCTGAAAGGTGCAAATCCCCTGGAGGACATTAATAGGGTTGCATTCAGTTGTTTACATGAAAAGTAACAGAATCAGTTGTGTAAAAGATGTCCACTTGCAACCTGTTGTCTTTATTGGTTGCATATGTTCTGCAGGTTGTGATCAGTTTTGACAATGGGCAGATTTTTTATTTCAAAGATGGGCGCAAAACGTTCTCTCTCCCATTCACGTGTCAGAATATGATGCGCTAGGCAACCCTCCTGCGTCAGATTTGGACGGGTACAGCTTCTCATTTTACTTTTCACAAAGAGTGTACAGTTTTCCTCTTGTTAAATGTATGCAGTCTCTTTCAGAATAGCTTCCCCCCACATTCATTTATTTGTGGGAGCCTGCCATTATTTAAACATCTGCTGCAACATATTGGTTTTCTATTTTTGGACCTGGACCGTTCATTAGGTCTGCTGTAATCTCACAGCACAGAGTGTACTCTGGGCACAGACGGAGCAGCAGAATGCCAAGTGCAGTGAAAGTGAAGCTTGACCGTTCATTGAGCTGGGTCTCAGAGTTTGCTTTCACTCATCTGCAGCAGCTGCTCCTCTCATCTGTCGATCTGATTTGATCAGCTGCCAGGGTAAAAAAATGAACTCATGAATAGTTTTGCCTGCGCTGCGTTCGCAGACCCATAAAAACCTCAGGGGACATAGATTGCTACACAAGGACACACAGGCAGAAAACAAGGAAAGTTGGCGACCCCTCAGCACCACCATGCATTGAGTCTTATTCTACAACAGAGGAATGTGGTTGAAAAACATCATCGTTTAGCTTAAAATGATTTTGTTTGGTACTAACATTACTAGCATAGTACTATTCACACATACTAGCACACTATGTTCTTCTCAAAATAACTCAACTCACTTTTGGTTTCACATGGGCCACAAACAGCAGGTTCCCAGGTGAAAGTCCGGGGTTTATTTGACCCATCCATCTTCCCTCCCACTCACCCTATATGGACTTTCTTGCCGTTTATTCTATAGCAGTTGCTCAGAGTGTCACAAATGCCACAGCCCGATGTGTCTCACGCTGCCACTAAGGGTGCCTCTGTGCATCAGTGTCTGACGCCAAGGGTCACTGACCAAGTGTTGGTATTTGACGAGTTGGGAGTGAGACTGAGATGGTGGGAGGGGGCACAGTTAATATTAGTTTTTCAGATACTCGAGGTAGAGCAAAGTGCAACCATGTTTTTGGATGGAAATGGATGATCTTTACAAAAATATTTCAGCAAAAACTGCTGAAGTTGATCAGTGTATTGATTCACCCCATAGATTAAAACTGCAGAATAAGACTACTCTGGACATGGTGGGGGGTACCCACTTAATCTTGTAATTTTTTCACCTATTAGTTGGATTTGGTTCAAATTTGCACTAATAGTGTCCTGATATCTGCCCTACACCCCAAAACAATTTGAAAATCAAAATATGTATTTATTGTAAAATTAGAGGGGTTTAAATACAAAGTTGTCATTAACATAGATTTCACACAGACACCTTTTTTTTTAAAAAAAAAAAAAAAGAAAGATACTTTTACTTCAGGTCATCACCGATAGTATGTTGTTACAGTTGAGACCATCACATTGATTAAGTCATTTTGCACAAAAACAGTAAAGGTGTTGTAATACAGCAAAATGTACAAAGTGAGGGGTCAAAAACTGCTTTCTAAAAAAAGTGCCGGGGACTCTGAAATTAATAATAATAAGGAAAGGTCAGACAAACATCTGAAAAAATATACACAATTCACACTTTTTTTGTGCTTTTCCAACCTGTTAATCACGTCATTATCCCTCATATTTATCCTTTGACCTTGTATGGGGGTCTTGACCAAGGAAGAGAAGCCATTGTGTCCACCTTTATTACCCAGAAAAAGAAAGTTTGAAGTTCATACTTCAAATCAAAGTTAGAATAGCATATCAACATATGTGTTTTGGCTGTAAAAGCTGGTTGTAAAAGTTAAAAAACGACTTCAAAATAATTCAGCTTCTACTGGAAACTCGTGCACACGTCCTGGCCAAGCATGAGGTGGTGCACACTGCTGCCATTAAAGCCAGCATGACACATTGTTTTGATCGTAAACCAGCACGTTCTCGTTTCTTGTGAATTTCCATTTTGAGCTTTATTTATGTTGGAAAAAAGATTCGACCTTCCGTCTTAAACCTGTTGCCTTCACTATAATCCAGCAGGTTTCTGTCCTGGTGGATCATTATCTTAAAAACAGAGCAGAGACGGATGGAGGCTGACGGTCCTGCTGCTGACGGCCTCATGTGTTTTAGCGTATTCATTTCTCAAGATGAATGTGTTGGTGATTAAATGGTGTGAAAACATTACACATTCTGTATTTAAAAAGCCACACTCTTTGCCTTCTTGTGGTGCCAGGAGGCATTTTGTCAGAGGAGGTGGCAAATACAGTAGATTCATTAATGGCATTTGTTTTACTGATTTTAATTTGGGGAAACAAACTGCTGAAATGGTGGGAAGTGGCCGGACTTGGAAGGAGACTGCAGGGCCGGGTGAGGCTGCAGTCCTGTCAGGTTTCTTTTTTCTGGTGAGGGGAGAGGTATTTGGTTGGAGCCTGGCTCCTCCACTCATCTGCATCTTATTTGAATTTCCTGCTTGCATAATTCCTTGGTTAATGGAGAACTGCTCGGCACTGCCACAGCTGTTTTGCCTTTCCTGCCTGGCAAAGAGTGCAACGCTCACACAGTGAGAGGAGGGAGAGAGGGGAGGAAAAATGTTTAAAAAGAAAAAATCTGCAAGTCATGTGGTGCAAAAATACAGTACAAACAACGTGTGATCCCCCCGAGGACGGAGGAAGAGGAATGGAGTCAAACACCCACCCACTCCCTGCTTCACCCCCCCACTCTCTGCATGTACACACACACTCCAACAGCACCACACCCCCTTCTCTAGAGCCTCACTGAGCATGTGCAGTGATAGTGATGAGTCTCTCCTCTTCCTCCCCCTCCTCCTCCTCCTCCTCCTCCTCACCCAGCTCTGCCATGCTGGTCCTGTAATTGGTTGGTAACAGGCTTGAGCAGCACCACATTGCACCAGGCGGACTTCAACCAGCCGCATTAGTCTGTTTACGCATTCACAGCCCTATTAGGGGCTGTTTGTTCACTCATTAGCAAACCCGAGCTGGAGTTTGAACCCTGCCACAGCCGCTTTAATCAATAAAAGAACGGAGAATATGCGAGAATTTGTGGCTGTGACGTTGATACGGAGACGTGTTGACACCTGACAGGGCTTCCCTGATAAACGGAGACCTGTTTGTCTCGAGTATTTTAATTCCTGCGTTTAAAAGGTTGAAAACATCTTATGTGATCAAAGTTTGAGACCTAAATAAGTGTTGTAATGTGTGTTTATGGATAAAGTCAGATCAGGGGGTTAGTGGTACAGTCTGGACCCTGTGTGCTGTCACAGTATGTGAATGTGTCTCTTTGAATAATGTATTTCCTTTTGTTATTTATCTCATTCTGTACAACTTTTCATTATTCGTGTTCAGTCAGACGTGGACAGATTTTTTTGGTGGCATTGAAAGCGTCCACACTCGCTTTAGCTCATTTAATACAAATCACATCCTTACTGCAGATCATTTTTCAGACTGTAGTTGGGCAGAATTGATCGGCCTGTTAGCCTTCTGACAGAAAATTAATTTTTTTTGGCAACTGTTTTGATAATCAATCATTTTAATCATTTATTAGTGACCATGGCAAAACATTCTCTGGTTTCAGCTTCACAAATGTGAGGACTTATTTCTGTTTTATATTTTTGTAAATTTGTAAAACCAAAAGAGTTTTGGACGTCCCCTCAGGGTCTGATTGCTGTCTTTCTGATATGATTCACTAAATGATTTATACATTCATCAAAAAAATAATGAATTGATCAAGTAATAAAAAAAATATAATCCAGAATTTAACATATGTTTCTATTCCTATTGGGGGCAACTGTAACTCGGGAGGGTGAACAGGTCGACCACCAATCGGAAGAGTGATGGTTCAATTCCCGGTTCCTCCAGTCGGCATGTCAAGGTATCCAAAGACCCAGACACACCACGCTGATGGTTGACTGTCAGTCAATGTTGGGCGTTTGTTTTCTTAGCCGGTGCATTGTGCACCTCGTTGTTCCCCAACTGCGTTTTTTTTTTTTTTTTGCTGATTCAGCATGTTGAATCGATGTGGGGGAGGGCGGAGCCCATCGACGAATGAAATCACTGAACACACAGCTAAAGTCAAGAGGGAGTCAGACTAAAACAAACATGTTACATAAGGTAAAATCATTTTTCTTGAACCATTGAGCTCTTTCGTAGAAAGGTTTCATGACGAGTAGTGTTACTATTCATTGGCGCTCGGTAAAGATGCTGTGTTCCTTCAACATTGGATTGTGTTGTTAATGTGCTAACTGGCTGACCAGGGTCTTGAATCCTTCCTAATAGTCTTTCAGTTTCCCTTTTTGAATGAGGATTAAAGACTGCTGTCATCTGCTGGTGTGGAGGGTTATGTCCTCTCACCAGGTGCACAATGTACGTGCTGCTTGACTGTCGGCTGTAGTCTCTGTGATGTGTTCATGTACAACCTTATGGCTAAGACACGGCTACGTCAGGCAATGCAGCAGGGAGCCCTCTTCTTCGCAAGTTCTAGAAAGTTGGTTTGGTGTCTCTGGGCCTTAATACCCCAAACTGCCCACTTTTGAATTGCTCACGTGTGGGTGAGTGTGTGTGAATGGTTAACTGATGAGCAGGTGGCACCTTGTACGGTAGCCTCGGCCACCAGTGTCTGAATGGTGGAATGTGACATGTAGTGTAACAGCACTTCAGACAGCAACTGGTTTCCATTCATTTCACAGTGTTTTATAAAAAAAAAATCAGCCTTTCAGACTTGAAACGCTCAACTTCCTGCCTGCCTTTGTTGCCAAGGTTACACTGTTGTTGTGTGGTTTGTCAGTTGTGCAGATTGAGTTAAAAGGTTTGACAGTAAACTGTCAATAACATTAAATTTTAACTTTTTATTGGCCACTTTATCATCAATTTATTAAAAGTGCACATCACCCAGAGAGTCCTTGCATACTTTAAAAAATCAGAAGACAACAGTGGAAAAGAAAACACAAATATTACATGTATGAAAAAAAAACACTGATAAATTGTCTCCTCATAACATTCATATGGTGAACAGGGCTTGACAGTAACAGTTGCAAGGTTGCCATTGGCAGCTATTTGGAGAAATTGGCAACCAGTTCTTAGCCTTTGGTCACCATCAGTGGCAACCACGTTTTTAACATAAAAAAATAGGGACCGTAAACAGTGAAACGTGCACCCCGAAATAATTAAACTGTTGATAGTTGTTGCATTAGTAAGGCTGCACCGCAATAGTTGACACAACGTTAGTCAACCAGAAAGGTCATTAGTCGGCAAGATTTCATTGGTCGCTTGGTCGCAGAAAAAAAGAGAAACTCTATTAGGAGCTGTGCCTTGTCAAAATAAATCAAATCCTATATGGACCATGTGGGAATTTAAATTGAAAGGACAGACACAGGAAGAGGCCATGCTCAGCAGTCAGACAGGAGTCACGTTACAAACCAATCACAGCCAAGAGATATCTTCCCCTTCCTCCGTAAATATTCAGTCTGATAAATACAGAAAAGTTGATCAATTCAGGGCTACCCATCTGCCATACATCTGTCCTACAGTCGACAGGCCTACACACTTATAAACAGCGTCTGGAAGAAGATCAGCTCTGCACTCAGGTAAATAGACTATACGATGCTTGTTAAGGTTAGGTTAGGTAAGGTTAGCGCCCAGAGCGAAGAGGTGAAGGACAAACCCAAGGTGATATGTAAACTCATCTTCATTCGTTGACTACAAACATGATGTGTCATCTGAAGCATATCAGTGAGAAAATGACAACAGCTGCACTATTACTATTTTGTATCGAAGGAACTGAGGGTGGTCACGTTAACTGATGGCCTTAAATGATTATGTATCAGATAAAACACAAACAACAAAGAATTTAGTTTGGTTACAGTAATCAAGCTTTTAAGCTTTTTTTCTATCATATTCGCATTATTTAGATGTCATATAACTGCATAGTATCTTAATAATTCAAATATAAGGTGAATGGAAGTGGCAACCATATTTTCAGTTTCAGTGACCAAAAGCTGATGCCTGGTTGCCAGGCTGGCAGCCACTTTAAAAGGTTAGTGTTGAGATGAGATGAGAGCTTAAATATGCATCTGGCATCCATAAATAACCCTGTAACATTACAAGAAAATATTTGTATTCAGTGGTAGAAAGCGTGGAGGTAACATTACACACTCCTGATTTTGTTATAGCAGACATATTCAATCTATTGTAGTTTTGCCTCCTGATTTGGCCCTTTTACCAACACGGTCAGCAGTTGGAGCTGCAACGGTGTCAGTGATGATGGTACTTTAAAACCCTTTAGTGCCTGATTGCTGCAATTTGCATCAAAAATACTGCTCCTTCTTTGAATCATAACTAACACAGACATGATACACATCCTTTTTGATTCAATGTGACTTACACTTTGTGGAGGTGCTGTTACCAACAAAGTTCATCTATAAATGCACAAATTAAGAAAAAAGACACTCCTTATGACTGCAAAACCTTCCTGAGAATCATCATATTTTTAAGTTTTCATCAGTATCCAAATGACCCAGTGATAGTTGTCTGTACATTCATTGTTCATGCTGCAAACACAGCTGCTGACAGCTGATTTGGCATCATTTTAATTATGCAAATGTGCCAACATGTAAACAAATATAGGCTAAAACTAAAACACAAACAAAAAAGCAGTATCTCTCACTCTCTGCACTTAATTCATAGCAACAAAAGTATCTTCCTTGAAGTTGTCAAACTAAACACAGTTTATGTAAATTAAAGTGAAAGTCTTTACAGGTGAAGATTTAAGCTTTTTTTGTGGAACTTTCAAAATAAAATATTTAAAAACAAAATACCACTCTTCCTCTTATTATTGTTATGAACTGTATTCCGTTGATGAATTCATGATACACAAAAAAAACCCCATCTTTTTAGATACAGTGTGACTTACACTTTCTGAAGATATCATTACTGTGTGTCCATCTTGAACCAAACTACAGACTAACTACAGGATGCTGCTTATAACTGCACAAGCTGCCTTGTATAGAATCATCACATTTTTAAGTTTCTTACAGTGTCACCCAGTGACAGTAGTCTGTACATCCATGGTTACACTACAAACAGTAACTGCTGATAGCTAATCCGGCATACTTTTAACAGTTTAACATTTAACAAATATGAGCTAAAAAACAAACAAAACAAAAAACAGGGGCTGTAGTTGTTCCCCATGGTGTAATTAATCTATAGCAACATTATACTTCATTGACGCTTTTTAACTAAACGCAGTTTACAACCCAGGCAACGTGCAGTTTTTTTCATGGACTAGTCAATTTTTTTTTTGCTTCATAACATATCTTCTTTCAGACTAGTTAAAAGGAAACATCCAAAATAAACATTTAAGTGTATTTTCATTCAGATTTGTATGCAATGTATGCAAATCTGTGCATATTTAATTAGATAATGCAACATTTGCATACTTAGACATAAAATTTCAGAAAAGTTGCAATGTAAGAAATATTTGTCTTAATTAAAGTAATCAACTGGGGAGGTTTCATGGTGGTTATTAGTTTAAATTTTTACCTTAGCATCTTATTTGTGGTCTAAAAATATATGGAATTTTACAATACACATGTTCAAGAGCTGTTTTCACAAATTTAATTTTTTTTCCCCTCACACTCTGAGCCAAAAATTTCCACTTCAGTAGCTCTACACCAAATGTACCAGTTTAATTTCTCTTCATATTCTGAAGGTTTTTCCAGAGGGGTTGATTTATTCATCATACATAGCCTGATTTATAGAATATTTTATTCCTAAAAACATGGTGATTTTTTTTTTTTTTTTGAGGCTTTTGCCAGTATTTTCAGATTATGGAGTGAAAAAATTATATATCCAAAATTCCCACTCTAAAATACTTTGACCCTGATATGTCAACAAAATGAAACAAGAATTTTGAACCTGGCTTCATTCAAAGTTAAAATTTCTGTTCAGGAAATGTATGCAAATCAGCGCATATTTAAACTTAGAAAGAAAAAAAAACTTGTAATAAAAAATAATTGTCCGAATGTAAGTAATCAGCTGGGGAGTTTTCATGGTGATATCTTAGTAAAAACAAATTGTACCCTGTTCACCTGTAGTGTTTCCCCTTAAAGAAGAAATTTTAAATACTGAATATAAATTCATACGGATACATAAAGAAGAGAAACAGACAGGATGCTGACAGGAAGACTCAACTTTTTGTTGTTAACTATAGAATTTTGTGTGTGTGCGTGTGCATGTGTGTGTAAGAGAGCAAGCTTGTGCACACTTGCACAGCCTTAATACAATCAATAAAATCTTATTGGATGTTTTTACTCTCCCTTCATTTTTTGGTGTGTGTGTGTTTCAGTCACAGCTGTTGTGTCTGTTTTTATTACTTTCTCAGCAGGTGGGGAAGACTTTTTTCCCCCAGTCTTTATTCAGCTCGTCGTCTCTTTGTCCCGGCCTGTTATTAGCTCAGTCGAGCACCGGTCATCCTGACATATTGAGTCCTCACCAACACGAGATCTCCAGTATCCTGCATCAATAACTGGGGAGGAATTTACCGCTGTCCAGATCAGTAATGAAATCTGTGGTGTCTTTGTTATTCAGCGGTGCTCATTGTTATGATCTGAAGTCAGAAAGTGCAGATTGAACTCTGTGAGAAGCTCCAATTGTCACATCATGTTTGTGATGGAAGCTGCATTCATTTCAGAAAGAGTTTGTGCATTTACTGATCTTTGCATCAATGTTAAACAAAGGTTTGCAGGTATTTTCCATGCCCCCAATAATTGGATAGGGTCTCCGTATCCTAAAATGCATCACACCTCCCTCCCTGATTCTGTTTCTGTGCTTTACATGAAAACAATTCATCTATTAAAGTTCAACAGAAAATGAATTGGCTGCAAATTATAAAGAAAATCAATGTACTGCTTTTGTTTTTCTTGAATCACAGTATACTGAATATATATTTGGATTTTGGACTGTTGGCTGTACAAATCAAAACCCATACCTACTCACTACTTAACCTCAGTAAGTTAAATCTTTAATAATATTTCTTAAAAAATGAAAAAGTACTCCCCCCCCCCCCCCAAAAAAAAACAAAACAGAGTCCAAATACTAGTGGTGTAACGAAACACAAAAAACAGGGTTTGGCATGTACCTCTGTTTTTCCATACAGCGGGAAAAACAAACAAACAAAGATGCAGAAAATACCCATTCATCCATCCATCCCCTTTCGTAACCGCTTATCCTCTTGAGGGTGGCGGGGGGGCTGGAGCCTATCCCAGCTGACACTGGGCGAGAGGCAGGGTACACCCTGGACAGGACGCCAGACTATCGCAGGGCTGACACATAGAGACAGACAACCATTCACACTCACATTCACACCTACGGACAATTTAGTGTCACCAATTAACCTGCATGTCTTTGGACTGTGGGAGGAAGCTGGAGTACCTGGAGAAAACCCACACTGACACAAGGAGCACATTCATTCTTCCTAAAAAAGTTAAGGCACTCAAGTACTGGTATATTGTCAGTTGTAATAATAAAAAAATAAGAGAGGCCACAACATGGAAGAAGGACCTGTAACACGAGACTGTGGGCGTTAATGTTGCAGTTTCAGTATTGGTTATCAGATTCAGAACCGTTACATCCCTACCAGGTCAACATATCCTCATACAGTTTGTATGATGTAAAGTTACAGAGGTTAGGGCTAAAGTTACATTTAGGGAAAGTAACAGGACAGCCCAGGACAGCCCAGGACCGCTTCCTTCTTTACTCTTATTAGCGTGCTGGTCGTGTGATCGCAGCGTTCCAAAATACCTGAGATCGACCCAAATTACTGGCTCATGATTACGCGGTATATTTACAGATTTATAGGAAAGCATGATATGTAACAGAGACCATTTACAGCCTGACCTCATACTTTTTTACAAATTCATTTGTAGTGGGCAAGTTCTTAAGAGCGATTGTCTCAGTATCAAGATGAAACATTGTCTTTGGAGGTGGTTACAGTATTTTAAAGAAAAAGCCATCCATCATCAATAGTAAACAATAAATATGTTGCTGTTTGATTTAGATTTCTCAGATTGTGACTCTGATCCCAAACAGGAAGAGCTAAAAAACACATTCTGTCATCCGGGTGCTTATGAGCAAGGCAGCATCCCGTCTTCATATGTTTGTCTGCATCGGCGTCTGTGTTTCTGGAGCATCAGCACTCGGCCTCACTCACATTTCACTCATAAATTCAGAGCTTGCTGTCTCTCTGCAGGTCGCCTGTTGCTGTTGTGTGGAAATCCCCACAGTTCCAGTAATGTGTTGTCATTAAGACAAAAACAAGCACATTTTCTCACTTCCTTAAGATTCAGTTCTTGGCTCACTGGATTTTGTGTAAAATGAAAAGTAAACTTGAATTTGTGATAATTATATTTTAGTGATATGTGTTCTACATGCGGGAATTTAAGTGTTAATCCTCTACAGCTGTTGTGACTGGTAATTATGTCAAGTGGGTTTTCATAATACATATCTAAATGTGTGTCAGTATTTCATTCATACAGCTACAGCTTAAACAAACCAGTGCACTTCAATGCATCTGAGGTAAGTTTTGTAAACTGAGCAAAGTGGGGATTAAACTCCAAAACCTGACTTAATAAACCCCACAAATTAGTCTGAAGCAGTTCAGTAAAGGTCATTTCAAGTTCAAGCAACAACACTGAAGTACAACAGTCTTCTAATTGTCTTCAGTATTGGTGCTACAGTTTGATGAAAGTTGTAGCACGTATGGTTGATTTGTTATGAATTTTCAAAGTTTTGAACTTTAGACACCATCAGGACTATTGGCCTGAGTTTACAGCTGAGGATATCTGGCATGAGACTGGACTTTTGTTTTCACCCATGGAAAGTATGATTTCCTCGGAAGAAGAAAGAAGAAGAATACCTGGGATTACAATAGTGTCCTGGCAGCTTAGCTAAAAAAAACAGTCCATCTTGACTGTGGGGATCAGGTGCACGATGCGCAGAACACACAAGTGCCGTTAATGTAAACGTGAGATGGACTGCTGCCTGATTAGCTAAGTCACAATGTCTCACCAAAAATCAGGGGCTCCTAAAGGAAATCCAGGGTACAGAGAGAACAAGAAAATAAAAGGAGCAGAGAGTCAATGGCCAGACGTCTGGCAACAAAATGTGAAGAATCAGTAGGTATGACAGGCAGAGCTGAAGGTGAGAAGTGAGGCAGACAAATAAAACCTGCTGTAGTGGTCTCAGTTTTAAAGCTACAACAAAGACACAAACTAGAGGACCTAAGGCATCCATTGGTACCAACCATGTTACGCCATCGTGTATGCAAGGGGGCCAAATAATGCTCCAGAGTTACGCTAAATTTTGGCAAGGGAAAAAGGAACATTGCCATTTTTCAAAATGCTGTATTTAAATATTTCTGCATACTCTAATCAGTCTTTAAATTTCATAAATTGGGTATTCCTGGAAAACTGCCAGTTGACAGCCACACACTCTGTACACTATTTCAGGTCTGCACACAATTTGACCAGTATTTATTTAAAAATATACTGTATATAATATATATTTAAAACAAGTAGGTCTGCATGCTCCGGCTATTAATGTTTTTGCACCAACAGTCACAGTCATTCGTGGTCTTTGAGGCACTCGCAATCCCCCCCAGTTGGCAAAACCTTTGTTTTCATTTTCAAAACAATGTGGCAGCGGTCTAATTCATTCATCCCGCCTTCTTCTTCCTCCTAATCCAACAGTGAGGGAGGTGTATGTGGAGCCAATAGTCTGCCCAGCAGCGGACTCCGCCATAGATCCGTATTGCACTAAACTTTAAGCCCGTCCATTCTTTCGCGGTCCAATCAAATGCGAAGGATTTGATTTAAATCTATCTTGTAGCTGTGCACTAATCAAATATTCAGTTTCAGTGGGAAATACGTCACAGGACAGAAGCTAAAGATGCTCTTATTTCAGTTTTACTGGGACTTTAAGCATAATCAGCGTGATGCTACAACTGAACAATCTTCTGATGTTTATTAATTGACTCAGCTCCTCTGTTTTATTAATTTTTATGCCTTGGCACAGGTGACAGCCATGGTCAGAGGCAATATGTTTTCGGGTTGTCCATCCATCCGTCCGTTCGTCCGTCTGTCCATACGAACGTTCACTTGTACTCAACAATGAACTGATTAGTTTTTGGTGGTCAAAGGTCAAGGTTGCCTTGACCTTGCATCCATCTCATTCTTGTAAACACAATAACTCAAGAACAGCTTGCGGGAATTTGACACAAACGTCCACTTGGACTGAAAAATAAACTGTTAAGAATTGAAAGGTCAGATGTCACTGTGACCTCACAAAATATGTTTTTGGCCCAAACTCAAGAATTCATATGTTTAATTATGACAAAACTTCACACAAATGTGTAATAGGACAAAATAATGAAGTGATGATATTTTCTGTCCCAAAGGTCAAAGGTCAGCTTTACTTTGACGTGATAATGTTCTGCATGAAACTAATTTTGCCATTACTCAACATCATATCTCAGGAACAGAAGGATGAATCAAATCAGATACTGATTTGGTCACACTAATCTTAAAACTGTGCTGATTGTATAGATCTTCAGTTCTGCAGGGGGAAGATGTGTGTGAAGCATTCATGTTTTCACAGACATGAATGTAAACTGTAAGAGAAACTTGACTGGTGCATGGAGGCATACAACCGCGGGGGGTAATTCTAGTTATTTATCAAACACATATGTAGGTTTATGTCATTGTATGATTTATTATGTCATTGTATGATTTATTATATGTATTTATTTAAGTTGGTATTTTGTAAACTTTAATGATTTGACCCGTCTCTAAGTGTGTCTGCCTGCTGCTGAGCAGGTCGTGCAGTGGGTTTATCAGAAGAGCTTAAAGAGGCTAAACATGGGCCAGAGCTACAGAACTGCAGAACTGCCATAAATTATCTGTGATTTTATGACAATAAATGACCCCTTTTCCCCCATTACACACAGTCATTTGATTTATTGTTGATATTAAGTGGAGTTGTAATAAAAAATGAAAATCCAGATTCAAAACTGTCACAGAAAGACTAAAACAAATCAGAGCATATTGTTTTAAAATCTACATCATCCACTTTTTGTCTGCATCATCCAGCCCTGCAGCTTCATGTCTGCTGACTCTCACTGCAAACAACAGTCCCCTCTGTAATGACCTGATTGATTAAATTCAGATTGGGACAAAAACGCAGACAGACAGAAGATAGACAGACAGACAGACACCCACTCACTATTTCCACTAAAGAAGAAAACCCACAAAGCTAATTAATTAGGGCCGACCGGCTCATTTGTATGCTTTGTAAGCATTAATTAAGATATGCAAAATATTCAGATGAGCGCCGCAGCCTAAATATATTTTAAGCGAGTCGTCAGCGCGGAGGTATGGACAGGAAAATAGATTGAGGACACGTCCTCGGCCACCGTCGCATTAATCTGCGGCTTCCCTGCGTCAGAGTCAGGAAGTGCAGGACGTGCAGAGATTCGTCTGGGTGACTTTGGCACTTCAGTTTTAATACAGCATGTAGTGACAGAGAGCAGCTGGACCTCACGTATGATGCAAAAGGACTGCAAGACCTGGAGCACACAGTGCAGCACGTATAGACAGGAGAGGACACGCTGTGCAGACTCACTGTATATCTGTGCTCTTTGGGACAAAACACTGAAAGAATAAAAGATTATCGTGTGTATTTCAGTTTAAAAGCAGCATGGATAAAGCAGATATAGTGTGAACGTGCTCCTGGCGGTAGAACGAAAGGTTCAGTTCACCCTAATGACAGAAAAGAAGTTCCAAAGAAAAGGGTTCACGCTGAGGTCTGAGGATTATACTCACTGTTTGTAGAACCACACACTGCTTTTCAGTAATTTTTCAGTACGTTTGCAGGACAAATTAAATTCTATCTACCTGCAATAAATCAGGTGTAAGGAGATCGATTCCTTTTTAAATAATAGCCTGATTTTATTTAGAATTTGTATCCATCACATCTCAAGAAACTCAGGTACAATCTAAACAAAAAGAATCAAAACCCACGAGACGCCAAAATAACTGACTGTTGATTTATTTATTTATGTTAGTCTTTGTTCAATCAATCAGATTAGTTAAAGAAGGGACTTTTGTTGACAGTAATGGTCAGTCGAATGGATCTGAACCTAAAGTGCTGGATAGCAACAACAAATGTTGCATCAGAATAATAAAAAAGCAAACTAAAATGATATAGATTCCAAAATAACATTCCTTGATTCCTGACTGTCTGAGAGTTTTGAGTAAACAAAAAAGCTCAGCCTATATGTGCTTCAAATGTTCTGACAATCCATCAATCTTTCCATGTTCATGTACATCAAATAAAAACAAAAACAGCTGGTGCTATCAATCAGTAACCATAAAATCAACATGATGTGATGTGAGCAGGCCTGGGTGCTGAAACTCAGTAGTTTCTCTTTTTTGGGGGGTAAAAACCAAAGTTGCATTGAATGTCTGGTGAAATTTGTTATCTTGTTTACTTATTTTATGATAATGGGGTTTCTAATTTAAATCAAAACCTTGTTATTTTTAGACTGTTTTGGTCAGATAAAGTTGTTGTAGAGCTGCTTGAGTCTAGACATTTATCATCTGAAAACTGTGGCTGCTTTTGTTAAAGGTCCAGTGTGTACGATTTAGTGTCATCCAGTATTAAGGTTGCAGAACTGAAATTTCTCCTGTGTGCCAAGGGTGTAGAAGAACTTATATGACTGACGCCAGGATAGAGCCACGATTTGGTTTGTCCATTCCAGGCTACTGTAGACACAACATAGCCAACTCTGTGGGAGAGGACCCACTCCATATGTAGATATAAACAGCTCATTGTAGAACACTGAGAGATAGTGGCTGTTTTGGTGGTTGTTTTTTAGTCATCACTGCGTCAACCTGCAGTTTGCAGAAATGTACAATGCCATTTATTCCTCCTACTGAGTTGATCATACCCTAACACATACACTTTATTATATTTAACATCAATGGAGAAAAAAAGGTTGAATATCAATTTCTCAATACAAGTAGATAAAGTAAATTAGATAGAGCTACAGATTTGCTGCTTTTTATGTGTATGTGTGTATGTATTTGTGAATGCAGTCTCAGTAGAATAATGTACAGTAAAATACAAATACTGCTTGGCTTCTATCTGTAGTTTAGTATAGGGATGATCACCTCTGGGCCTTTGGAGCATTGTGAGAGTATTGTGTATATATATACACACACACACAAACATGCACAGTCCCAGAGCAGAGCTGGTTCGTATCAGGTTGGTGATGGATGGAGGATGAGGTCAGTCCTGAGGGGGATCCAGACTCTCTGGAAAAGACCTGTTGTTCACTCTGTGCGTCTCTCCCTGCTGTGCTGCAGTCCTCTGATGATCTCATCCACTCAGTAACACACACACACACACACACACACACACCACATGCACTCATCACATCCTGGGGAAAACACTGCCGGTGATTCCCTTTTTAAAGGAGCTCCATTTGATGATCGATGTTGGTCTCAGAACAGGAATGTGTTTGGCTTCAAATAAACTTTAAAATCCGACCGTATCATTTTGGAATCAAAGGTGTGTCTTTAAACAAACTTGTGTTTGTTTACGTGTCAAGTCTTTAAAATCTGCTTTTAATTGGTTAGATTTACAACAAAACATTGTGAGCTGTGCAGACTGAAACAGGAGGAAGGACTGCATCCTAGAAGAAGTTATTTGTACAGACACAGTTCAAAGTGCTTTACATTGGCAAAGAAAAGCATTAGAATCCCAATGAGCAATAAAAGCCAGAAAAAAGTGAAATAAAATACATAAAATGATATAAAAGCCAAACATAATAGATCAGAAATGCAGTTAAGAGTGCAGTAATAAGTTGTAAGTTGCCTCAAATGCAATAAAAGGAAATCAAAGTGCAGCAGAGAAACCAATAATGTGTTTAAAATATCAGACAGACACATTTAAATGCTGCTGTTTCATTCTTGATAACCTGAAAGTAAACGTTATTCATCAGAGCAGATCTTATCTCCCTGCATGCAGCACAGCTACACTATGTATATTCAGCCTGTTGAATGCTGATGACAGTGACAGGGATTTCCCACTGGTTTTACTTTGTGTCATTGCTTCCTGTTTGGATGTTTTGGTGATCAATGGTGATGTGGTATCGTGGTAGTGTGTCTGCCCTGGGACTGGGAGATCATGGGTTCGATCCCCGGCCGGGTCATACCAAAGACTATAAAAATGGGACCCATTGCCTCCCTGCTTGGCACTCAGCATCAGGGGTTGGAATTGGGGGGTTACATCACCACATGATTCCCGAGCGCGGCACCACTGCTCTTCACTGCTCCCTCAGGGGACGGGTCAAATGCAGAAAACACATTTCACACACTCAGGTGTGTGACAATCAGTGGAACTTTACCTTTTTAAACTAAATTATGTGCAATATTTTGGATTGATTGTTGTATTGATTGTCTGTACACTGAATTGCCCCTTGGGGACATTAATGCGGGGTGCTTGTTCCTTACTGTACATTAATGGTTAAACATATATTGACTGATGAGGACAGACCTTTTTGTTTGTTATAGCAGGAAACAAACTGCATTAAAGGGGCTGTGTTCCATTTAGTGACCCCTGACGCCTCTACAGTTTAAAACGGTGGTGGAAGAAGTACTCAGATCCTTTTTACAAAAGTAAAAGTAGACATATCATTGTCTACAAAATACTCCATTACAGGTAAAAGTCCTGAATTTGAAAGGTTACTTATGAAAAAGTACACAAGTATTATCAAAATGTACTTTAAATATCAAAAATAAAAGTGCATGTTATGCAGAACGGCTCCTCTCACAGTATAGATTATACATTATTATGTAAGAATACACGTAAGAGCATTTTAATGTTATAGTTCCTCAATGTGAAGGCAATTTTAGAAACATATGGTACATAGTAGTAGGTTTAGGAGGTGTGGTAGTATAGTAATGTGTCATATCATTAAAGCATGTCATATGTTTTTATATGTAAAAAGTAACCAATACCTTTGTGTGTCAAATAAATGACAAAAGTAAAAAGTCCAATATTTGCCCTGGATGATGGAGCATAAACTGTACTCTGTTAAAGTACAAGTACCTTAAAATTGTGCTTATGTACAGTAGGGGTGTGCCATATCATATCATTTACGATAATACTGGTTTAATTTTTAATATGTTATGAAATTCGACTTGCTGACATATTGACGTCATACTGTTACGCCTAGTAACTACAAGCATGGCTGAAAGTGAAATTATTACTGACTCCGCGGTGGTTCCAAAAAGGGGAGCAGCTTCAGAAATGTGGAATAAACTGTGGTGTCGTTAGGCCTGGGCATCCTTAAATTATTTATTATTTTTTTCCCCCCAATTTTTCATATTGTCAAGAATATCCTAATCACAAAAAATACCCTAAAATACGGTGATATTATTTTAGGGCCATATTGCCCACCCCTCATGTACAGAACTTGAGTAAATATACTTGGTTACTTTCTATCACTGGTTAAACCTAACCTAACCCTAAATACAGCACAGTATTCATTATTGTTAAGAATTACACATGTCCAGTGTCTGCTGTTGAAAAAGGTGTGTCATTTTTTATGTTGTTTTATTCGACGGGTAAAAATTTGTTAGAGCATTGATCCACACAGCACAAAACTGCTGAATGCTGCTCATAGTGAAGGTTGATTGTCTTTGTGTGTGTGTGTGTGTGTGTGTGTGTGTGTGTGTGTGTGTGTGTGTGTGTGTGTGTGTGTGTGTGTGTGTGTGTGTGTGTGTGTGTAAAGTGGGACACTAGCTTATTTTACACTGCCTGTTCAAGGCTGGAATACTGTGCCGTTTCTCCGCCTCGCCGTTCTGTATAAAAGGTGCGATGACAGAATGGGGGGACAGAGTTGTCTCACCCATAAGTCGGCAGTGGAGGAAGTATCAGCGCTGAAACTGTGTCTGTGTGAAAGGGACAGCCGGCAGGATGAGACTATGGGCTGATGGGTATGACGTTTTGACAACTTGTTATGCGTGCAACCCACCACGGGAGATTTAAAAAGTAAAGCAGCTGAAAATGTCCACAACTTGGGAAGACAACGATGTCTGGGAGCTTCTTACCCTCCGAGCAGAGGACGAGATCAGTCATCATATAACAGGGACAGTAAATGATTGTTATTGCCATGTTATTGCTTATAAAACGCTGCTGACGCATGTTATATGTCAAACTAGAGGCCGGCGCTGTTGTGTTGCACGTCAGCCCGCCACAACTTTTTTGATTCCGTGATGCCGGCATGCTGTGTAAAAATCACATACGGGCAGAATGATGCTGCTATTATTTGGCTCTGTGTAAAAAATGCAAATGTGGTGTGACCTATAGCGCCATGTCTGTGTAGGAAGGGTTAATGTTTAAAGGTTAAAGCTGAGAATTAGTTGGAGTCAATGGAAACAAAAATAATGCAAAGCATGTATATACAAATGTGTCAAACACACAAACACACACTCACACAGCCAGTGCAATTACACACACACACACACGCACACACACTAATTTTCCAGGTGTTTCAATACCTCCCTGAATTTGCCCTTTTCTTGTCTTGTCTTTCTCTCTTTGTTTGTACATGTGAATTTAAAAGTGATGCACTGTAGCTACCTTTGTACTATATTAACTTTGCAGAATGTGCTGCTGAAACTGTAACAGAACAACAACACAAGCCGTCAGCGTGATCTTTCTGGTTTCGTATCTGCTCGTAAAGCTGCACTGATCCTGGTGTTGTTCTGGTAAACAGGTGTTAAAAAAAATGGACATTTTCGTTAAGTTGAAACTTTCTTGACTCTCCCATGTTGCACCGCTGTGTTTCTTCATTGTCTTACGCTTTTACCGCCTGTCTCGCTCTTTGTTTTTCTGTCTCTCTCTCTCTTTGTCGCTTCCTCCCTTCTCTCCGTTTTGGCACATGTTGCCACGGTAACCACAGCCTCTTTTTTTTTTTTTTTTTTTGGCCAAGTTGTAGTGGTGCAGTTTTTAAAGGCCCATATTGGGCTCCTTCATTTACACACACATGCTATCACGCAATCATACACACCCACCAACACCCCCTGTTCACATACACATCATCAACACCTCTACATACTGCTAACACACACACACACACACACACACACACACACACTGCCACACCTACGCACAGTGGATCTGATTTGTCTCACACACACAAAAACACACACACACTTTCACACACACTCACTCCTTCGTTGACATCCCTCTCTGCTTTCAGATTCCACAGGAGATTACCCAGAGTGCTGCTCGCCTGAGGATCATCAAGAAGAGACGGAGAACGACAGATTGGACGTGGAGGACGCACAGTGATTGGAGGAGGAGGTGGAGCCTCAGAAAGACCCCCTCTGCATCCAGTGAAGCCCCTCCCCTCTGAGGAAGTGCAGTGAGTAGCAGCTTTTTTTCTTTTTTTCTTTTTTTTTGGAGGGAGCCGGACTTTGTCTGTATCTGGGGTGATCTTTTATTTTGAAATATGTGCATCAGCACATCCAGTTTGACTGCTAAAAAACCTGTATTTAGAGCTTACAATTTAGTTAGTCAAGGCTTTTTTCCTAGCTGGTGTAGCTGAATCTCAAAATGAAGGCTCTGTGTTAACCGATAGTTAGCCAGAAGTGACCATATTTGGATGAGAGGGTGGAGATAACCCTAACGCTAGCTGCTAGTTTGGTTAGCATGGTGCATTTAAAGCAAGGTTAACTGAGATAATGCTTTTGCTCATTTTTGATAGCAAAAAAACAGGCTTAAAACTCTTATAACAAAATATACCTACCTGAAAAACTGAATATCCGACTCCTTAAAGTATCTTTTTGTACAACCAAATGTTGAACAAGACTTTTTCAGGCAACTAAAAGAATACAATTAACTTTCAAGAACTGAAATAAAAATATGAAATCAAGGTTGACATTATCTATATAAACCAAAACTGTTTTTGCACCATGCTGTAAACGTACTGTAAAGTTGGGCATTTTAACATGGGGGTCTATGGGGACTCCCTCTTGGAGTCAGCCTCAAGTGGCCATTAGAGGAACTGCCGTTTTTGGCACTTCCAAGTTGGCTTAATTTCTCTCCTGGAGATTGCTGCTTGGTTTCACAGGATAATGACATAAGATGCTGCCAAGTTTTGGCTTTGTAGTGATGTTCAAACTGTGTGTAGAAGGAAAAAAACACTCTTAGTCTGGACAGTACAGGCATGAATCACCCTGCCTCAACCAACAGGAAGAATTGTGCAAAAGCTTCTACATGATGATGTTTTTCAACATGCACCATTTGTGACCAGGTCTTGTGTGTTGTTGGTTTAATGGCAGCCCTGCAGGATAGCAGAGCTCGGGCTTTGTGGTGAGAGCTGGAGGAGATGTGACTCCTCTGTTCCTCAATGCAAAAAGTAAACAAGTAACTGACATTTCTGAGCTGTTTCAGGTGAGGGTGTGTTGTTGCAGCACTGGAGGCTCTTCTTGCTTTTCTTTTTTTGTTGCAAACCTGCTATTTTGTCTTTGTGATTTAGTTTTCACCCGCAGTGTAACAGCAGTATCAGATCTGCAGCTGCTTTTTCTAGTGAGATGATTCTATCACTGCAGTGTCAAAGTGCATTTTCCAACTAATAAATTATGTCATGCAAGAGATCCCAAATAGGCTCTCAGTTCCTCGAGAGCATTCACGAATGGAGCCACAGTGGTGTCAATAGCTGCTTTAACTTAAGTGAGAATGAGAGAGCTCAGATATTAAATTAAATAACCATCTGGAGGTTTTGTAAATCTGTAGCTTAACTTCTGAGAAGCTTTCTGTGGTGACTTCAGGTCTAAAAGCATTTAAATGTTTTGGGAACGTGGAAAACTGTTTTTAAAGTTTCTTAAATTAAGAAAGCAGTTGTTAATTTAGAAACCTGTTCCATATGTGATGCTCCACAGGAATTCAGGTAATACAAATCACCTGCAGACTCGTTTATCAAATAAAAATGTTCCAAATAATTTGATGTGAGCATCTGTTGCTCCTCTTAGTTTTATATCAGTGTCAGCTGGATTACTTGTAGACATCTCCTTTGGATGATTAATGGAAGAAAAGAAATAGAAAAAGCAATAATTAGAAGATTTGTTAGTTTTAGTCCTTTTAGTTAGCTAAGAGATGAACATAACAATGGGTATCATGCAGCAAGAAAAAAAGAGAAGTCACCTCCAGATGCACAATACATTCTTAACCGTCCGAATCTGCTCTTAACCAGGTGTACTAAATGAAACTTTTTGACTCAAAGCCAGACTTTTTTTTTTTTCAGCCAAAATAATAAATTGCTTTTTCATGTCACATATACATTTGTTTCAGTATATTTCATTGAGATAATAAGGTATGATGTTGTATGCATTTGTCTGTGTATATATATATGTGTGTGTGTGTGTGTGTGTGTGTGTGTGTGTGTGTGTGTGTGTGTGTATACATATATATATATATATATATATATATATATATATATATGTGTGTGTGTGTGTGTGTGTGTGTGTGTGTATACATGACTAATGTATTACATGACTATTTTGGTACAAACATTTACCTGTCAGTGTGGCACACGGCCCTCCAAGATTTTCTTGCCAAATGCAGAGTCTGCCCGCATTTGGTGCTTGGCGGTTGGGTGTTAATTTCAGACCCTGATCATAAGTAACCTATTAGCATTGGTAATGCCCCCTAAACACTATATAAGGACAGGTGTTTTGCCATGTGTGAATGCTCTGCACATGCCTAAGAATGCGAGAGATGCACCCGGAAAAAAAAAAGAAGTCCAAGAAACTTAAACAAAGTAAACTTATAAGTTTTTCCAGTGTCATCGCTGGTGTTACAAGAAAATCCAAAACCCAGCAACGCAAAACATTTGTGATGCTGTTAATGCGTGTCCGCACCAGTGATGGCCATTCATCTGTCTCATAAAATAGATCTTTGTGATCTCTAAAAACACGTTCTCTGTGTAAGACCTGGATGGCCAGAGCATTCAAGAGCAGCATGTAAGCGATTCAGAAGCTGAACGCAGGCCATATCATCGAAGGGTCTTTAAATCCTTAATTGGGATCAATGGACCAACATTATTTCTTTAGCTCAGAAATGTAATAATCCAATCATTACAATTAATCTAACAAACACAATCTAAATTTGATCGTGATATTTTTTTATTTTCCTCAAATTAAAACTTGTTTTTGCTTGCATTGGACAACAATTTATGGACTGTGAAAATGAGATGTTGTTGTCTTATCTAAAGAGTGCTCTAGGCTCTTGTACCTAAGAGAAGGGCAAAAAACAAAAAAACAAAAGAACACCAGTGAGTCCCAGAAATCAGTGGGTATTAACAAAGTAAGAACAAATTGTGGATACGAACAAAACTGAAAGAATATTTGTTCTAATAGCGCTTTTTGCATGAGGCCCACTGATTCAGTGTTTAGTGCTGCTTCATCAGCTTTGTATGAAAGTCCTTGAAGTCCTTGAGTTATTTTCTCCTAGCGATGGGATGTTATCTCCTGTGTAGGAGATAAACCTTTATTTTATGCTGCATTTGGCTGATCTTTTAACGCCCTTTGGTGTGCTTAATTGTGCGCTTTCTTACTCAAAATAGCTTAATTAAGCTTAAAGTTTATGTCTTACACAGGAGTTATTAGAACCCGTGTAAAAGATAATATCTTCTACGGAGGAGATGACATCGCATACATAGGGGATATACTTAAGCTTTGGCTCACTGAAGCCCAATTTCCACTTTGCAGTATGGTACAGTTCAGTTCAGTTCAATAAGCTTTTTTCCGTTTCCACTGTGAAAAGATGTGGATGGTACCAATGAAACCATTTTGTACCGTCCCCGTTTTTGTTTCCCGGCTGTTGGGGTACCTAGCATGTACATGTGGTACTAAACGGTGGAGCTGTGAACACTGCAGTTCGTTCATTGGTCAGTAGCGGACATTCACTCTGCTCAGGGCCGAGTTGTGGCTGGTTTTGAGACTCGTCGTCGTTCCTGTGGGCTACAGCAACAATAAACCCCTGAGCTTGCCTTAGAAGGACTAAATGCATAAATGTGCTATTTTTAAATATCCCATGGAGAGAGACTCTCACTGCAGCCTGTTCTATTTTGTTCTGAAAATGTTGCGTGTAACTGTTGTGTGGATGATAAACAAGGTGCAGACTTCCATCTGTGTCACGGATAATGAGGAAATACAGAGTGCCAGATGGAGCAGTCTGTGACAATAACCCCGCCCACATTTAAAGGTACCGTTTGTGGTCTGCGTACCATGTCTGAGGGGTTACTTTTGGTTCCAAAGGTACCATACCTAAAGTGTTTTGGTGGAAAGGGGGTAGAGTCTGCCTTTTTTTTTTTTTTTTTTTTTTTTACGCCTCTCAGGGCCTCCATAGCTTTGTCACAGTTATTCTAAATAATCCCTAACTGATTGTTAGCCACAAACATCAAAAATTACCCATGAGTCCTGTGCTTGCACTAGTTAGCCAGCTAGTCAGAGAGACATTTGTAAAACAAACAGTTTGTAGACCTGAATTGTTACTCACCTAAACGGCCTGTATAAACACAGAGGGAGATGAGGTGAGACTGAAGTCACATGTCTAAATGTAACCAGGAGAACAGCTAACAGCTCAGTGTGAAAGTTGTAACCCCTAAACTGTGTTCGATTATAAAACATGACTCAAGGACAACACAACTTTACATACAGAACAAAAAAAAACACACTGTAAATGGAAAAAAAAGTCATTTTATCTCCCTTGTATGTGTCACCCAGTACAAGCAGCTGTATAAGAGTGTGGGAGAAACTGTCAGAAAGTCTCCACATTTTGTAGTAAAGAGTGAAGCCAGCCGGTGTAAATCTCAGAGATTTGTTCAGAGCCTCGGTCGGCAGCGATGAGTCAGTCAGAGGAGGTTTCTGATCAGGAGCCTCGGAGGAGAAAATCCAGGAGGAGAAACAGAGGACCAGATTACTAGTGGATGGTCTGGTAGAGGAAGAAGAAGAGTGGGGAGAAACAAAGGGAAATATTCATGTCAACCCAAATTTACTTAAAGTCTCACCTTTTGATATACATGATTGAAACAAACCAAAAGAACTAAAAGTTTCAGTGGGGAAGCGGAGAGGATCATCTCATCTCCACTAGCTGAGACTCCACATATTGTTCTCATTTTTTTAACCGAAATTACACACTGGTGTCGGGTACAGTCGCTTCTCGTCCACCAGGAAGATGAAACATTAAAGTAAAAACAAACCCACCCTCACATCCTTGGGCTCTTTTGTCCCTTCAGTGTCCTTCCGTCCCACAATAAAGTTGGAAAATGTGAGGCATTTAGAGGTATTTACTCGTCATGCATCCAGTCGGTGTTTGCTCTTATTTCTTTAGTTTGCATTGGAAGGCTTTAGTACAAAGTGTTCTTATTTTCTCCCTCTCTCTACCCAACACAATTCTGCATCACTAAAGCCAGGCATACACTGTAAAAGATGAGCTCATTTCTGACCAGATTCTCCAGCTGCATGGGGATGGGCATTTTCAACATTTTGTATGTATTGTATCACATTTCTAAAAAGACGTAGTATGTGAGCTGACTTTTTCATTGAGATGGTGGATGGTGCTATTTTGGCAGCAGCCTGCCAAACTGCAGACCACTGCTGACCACTGTTCAAGACCAACAAACAACAAAACAAGCTGTTTTTGAGCAAGGTATTGAGGCGTTCGTGGTGGCTTTTTAGCCACCAAAAGTGGGTGTTTTTAAGTGACCCTTTGCTGCATATCCACTGGGGATAGTGCCATGAAAAATGTTTTTTTTTTTAACTGAGATAGTACTGAGTTTCCTGCCGGGATAATGCCACCAAATCTGTTTTCTGAGCCCAAACATGATCTTTTCCCAACCATAATTATAGAAAACAAATGTGGCACACTCTGGCTCCATATGCATTTCTTTAGTTTTGATGATGACGTTTCACGCTTTGGACCTTCCTCAAGATCAACAACAATTATACTAAGACACAGGTACACTGATCTGTTGCAAAGGCCACACCTCTGTCACACAGCTGATAACGATTAGGTGATGAGGCTACAGCATTAGGTTGAGCAAGTCAAGTTTTCCAAACCATAACCAATAGGGCTGTAAAGATACATTTATCTGGATTGATATATTGATTCAGTGACCAGTAATCCAATATCATCAATGCAACGAGAAAACATTGATACATATTGTCCTCTTGAGCACACTTCCTTCCTAAACATTCAATCAATGCTAGTGGCTTTATGCCAGGCAGATAATGTCAAACAGCCAAGAAAAAGACAATGAGAATATTTACTGATGTCGTCTCATATTGATTGCAGGCCCCGGAATTGAATAGAATCAAAATCGTATCATGGCAGACTTTGTGATATAGGCAAATATCATTATCTTTGTCCTAAGAATCAATATATTATTGTATCCTGATGAAGCCAGTGATTTACACCCCATGTGCCCAAACCTAACCATGCGTTCACCACAGCATTGTTGAAACATAAAGTTTCAGCATAGCTGCTACATAATGATGTGTACAAAGGCTATGTCCTTACTGCAGTAATCGAAGGTTCGATTCCAACCTATGGCCCTTTGCTGCATGTCACCCCCTTTCTCTCTATCACTGTCCTATCAAATAAAGGCTAGAAATACAGCCCAAATGTAATGTTTTTGTAGATGGCAGATAGGTACAATTCCAACAAGTTTTTCTGGCTATTGCGTTAGTGGTGGTTTTACTTTCTATTTTACACGTACAGGGCATTTACATTGCAAATGATTTACTCTTACAGTAGGAGTTGGACATAAACTCCTACATTTATAAAATTTTAGCTTTAGTGATTCATTTCTTGTTTTCTAACCAACTCATGTAAAGTTTTAAAGCTGTGTTGAACTAAAAACAGGCATTTAGTTCAAGGCAGAATTTAAGAATAAATATAAAAATAGGAGCTTCTAGCACACAGAAATCTGTAGAAACAGTTCTATATGTAGATACCGTTGATAAAGTGTAAAAGACAGGTGGCATTGTAAAGAGAATAAAAGGAATGGGAGAGCTGGATAAGGATTGAAGAGTCACACCTGGAAGGCCGAAAGATTTTTGGGTGAGTAGGAGAGGGCCGAGGCAACAGAAAGTGGCTCTAGGAAAAAGTCAGACACTTTAAAAGATGTGACATTTCATCTCCCAAAATTCAAAACAAAGGTCTCTGCAGATTGTGCCTTTTGCAGTGTTAAAAAGTGTAGATGGAGTGAGGAGGAAACAGGAGGAAGAGGAAAAAGCATATTTGAGAGTGAAGTATTAAATGATTCGACAGTGGAAAAGAAGAAAATGAGAAGTAGAGTTGAGAGAAGATGGAAGGAGATTTGATACTTGAGGAGAAGAGAAAAAGGGCTAATGGAAGAGACACGTACTTTAAACTGTATATACATTCAGAGCCAGGAGGGACGACAGCAAGAAGAGAATCTGAGCTGCTTTTTGGATCAGGTAGAAAAGTGTGTGTGGAAAACAGCGTCGATCCCTCCTCAGCTGGAACCAACATGCTCGGTTCAGCAGGTTCATGCAGTAACAGTTTAAACATGGCAGCGTCCACAGCCTCTGGTGCCCCCGCGGCGCTAAACTAAACCCACTTTGTAGTCCGAGCTGCCACGGAGGCTGCACACGTTAGACTATTGTGTAATTTGGGCCGGCAACACATTTGGGGGAACTTCTTAACAAAGCTTGGTTCAGTGGAGGCACTGCAGTTTGTGTGTTAAAAGTTTTGGTAACCACATCTGGAGCTGTCATGGAGGTCCAGTGAAGAATATTTGTCATAAGGATAAATGTTTCACAACCAGGAGAGAAACAGACAACTGACAGACAGCAGATTCAGTCAGCAAAGTTAAGTCTGAAATGGTAATTTGTTTGCTGCACGGTGCTTTCAAACTAAAGAGGCGCTAAACTATTGCTAAACAAAGTGTTTCCCGTGTTTGCACGCATGCGCACAACAAATTCCCACACTGGAGGATAATCCGAAAATGATTTGTTTAGCAAAAATAGTTGTGTTTGGATTTCCGTGTGGCCACAAATGGATACAAGACACTTGGATAATGCTGCACAGGGATTTTCAGAAAGCTTTTTACACGTTTATAACCTTTTTGCTGCCTGTCGTTTGGACTCGGTTGAAGTCTGTTAGGCTTTCATTTTTTGCCCGCCCCGCTCTCCTTAACGCCATTTGATAGAAAACTCTTTCTCGGACCACAGAAAGCCTAGGGAGGTGAGTACTATATAACATTTATATTGTTTTGGGGGAAATTATTCCTTTAAGCCTTTAATATCTTGGCTGCCTTGACCAAATTAGGATTTTAGGCTCCAGATAACTTGGCAGTGAGCAAAAACCCACAACTCCATCCTTTCATTCTGATTTCACCAAAACTGTTTTCATGTTTCTCTACAGTCAGTCTGGCTTCTATTTACTATGAAGTGCTCTTCAGATTACTTTACAGCCAGTCAGTCACGGTACAGAGATGTCTTTTCAGTGCAATTAACATTATCAGAAGTTGTACAATTAGAGATGCTTATAAAAATAACCACAACATAAAGTAACAGCTGAACACAATATGGCAGATGCCGAGTAAAGCCCTGGTCATATTTAATAATTGTACATAATAATACATTTAAAGGGGACCAATTTTCCTTTCTGTATTTTGTTTCAATATATAGCCTAATGTTAAAATGTCTGATGTTCATATTAAATGTGGACATAGTTTCTCATAATGAGGTAAACGTATATAAAAGTAATCATTGTGAGCAAAATCCTCAGGCTCAATTCTGAATACTCCTTTTATCATAGTGTGCTGGATTTCTTTATATGGTCATCTGCTCCAGGCCCGCTACTGCAAGTATTTACATTACACAGCTGTTAAACTGCCGCATATAGCTACATGCTAATATCAAGGAAAAATGTAGTCTTTGTTGCCGATTTTTGATTGCATTCCTGCTGGAACAGGTCTGGTTGTGTTTACCAGCATTTTTAATGGTAAAGTGTCACTAAACGGTTACGGTCATTCCTTTTTTGCAAGTGCACTGCTACATGTTGCGAGATGCTAACGTCAGGTTAGCATGTAATCTTGGTTGCTGGATGTTGTTAATTTCTTCTTTCAGATTCTGCATCATATTTCTGCTGGAACATGTTCGGGTTTTTTTTAGAAGCTATATGTGATATATAGAGTTGGACCGATACCGATACCAGTATCGGAAATGCCTCCGATACTGCCTAAAATGTGGTATTGGGTATTGGCGAGTACAGCCTGTGACCAATCCGATACCACCAATGCCTCGCGTCATTACGCATACGCACGCTACAGGCAAACGATACGAAACCTGAGCGGAGTTTAAAAAGCATTCTACTCTAGCCTTTAACATGTCTTTTTTACCAAATTGTGTGGCTGCACTTTAACCTGTGTCTTGATCTGTGTCAACACTGGATAATAAAAAAAAGTTTTATGGCATTAATTCTACAATTATGTATTTATTTCTTAATATTTTACATACAGTTTTAGGAGTTGAGACATACAACAGTTCAAATCCCATCCATTTTTATTTTACGCGCTGGTATCGGATCGGTACTCGGTATCGGCAGATACCTAAGGTTCAGCGATCTAATCGGTATCGGGAAGGAAAAAGTGGTATAGGTACACCTCTAGTGATATATGATGCTATAATGTGCCGCTTTTCTTGGTTTAAGACATTTCTCAGCTGCAAATACTCTTAAAACCTACAAGTAACTTTATGCTTACATCAGGGAAATTAATTTTTAATGGTAGAAAGTACTGCTATTCTCCGTTATGATCATAACCTGGCTGCAAGTACGGTGCTACATGTAGCTACATGCTGACATGAGGGAAACATGTATGCTTGGTAGGGCTGAACGATATATCGTTATTGTATATGTACCGAGATATGAACATGCAAGATAGTAATATCCCAAAAGGCAACGATATTGAAGATATAATTTCCCCGTGAGGTTCCCCAGCTTGACCTACATGTACAGCTCAGCCAATCACAAACATCCTTTTTACGCTTGCCCGAAATGTACAGCTAAGGCCAGCCAATCACAAACCTCATTTCCTGCTTGCCTTGAATCGACAGCAAAACCAGCCAATCACAAACATCCCCTTGAGCGAGGGAGACGTGCTGCTAGCAACTTGCTAGTACACACAACACATTTGCGACTAAAAATAGTTTTGTTCGAGCAAAATAAATCATTCAACATGCTGTGTGAGTACAGATTTCAACCAGCAGCAGAAACGAAAGGCGAATCCTACCGGTCGTGGGCTGAACGGGGGTCACAGATGGGAATACGGCGGAGCGCTATGGCCGCCGCAAGATAACGGCTTACCGGCGTTTCACCGTACGTGAAGAGCCTGGTGACACGAGGCTACTGGCGACCGAGAAGCCTGGCTCCAGGTGAATAAGTTGGTGTCATGACTGCCCAGTAGTACCTGAACAGCTGAACCGTGGTGGCTGTGGCACACAGGTATGTGATGTGTCACTGTGCATTCACACCAAAAGCGTCATGAGCGCCAGCGAGCAGAAACGAGCAGTTCACATTTCCACAAACGTCACCACACTTCAGGGAATGTTCTTTACTTGTCAGGGGAGGAGGGTGGCTGGTTGATTTTTATTTTATTTATTTATTTTATTTTGATTCTTTGTTTGAGCCATTCTCCCACTGCAGGTACACTGTTAACATACATGCAGCTACATGCTAATGCCAGGGTATCATGTATCTGCATCTTTTACCATTAAAGCATATAAATACGTTCTAGTAGAAAATACAAGCATGACCCTGAAAATAATCATAATAGGTCCCCTTTAAATTTATAACTCAGTGCCACTTGATCAACTTTTTTGGTTGTCCATTCTATGCTTACTCTTTTATAAGACACTATACCTTGAAATTGATGCTGTATGCCATTGGATAGAAAGTCAGACAAATAATTTGTTGAATTTAATATTAGATAAATCTTTATGTAATATCAGATGTTGCAGCAGCACAATGACAGAAGTACGTACAGATACATAGAGACAGGAAAAAATTTGAATTAATCAATACATAGAATAGTATAAATGTATAAACATGTGGTGTGTTAAAAGTGTCAAGATATCAGGGTAACATTAGAACCTATCACAAACAATTTAATAACACTGTTCTGCCTGATTTATGCCCCCATAGTTATACATGACTTACGACTTGTTGGAGTGTGAAAGAAAAGTGCCTCCTGAAACAGCGTTGGAAATATTGCATTCATTTTGTGCGTGTGCATCTCTGAACCCGTCAGCAACTTTTACCATTCCCGCCTGCATGTAAGATCTCTCCTCTGCAGCACCAACACCGTATCATAGTCACCAGTCTAAGGGCTCGCCAGCACAGAAAACCTGACCATCCGAAGCCAAAATCTACCAGCTCTTGGCTGCGGTCCAGTCAGCTTTTTCAACGTTTTCCTGGGCTGCAGCCAGCCTGCGGGCCGGTGCCAGCCCCACTGGGTGCTCGGGAAGGTTTGTTTTCACAGCCCTTCTGCTTTATTGAATGGGCTCTGTGAAGCTCAAGGGGTGGAGCACTGTGCTAACACTGCCGGGGTGATGGGTGCAGTTTGCACATGGGTCATCCCTGCTAAAAATATTTGCATTGAAGGTGCTACGAAGCACCGCGAATGAATGCATCCACCAAATGGCACATTGCTGGGGTTGCAGAAACGGCTCTGCACCTGATTATTCGGTGTTTTTTTTTCCTCTTGTTGCTCACATGGAGGCTTCCTTAGTCGTTTTCATGCTGAGTGAGTTTCATGACCCTCGGGCCTCTGAAGCCTGATTAAAAACCGACTGTATCATTTAAAGAATGAATGGGCATTAGGAGAAGATAATACTGTTTTCTTCTTCTTCTCTGTAAAGCTTGCAGATACGTGGCTTTATCACCGCTGAGATATATCTGAGTGTATGTATTGCTGCACAGTTACAGCTTGCAGCTATTATGATTCCTCTTATGAATAAGATTATTTGTCTTCATTATGCGATGAATCAAAATATTTAACATTTCAGCTGCAGCTGATCTAAATGTTTGAATATTGCTGGTATGTCTCATAATTAATTGTGGAACAAACAAAGACTGCACGATTAGTGTGATGCCCTAATGTTGTGTCACTCTCTGATCATACTGTTGTTGATAAAATCGCCATCTGTTACCTCCAAATGCTGCTGCTGCTGCTGTAGTCTTAAATGTGAGTGGCGATGGCGGCGGTGTTGAAGCAGGAAGCGAGCGGGGATCTGAACCAGCGGTGGGAGTGTGAGGAGCGGTGCAGGTACAGTGTGAGGGCTGATGGGATCTCCACAACCGCTGGTGGAGGTATCGACTACGTGGGAGAGAGTGACTCACCCTAAAAATCCACATGCACACACCTGTGGAGGAGGTGTGTGTGTGGGCAGCCAGCGTGGCCGGGCAGATTGCTGCTCGCCTCTCTCGCTGAGCTGTAGTATTAAACCGTAGCCTCGCTGCTGCTGAACTTCACCACCACAGCACTCCATTTCTTCGTTTTTTCTCTGTTTTTTTTTTTTTTTTTTGGTGTGTGTTGTGTTTGTGTGTCTTTGTGTTTCCCACCAACACACCTGTGCCAGAGCTGCTGCGGTGGCTGGTTGTAGCAGGAGACATTTTACTTGGTGATTCACTTGTTTTGCTTGACGGTTGTGTGTGTGTGTGTGTGTGTGATTCCTCTGAGGTCTCGGGTGTTCAGTTTTTTAACTTTTAGGTTGCCTTTTTTTTTTTTTTTTTGTATTCCTCTCCCCCTTGCTGTGAAATGTTGTGTGGTAGTGGGTGTTGTGTGTTGAGAAATGTGTCATCTGAAAAATCTGTCCAGATCCTGAATTTCTAGAAATGTTCACAGCAATTTCAGCAAGTGTGAGTGAATTTCAACACATTAAGTGTATATCAGTTCATACCACAGAGTGTTAATTTAACTCCTTTTTAAAGTTGCTGTTTTGACACTCTGTTGGAGTAATTATTCATTCTCTCAGTAGTTAAGATTTAACACTCCTCGACAAGAGTGTACACTGTTAGACCTGAGCTCCCCCACAGTGTTAACTATACAGGTGTTACCTCCACGTTAACACTGTCAGGTGTAAATATGGTTTTATATACAAATATCTCAGAAATCACATCCAATACAATGAGCAGTGAAACATAAGTGAAACCGATGAAGGCTGTACCAGGAACATACAAAGAAGTGTAATTAACTGACTAAACATCACTGGTTGTTTTTCTTGTTCTTGTTTTGAAAACAGAGATTGGTGTGTGCTTTCTGACAGTATTCATCTTGCAAAGATAATTATGAAGTTATTAAATACAAAATGCACCCAAATGTTACTTTTCTTTGAAGATGAACTTTGAGATAACTCTAACATGTGCGTGCTCTACACTTTTCCTCACTTTTGATTCCACCTTTTCTGTTCCAACAACATTGAGATTTTCATTACTGTTAAGGGATGATTACTAAAGTATTTAGATCTTTTGAAAGCACTGTTACAAAGTACTTTTTAGAACACGATTAAATAGTTTACACTGTCAAGAGAGACGGCACAAACGTAACCCTGAATAAAACATAGATTATAGGCAAAGGCCAGTGCGTAATGAAAAAAATAATTAAATTAAGAAATGAGCGATAAAAGCTAAACAAACAACAGATTTACTGTTTAAAAAAAGCCTTAGTCAATGGTTAGCGGTTCATTGAACAACCGCAGAGAATATTTTTGGCTGATTACACGTCTGTCTATAGGTTGATTTTGCTAATTATCAGTATAGTATAGTTGTACAACCCCTATGCTGTAAAGCCCAGTTCAGACCAAAGATTCGCAACAAGATGGGTTAAAACAGGCAGCTACTGGCAATGTGGTGTTTTGCAACGTTCTAAAAACCTGCTGGTTTACACCACTGTAACACTGGTGTATCATCATGCAACAACTCGCTGTACTTCCGTTCTGATTTCCAGCTTTTCAGGCATATTTTGTGGCTAAATATAATTTGTAGCTTCTTAAAATATGAATGAGCATAGTGATACTGAGATACTGGCTACAGTTACATTTGTAATGATGAAACGGTGAAAAACAAACAAAACGAGCATCAGAAGGACTGTAGCCTATTCATAATAGATACACTACAATAATATAAGTAACCAGTGCCAATTAATCACATAGAATGTGTGTGTGTGTGTGTGTGTGTGTGTGTGTGTGTGTGTGTGTGTGTGTGTATAATGTGTCTGCAGCTATACATGTCTCTAAAATTAAGCTGCTAACTTACTGGGGTGACTTGGGGGGGAAACAGGATGGCCATAATGTGTTACCTGGACACCATGGGCTGGGATGGCGCTACCTGCAGTAATTGCTAACGGAGAGGTGTTGCTAGCCAGCTCCTGCCTGGTCAATGCGCAGTGCGGAGCAGCTAGCTAACTCGTTGAGATCAGAGGGTGGGCGGTGAACACCATGTTTTTGCACGTTAATGCAGCTAGCCAGCTGTCTGTCAGCAAAACAAACAAAAAATAAAAGGCAGAACATTTACAGTAAAACATGGGTAGTTCTTCATTTTTTTTTTTTTCATAGAAATTAACAGCTTAGTTACCAGTTAATGAGTGTTGGGCTATCAAAGACGAAATTAACTGAAACTGACATCCCTACCAATGTTACTAGCCTACAGAATTTTTTCACCAATCTTCAAGTAAACTATGCTAAAAGGAATAGTATGTTTTGCCACCGCATAGAGGCATTAAAAATCTCTTTCTGTTAAATCTATTATATGTTCATAAATTTAGTTTAGCATCACTTGTTCACATCTGGGATTTCAACTTTCTGCAAATGCAGCCTAACCATCCCTGTATGCAGCAGAGCACATATACAGGCTGTTGTTTTTTTCTGGTACCATTATAAATACAGGAAGAAAAGACTGTAGCCCGATCCAAAAAGTCAGAGAGAGAGAAACACAATTTAAAAGACACATTACAAAGTTACTTTAGCGGAGCTATCCGTTCAGCACGACATCACAAAACAAAAGTCTTCTTTTTTTCACATGACTTACACTTTCTCTTTCTCGTAGGTGCCTTCTGTTTCCTGACTTTTAGTGTTTTAAGCAGCCCGTAATATTTATTAGATCTAAGCAGGAGGTACTAGTCAAAGGAGTTTCAAAAGTTTTGCTAGAAATCTTCCACTTTTAATTTTAACAGCAATGATCTTTTTGTTGAGCTGATAATATCAGGTTAATATTTCCTCACATTTCACCTACTTCTTGTGGGATGACTGCCCGCCTTAAGTTCCAGTTAAGTGCTTTCTCATCAACAAAAAAGGTTAGAGATAGCTTTCCTGAATCTGTGATTTAACACCAACTATTTCTTCTTCATAAATGACTCAAACAAGCCAGAGTTAAATGAACTCTTCATAGAGGTTTGTGAAGGTTCTCATCAACACCAAAACTGAAACTTTTAAATTTAAGACTAAAAATCTGTCCGTTTTCAAACTTTAATCAACTTGAGGTTTCTAAAGGTTTAAAGTGGCTCCTTGTGGGCGTCTCTCCGGCCCAAAGATGCTCAGGAGCCCCGTCCATGAGCGATAAGGAGGTCAGGATTTAAGCTGCACTTCTCTCCCAGACACAGTTTTTGGATATTTATCACCAGCCCCCCCTCCATTCGGCGAAAGCAGCTCAGTAACACTGGAGTTTATCCAGCACCACATAATTGAGGCCATGATGAAGTCAAGTGTTTTTCAGAGTAATGAGTGTTAGACTGTTTTATTCTGGAAGGTAGTTCCACCTCACAGCTCCCCCCCAATCAGACACCCACCCACCAACGCATTTGTTCAATTTTGTTAAGTGCCACTCAAGAGATATTCCTCAAAAATAAAAAAATAAAAAACATTCTCAAATAGATTTTTTGGGGGGTGGGGGATGGGGGGTTAGAAAGGTGCCGATTTTACATGTTTTTAAGAGCTAAAGTAACAGCAGAGATGGGGATTTTAAAGGTAACTAATCCAATTACAGTTGGAGAAAATGTGGTTGCTGTGTTCAAAATGGGGACGGGAAACAAGCTAATTGCAACAGAAGAAAGCACCCAGATGACCCACGTTTAGCCCTTCTGCTAATGATCAACAACTTACTCAATTCTTAGATGCATTTGTCAGAAATCACACGAGCCTGTGGCTGAAATCTGGTTTGAAGTTAGTAGTTGGCAGATAATTTTTAGAAATGTGGAGACAGAAGTTTGGCAGTGACTTTTCAAGAGTGGAGGTTTGGTTTCAGAGGAGGAGGCGGCACAAAGTAGTTAAAAAAAGTGATTGCTATTTTCTGCATTTCTATAAATGAAGTATGTTACTGTGCTTTCCAAAATAATGTCAATGAAAAGGTAAATCTCTGTATTGTTAAATGGTCACTCGGCTGATTTAAAGATAGTCACAAAGAGCTGAATTCATCATGCAAAAAACATTAAAGATTATGTATTATGGCTTGCATTAGAGTTGACATAGAGAGTTGACACCCATCCACCTCCCCTCCAACCCTCTGTATGCGAGCTTTCTCACTCTTTATCTTACAGTTGTTGCTCGGTGCGTCAGAATCAGCTACTGCCCAGTGTGTATTATACCGCCACAGAGGGTGCCTTTGTGCTTTGGTGTGTGACACCGAGACAAGTTGCGCAAAATATGGTCCATGGTCAGTGCCATAGAGACGTCCAAAAGAGAATATTGGTCAATATGGATAAGATGGAAAATGTGGGAGGACAAAGATGTGGAATTGCATTCAATAAAAAGTCCCAAACTGCACTAAAAAAGTTGATGCTCTGATTTATGGTCAGCACCTTAAAACCTCTAAATGATTACTGCTATCACCCTAGTCTCGCGTCGCCAGACCTATCTCCACAGTGCTGTGTCTGCACTAGAGAAAGCACACATTATCATTCTGCTATAGGGGGAAAATGCTCTGTCTTGTTTGTATTCTTTTAAACCAATCACAATCGTCTTGGATGGCGCTAAGCCTAGGATGCAGCAATGGTGTCCTTACAAAATAGTGTCGGGATGGAACTGATTTTGGTGGAAAATTTGCATTTGGTGAGGTAAGCACAGCTAAAATATCTTATTCTCTGCAACAGAAAATGTCACAAAAAACCCCCAGTACAAAACAACAGTTAAACGTTTACTGACAAAATTTGATAATTACCTCTGCCAAGGAGGTTATGTTTTTGCCGGCGTTTGTTTGTCTGCAAAATAACTTGGAAAGTTCTGAGCAGATTTTGATGACATTTTCAGGAAGGGTTGATAATGGGACATGGAACAGATGATACAATTTTGGTGATGATCGGTTGAAGCGAAGTGGATAAAATAATAAAATGCTGGGAAATCCAAGCTGCTTGGCGGAGGTCTGCGCTCTCCGAGTGCTCTAGTTTTTTGTTTTGTTTTTTTTAAGATATTTTTTGGGGCATTGAAAGAGGGAGACAGAGGGGGAGTGACATGCAGGAAATGGCCACAGGCTGGAGTTGAACCCGGGCCCCTGCGGCAGCAGCCTTGTACATGGGGCGCCTGCTCTACTACTAAGCCACAGACGCCCTGAGTGCTCCAGTTTGATATCAAATTGATAATAGGTGAAGCTTGGCTGTACTTTAGCTGTGGAGGAACTCACTGGAGTACACAATATAAAGAATATACTACAATACACTATAAGTATACTTAACTGCAAATACTATATAGCCATACTAGTGTTGCACTGTATACCGGTACTAAAATAGTACTGCGATACTAGAGTATTCCAAACGGTACTATACTGCATTTGGAAAATACCGGTACTTTGAAATTGATTCAATTTATTAATTTAGTTAATTTTTTTTACTCATTTATGCACAAAAACACCTTTCTTGTTCCTATTGGAGCACAGATTGCACAAGTGGTGTGTATGACAACACCTATATCAACATTTGCAGCTGGTGCACATGAAAAAAGACAAGAGAAAGTCTGCCTCGCAAAGGGAGACAACACGAGACAACACCAACTTGGTGAAACATTTGAGCAACCAAACCGTGACGTCCGTACCGAGGTACTTTCGAACCATGATTTTTTTGGTACCGTTACACCCCTACTATTTATTGTCCTAAAGGTTTGTAGCCTAAAGGACTTTTCCTTAGGAAAAGTACCGAAAAGTATCAAAGTATCGAAATTCATATTGGTATGGGTGCCGAAACAAAGATTTTGGTATCATGACAACACTAAGACATACACATTACAATACACAACCAGTATACATTATGAGAGAGGTGAGAGTTGCTTGTCTATTGTGTCTATTGTGACCTGAAAAGTGTTTGTTCAGTGGTTTTAACAGTGGGATACACAAGTGTATGAAATGGGTTTTTTTTTAATAGTGAAAATAGTTTACCAAAGTTGCCAGAGGCAAACTTTTACTTCAGTCCCTAGCAGGACAATTTAGTCCATCTTTTACACTCGCACTTCACTGGACCCTTTAAAACCACAGACAGTTCGCTAGCTGTATGTGGCTCTAGCACAACCTTTTCACGACAATATCACAGACGCTCATGTGAAATGGAACGGAATGGGACATTTGTGAAGTCAATGTGAGTGCTGAATGCTGCTACTGGAGTTAAAAGATGTGGCAAATCAACTTTGACTGTCAGAAAATGGATCAACATTGGACAGAGTCTTGGCTCTTCTGAGGTGGGTTCACATGTTGTTTCTTTTTTTGTGGATCTTACCAACAATTCACAGAGAGAGCAAAGCAGATATGCCTTATTGCACGATCCAAATCCTCAAGGTCAAAACCTGCCATTTCAGTGTATTGGTGATTAGCTTGGAGGTTGTTGTGTTTCCCATAGCAAAGGGGGCTTTGAAAATGGTAGGATGCAGACTGCAGACAGGGAGGAAGAATGCCAACCAATGGCAGGTTTATAGCCACAGTTTACATCCGTTGAGACAGACCACTATAACTCTAATAACAGGCAGAGAAAGCGGAAGTAGTCTTCCCCATCAGACTGCATAAAGTCCCAACAACCATCACCAATGACAGCATGAGCAGCATGTGTGTAACCTGCAGAGATAGTGCCAGTGATGTACTGTAGTTATAGCAAAGAAATATGTTCTTTTTTGTAATTTTATGTTTTCAGGATCACCTTCATGTCACTGTGGGTCACATGTCGCAGCAGTGTTAACACTGTGAGGAGAAACGTGGAGAAATGTTAACTGGGGACCGACTGAGGAAGAGAAACGTTGCAGTGGTAACTGGGTTATGAATAAAAACAGGTTTTAATGTGGCTCAGGTGTTTTGTTGTAGCGAGAGTGTCTGGTTTCACAGAGCTGAGATCATATTTCTGCTGTTCAGAGGTGGTACGCTGCGATACTTCACTGATATCAAACAGTACTCCCAGTGAAGGCCAATTGGAGATAGACTGCTGGGAAATTTCTAAAATTACTATTCCAAATTTACAAGGTGGAGCGCTGCCACTGTTAGACAGTTTAGGGAGAGCCGCGGTGCGTAAACCGTTTTAGTTCGTCTCCTGCTGTGATGCAATCTGTTACGAGCATCAGTCAAATCACCCTCTCTGTTAGAGGATAAGAAAACACAGCCGTCAGCCAAGTCGGTAAACTCGGTAAACATTATGGAGGATTCCCCAACCTGCATTTACTCTGCAGATCGAGCTACAGTGTTTGTGCTCTCTCACAGGGAGGCTGCAGCATTTAGAGAATTCCTACAGGTACTTTTAACACATGCAGAGGTCCTAAATGTCTACGTAGAAAATGAAATACAGGCTTTTAAATGTGGGCATCCTCTTTTTCAGCAATTTACTTGAGGCGTTTTCTTCTTCATCTTCTTCTTTTTCCTCTTCTTCTTCTTCTTCTACTCTTTATGTCCACTTTGATTAATCCAGAACAGTTAGAAGCACAATCTGCTTCCTGTCTGCTTTACTGAACACAGATGGGCTTTATGTCCCCAAATATTTAATTTCCTGGTGTTCATTTTTTATTTTTTCTGCCTATTTATGCTTTCACAACTTTCATAACAACTGCAGGAGATAGCAGAAATATCTTCAGAATAAATGAAAGTTCAGACACTTGGAGAATCTTTAACAAGGAGAATGGAGAATTTTGTTAACGCACCTCATGTTGGTCACCAATCTGTACATCTGAAATGACTCATTCATTCACAAGGAACAGTAAATGAGTCTGTTCACACGTGCATGTACAAAGTGTCAGACATTTTCTTGTCTCTGAGAGAATAAGCCTGAGGCTTGTGTGTCTCGCAGGTTTGTAACGGTTTTTATCGTAGAGCTGAACCGTCAAGGTATGGGGATCACGGTCTGGTGCACACAGCCACAGGCAGAGTACACAATATGTAGAATGATGCACGTAATGTGGAATCAAAGGCCACAAAGTTGAGAGAGAGTTGTGTGTAAGATCAGGACGGTGTATCGACATTGCTTCGCCGTTGTAGGGTCTTTGAATAGAAACATGTTACGGTACATTCAACAGCATTACCTTTATTTTCAGTTTCATAGCACTGGATGGATTGATGGATGGCCTTCATTGATCCCCAACTGGGACATTATTGTGTTAGGGCAGCAGGTTGTATTAACGCAAAATATCAATACAAAAATAAATAAATGAATACATTTAAATAACTCAATATGGAATACAAGAAAAAAAAACCTTGGCACTCTCTGTAAGTATAAAATATATACCTATAAAAGACAATATAAAGAATATACTAGAATACAGTAAAATATACTTAACTACAAATACTAAATATATATACACAGGACAATACACTACCAGTATATACATTAGATACATTAGAGAGGAGAGAGGTGAAAGTTGCTTGTCAGTTTTGAAGTCTATTGTGACCTGTTGCCTTTTGGAAAAGTGTTTGTTCAGTGGTTTTAACAGTGAGATACACAAGTGTATGAAATGTTTCTTTTTTTTTTTTTTTTTTTTTTTTGTAATGAAAATAGTTTACCAAAGTTGCCAGAGGCAAACTTTTACTTCAGTCCCCAGCAGAACGATTTAGTCTGCCTTTGACAACTACACTACTGTCTGTTCAAAATAAATGAAAAGAAACATATTCTTATGTATTTGTGTTTTTTTTTTTCTTTTTTCCCCTTGACTGAACTTGCTTCGAACTGTGACTTCTGTGTGTACTGTTATACCCCAATAGTGTGTAGTGTTTGGACGTAATTTACATACTCAGCTCTGATCAGGCAGTTGTTTTTTTTGTTTGTTTTTTGTTTTTTTGTTTTGTTTACTGAACTTAACTGGACTTAGGACTCTCATCTTGGCCTTGATGCATGCACACTAGTGTCATCTATACTAAGCCTTGGCTGTAGATTACTGCGTGGGGACGCTAGGGGCACCAGGTGCTTTTCTTTTTTGCAGTGTAGTTTTTCGAAGCCACAAAGAAGACAACTCTGCTAAGAAGTTTAAAGAAGCTACAGACAGCATTTTTGCCTATATATATATCATTATGAAAATAATGTGGGTTGCACAGGGTAGTGGCTACAGTAAAATCAGACTATCAGCGTTGCAATCTGTGCAATAAGCTTCTGCCACCGGGGACGAATTTTCGCGGAAAAAATCTGCTTTACGGCAGGAAATGCGTCATGTATTGCCAAACTGGTTGGTCAGGCAATCAGGGACTGGAGCTGGTCCCTATGAGGAACTGGCCGGGGCATGAGATAGTTGAGTCAGGAGCACATTGGCAGACGGACAAAGTTTGGAGATAAGTGAAAAACGGCTTCCCCAAAGAAAACAAGCTAATCTGTCTGAGGAGGCAAAGAAGAGCACAAAGGAGAGTGATAAAAGAAGAGGAAAAACAAGAGTAAACCTCAGTCAGGTGTTCAACAGATGGAGGGAGCTCCGTGACCAAAGTGGCTTCAGAACCCATGTCCAGCTCATTTTCTTTCTAATGGATCAGTAAGTAACACGGCTAAATGTTAGCAAGCCGAGAGAGGACTGTACTGTACTGGCTGCTAGTTCATTCCTAGCTGGCCAGCATCGCAAATCGCCGCAACCAGGGACCAGGTAGCGAGTGATGGTCGGCTGACTTCCATGTTGCCATTCTACCGGCTCACTATACATAATCCCTTATGACTGTTGTTTGTACTGATACTGTGCATATTGGTATCATTTACTGTGAGCTGTGTGTACTGGTACTGTGCATTCTGGCATAATTATTTGCATTACTAATTTTTTTCTTCAGATAAATCTGATAATTATTGCTCGGTCTCTTTACTCATTTATTTAGTAGAGTGTCTACACACCTTCTCATTCTACATATACATAGAGGTATACTGGTGGCTTTACAGCCTATATTTTATTGATTATCTCTGATCCCCACAGTCAATTTGGTCGTTGCGACAGTGCGAGCAACACCGCTGATGCTAGGTGGCGCCAAGCTTAAAAAAAAACCCGAATTCTATCTGTTGCCTCTTTAACTGTATGAAATAATGGACATAGCTTCTGTGACATCACCCACCGTATGGACGTATGGACTCCCATTTGAAATGACTCGAGCTTGAGTTTTGACCGTCACCATCTGAGTTTTAACCCTAATATTAGCTGCTAGCTTGGTTAGCACTTTGCATTTTACAGCTATGGTATGCTATGATAATGCTATTTTTTTTGTTCTTGTAAAAAACAGGCTCAAAACCATTAAAAGAAAATGTCCTTAGTGGAAAAACTGAACATCCAATTCTTTAGAGGATCTTTTAATACAACCAAACGCTGAACAAGACTTTTTTAGGAGACCGAAATGTTACAGCCTATACTATGTGAATATCGGGTTACACCCTGATTATGTCACCCAAAGACGGTACCCACTTGTCACTTGAAACAGTCTTTCATTTAATTATGCAGAATTTTAAGCCTTAATAAAAAGTGAACAGGTGGGTTTTATCAAAATTCATCCCTGTGCAGTTATGATGAATGTTGAAATAAGCTATAGAGACCAAAACTATATTTTGTACCAAACTGAAAGCATGTTTATTTCTGCTGTAAATATCATGGGGGTCTATGGGGATTGACTGGCCTCTGGAGCCAGCCTCAAGTGGCCATTAGAGGAACTGCAGTTACTGGCACTGCGCTGGCTTAGTTTTTCTGCCCTGGAGATTGCCACTTCCCAAACACTTGAAAAAATGATGACATATCCATCTACCTCAGCTATACTTTGCTGCTACTTCTTAGCTTGCTTATTAAATGTTAGCATGCTAACATGCTAAACAAAGGCTGTGCACATTGTAAACATTATACCTGCTGAAATTAAGCATGTTAGCATTGTAATTGTGAGCATGTTAGCATTTAGCTCAAAGCAGCACTGTGCCTAAATACAGCATCACAGAGCTTCTAGCATGACTGTGGACTCCTTGTCTTGTTTGAGATTCAATGCACAGTGAAGTACGTGCTGTCACACCTCCAGTGTTTGAGTGTGAACAGGGCTCAAGTACAGTATGTCCAACAGAACTGGCAAGTAAAGTAAAGCTATCTGCAGTCCTCTGGGATCATGATATAAATAAGGTCATGCTCACAAAATGCGGATAACAGTGAATACTCATCTGGATTAACACAGACTTTTTGCACTTACATAAGATGATTGTGTACACCTTAATTAAGAAATATTCTTCCTGCTTTGGAAGTGATGATACAACATGACAAACATGCCAAATCATAGCATGGCTGCACAGTTTATTCTCTCATCTGTTGACAGTTGGATTGTGCAGAATTCTGCCTCTGTGTTGCTGTGTTTTGACTCCAAGTAGTGTCCAAAGAAGGTCTTTTTTAGAACAGTTAAATCTGGCTTTTTGAAACCTGAGCTATCCCGCTGAGAGACCAGAGACGGGGATTGAGGGCGGAGAAGGGTCGAGGATGTTGAGGATGGATGGAGAGATGGGAGAGAAAGGATGGGAGGAGCAGAGAGACTCTCTGATGTAAACTGAACGCTTCAACAATCCATTTGTACTGCAGGATTTTCCAAACAATTCCCCGATGACGGAGGTGGTGTAACAGAGAGAAAGAGACAAAAAACGGCAGTGCAGCCATAAAATCTGTCTTGTATCAGAACAGCTTTACTTGATTTTTCTTGTAACCATTTTTATGTCTGTTCTTTTCCTTCTGATGCCAGTTCAGCACAGTTTTCAAAGCAGTTCTAGTGTGTATTATTTTCTGTTTTCTAATCATGTGAAGATTGGAGCTTGTTTGGGTCGACACTGAACTTGACCCCCCTCCTGCTCGCTTGGTTTTCCTCTCGGAGCAGGAAACAATATCAATGTAGAGAGCACGGAGAAGTGGGACTTGGACCATGTCTCCATCTGTACAATATTATCCTTGTTGATTCGCCCTTTGTGAGCCTGATTTCTGAGAGTCTATTTTGCATTAGTGCTGCATGAATTTTTCACAAAAATCCTCCTCAAGGGTCAAAACAACAGAGACAGTCGGACCTGGTTCAAGTATTTGTGTGTGCGCCTGAAGGAGAAATCCACCCTGAAGACTGTTACACAACTGTTGGCAGCGTGCTTCACATGTTTTGGTCCCTTTAGCAGTTTGACGTATGTTTATTCTTGTTGTGGATAATTGGCCAAACGTAACCATGTGTAGGGATTGGTATCGAATAAAAGTGTCCATAGTGCAGAGTATCAAAAACTTTCACATACCTAAAACTGGCACTGAATGCCAGTTCTAAAGTCTGAAATTTACATCACAATTTTACCATTTGCTTCTTTACCACATTTAACATGTCAGGCTTTTTTTGTTAAATGAAAATTATACAAAAGCCACATATTTTTGTCTCAAAGGTAATGAAAATAGTAAAGAATCTCAGGTATTGATTCAACACTGATATCCAAATCAACTTTTTTTTCCTCCAGACCCAACTGAGAGAACATTTCTCAATCCAATTGCCAGAATAAATGTTGGCATTGTACAAGGATATATTAACTGCATATGTTTCATATGAAGCGGATATGATTACATGCGTTTAGGCACAAAAACCACTTGGTTACAGTTTGGAAAACATCATGTTTTAGCTAAAAATACCTGGTTTGGTCGCCACAAATACAGCTGGAACTGTCCCAACACCTTGCTAAAAATACACTGCTGGAAATGTCGCGATTCCGTTGTTGAAGAGTAACTGTTTTGGTTGACACAAACACGGCTGTGAATGTTCCAACCTATTGTTAAGAAATACCTGTCTTGGTTGCTACACGCAATGCCTGAAATGGCTCAACCTGTCATTAAAAAATATCCAGTTTTGTTTCTACAAATATGGCTGAAAATGTCTAGACACCTTGTGCAAAATACCCAGTTTTGTTGCCACAAACACAGCTGGCAATGTCCAGACCTGTTATTAAAAAAACATACCCAGTTTTGTTGCCACAAACACAGCTGGCAATGTCCCGACATCATGTTAAAAATACTCCTTTTTATCGCGACAAACACAGTTGGAAATATCCCAATGTGACGTTAAGAAATACCTGTTTTTTGTTGTTGTTGGGTTTTTTTTCATTACAAACACTGGTAAAAATGTCCCAACCTTTCGTCAAAAGTTAATTGGTTTGGTCCCCAGATACATAGCTGGAATTGTCCCGATATCTTGTTATTTGTTGCCACCAATACGGTCACAAACATCCAACCTCTCATTAAAAAATACCCAGTTTGTCCACTTCAAACACGGCTGGAAGTGTCCCTGATTGATCATGTTGAAACAGGAGTGATACAAACACAAATTGTTGCTATCAAGTTGTCTATAAAATCATGTAAACTGTAGCATAAAGCTTTCCCTTTATTGAAACTAAGGGGCCCAGATCAAACCATGAGAAAGATGGCTGGGATCTTTTCAGTTCAGTATGTGAAGCTAATGATTGTGAGTGTTGAGAATTGTCAAATTATCTGGGAAACTCCAGTTTCTTTTTGAGGAACATTGAGATTATTGAGTTTAAAAGTTGGCTTTCAGCAACAAATTGGCTGTGGGGAGAAATGCTTCCCTCAAATAAAGACAAAGAGTTCATGCACTCATCACTGTGTTTGATGCATTTGAACTTAAGACAATCCCTGACATGCGATAAACACCAGAGAATGATGCTTCCCAACAGTGTCAGAAAATCTGTATAAACTAGTTTTGGTTGCTTCCAGATTCTCCTTCTTCACCATAGCAGCAGTGCAGTGAGCAGGGAGTGGGAGTCGTACCGAGCCTACATCTGCACAGCATTACACTTGTTAATCTTCTCTGAGAGGCCAGAGCCTGTTCTCTCTGTAACAACATCTTGATTCTCTCCGAGTAATTTGTCCCTGGGGGTGTGAAGAGTTACAGCAGAGCAGCGCTGCATGTACAGAAACTTTGATATATTTCAACCATTTCCTCATGGGGTCGGCGGGTTCAGTTCAACCTTTTGGTTCTAGCAAAGCCGGTAGGTTAGCAGTGACTGAACAGACACAGAGTTGGCTATTGTTTTGGTCAACAGGCAGGGTGTGTGCTGCTGAAGAGTCCTGGAGCAAGACACTGGCTCTAGATGCAGATTTCTATCTTTTAGGGCTTCAAGTAAACTCTCCTGCAAAGTTGTGGTGCTGAAATAAGTCATTAACCAGCGATTCTTCGATCAACAAAGAGCTGAAAATATTGGTCATTTAGCAGTTTTCCTTGGGATAAAGTTCTATTTTAAATTATTAAATTAAATTAAATTATAGATTTATTGAAAATAAAACATTGTTATTTGCAGCCCCAATCAACAGCAAATTTATTCCATTTCCTTGTCTCTTTCTGTGTCTTGTGCCACCTTCACATCATATTGGAGAGATTTAACTATGAACAGCTGAGCAGGGGGGAAAAAAGTTAACTCCAGCCTCCAAGTTGAGAAATTTGTGTTGCAAATGTTGCTTCTTTTTGCTTCATCTTTTACTACTGTCCCACTTCTGTGATGGCTGCAAAGCTGCCAGTTGTTACATCTAAACAAAATCAACAACTGTTAACAGAAAAACAGTTGATTTTACTAATTAAAAATGAGCTTAACACTGTTTGTGTCTAATTTTACTTTAAGGAAATGCTACAAATATGCAACATGATTCAAATTCATGATTCATTCTTAGTTCATTTTTCTTGTGTGACTACAAGGCAATCGGGTTATCCTATTGGACACATTTTGAAGATCTTTTTAACAGATTTTCCGTTTGTGAATACAGCATCAGCCTTTAGCAGTAGCCACTGCCAAAGCCTCATTGGAGCTGTAGTTGTATAAGCTTGATCTGTTTTAAAATGACTTTACTAGGAAGGTCAGCTTCACCAGACAAATTCACAAATGCAAATCAGTGCAGAGCCTCTGAATTCATTTTTGATTTTTAAGAGACATGTATGAATTGACCCAGTATGCGACGTAGCGCTGAGCAACAGACAAACGGACAACAGCGTGCAGAGATGAGCTGTGATGGTGTAGCATGGAGTGCTGCCATTTTTGCCATTAGAAATTGAAAATAGTACGTCAACAGAATGTCCCAGATCAGCTGCAACCATCTTGGTTATTTTCCAAAATGCTTCAATGGCACCTCTGTTCACTAAGCTAGGGTCATGCTTGCCATCTTGTCCACCGCGCAAAGATGTGCGAGCCAAAAATGGCGTCATTATGCATTTTGATATAACAACAACATCAGAAGAACAGTTGTGATTGGCCTGAGCAGGGCCAGGTCATCTGGAAATTGGACCGGAGGCAGCTGGCAGAGCCAATAAAACACAAGCTTGTAGATTTGGCTGGTTCCTATACTAGACCAGTACAGTTGCAATAGACAGTTCAGTTTATCCTAGAATAATCACTGAAACCTCTGGTTACACATGCTAGTGGAACAAATGATAACATGGCAACGGTTGGCAATGGCTGTAGTTGTTGAGACTGTTGGACTGAGCTAGCAGCTAGCTGGACAAGAACAGGTTTCCAGAAAGCACAGCTGCAGGTTTTCCGGTCAACTGCTCAGTTAAGGCAGAAGGCTGTGACCTACAGAAGAGCCTGGTTCTATTCGAGGATCAACCAATTGCCAGATTAAATGTTGGCATTGTGTGTTTCTGCAAATCATAGAAACATTACATTTGCACTTTATTATATAGCAGATATGTTGAAACTAGGCTTCGGTGATATCTACTTTTTATAGCTTCAATTTAAATTTCACTGGGATATACAGTATATGAAGGTATCACTGTGCAGCGCAACACTGAGTTAAATGTTAAAATATGCTGTTTTTCCCATTCTTTCTCTCTGCTGTTGCTGGCTGGCTGTTACAGTCCTGTAATGTTATCCCCACCAATCACCACTCGGAGTCACTTTGTCTGTTAGCTCAGCTACCTGTTCTATCAGCAGAGACCAGAGGCTGTTGTACACTACATACAGTGAGTTTAATAATGAGGGAAGGGCCTGTATTTTTGACACTATTGAAAATCATACCGTCAGGACTTCAAAATAGCCTGGTTTGCTGTAATACCATGATACCGCCGCAGCCTAAAAAAGTTGAAACTATATGTTTTAGCAGTGCTGTGGTTAAAATATGGTAAGGTTTCGTGAAAATAAACGACTTTGGTTAGGGAGAGATCAGGTTAGGCTTAAAGTACCTGCTTTTCCTGCCATTATCCCAGAAAGAAACACAGTGATGTCTCAGAAAAAAACACTTTCGCCGGTGGAAATGGTCATGGGTCGCTAAAAACAGCCATGTCCAGAGCCAAAAAGCTGCTTTGTTAAAAATGTCGGTTTTGTTGTTTGTTGGTCACAAACAGTGGTCTGCAGCTTGGCAGATGTCTCGCCGAGGTAGCACGTTATCCATCAACCCCTCCATTTCTAGAAGACAAAGTCAGCTTAGTGTGCTTTCTCACCTGCCCTGTTTAGTTCATTTTAATCAAATCAGGTGTGAACACAGCAATCGCACTTGAATGCGCACCAAAACAACTGGACTGAGACTTTCTTGAAGACGTGGCCTCGATCTGGTTACAGACAAACTGTGGTGCAGTGTGTTTGTGGTGGGAAAGTGTTCCAACCTCGATCCAAACCAACTGCAGTCGCATCACCCACTGTTTGGGTAAAACAAGCATGAGCATGTTACAGCCCTGGAGGATTATTAATGTGCGCCTCCTCCTGTACTGCCTTAATATGCACATTGGGCACAACCAATGCGTCAAAACATTGTTTTCTAGTTTGAACCACGCCTGGTTTTCAAACTATGTGGTTTGCCTAAAATGAACAATGCAAGAAATGCAGTACATGATACCCAGCGCTAAAGTCAACCTGCGTAGTTGTACCTCCATTGTGACATTAGAAAGTGTTGCATTTATCTTTCAAGTGTACTCTTCCTCAACATATTGTTTACTTCTTGGATTTTTCTTGCATTGAAATTCTGACCCAGCCAACTTTAGCTCTGAAAGCAACCTTATATATTATGTCACTTTAGAAGCATTAACATGATGCTTATGAAAGATGGGAATGTAATGTATCCTTGGTTTACGTGAACATACAATGCCACATTTTCTTTTAGGGATGGGGAGGTGCAGGTTCTGCCTGTTAGAACAGCGTTTTTCCTCACTACCATCGCCAGGTGCTTTCTTATAGAGGAAATGTTGAGTATAGTCCAGTCTGTATGAAAAGTGTGCTGAGATAACTTTTGTTCTGATTTGGTGCTATGTAAATAGAATAGACCTGACTGCTCTGTTTCGGAGATAATTCATCATATTCGACGATGACCCTACTGACTGATATCTGATATTTACTACAGAGCAAATATATCAGCCTTTATACAACATATCGCTGAGAACTACAGAGAGGAAAGCAATGGAGCTCCCCTACACCCCTACATCTGTGCAGCATTAGCTTGTTTTCTGCTCGTCTCTGTCCGAGGCCAATGCCTCTGTGTGTATTTGCGTGTGTGTGTGTGTGTGACTCAGAGGAGTTTAGTTTGATGCTGTTGCAGGAATTAACAGGATGTTAGATGACAAGAAGTTACACCGACACACAGTGGTCTCTCTGTCTGCTTCTTCGAACGGTTTGTGTTTGTTTATGGCAACAGGAGATTAGGACCCATCTGGTGTTCATGTGTATATGTGTGTGTGTGTGTGTGTTTGTGGGTGGGTGGGTAGTAGGTTTGGTTTGGTTTAGTTTGGAGTGGAGGGGGTGCAGAGAGAAGAAGAATAGAATTGGCGAGCGAGTGTTTTTCCAGCTTCACGTGTGTAAACGAGAGAGAAAGAAGCAGTTACAGAAAGATGGATATCAAGACAAAAGCAGTGTGTGTGTGTGTGTGTGTGTGTGTGTGTGTGTGTGTGTGTGTGTGTGTATGTGTGTTAGTGTAACAGAATCTGATGTGTGTGTATTTTGTGTATCTGTGTGTGTAGGATGTGTTCCAGATTAAGCGTTGTGTAATGTGTGTGTGTGTGTGTGTGTGTGTGTGTGTGTGTGTGTGTGTGTGTGTGTGTGTGTGTGTGTGCTGTGTTTGGCGGTGTGTGAATGATAATGACCTCTGACTCTGTCGGTTCTCTGTTACTTTACTGGATTAGCTCCCCTTCACTGCACTGCCTCTGGACACACGCACACACACACACACACACACACACACACACACACACACACACACACACACACACACAAAAAGACACACAGGCATATATACACAAATGCAAAGACACACATTTACACGCACACTTGGTAAATATCCAACCTTACGAGCAGCCAATATTAAGCAGGGTATTGGTCGGCGCCACAGCACCCTGACGACAGATACTACATAACAAATACTCCTGCTTTATGTATAAAGTATTTGTACTACTGAAGTACTATGACGCAACATATAGTCACAGTACACAAAGATACTACTCAGTACTGACAGATTAATACCAAATGAGTTTTCTGTATTGATATTGAATCATATTCATCCTCGCTGTATTGATACTAAATCATATCCTGATTTAGTTATTTGTGTTTCAGCGTCCTATATTGATACCATAGACTGTATGAAATAATGATCATAACCACAGTGACGACACCCATTGGTGTGTAGACTTTGTCATTTTGGCTGTCACCGTCTTTGATTTTTGGAGCCACAAGTGTCCATTTTTGGAGGAGAGGGTAAAGCTATACCTAGTGCTAGCTGCTAGCCTGGTTAGCATGGGGCATTTACAACTATGATTAACTGTTTTGATGCAAAGGCTAATTTTTGCTAGTGAAAAACAGACCAAAACCATTCAAACAAAATGTACTGAATAGAAAAACTGAGTATGTGATGGCCAGGTATATGGGTTACGGGTGCAATGTGTCATGTATGCTGGGTGGAGTGAGATTTTTTTTTTTTTTTTTTTTACATGCTACACAGACTCTGTCTTTGCAGCATGTGGTTGCTGCCAGCTTCATTGTGTCCATATTGAGTTTTACCAAGTGTGAGCTATATGAACTGGTACTGAATTAATCTACTGGACTGCTGTAACTACAGTAATGTGAAATGTAAAAGGAGACACAAGGCTGCTCTGTGGCTTCCCCTTGCCTCTGGTACAATGAGGTATTCATTTTAACACATTTTTTTCTCCAAAGTTGTCACACATACATTTGGTCATGGACTTTTTACGTCTACAATGACATGCAAGGTTCCCGTGGTGCGTTGGTTGTTTACGTTCTGGGACGCCATGTCAACTTTAGCCTGTTACATGCAATGTGTGTTTTCAAAATACACTTCACAGGAAATGTAGAACTTGCACACAGTCTCTTTCAAAATAAATGCACTTTCTCGGTACAACACCAGGAATTGAATGTTTTTTTTCCTTAAACAACAAACACACATGGTTACGTTTAGCCAACACATGCATGTGGTTGGGTTTAGGAAAAAAATACAGGGTTTGGCTTTACAATCTTAGGGGAAGCGAATACCAGCCTCCCAGGTGAAAGTATGTGGTTGTTGGACCCATCCACAACCCCTCTCACCCGCCCTACTTGGACTTCCACCGCTTTAACTTTAGTTGATGTCCCACTGCATTTCCCCCTGACAGCACTGGGTGCTGTTAAACAACGGCGACAGGCCACATATCATGCAAATGTGAAAGGACCGCTTATTCCATTATTCCATAAAACAGCATCTACTCATTTTTTTCACAGTTCCACATAGTTTTCAACTGTTAGTGTGGGGTTGAGCCAAGTACTCGCATGAAAAGAATACCCAGGTTAGATAATACATTTTTATGAGAATGAGTATCAGTCGAGTAAAATGTGTCAGTATTTGTCCTGTTAATGACGCAAAGTCTTCATATGGGTAGCTGTGTTGAATCTCTTACTGTACGTTCACACCAGAAGCTTCCAAAGAGGCAAAGTCTGTCGCGGACGCCCAAGAAGCACGACTGTCAAAAATATTTGTGGCAGCTTTGGTCACTCTAGACGTTCATCACGTGAATCATTGAATGTTCGATCGTGCTTGGCAATTTAAACGAGCCGCAAAGCGGACTACTGGCTTGAAAGCAGCGTAGCTGTTGCTTGCTGTTGTCCAGTCAAAAAGCTCATTGTTGGCTGACAGAAAGTTATGTTTGGTCAATGAAAACAGAAAACGTATGTCAGCCCATTCAAACAAGGAAGACTTGCATGCCAAGTTGCAACATTAGCCTGCAATTCTCTCCTCTATTACTAACATTACACACTTTAAAACTCACCAGACCAACCAGCTACCTCTGCGACATGGTCCCAAGCCTCATTCTTTTTATTTTGGCCCCTGTAACTGAACAGCAACACATTATAAAGGACTGAGTGGGTGCGAACGCAAGCATAAACTTTTCAATATCCATTGTCGGAACAATGGATATTGAGAGCAGAACAAGTGTGCTGTAGGAACCAAAGTTACATGGTTTGTTTTGCATTCCGACTGGTTGCCGCCAAACCGCATCAGAGCTCATTACCATAAAGTTAAACGAGTTTTAACTCCCCTCCAGACCGCTCCAGTCGCTTTGGTCGCCCAAGACGCGCGGCTGATTAGCAGGTTGCCCAAGTCGCCCAAGTTGCCGGGCTCTCATTTAAAATGAATGACTTCCGCCTTTTTGGAAGCTCTGGTTGCTTTTGGTGCGAACGTACAGTTACTCTTGTGATCGAAACTGATCTGAATCTTAATCCTGAGATTATTCTGTGAACAGTTTTCCAATAAATAATAAAATAGCAACTTCTGATCAATTTCAGGCTGATAAAAAAAACAACTTCTGTTGCGTTGACTTCATTGTTCAGCCTCAGAGTTTTGACTCTATAAATATCCTGAATCACATTGTGAGTCGTAAGGATACAAAATCATGTTAATTCACTTTAATTTCACTTTGATACTGAATGGCGATATACTGATAAGGAAGTATGTTTTGACTCTTCATTGACTCTGTTCACTGTATTTATACAGAAGTACAAAGTGAGTCACTGTTTATATACTGCATGATATTGTGATTCACCATATTGTTACTGAATCACATTTAAACTCACTGTATTGATACTGAATTACAGTGTTGTGACTCTATTGTTTCAGTGAGGTATTATACTGTACTATGATTCACTGTATTGATACTGAGTGGTTTTATAAACACATATACAAATAAACTGACTCACACGCACATGACACATTCATAACACACCCACCAACTGGCAGGCCCTCACATACACACACATGCATTATAAACACACACACACACACACACATATTACTAACATTCACACACACTCTGGGCAAAGATCTACTGTAGGAGTTGGACTCTCTGCAGGAGTCCCTGGCTCTGTAGGACGTGTCCACATGTGTAACACCAGCTGGTCAACACACATACACACATACACACACACACACACACACACACACACACGCACACACACACACGTGCGCGCACACACACACACACACACACACACACACACATGCATTCATGTCCCCTGCTGCTCTAACACACCTCCTGCTAAGATTCTTTCCTTTTTGCATGTGTAATAGTACTCACACACACACTTTTGTCTTTCTCTTTCACACTTGTTTACACACTCGCTCACGCACCAACAGTACACACACACACATACACACACAGAGTGCCAGTGTATCTGTTTATTGGAGTACGTAGCTGCTCTCTGCTGGCTGCGCTGCATGCACATTGCATCATACAGTGCAGCCACACTCACACGCTACATGTATACACATACACTATCTATAGACACACAGCTACACACACATTTTTAATTCATAATTGCATCATATTAAGAGGCTGTATGTGCACACACACACATACTTACACACAGATTGCATCACAGTCTGGCAGTAAACGTCCTGTATTGTTCTCCAAACTTTCATCACAGAGATGCAAACGGGCAGTGAATACAACCAGCCAGCCGGTAAATCTGAAGAATAATATCGGGCAAAGTGAACCCTGCAAACCAGTCGGGAAACCAGTCAGCCAAACTGGTTTGTCCAAACCAAAAACTACACAGCCAAACTTTTAAGGAAGTTAAACCTTAAAGCCTGGACAGTCACTTCAACCAAATAATAATAACGATAATAAAAAATAAAGAGAGCAGTTTAAAGTCTAAACTGGTGACCAAAATAAGATCAAAAGAACAAACAAGATAAAGTTATCCCTGAATATCCAAATCAGAGTATTTATTTCTTAGACTGGCAAATAATTCAGTCAAACCCTAAACTGGTCGTAAAAAAAAAATAAATAAAAAAAATCAGTCAACAGGCCAAACTTGGTCTTAAATTTTACTGTCTAAATCTGAATATTGGTTTGTCAGATCTAAAAATTAGGGTGGTAAACTCAAAATAAATAACTTGTGTAACCTTAACCTTGGTCTTTTAATCAGACCAATAATCATCAAGGAAGAAAACAAAAAACAGTCAGTTGAACAGCTTTACCAACAAAAGCTTGGTTGGGCTCTCATTTTCCAAAAATTAGTTTGGTGAATTCAAAACCTCCCCCTAAAAATCAGTCATCTAAATCTGAATATTATAATAAGCCATTTGTATTTTATCAATTTAAATTTTGTCAGGAAAACCAGTTAGTCAAACAAAGGGTCAACCAACTGACATATATCTACAGATAAGTCAAAAAAAATTAAAGAGTTGGTTATACTCCAAAAAAGAAAAAAACAGTTCAACCATAAACTGGTCACCTAAAGAAAAAGAAAAAAATCATTAAAGTAACCATGACCGTGCTTACACTAGTCATATCTGAAAAATGGGTTCTTAGATCTAAAAACCACTCAATAAAGCTGAAAAACAGTTAGTCAGCCAAGAGAAACAGTCAAGAAAGTAATGCGTAAATGTAAATCAGCTGATCAAAACTGCAGATATATTTTTTAGGCTGTAAAGAAGAAGATGTGGGGTGGCGTCGTCGTCTGTAATTGACTGTGTTAAATGGGCATTTAATATGGCCTAATATAGATCGCAGAGCCCTGAACTGTATCGAATCGAAATCGTATTGTGGCAGTGTAATATCGGATAATATCATATTGTTGTCCAAAGAATCGATATAATATTGTATCGTGTTGAAACTGGTGATTTACACTCCTATCAGTCACACCAAGAAAAGTAAAAAATAAATGAAAATGCAATCAGTTAGTAAACCAAAAAATCTCTCAATTAAATAAAAATAAAAACACAAACATACAAAAACATACAAATTTGTCAACCCAGATTACAAACCAGTCAGACAAAACAGCCAGGTGAACATCGTATCCTTGCATTAAAAACAGTCAGTCTGTTCAAGATATGAAAAAACACTTGGACAGTTAGAAAATAGTCAATCAAGATTAAACCAGTCGGTCAGATATAAAACCAGTCAGTCAGGTATAAAACCAGTCGGTCAGATATATAACCAGTCAGTCAGATATAAAACCAGTCAGTCAGGTATAAAACCAGTCGGTCAGGTATAAAATCAGTTGGTCAAATATATACAGATATATATACGAACAATTTAGGGACACTATGGACTAGTGTTGTCACAATACCAAAATCTTTGTTTCAGTACCCATACCAATATGAATTCAGTACCTATACCAATATGGTACTTTTCCTAAGGAAAAGTTCTTTTGGCTACAAACCTTTAGAACAATAAATAGTAGGGGTGTAACGGTACCAAAAAAAATCGTGGTTCGAAAGTACCTCAGTACGGACGTCACGGTTTGGTTGCTCAAATGTTTCACCAAGTTGGTGTTGTCTCGTGTTGTCTCCCTTTGCGAGGCAGACTTTCTCTTGTCTTTTTTCATGTGCGCCAGCTGCAAATGTTGATGCAGGTGTTGTCATACACACCACTTGTGCAATCTGTGCTCCAATAGGAACAAGAAAGGTGTTTTTGTGCATAAATGAGTAAAATAAATTAACTAAATTAATGACTTGAATCAATTTCAAAGTACCAGTATTTTCCAAATGCAGTATAGTACCGTTTGAAATACTCTAGTACCGCGGTACCGTGCAACACTAGTATGGACACTTTACTTTATGGACACCACTATAAGCATTGCTGTTCTCCATGTTGTTATTTGCACATTCAATATTCACTTGCACTAAATATGTTCACTTTAATCCATTGCTCACTTTTTTTATCGACTGCTAATTATTATTATTGTTATTATTTATTGCTGTTTCTTGTATCTTTTGTACTTTTTTCTGCATGCCTAGTTTTTTAAGTTTTTAAATATTGAAATCTTTAATTTGACTCTTTGCCCTTGACTGCTGTAACACTGGAATTTCTCAGTTGTGGGTTCAATAAAGGTGTATCTTATCTTATCTTATCTTATCTTATCTTATATAACCAGTCACTCAGGTATAAAACTAGTCAGTCAGATATATGACTAGTTGGTCAGATATAAAACCAGTCGGTCAAATATATAACCAGTCACTCAGGTATAAAACCACTTGGTTAGATATATATAACTAGTTGGTCAGGTATAAAACCAGTCAGTCAGATATATAACCAGTCACTCAGGTATAAATCCAGTTGGTCAGGTATAAAACCAATCGGTCAGGTATAAAACCAGTCGTTCAAATATATAACCAGTCATTCAGGTATAAAACCAGTCGGTCAAGTATAAAACCAGTAGGTCAGATATATAAGCAGTCGGTCCGGTATAAAACCAGTCGGTCAAGTATAAACCCAGTCGGTCAGATATATAAGCAGTCGTTCAAGTATAAAACCAGTCAGTCAGATATAAAACCAGTCGGTCAGATATATAAGCAGTCGGTCAGGTATAAAAACAGTCGGTCAGATATAAAAACAGTCGGTCTACTATAAAACCAGTAGGTCAGATATATAAGCAGTCGGTCCGGTATAAAACCAGTCGGTCAGATATAAAACCAGTCGGTCAGGTATAAAAACAGTCGGTCAGATATAAAACCAGTCGTCAGATATATGACTAGTTGGTCAGGTATAAAACCAGTCGTCAGATATATGACTAGTTGGTCAGGTATAAAACCAGTCAGTCAGATATAAAACCAGTCGGTCAGATCTGGATCAGCTCCTCAGTCCCATTGTTGAGTTTCACCAGCAGGCCGAGCCGCTTGACCAAAACCTCCTCTGAAAGAAGGCTTTGTCCACATGGCGAGCAGAGTGTGTGTGTGTGTGTGTGTGTGTGTGTGTGTGTGTGTGTGTGTGTGTGAGAAAGTAAAGTGTGTGAAAGACAGAGGGACAAAGAGAACAAAATAGAGTGAAAAAGAGACAGTGAGACAAAGAAACAGAGAGAGAGAGTTTGGTGTTTCTCAGTGTGGAGCTTAAACAAGCAGTACAGGATGTGCAGCCAAACTATTTTCTCTGCTTGGCTGCAGCTTCTCAGTGTGTGTGTGTGTGTGTGTGTGTGTGTGTGTGTGTGTGGGAGGGGGGGTGGGGGGTGCCTGATGGGATGTCACTTATTCTCTTTACTATCAAGTGGGATGGACACAAACATGTACAGTTAATGATAAACAACTTTAAGTTCTCCTCTAACACAGTTACCTGAAGAGTTTTCAGTTTCACCTGAGTTTCCGTCATTAGGATGTTTCAAATTCAAAAGTTAGTTTTCCTCTCCTGTTGCGTTACCTTCAGCTTTGTCGAGAGTTCAAACAAACACAACTGGCTGTTTTTTTTAAGTGGGAAGCTGGTGAGGGATCTTGTCTTTGTTGCTCACTTGTGACTCCTACTGTTTGGAGGAGGTGTGGAACCGTCCAGCTTGTTCTCAATCCGAAGTCATTGAATACCGCCGCTTTGTGGATGATTTCGGCATCAGACACCAATACCAAAAGCAACTTTGCGGTGGTATTATACGCCACCAGGCAGCGTCAGATTGTAATGCATCCAGACGGAACCTTTGGTGGTGTTATTCTGGTTTCAGTGCTTTATAAATAAGCTTTATTGTTTAGCTATTATTAGCAGGATATCTGCATCCTTAAAAAAGTCTTAAAATGCCTTAAATTCAATTTTATAAATATTATACCTCAAAAGTCATTAAAAATTCTTACATTTTGAATTGCGAGGTCTTAATTGCCAAAAAATATTTTATGTAATTTCATTTAGGTATCTTTTTATTTCTCTTTGTCAAAATGAGTCAAGCTCTTTGACATGAAAGTCCACATTTCTGATGTTACAAATCTTTTAAACCTACCACTGAACCTAATACTGTCTTTTTGCTTTATACTTTCACTCACCTGTTGGCAAAATGTAGATGAATCTAAGTCTAATAACCACAATCCTACATAAAACCTACCTCTGTTACTCTACTTAAAAAAAAGGAAAAGTAATAAATGTGTCAAGAAGCCACAGGCTTGTACAAACAGACCTCCCTTCAAATGAAGAAGAAAAACAGACACAACACAAAAAGGGAGAGAAGTAGACAAAATAACTAAACTGACATACAGAAAAATAAACAAAATATAAATCACAAGCGGAAGCACACAGAGCAGTCAATGAAAAATGATCAAATAAAAAAATACAAATCAGATAAATAAATAATGAAAAATACAAACAAAAAGATTTTAAAAAGAAAAACAATAAAAAAGTTCCATCAACTGAATGTTTACTTTATATGCAGAAACATGGGAACTTATTTTTCCCATCATTCCAACACCACATGAACATAATGGTACTATCAACTGGTTGAGTTGCATTGTGGGTAATGTAGGCACCAGATTTGGACAAAGAAGGAGAGAAACGTGTGAAATAAATCAATTTGATATTTTTGGTTCTGCTGAATTTTGATCTGTTTGTTTGCAAATTTTGCCCAGTATGAGTGCAACAGTCCATTTAGTTTTATTTTGTGAGTTCTTACAACAAAAAATAAGATAAAGATACAGAAAGAAAATGTCACTTTAGCACTGATATTTGTTTCAAACACAACTTTTTGGAGGTTTGTTGTAAACATTTTATTACATTACAGTTATTTATTGATCATTTATCAGTTTATTTTATATTCTTTGGAGCAGTCCAAATTTTATTTTTTCATCCTTTATCTCTCTTTGTGTGATGTTTCTGTAGGGGGAGGAGAGTTTATCTCAACAGTCAACAGAAAGAGAAACTTGACATCTACCTGTCGAAGCAACTGCTCGCTCCACAAAAAAAAAAGAAAGAAAAAAAAAGGCGAAAATGAAAAGAAATAAGAAAGTGAGTGTGTCAGGCTTCAGGTTGGCATGTGAGCGATGAAAAGGCCGCCGTTTGTCACCAGAAATTATTGATGTACAAACAAATAGACGCTGCGGGAGGACGCAGGAGTTTGGGAGGCTTTTGAAAAAAGAATCAAAGCGGAGAGAGGGAGGGAGGGAGGGAGGGAGGGAGGAAAATAAATGGGTGGAAGATTATGAGACAAAAGCAGGAGAGAAAAGTGATGGGAAGAAGAGACGAGGGGGAAGAGTGGAATAGGAGGAAGTTGGAGGAGAGAGGAGGGAAGTGTAAAATGAGAAGGCAACGAGGAGATGATGATGGAGAGGAGAAGGGAAGAAGGAGAGGACAAGGTTGAAGGAGAGGAGGAAAAAAGAAAAGGAAAGGGAAGGAGGAACAATTATGAAAAAAGAAAGCCCTTTGTTCTCCTCCTTTTTCTCTCGTTTCCTCTTCTCTTCCTTGCTTTTTCTTACCCGTCTTCCTCGTTCTTTTCTTTCAACCTCTCATCTCGCTGGTCCTCCTTCTCCATCCCCTTTTCTGTCTCATCCCTTTCTTATTCCTT